>CM042334.1:12578724-13178724 GCA_023566125.1 Zingel zingel
TTATGGTTGCACTCTTGAACTTAAAAAAAAAAAAGCCTTCTGCTTTGTGGACAGTGTTTGAGTGTCTGAGTGTGAGTAATGTGTCGTCATCCAGCTATGATTTGGCAGCATATGCTCTGTAATCCTTGAGCAGATACTGGGGTCGGGTGGGGGAGTTAGGAGTTAAAGCTTTGTACAAGATCTCAAATCGTCTGACAACATTGCTCTTAAGACTTCTTATCTCACTGCTGGCAAGCAAAAAAGTCAGTTGGCAAAAAATTATTGAGCTCATTAGTCCAAAAGTCTGCATGAGTCAGTGGTGGTCACACTCACATGCTGTGTATGCTTTTATTTTTGGTTCATCTTTATCCTAGCTTTTCTTTTTAAATCATTTCTGATAATCATGCAAGTGTCATCTAGATTTAATAGTTGAAGATTGTTAAATCTCCAGTGCATATCATTGACATTAACATATCTTTGATCAATGTTGGGTTTCACAACAATCCTTGTCTTATCGTAGTGGAAGAAGTTTAGATAATATAAGTGATATACCCACATATATAGTCATACCCTCCATATTAACTGTTGTTCAAAATGTAAAACTTATTGGTACAGACACACATACATAGTAACCGCAGCACATCAGTGTTAAACACTCTTCACGTCTACGTTCCGGTTTAGAGGATGCTACTGGTAACTGCATAAGTAACAAGAGTGATGTTATCTGTACTTTTTCAGATATAAGTGGAAAAAGACATTTGATATACTAGTTTACTCTTGATAAGGCCTCGTTCATACTGCCAGTTTATGTGGTTGTCTCTCACGTGCGTGCCAAATAGTCATGTTCATAACCAAAGTCATTACCTAAAAATTCCAGGTCATCACTACTAAGTATGTACTAATTGATATTTGCTACACACATCAGTGTATGCATGACAGCCGCTCTCATCTGTACACTCGCTGTAATTAGGATCCATTAACTCATAGAGACATAGTCATTCTGCTAGTTTCCCTCAGTTTTGTGCTCCAAATACTCACCTCTACCCTCAGCACTTTTGTCAGTATTTGTCAAACAAACTTCTCAAACACTGACTATATGAACAGAGGCACTTGCAGCAATGTCAATGCAGTATTTTCCTAAGAGTTACATTTCCAGTATCAGTGTATGTATATGTTTTGGTTTTCAATTGTTATTAGGATAGTTATAACATCTAGTTTTATTTTAAGAGCAATAGCAAGCCGGATAATTAGCTGTTACTGTCAGTCTGGTCCAGTTTATTGAATATACTGTATGCTCTTGTTAGATGATGTTTAAATTAAGAAGCTTACTTTATTGTCTGTAGCAATAATACATTAAATGTAGGGTTGTACTTTGAGGAATATAAAGAGCAATGCTGTCACCCAGCCCTTTTGTAGAGTGCAATGCCCTGAACAGTTTATCTAAATAATCTTGTTTGCTTGTGGAAAAACTCATAAAGCCCTCAGGCAGATCTTTGTCTTTACTTGTCCTACAATTAGCAACAGATATAATGCTGCATGTTCAGTCATCTCAAAGTCTCAAGGTAGTTCTCACACTCAGGTTGTACTGAAGAAAAAAACATTTTCCCACACAGGCAGTAAAGGCAAAAGTCTCTTAGGAAATAGTCATCAGACTGAATGCAAAATGGCCATATAAAAACAAAGAAAATGTCATTTAATATACTGTTTTTTTTCTTTGCATTAGGATCCAAGATCCAGGATTTTTTTTACTATGTTGTTGCACCATTGTGCATCACCAAAGCACATGTGGGACCCAATAGACCTCCTTCTTCATTTACTTGAAGACATTACAGCTTTTGGGTAGAAAAGGTCCCTTACTTAATGGCTTTGTTTCTTCCTAAAGCTTCCTCTGCACATATGCAAAACTGATGGTCTCTAGAAGTAATTGGACATTGTTCATCATAGAAATTAGACAAAATGAGAAATTCCAAAGAAGCCAGGGATCACAGTCTTGGCCACATTTACCATTCAGCATTGTAGCAACACATTTATTCAACTTGTTAATTAGACTATAGCCTTATCCACCTGGAAACCAGAAGAGTTGTACCTCTTGGAGTGGACACTAATCACAGGATTAAGTCTGGAGAAAATCACACGCTGAATGTTACATGTATCAGCACACAACCTGCCGTTATAAAGACTTCATGGAGGGCTGTAAATACAAGGAATTTCCAACAATGGCACATAAAAGTTGCCGTGAGATTCTACCAGGAGCAGGAATGTGACCTTTTGACATTTGACCCTAAAACAAGATAAACAGGATGGTGTGTCACTGAATAAACTCCCCTATATTTCATTTTTTTAAGTGACCTGCTGCATGGTGCAACAGCTGGTGGTACAAATCTGGACAAAGGGATATGGATATAGGCAAATAAAACAAAACATATGCTCAAAATGTTTCAGTTCAAATTAAAGCAGTGCTGCTTCTTTCTCTAAAACACAAACTTTGCCACAGTTTGAGGCCCTTTAAAAGTCTTTTTAATATTTGCTCCACCTGTGCTGACATGGTTTTCTTATGCCAGTTAACAGCGTCATGGATTTTTTTTAATACATCCAGAATAATTACATGCCATGGTTTGCAGGTTGTTAGGTAAACACTGTTGCAAGTGTTGGCATTTCCAAGAGTCTGGGAGCTTGTATGAACTCATGTCCCAACTGAACACAGACACACTCACACAGAGTTTCACATGTGATTATTTCAGCAAAGCCACTCCCTGCTCTACAAAACTTGGCTTGATAAAAGAAGGGCCCCCGCTATTCGCGTCACCATGGCGACTGTGCATTCTGCTGTGAACTTTGGAGCAGAACACACACAGCACTGATTGTGTCTGACCTTAGAGCGCTCTGTGCAGGCCAACACTTTTGACTGTGCACGGCTATTATTGGAGAACGCCAACTACAGATCATGAATTCAGAGAAGTATTGTTTTAAAAGTGGATTTGTTGCAGTTGTGCAACAAAGTAACACATCTTTAAAAGGGAGTCATTTTTTAGAATAGAAAGAATATTTTTAAGTTTAGTTGGATGGTTTTTGTATTTATATAAAATAGTTACAACATTAAGTGCATGCACCTTAAGTGCAAGATAACTTGGGAACATTGAGGGGAAGATATTGAGTTTAGGCATCATTATTTTGATAAAATTCTGCCTGTGAGAGGAGGAGCCAGGTCAGGTGTCAGTAGACTGTGAAACATGAAACAGATTAATCACAGAAATGGACTTACTTCACTGCACTTGAGCCATCCTATTCAGCATAACCGCTTTTAAATGTTACAGTAGCCACATGTGAGTTAATGCTTCGTAACAACTCAGAAATGATCAGATAAACTAAGGGGCTATTCTCTGAATTTCCACCACCAAAAGTTCTAATAGATGAATTAAGTTTAGAAATCAATGTAGAGGAGGGGATATATAGTTAACCATAGCAAAGAGAGCTCTAGCAACATAACTTTAAAAGAGCCATACCATACTATTTAGTATCCCAAAAAAAACATTTTAGTATGTCCCAATACATGGTATGTCAAATGTAGTTTGCCAAAAATACAAGTAAGTCCTACTGCATCCGGTTGGATTTTGCAGTATGCAAGCCAGCATGCTTTTTGGGCCATTTTTTATCCACAATCCTTTGCGCAGCATATATAAGCAAGAGGGTCCAAGTTTCGTGCAATGTTATGAAGAGGTAGTGTGTCATAATTGTATGCATACTGCAGTACGTACTTTAAGTGACTTTTGAGTTATGGTAAAACAGTTCCAAAAACATCTTCACACGTATTATATAATTTCCTGTTAGTATATAATGAACAAGGATGTTGATTTTTTGTATACTAACTGCTAAAACAGTATGCTTTGACGAGTAGTATGGATGGGACACAGCTTTTTGAAGCAGGACGCCTGTTTTCTCATCTCATTCTAAGCAACAAGCAGCGATAGTCCAGCTCCAGGTTTTATTGTCTGCCAGAGTGGTCATCCTCCCTTGTGTGTGTGTGTGTGTGTGTGTGTGTGTGTGTGTGTGTGTGTGTGTGTGTGTGTGTGTGTGTGTGTGTGTGTGTGTGTGTGTGTGTGTGTGTGTGTGTGTGTGTGTGTGTGTGTGTGTGTGTGTGTGTGTGTGTGTGTGTGTGTGTGTGTGTGTGTTTAATGATGGTGGGTTCCCATCCATTCTCATGGTAATTGGAGGTCTGGAATGGAGTTTTTGCAGCGGGACGCACAGTCCTCCACAAGGCTCAGGAGCTGGACTTCATATTGACAATGGACTATCGCAGAATGGGTGGCGTTGTTTGAATCACTATGTTTGTGTGTGTGTGTGTGTGTGCTTGTTTTTGAAGTGGTTTGAAGAAAGTTGCGAGCAGCAGGTGGGTGAAGCCTCATCATCTTCTCTTGCCTCCCTCTTGCTCTCTTTTTGCCTGTCTACAAGGCAGCGGAGATATAGTGCTTTGGAGAGAATGCATCTGTGAATTTTAGGGAGAATAGTTCTTATGTTTGTTTTGTGTTTTTACAGCTAAGATTTAAAGGGGAATTTTCAGTTCTTTTAATATATGTTACAAAAGCATTGATAAGGGACTGAAAATTAAATGTGTAACCATTAACATGCCATTCTTTGATCTATTGTTTTCTACCTATCAAAAATTTTAACCAATCCTAGATGGACATTGTGGCACTAAATGTGTTTTTCTGAATATGACAGAATTGCATCATTGCATGCATAAAAGTGGGCAAAGCCAGAGAAAGTGGTAAAGATGCCTCTTACTCTCTGGGTTAGGTCAAACTTACAAAAACAAACACAAAGATGGATTTCATACAAATGTGACAATGCATATTAACCATAAATCATAGTGGGAGTATGTGATACCCAGGAATAGGGATGTCACAATACCAAAAGTCTAGTAGTCGGTACCGATACCACCAAAAGTACACGATACTCAATAATAACAATACTACTTAAACATTAATTCCTTTATTTAAACATTTTAACATTATAAAAATAGTGGCAACATCCATCCATCCATCTTCGTCCGCTTATCCGGTATCGGGTCGCGGGGGGAGCAGCTCCATAGTGGCAACAGTCACATAATGTATAATAGATGTATAATACGTAACAGTTGAACATTATAAAAACACAACAATGGTGGCATGTAGCCATAAGATAATAATAAATCAAATAAAACTATTACAAAAAAATCAATTACAAAACCATAAACAATTACAAAAAAGATCAACTTTTACCACTGTACTCTCCTGGTGGACATCCTCCTCTAGCTGATACTGGCAAATATAGAGAGAGGGAGGGAGATATTTTAGTTATCAAACATACTCTCTAGAGGCTACAGGTGCTAAGGTGCACTCGTAAACACACGCGCGCACACACACAAACACAAACACACACACACACACACACACACCTTATACTCTAAATGCATGCATTAGTTTAAATTCACTGACATGGTGGCAGGTCGAAAAGATTCATTAAAACCATTAACATTTCAATAATTATGGGCACCCAGATAGCTCAGTTGGTAGAGCAGGTGACCATGTATAGAGGTTTACTCCTCGACGCAGCTGGCCGGGGTTCGACTCCGACCTGCGGCCCTTTGCTGCATGTCATTCCCTCTCTCTCCCCTTTAATTTCTTTAGCTGTCCTGTCAATAAAGGCCTAAAATGCCCAGAAAATAATCTTAAAAAAAAAAAAAATAAACATTTCAATAATTATTAAATCCAGTGACATTAGGCTACATTTTGCTGACAGGACACAGGCCGAATGGTGACGCATTGTAGCCCATGGTAGTTTATAACGTTAGTGTTGTTAAATAACTGGCTGTGGCAAGCATTACATGGAGCATAACGTTAGCTGGTTTCACAGCAACAATGCCAGCTGCCTCAAACAAACATATAGGGCCTGTGTTTCAGGATAAGGATTAGAAGCTTTACAGTTTGTATATGATGTTAATTAGGGATCAACCGACTGGGATCAATCACTGGTTTTTCAATGCCGATACCGATTAGTAGTAGTAGTTAATGAAACCGCTAACCGAAATTTAGAATCAATATGCATTTACAGTAAAAATTTAAATCTTAAAAGTCCAAAGTAAGATTTTGGAATGTTACAAACTCCTAAATAAAACTTTGTTGAAATGCTTTAAGCAATAAGCAATAAGCGGGACATTAAGTCAGACATGGTGGTGAGTGAAACCAGTGGTGGAATGTAACGAAGTACAAATACGTCGTTACTGTACTTTACTTAAGTACAATCAATAGTGCATACTTTTGACTTTTACTTTGTTACATTTTGCAGCAATTATCTATACTTTCTACTCCACTACAATTCTACAACGTTCCGTTACATTTTCTGATGTTTTCCCCCCTGCCCAAACGTCTTCCTGACGGGCATACGTTTACAGTCCGCAGGGAAGCCTTCAGCAGCGGCCGTCCAGCTCCCGGTGCCGCTCGCGATATTACAAATCCCACTATGGCCACGCCAAGACCCGCCCTTCAATAGCATTTATTGGCCAGGTGCGTACCGCTCCCGGTACTACCGCGGCTGCTCCTGTTACTGCTGCTGCTCCCGATACTCATTATATGTTTCGTTATATGTGAAGTATCCGTTCACATAGGGTTAATATACAACCTGTATATATATCTTAAAAACACTCCCCGTAAACTGGGCCACGGATAGTAATCCCACAGATAGTAATCCCAATTAAATTAACTTAAAACTAACTTAATTAAAATGCCACAGCCCATAGGCCTACTGTTTTTTTTTTTTTATTAGAATATAGCCATTAAGAGAATAAATCGTTATGAAAGTACTTTTACTTTTAATACTTAAAGTACATTTAAAATCAGTTACTTTTTACTTTTACTTAAGTAGGGTTTTCATTGTTGTACTTTTACTTTTACTAAAGTAAATATATCTCTGGTTATTTGTACTGAGATTCAGTACTTCCTCCACCACTGAGTGAAACTGAAATAGAGGGACAGATGGAGAGCTGTAGCGGAGCCAAATAGCACACTTTTTTAATAATAAACTTTATTGGTTATCAGGCAAATAAAACGCTGATACAGATGACAAACTGCCAAAACAGGGCATGATGACCTGTGTTAGTTGTGACTGTGACTGTCGTCATACTGGGCGTCTGAAGACGGAAGGTGCGGTGCAGTGAGAGATGTTTTCTGGCTGAAGTCATTCTATAGTGCTATAAAGTACACTCCCTGTTGTGGCTGTCCCCGAAATCCAATCTGTATATTTTTTTTACTATAAGCTAAGTGTTGAACATGATTCATGGAATGACAATCAAGAACTGGTTCCAACTTGAAACCATTTTGAAATAGTCTGATTCCTGTAAAGTGTCCAGGCACCTGTTTCCAAGAAGCAGGTTTACTGAGTTCTCTGGATACGTTTCCTGAGTAAATCTTCAAACCTTCCCAAATCTGGAATGATGTAAGAATGATGTAAAAGGATATAAAATTGATCCAGGTTTTACGCTCCCAAGGTATCGAGATTAACCTGTTTTTTGGAAACCGGCTCGGCTCTACTGATTCCACCTGTTTATGCCTTAGCATTGCAAACAGTGACTTAAAGCTGGGACACATAATCTCAGAGTTTGTGTTCAAATGAGTCTTTGATTGGGGAAGAAAAGAATATATTTTCTAGAGTGAGCGTAAGTACAATTATTACCATCAGGCAGCCTTAATTTAATAAACTGCACATTACAGTCGGATGGGGAGACATTTAGTAAATGCAGGGAATCAAGGGAGTACAGTTCCTCTGCCTTCATTAGCCCATATAACCCCCTGTATTTCAAGAGATTACATAGGCAGTCTCTTTGTTTGATTTTTTTCAAACTCTAATGTGTGTAAGCAGGTCAGCACTTGAATGCAACTCGTTGACTAACCCTCATGCTGCCGGGTTTCTGTGCAGACACCCTCTAGCCCCCTGGATCTTTGCTCTCCATAAAGAGTCGATCATACGGTTATATGCATGTCACACCAATTCTACAGTATGTGTGTGTGTTTACATATTCTGTATACACCCAAGGCTTACTGTATGCTACAGCAAATAATGATTGAGCACATGACATACACACCCAGAGCTGTTTAACATTGTTTTTTCCCCCCCGGAGAGTTTAATGTTGAAATTTTAGTTAAAATGGATTTTATAAAAATGATATCGAAAAAAGTTTAGGAACTGGTATCAAATTCACGGTATCTGTACCATGCCCTAGGTACCTGTTGTTGTGTGTTTGGCTAATTCATGTAATGTATTTCTTTCAAATTCAGTAGTCAGATGTAGAATATTTTGGAATTAACAGATTCTCGATCACTAACTAACAAATAGCAGTTTTGCTGTACATTAAATTTGAAATTAATGTTTGAATGAATGAATGTAACTGTTTAAAGCCTTTTTGTGTCTGTGTGTACCCTCTATAATACTTCATAGAACAAAGAAAAATCCATAGAAGTGGATCAAAATGTGGTCATGTGGGTTCACAGGTTGGTTATGATGGAAATAGCTGCAGCCTGTGAAGTGGAGCATATGATGTGGTGTGTGTGTACGTGGAGGATCAAACGTGGGAATGAACCGATTGATTCTAATTAAACTCTGAGTCTTTTGTTTTCGGCTTCTCTTTGTATCGCATTGCTGCTGTATGACTTTTAAAACCCATTAGTGAGCTACTTATTGGCAGTTACCTGGGCAGCAGTGATGGATGCTGCGGGGAGGTATGGTAGTGCAAGCAGTGAGAAAAGCTCCTTTTGAGTTGAGCTTTAGCGAAGTCACGTGAAGAGAGAGAAGGATGAGGTCAGGGTGGGAAGGAGACAAGACAGGTGGCCCGAGGATCAGACACACAGTCGGGTCATGAAATATAATTTATATTTTTATCAAAATGTAAAAAGCTTTGTAATGAAGTTTTAAAAAGTCTTACGTTTGTTCTTACTTTCGTGAGAAGTGGTCACACTTAGATACAACATTTTCAAAAGGATGAAACTGCTTTTTATGTAATTTAAAGAAAACTGTTATGCTGCAGCAGTCTGGCTGTGTGTGTGTGTGAAGCATGCAAGTATTGTCAAGTGCACAGGGTAGCATGAGGGTAAGAAGCAGAGTTAACTTCATTAGCCTCTGACAGCATCTGTTCAAGGAGCCAGGGTGACGTACCCTCATCCGTCAACACAATGCTGCACATCTCGACCTACTGAGATGTAACAGACCTTTATACTAAAATATACCCCACCTCCAATGGCAGCAGTGTTTCCCCTACACAGATTTAATTATGGGAGTTTCTTATTATCAGTGGTACTTGCATTGTATGCACCCATGTTTCTGATGTTACTGTATCTTTTCCTCCACAACACTAGGATAGGGCTGCTAATGATCTATATTTTTATTATCATCAACAAACTCCTGAGAAGACCTAAACCAACATTGTCTTCGTCAATCTCATGATACTTTATAACATAATCAGCCCCAAGTATTTTTATTCCTACTGAAGATGTAAATCTTTAAAAAAAAAAAAAAAAACAGGTTATGAATATATACTCTAATATTCAAAAAAGCGTAAATAATTTCCTAAAACTGTGGGTGTTAGCAAAAGTTACTCAAACAAAAGTAAATAGGGCATTCATTTGGGGGACTTTTTTCAGCCGCAGATTTGGTGCTCTAGTGAGTATTTACAGCATAGGATGGTGTATGTGGAATCGACTTTAAATAAACCACAGTGCCCATGTTCATGTCCAACAGTGTGGCTTATTTAATAGCTTTTGGATGACAATGGAGTTCTATGGCACAAATGAATAACCCCAGACTTTGGATACACAAACAATTCATCACCCGTTTTCTTTTTGTGGGATTTGTTGGCAATAGGAAATATATAGAATATCACCAGACGTATCCTGTTAACATAAGAGCCTAATGTGTCACTGCGTAATAAAATATACAAAGGGCAGATGTGGCAATTGAAGTTATCTTTAGAAATATGTACAACACGTATATTCGCTCTCCAGTACCGTTATCTCCCTTCTCTCAGTCACCCTCTAACTGCCTCTTATTTAATGTCTGCTCGGTCCCTGAGAGCCTGTACGTCTCTAGTTGCTGTCACAGGCCATTGTGCCACACACAAAGAGCCTGAGTCCACTCCACTTTTGGGTTCATTCATAAAAAGCAGTGGTGCATGAACCAGGCTCTCCCTCCAGTCCCAGGCATCCCCAGAGACCACCCCTCTGGGAGTGAGAGCAGAGACGTTGATCAAAAGCTAGCCAGACAAGAGGAAGAGTAAAGGGCGGGCCGGCTGGGTGGGCGGGCAGCAGTATATTTGGATACAGTGAATGGGACTGGGCTGGGAACGTTCTTCTTTTTCCTCTTTTTGGCCTTTGTCATCTTTAGAATAATCCCTTTGTGTTTTTTGCTACAACAATCTTTGAGTTAATGCCAATTCCATGGCAATTAATGAGAAATGTATACACAAATACACAGATTTGTCTTCAATACTGCTTAATCAAAAATATTAGAATGATTTAAAAAAAAAAGTAGCTGTAAGATCAAAAACCATTGTCATTTTAGTTTAGATGGAACTAAATCTGTCTCTTTTCCGTCTCTCCAGAGATGACGCTCCTGTCGTCCCAACCCACACCCCTGGACGCCTCCCCAGCCTTGGACGCCAGCCCTGCTGCCGGCACCGAGGACCCCGAGCTGAGGATGATGGAGAAGAGGTTAAAGGTCATTGAGGAGCTTCTGCAGACGGAGAAGGACTACATCAAAGACCTGCAGATGTGTGTCGAGGAGATCGTCGAGCCACTGCAGAAGAAGCAGGTAAAAAAGATCGGGAGTCCAGACATTGTGGAGGTGGATTAAGAGTATGTTAAGAGCATGGTTTCGAAAAAAAAAAAAAAGGTTGAAGGTCTGAAACTCTGTAAAATTCGGGATCTATCAATTTATTTTTTATCTATGTAGATTTATGAGGCAGAGTTGATATGAGGTGCCTGTTAAACACTATCAACCTGCAACAGATACAGTTTGAGTTTTACAAAGACAACAGAGGCTTTTGAGATACATTTTTTGATCATATTTAGGACATGTACAAGTTTACATGGATCATACTGTAGAGAAACCTGGTTATTCACCTCTCCTTTATAAATGAGTATACGCATGATTCCCTGCATTTATGTTTGGTTTCTGACTGCAGCTTCCCCTTTGCTGGATCAACAGTACATTTTTCATCTAATCTTCAGAAATGGAAGATGAGAGCGACGATTTAAAATGTATCATCTACATTACAAATGTTAGACTTTTATTTTTAGTTATCTTATTTTTAGTTTTACTGACTAACTACTACATTACTCGTGGAGGCACCTGCGAACAATTAAGTATTCCAGCTAGTATAAACGGGTTTATAAAAGGTTTCTCAATTCCGGGATAAGGGCTTTTCTAGGTTTCTGAATCAAGGATAGGATATATTTATAACTAGGATACTCAAAAAAAAACAGTCATGACAGGGATACAAGTGTTTTACCAGTGAACAGCACAGAGGAACTTTTAGCACTGTTTTAAAACGTTCTGCATTTCCTTAAGGTGAAGAATGTGGACTTTGATGGGCTCTTTGGCAACATCAGCTCTGTGATCGACCTGTCACAACGCTTGTTTGAAACACTGCAGGACACAGATTCTATTGGTAAGAAGCTTTAAAAAGATGCATATCCTATAAAGTAATTGTTAATAAAACTGTTGAGTCAAGCATCTTCTTTCTGCATGCTGTGCTTTGTACTTTATTCACATAACAACCATAAACTGTCACCTAATCTTAATGTAGTTGACATATGGCGCTTACCCACTGCTAGTACCAGCTCTGCTCGGCTCGACCGCGGTGCCCCGTCCTCCATTTTCCGCTGCAGATTTACTACTGCCTCATGCGTGAGGCGAGCGTGGCTGGATGTCATAACACCGCCGCAGGAAACTGCCGTGACCTAACGCGACACACACACACTGAACGTCGAAGGTGTGTTGTTTTTGACTCTCGGCATGTGGCTGTTGCCACAGCCAGAAGACACATTTTGTTTCAAAAGAAGCTGGAGGCAACAAAAAAAACACCGCTGGCTAAACTATTTAAAAATGGCGGGTTTGTTCAGGACACCCCCGTCTGTCGCTAGCAATGATGACGCAGTGATTAGTGACGATTCTCTCAGACCAATCAGTAGTCTGCAGGTTTTCACGTCACCTTTTGGTATCACCTCAGCTCGCTTGGAACCTCGATGGAGGTGATACAAAAAAAAGTACCTGTTAGCAGGTACCAGGTACTTTTTTTCATAATGGAAAAACTAAAAATGCGAGTCGAGGCGAGTCGAGCAGGTACCATGTAATGGAAAAACGCCATAAGACTTTGAACACATTTTAAAATTAGTCACCGTTAAAGTAAAGTATTGTAACAGTTCAGATTTCGGTCTGTACCGACTTCCCAACTTTTCTGTCTGTTAGGGTGTAATGTTTTATATTACTGAAACATATCTTCCTTCTTCCTCTCCTGTTTCCCTTTTTAAAAGAAAACACATTAACTTATGTTTCTGTAACCTGTGCTCTCAGGAAATGTATTTCTGGGCTTCAAAGCTGAGCTGGAAGAGGTGTACAAGATCTACTGCCAGAATCATGATGATGCCATCTCTCTGCTCGAGAGCTATGAGAAGGATGAAAACATCCAGCGTCACGTGTTGGAGTGTCTGGAGAGACTGAGGTGAGTCATTAAGAGGAGGAAAATATGTCCAAGAAACGGAGTCACTCACTAGTTTTAGATTTTAGCTTTGACTTTAAAAAATATCTTTTGCATGTTTGTGTTTGTAAAAGCATGAAAACTTAGTAAGAGTGGCCACTAATACAAACAAACAGTTGAAGTTAAACATTAACTGTAAAAGATGAAGAGTGCAGTAAGTGGAAAAGTAATGGGAGTGTATGGTCACAGTGTGTTATGTGACACCCTTTTCAAAATGTAACTTTAAATAGGTTTTTGCAGTAGAATAAAAACTTTAAAATGGAGTCTGTGGACAATTAAAGAGATATTTTGCTGATTTCAATCCAGCTCTGTGTCATGGCAGTGTGGGCAATGTGTTTAGATGAACGATGTGTGCCTTTCCTCTGTGGCGCCAGTGCACGAGCGAAGGCACTCATCTAAACGCACAAAGATGACACAAAGCTGGACTAAATACGGCAAACTATACCTTGTAAGGCATTCAGATTTCCTGGCGTCACACTATATGTTTTGAAAAAAGTTCAAGTAAGGTTTCCTGTTAGCTGATAGTCACATGGAATTAATTTATGATCGAGTTTCTTTAGCAGACTTTGAACTTTGATCCGTGGTCAAGTTAGAGCTGCAGGCTTAGTAAATCTTTAAACAGAAGAAGCATTTTTTTATACCATGGTATATATAGTAGTAACATTTCTGTAAAGATGCCTTTACCGTGTGTGGTCCATCTCAATGTTCCTGGAGATGGAGCACTATGACTGCTCCTCAGAAATGTAGAGCAGTCCAAGAATGTGCCCTACCTGGTTTCACATGTCTGGTTTCACCATCAGTGACTCAGACACTTGAGTTGGAACTGCTGTAAAATAAAGTCATCTGTGTTTGAAGATAAACACGGGTTTTGTTAGACCGGAAGCTTTAGGCAAAAAAGGCAGATGGTTCCAAGAAGTCTTAATAAATAAAAGGAAAAGGACAATGTACAGCTGTGTTTGCACACGGCCAATCCCTTGTTGACATGAAGTTGTTTTTAGTTTTGTTTTTGAAACACAGTTGTTCTAGTAATTTTGTAAGTTGACCATAATGTTGCCAGTGTTTTCAGGAAAATAGTCTTTTCTAAAGTGTGTGTGCGTCTCCTGCAGCCTATTCAGATTTTAAAAGGTCATGTTTTCTGCCACCTACTAGAAATTGCCATGTTTTACTGCCACACTGGCCCAATTCCAGCTTTAAGAGAGAATTCACACAACAAAACCATAACAACCGCGGGTGCAGCTGGCTTGTTTTTTTGACCTTGCAAACTAAAATCCTGGATTTTGTCTGTGCATAAGCAAATACTTCCTTTTGAGTTCTGCAGAATTTAAGACTAGAAAATTAAACATTCATGAAAGTTTTTACCAGATCATAGGTTTATAAATCCTGTTTTTATTTTTATCTCTTTCCAACCTTTCCATCAACAGGGCCATTTATCGCGAGTGGTAAGTCTCAATAACGAGTGCCGTCAATGATTTACAGCATGAGAATCATCTTGAACGCATGCCTTTTGCTCACTAACCTCCCTGGAAATTACGTGTGTGTGTGTGTGTGTGTGTGTGTGTGTGTGTGTGTGTGTGTGTGAATACTGTATACTATTGTTGTGAAAAGAATATTCCTCCTCTTCTGTGGCTATTGTTGACCCTGGGAAACACATCTAATGCCATCTTCTGGACTAAAACAGCAACTGCAATTTACAGTAACTGGTGTAATCCATATTATTAAAAAACTGTTATAAAATCTTTTCTCAATATTATGAGAATGTTGTAACATGAAGGGCTGAACATTATTTTATAGAGAATAGATAAACACTGACCAAAAATCCACCTCTGACACCATAAACATGGGAAACTGCATGTGTTTTCCTCCATTGACAAAGGGAAAAATGTGTGCATTGACACGTTTTACTGTTTAGAGGTGGAAATGGGTTTAACTTAAATTGGCAAATAACATGCCATCGATTTGTTCTCTGTATTTTGTAAAATAGCAAGAAATTATCTTGTAATAATGAGAAAATGTTTACATTTTAGAAGAAAGTAATTGGCTTCCATGCAGACATCAAATTACATTTTGTCTGTAAACAACCAAATTAAGCAATTTAATTGGTTGCTAAATTCATTTGTCCTCTAGATTGCATTAAAACTAAGCAAATCAATATTGTTTTCTATTGTGCCTTCCCTGTTCTTTGATGTCTCCCAAAAATTGTATTGATCATCATCAGAATATATGATTATGTGATGATGGTTATATATCATTGGATCATGCAATCCACATGATATAGAGACATGTGTTACGTGAACATGGGAACGTAATTCAATAGCTGTGACTGTAATAGTGGCTGGAATTCTGACTGTATGTGAGAGTCTCTCACTCTTCACATATTCTTGTTTTTCCCTCCAACCAAACGCTGTCTGCCGTCTCTGTCACCTTTTCAGGGGGAAAACAAATTACATCAACCTCGGCTCTTTCTTAATCAAGCCGGTGCAGCGGGTGATGCGTTACCCGCTGCTGCTGATGGAGCTGCTGGGGGCCACACCGGAGAGCCACCACGACCGGCCCCAGCTGACTCAGGCTCTGCAGGCCGTCAAAGAGATCAACGTAAACATCAACGAGTACAAGCGCAGGAAGGACCTTGGTAAAAAAATATCTTAAAGCCTGCTGGTTTGTCTGTATTTGGGAAAGTATTTATCCAGTACAAAGTCTGAACTGTCTTCCCTCTGCTGCCCACAGTGGTGAAGTACAGGAAAGGCGACGGGGACACGTTCATTGACAAGATCTCCAAGTTGAGCATGCACTCCATTATCAAGAAATCCAACCGAGTCAGCAGCCACCTCAAACACCTGACAGGAATGTCACCCCAGGTACATCACTGCTCCTTGCTAAGTTCTTAACCCGAGTAGAGGGAAGATTGCTCGAATGCAGCAAATGAAAACCTGCTGCTTCTGATTCTCTTTCTGTCTTCTGTCTTTTTCCCAGATTAAAGATGAAGCGTTTGATGAGGCTGAGAAGAAGTTCAGACTGCAGGAGAGACTCATCAAGTCTTTTATTAGAGACATTTCCTTGTACCTGCAACATATAAGGGTAGGAGCAATTTACCACTGTCACGTGGAAAACTCCACCTCAGTGTCTTTATTTAGACCATATCTGAAACTGAAAGTAGATACACTTAGAAATACTTAATGTGCCTGATTTGTGCCATTTTGTAAGTATTTCCAAAATCGTAATGCAATGTGATCTTTTCTTGATTAAATTTCAGTACTAATTCTATTTCATAAACATAATCAATATGTTAACCAACACCTGTGCAGAACCGTATTTGTCATGGGCCATATTTCCAGTGTCTGTAATGAAAATATACATTTAATAATTCTTGATTTATATTGAAATGGCTGAATATTGTATTAGGATTATGAAACGTTTCAACACTTTGGAACATTAGAATAGTAAAGAATAACTAACAATTTTGTAGGAGGGAAAGATTTATCATATAAAAACATTACATTTGACTTAATTAGTGCATTCAACACATATTCCACTATAAATATTTTGTCGTATAATGTATTTGGAGTACTTCTCGTAGCAACATGGATTGTAATGAAATGCATCTCTTTAGGAATCGGCATCTGTGAAGGTCTTGGCAGCCATCAGTTTCTGTGACATCTACACAGAGCGCAGCGTCCTCGACCCGGAGTGCTTCCAGAGAGCTCACCGCTGCATCAGCGACAAACAGTTCACACAATTTGTAAGTCCTCTTCCTGTTTAGCCTCACTTAGATGCTGTAAAAGTGGGAATAACCTCTCACATTATCTGTCCAACCCCCTTCCCTTGTTCCCTGAGCAGAAGGAGCGCACAGAGGCCTTAGTCATCAAACCGCTCACCCAGCTCCTCCTCATGTTCGCCGGGCCGCACAAACTCATCCAAAAGCGCTTCGACAAGCTGCTGGACTACGACAACTGCAAAGAGCGGGCTGACCGCCTCAAGGACCGCCGTGTCCAGGATGAGCTGCAGGTGGCGCGCAACAACTATGAGGCGCTCAACGCCCAACTTCTGGACGAACTCCCCAAGTTCCACGTCGCAGCAGAGGAGCTGTTTACTGGCTGTGTGAGGGCTTTCGCTCAATCCCAGAAGGACTTCATGAAGACGACACTGGGGGAGCTGAAGCCCCTCCTACAGGCCGTGAGTTACTTTGTTTATGTGGGTGTTGTAGGAAGTGGGACATTTTTTCATGAATATTTATGGACCCGTTTTGAAAAAATACTTATCCATTCCCAATGAGTTGTACTCATTACATTCTGTTATTAACTTGACCTTTTTCTTTACCTTTGTCTTCAGTTTTCTAACAAAGCTGGCACAGAGGGCAACCTGATTGCTAAGTTCCAAGAAGAGTACGGTCGAGTTCTCCAACTTCTGCAGAGCTTTAGCTTCTGCCCGGAGAACCTTCCTCCAGCCACCTCCACAAAAAAGACCTTTGAGAAGAAGACTCTAGAGAAGCAGACCTCTAAAAGACAACTGCAGGGAGCTGTGAGTTGAACCCTCATCCCATTTATGCCATAGTGTATTTTAACCCGCTTGAGGACGGAAGACGCACCGGAGCGTTTGACAAAACTCCTACTCAAAAAGCGATATTACAAAATTTCATTTCAGACATTAATTTAGTATTTTAATCATATATAACCTAAGACTTTGGTAAACTTATCCAAATTATCTCTTTACACATTGCTCTAGAATTATTTTGGCTGTGGCTATACGGAAAGCTGAGTTTGTTCTGAAAATTGTGATATGAACACACATGGGGATCGGCTTTATGTAAATACCCTAAAAAGTTACATTTAAGAATATATGTGAAAATGTCCTTAGACCTCAGAGGGTTAATAATAAATAATAAATAATGCACAAGGAGTTCATGATCTAACCAGTCTTGTCCTTGTCGCCTTCAGCCAAACCACGTCATGCAAACCGATGAGCACCGTGCAGGACTTCTGGTACGCTATGGTCCAGAGAAACTTTTCCAGGCAGAGAGAAACTTCAATGCAGCCCAGGATCTGGACATCTCTATACTAGAGGGAGACCTTGTGGGTGTAATCAAGCAACAGGACCCCATGGGTAGCCACAACCGCTGGTTAATTGATACTGGAGGTGGGTTATTTGTACTCTAAGCCTTGATTTGAAATAAAATGTTTAACAAATGAGCCAAATATTTTGATGTGACATTGGGGAAAAAATGGTGTGTCAATTAGAGGTGCAAGATATATCTACTCAATATCGTTATCGCAATATCACGTTGCACAATATTATATCGAAAGTGTCGCAATAAGTATGCAATATTTAGTTTATTTTGTGGAGCGCTGCGTCCCGTCCGTTGGCTGTGTGGCTTAGTTGTGTTTGATTTAGAGCCCGCTTGAAACGCTATAATGATCATGTCTCATTGGCCAGTTACCGTGTCACTTGCACATGTTAGTGCACGTCAGCGCACGGGTCCACTATGTGACAAACCCTATGGAGTGTACCACGTGTATGCATATTTCAACAGAGTGACAGACTAGTAGTGTAAGTGAAGAAATAGATAGAGACAAAAAAAAAAAACGGAACGAATCAGAGAAGCGAAAGAAAAGTTGTGTCCTGTTATCTTTATTTATTTATTTATTTATTTATTTATTTTATACTGTCCAACCAGTAAAACATGTCCTGTTCTGTAGACATGGTCCTTATTTATGTATTAATGTTGGACAAGTCCAATATGACTGTCAGTTGAAATAAACCTTGTGTTGTAAGAAAACTTGTTTAATTTGTTATGAATCTATTTTGATGCGTTTTCCCGTAATTTTTGTAATTTTACATATGTTTAAAAATATCTAAATATCCATAATCGATACCGCAATATCACATTTTGTCAATATCGTGCAACCCAAGCAGCAATACACTTTATAATGTCTTCTCTTGCTTTTCTTGTTTTGCAGTTGGCAAGGGTTTTGTGTACAGCTCCTTCCTCAAACCCTACAACCCACGCAGGAGTCAGTCGGACGTGTCAATCGAGAGCCAATCATCTAATGAGTCAGGCTATGGCGGCTCCTCCCCTGTTTTCTCCCGCCAAAACAGCAACAGCACACTAACCTTTAACCAGGAATCAGCCACCGTCAGCTTTTCCACATCGCAGCCCCAAATACATTCATCGCCACACCCTTCGCTGGACTCTGCCTCATCTCGTAGGAGTCACAGAGATCCACCCAACGTTGACTCATCCAGTCAGAGCAACTCCATCAACTCCTCCCCAAGAAATCCCTCCAACCGCACGGAATTCTTAGACCAAACGCACCGCAATTCCTCCAGCCACAGAGACACCGAGCCTTCTTACCGGCATTCAGGCAATCACAGAGACATGTATGATACGAGTTGTGCGAGTCCAAGCAGCCACAAGGAGATGTCAGACCTCTCAGAGACAGACTCTTACTCTTCACTCAGAAATGGTCGGACACAGCGGTATGGGCACACAGACAAAACCTACAGCTCATACCAGTGGAGAAATGGAGATAATAGTGGCCAGAAAAGGACTGTTTACTCCAGAGATGAGTACATCGAGCCAGAGCCGGAACCAGTACCAGAACCAGAACCAGAGAGTGAATTAGATGGTCATCAGGTGAGATTTAGTGTGACTGCTATGAGACATTTACCATACCAAAACAATGGCATACAATTTACTTTCAAGTGATTAAATAAATGTTTTTTTTTAAGTTAGTCTGTGTACAAAAATGATACAATCCTGGTAACAATTGGTGCTGAGGGGTGTGCAATGCCACAAAGTGATCCTGAATACAACCACTAAAAGGGCCAACAACATTCATTCATACTGCTTTTAAAATTGAAAAATTAAAACACAAACTAACAATGACATTGTTATTTCTATGTTTTTAGATTTACTACGCTCTCTACTCGTTTGAGGCCCGTTGTGCCAATGAGCTGAGCATCTCAGCCAATCAGCGGCTGCGGATACTGGAGTTCAAGGACATGAACGGCAACAGTGACTGGTGGCTGGCAGAGGCGGGAGGCCGCCGAGGCTACGTGCCTTCCAACTATATCCGCAAATCAGAATATACTTGAAAAAAAGTTTTATCCTGAGACTGTACTTCGACCTGAAGAAGGCTCACTCTGCGAGCAGACGGAACAAAAAAGACAAACGAGCATCTGGACACGCGGTGACTTATTTTTGATCTGTTGTCAAAGAGTTTGATAGGGAAAATGACTGACTATTGCTGCTGACTTTGCTCCTAAAAGTTAACATTATATGCCTATATTTAAAGACTTTTTTATATTATTTGTACTTACTGGAAACTGCACCCTACTCCCTCTCGTTTCCAGTGAAAAACCTGTGAATTGCACCAGATCTTTGCCATATTCTCTGGAGCTGAAGACAATGAATTGTATGTTTAAGAGAACAGTCTTAAAGGTTAGCGCATTGGAGATTGCAATGGAAATGTGAATGTTTTGTGTTCAGACTGGTTCTTATAAACATACATCAAGTGGTATGCAGACAGACTGACCTAAACACTGTGTTAATGAATTTTTCCTGCATGTGGTTTATTACACCACTAGAATGATGAATATTAGATGGATCTATACCATACTGTTTAACAATCGAGGTTTGAGGCACTTATGAGGATTATCCACTGGTTGCAAATTTTGAAGTGTCTACGGTGAAGCCATCAACAAGAATTTGGAGTGTTGTATAAAATGAATATGGACTATTTGAATTAAATCCAAGGACAAAGTTGAATGGCATATGCTATATGGTTTACAAGCAGCCCCCTTGTCAATAACCTGAATACACTTTTTGACTGGGTTGACACTGTGCAATCAGGTGATGATGACCCATTTTCCCTGTAAGAGGAGGTTAACAAACCGGGAGAGAGAGAAAGATTATGGTCTGATCTTCACTCTGATTTCTCCACATACTCCCTATGTACATTTATATAGTGCTGTATATTGAGAATATGCTATTGCATCCACTGTAAAGTACACACTGTTTGAATAAAAAACAGCTCCGCTGATAAATCATAACAGCTCTGAAAAGAATATTTGTTTGTTTTTCCTCTGTTGTGGAAGATCAGTGTTAGTACTTTGTCATGTTTTAGGGTTAATGACAGACAAAATAATGTAATCTGCCATCAGTAGACGCCACACACGTTCAGCTGTTTTACCATGCAACAATAATGCTTTTTTTTTTTTTTTTACAACAAAAGACATTGCATATCTGTTCAAGCTCATTTGTATGCATATTTGTTTTAACAACATGGAAGATGGGGAAAAAAATACGTTCAAATGTACTAAACTATAATATGCTCTCTAAAAAGGTAAACTGTAAACACATCGGGGGCTATTGTACACAAAAACACCACTATGGTCCTTTGATTATTGTAGCAATTACTTTCACATTTTAATGTTGCAGAAATATGATACATAGCATAAAAACAATTTGCAAGAATGTATACAGTGCAATACTGTATGGTATTTTCCATATTGCAAAACATTAAGAATTTAAAAAAAAAATGCTAATTGTAAACCAGATTTTGTAATAACATTTTTGCTGCTAGCTTTAGCAAAGCAAATCCACTCTTACATATTGAGAAATCTCAGGTCACTCAGTAATGTTTATAGAAAAACCCTGATTACTACAAACTGTTTCCGGCAACCAGAACAGACCTTAAAACAGATGAAACTTATTGGAGACAGCAAAACAATTTAAAACATTATCGGTGACGGCGCACCCGCACATTGAAAACATTATTCGTGTCTGCGCATAGGCATAAACGTGTGTAGGTTGATTATTAGTCAAATAAATGATAAATAGGTTCTACTTACATCATAGGCGCCCTCTCCGGTCTGTTCGTTGAGCGAAGCAGTAAAAGCACTACAGTTGTGGTAACCCCCAGGGTGCTGGTGCTAGCATTAGCAATCTCGTCTTCAGCATAGCTAGTTCTTTTCAAGCTTTGATTTTTCTTTCTCGGCTGTTTTAAAATGTTCGCTTCTGAACCCCGCTTTTGCGTTTGTACTCCATATTGCTCATCTCTCACTTAGCTACTGTTACTAACTGGCACAGTTTTGAACCTCAAATCGCCCATTAAAGGAGAACTCCGGGCAATTTTTACGTTAATCTTGATCGCTATACTTTTTTGAGTACTGTCTATAGCAAAAAACACGAGCCGAATTGGTGCTAGCAACATCGAGCTACTGCAGCTAATGCCCAGAGCTCCCAGTTAGCTAAAACGGCAGTTATGGGGGCATATCATAAAGAGTGCCTTTGTGCCTCTTAACAGACTCAAAATGCAATTAAAATGTCTGTGCAACATGAACAGGGCCCTTACATGACAACAAGATGCGTTTAGCAACTTAGCCATTGTTTAAATTCCTTTTTTAACTACATTTATTAATGTTTTATAGAGGTGTGAGTCAAACACTTTATGTTTGCATGTGTAAAACTGTTATGTTATTTAGTTGTACCGTAATTAATTTGGTAAATGAGACACCATCGAGCGGATTATAGGCTTGTTGAATACAATGCGGGTGCCTACATTAGCATTTTAGTAGGTTCAACGTTAGATTATTTTATATGATAATACTTCCACGAAGTGACCTAACATGCACAATACCAGGACCCTGAAACTGAAACAGCTGAACGTCGTTTCACCTCCACTCTTCAGCCAGCTGTTGAACGTCCGTGTTTTCCTGATGCATGATGCAAAACTCCTGAAGTCTACTATACAGTCTGTGGACAGCAGCATGTTATGTGCAGGGACTTTGCAGGGAGGCGTTCACAGTCTGGCAGTACACTGTAAACTGTTTATGAATGTGAAGAATCTGCATGCAACGTGCTAATGCAAGAGCTGTTAATGTATACACGTCTACCTTCAAAGCTGGTATTACAACAATGTATTAAAGGAAGCAAAGGTCTTTCCAAACTATAAGATTATATGTTTTAGATAACTTTTTTGGCATCAGTCTTGTGTTACACCTGCAAAATGATACTCCTTTCCTCAGTGGTCTTCTACAGAAAATATATTCTTAACTTAATCTTTCTAACGCTACATGGGGGCTCGGGTGAACCCTTGGTGTGTGAGCAAAATGGCACACGCTGTATCACCAATGTGGGGAGCTAGGGTGTCGTCTGTGCTGAGAGGAACAAGCCTGTCCACGTGTTTACCAGCTGGATCAAAAGCCAAGATCAACTGAACTACATAGTTCAGTATTTATTGTGGCGTTTGCCCAAAACAATAGCATTTATTTTGGGAAGAAAAACAGACTACAGCTTAGTTTGCCTTGGAAAAAAAAAACGTTTATTTTATTAGCAATAAAACCGAGCATTTACTCCCAGCCCAGCTTTGAGTGAAAGGGGCACAGATACGAACTCAAGAAGCTGAACCTGCCAGACAAAATGTAGATCACACATAATTTCAGAAGGCGTATGCTTTTTCTCACTGAGTCTAGCTCAAAGTGCACTAGATTTGTAGACCTCGTAAGAAAACTACATGATTTGCATGGCTGCGACAAGGTTTGTGCCTTGTTCATTTTAACTTGTAGTCTGTGTTCATCTTTAAAGATAAAAAAAAAAACGATTTGCAGTGCTGGTCATACATTAATCTCTGGTCCAGCTTCATATCTTCTAAACACACTCAAAATAGGCCTACTTTATTAAACAACCTGAATTCAGTTTTGGTATTCTTGATGTTTTTGCTTTAACTGGTGTTGAATGTGGTCCACCAGAAGCGATTTAACCCATTCAGAAGTTGATAAAATGTAAAACTTGTTTCTTTCTGAATTCCTTTTTTGATCACCACATACACTGACAATCCTTTTAACTAACTTGACAAGTCCTGTCTTGATTCAACATACTTAATCCCTTCCGTCAAATCATTATTTTTACATTATAATAACATTGTTGCACCTACAGTAGCTCTGTTGTAACTCAGTGTGGCATCTCATGTAACTACAGAGTCATTTCATTAAAGTAGATACCACATAGCACCTGTAAAGTTAACACTTTCTAAAAGTGGCCGCCTCTAAATACTATGATCTATACAAAATCCTCTGATCTACGCGTCTTCTATTGCAGCAGCTTTACTAGACATGGATGTCTTGACTGTGTTCTGGAGGGCAGCTGATGAAGACGACGAGGTGGTGCTGGAATTCTTTTCCATGGATTTGAATGAGGATGTGGTGGTGGTGGACTTTTTCTGGACAGTCTGGATGGTTTTCTTCCTCTTAACGTGAAGGACCTCCATGGCGTCCATGTTGATGCCTTGTTGAATCTCCTCGCTGGTCTCCACCTGTTCTGAAGTCTGCTGTTGCTGCTGCTCCATCTGCTGCTGGTGACGCAGCTAATAGAAGGAGAGTTAATAGGATCATTTGATCACTTTATTGTACCTAAATTTGTTCATCCCATATAGAAAAAGTTTATCCATAGTAAATTACTAGAATTCATCTTCCACGTTCCCTCACCATCATCATGTGCTGATAATTTGCAATAGCCTCGTCAGTGGTGACTCCCTCAGCCAGCCCCAGCTCTGCAGCCCGGCGGGCCAGCTCGGCCTTATGGGAGCCGGGAGGGGTCCAGCCCACTCCTCTGATCCAGTTCAGGTCTGACTTGTAGTTCACCTGCAACAAAAGGAAGCAACAATTAGGGACATTGATATTATAGGAATTACATTTGTTAAAATGGGCCTACAAGACGAATACTTAGATGTGGTCTTGCAATATTTCCAATCAAAGTGATCCCAAAAATCAACCAGTATTTTTACACTTGAATACTATCCTGCCCCAAGTTTACTGTACATCACAGCAAACAAACAATTGCCTTTACACATCCCGCTGATATGGAGCAACATTAGAATGAATGTAAGTCCAATATTCACTCTCCTTTTAGCTCAGCATTTGGTTTCCACCAACTCCAGATAGAAATATCTGGCTCTTTAGCTGCTAAATGCTCCACTGTGTTCACCAGTTAGTTGCCAACTATCCGTCTGCCATTTGGTGTTGGGCAGGTAGCATACAGTCGTTTTTTTTTTTTTTGCTGAAAAAAGCTACTTGCTGCTGCGGCCGAAAACAACACTAATGACAGTGGTTGTTGATGCGTTTAGGATATGCACAATGTAAGGATTAAAATCAACTGAAATATAAAAGGTATTAAAGTATAGATTTTGACACAGGGTTGCTTTATAAGGGCAACAATATTAGCTAAAAATGCAACCTTAGGGACCTGATCATTTTAGTTTTTCTTTAGTGGTGCATATTACCAAAGAAAATTGTAATTAATCAAATTACCATAAAGTCATTGCCACAAAGTGAACCTGGGGTCTTCGAAGCCCCTGATCTAAAGACTTCTTCAGTGTCACACAGATAGTAAATAAATGTGAATTAAATGATTAGGCTTTCTGTAACAAAGCCACTTAGAAAACATTTTTACAATATACTCTACATCTTCATGCAGCATGTCTTACATCACTCTGCAGCTTGTAGGCTTGCTTGGCATGCTTGACATTGAGCTGCTCGTTGTCACAGGTGTAGTCGTGGAGCTTGCTGCGGTAGGTGAGGTCACTAGCCTGAGCCTGACTCTTTTTGGCCTGCAAGAACTCAGGCTGGTCGGCATGGATTTTGTAGTGGCCTCGGTCCTCCTTGGACTGGCGTTTGTACTCCAGGTTGCTCTGGAGTTTGCTGGCTGCCAGAGAGTGCACCATCTTAGGGTCGTCCTCCACACAGCGCAGTCCCACCTGCTGACCCTTCTCCTTCAGATGGGACTCCTTGTAGCGGAACTGTGGGAGGGAGAAAAACAGTTTTCAGACTAACTAAGAACAAACAAAACTTCTACAGCTTAATTAAAGTTATTGTGACCAAAATGTTGTTTTAGGGATTAAAATGACATGCAGCAACTTTTGAATGCTCTGCCT
This sequence comes from Zingel zingel, assembly GCA_023566125.1. Classification (NCBI taxonomy): domain Eukaryota; kingdom Metazoa; phylum Chordata; class Actinopteri; order Perciformes; family Percidae; genus Zingel; species Zingel zingel. The sequence continues at coordinate 12,604,411 of CM042334.1, forward strand.
TAAAATGAGTTAAATACTTTGATTATGCTAACGAGACTCAAATCTTGTCACAAACCAAACTATCACATGAACTCACATCACTAGCAATTTCTCTGGAGGCCTTGGCAGTTTGGAAGGGAATAGCATCCAGCTTCAGGTCATAACCCAGATGTTTCACCTGCTCCCCAGATGCCTTGTAAACTTTCTTAATGGGAGAATCATTTTAAAGATAAAAATGTCACAAAGTGAAATTGTTTTTTTTCAATGTGGATTTGAAATCATTTGCTTGTATTTAGGATTGTGAGAAAGGATCTGAGCCGTGCCTTACATCACTAATCTGCTGGGCATTCATCTTGGCTCTAACAAAGTCTGGATCATCTGAGTGTAAAGTGTACTTGTGCATGTCGTCATTCTTTCCAGATTTGTACAGCCTCTGCAGTGTAAAGACATGAGCAGGATATCAACATTGTCATTAGCGTCACACAACATCCACTATTTTTGCGTTTAGGATTTTTCAGTTGGAACAAACGAAACGTACAATGAGACTAAATTATTTCATAAGCATGTTAATCTTTTTACCCCACCTCACTGCACTGTTGATAGCTCGCCTTAGCATGAACCATATCAGGAGAGTCAGTCACTGAGGTGAACTTCAGGCTGTCTGGCAGCTGACGATACTTCTTCTGCATGAAGATCACACACACACACACACACACACACACACACACACACACACACACACGGCTGAGACTTGTGTAAAACTTGTGTCATGTTTAAAGTAAAATTAACTATAGGCTTTACTCAGTGATAAAATAGTGAAAAAATAGATATGGTCTGGAAGATTCAAGTGTAAGGCCCTGTATGCTATAATGGACATATATAATATTTTAACTAATACCATTTGTCACATCTACTCACATTACTTATAAGTTCTCCAGCCTTCTTTGCTGACTCCAGTTGAGGTGCACCTACACCGTCCCAGGCCACTCCTTTCATGGAATTGAGGTCTGACTTGTAGATTTTCTAGACATAAGGCAATCAAATGTGTCAGTCAAGTTGAATAATATTAATAATTTCCCCTTCCTCAGCCACACCTCTCACCTCACTCTGCAGGTCGTAGGCTGTTTTGGCCCACTTGACCTGCATGTTATCAGGAAGCACGGTGTACTCGTGCAGTCTCTTCCTGTAGTCCTGCTCGCTGGCGAGGGCCTGGGCATTCTTAGCTGTTACCAGGTGAATCATGTCTTGGGTGAGGTGATACTGCCCACTGGCCGTAAGCGCGTCCTTGCGGTACTCCTGGTCGCTGGCCAGCCGGCCCGCCTGCAGGCAGTGCAGGAGACCTGGGTCATCCATGACGCTTTTGATCCCAATGTGCTTCCCTTTTTCCAGCAAGTGGTCGTGTTTGTACTTGTTCTGCAGAGACACATAAGTAAGAGCTGTAGTTCACTGTAAATCAGTGCAATAGCCCTGCTATGAATCCAACTCTTTATTCAACTCTATCATCATTTTAAAAGGCTGTACTTTGTGCTGCTGTATTTGGATCCATTATAGGCATTGGACATGTGCACGTGGTCTCTCTATAGGTGGATATTTTTGACAAATATTAGACATTTGTTTTTTTCGACTTGAGTTATTTTTATTTATTTATTTAACCTGTATTTAACCAGGTAGGCCGTTGAGAAGAGGTTCTCATTTGCAGGTCTAGTATGAACTCACATCACTGGCGATGCCTGTGGAGCTCTTGGCAGCCTGGAAGGGGATGTCCTGCATGGTGAGTTTGTAGCCCTGAGCCCTCAGAGTGTTCCAGGACTCTCTGTACTTGATCTGGAGCAGAGAGATAAACAACAAATGATAATTTACCTTAAAATAACACATACTATAAAAAAAAGTCACAGATGTTTACAGTATAATGCATTTGGTCTAATGTATACGGTCACAGGAACTTATACTACCTCACTAAAGTTGGCTGCATTGATCTTTGCTTGTGTGATCTCTGGTCTCTCAGTTGTTACAGTGTAGTTATGCTGATCATTCACCCCTTTCTCCTTGTACAAACGCTGGGAGAGAGATATAAAACAGCGTAGTATTGAAACAACAGGATTCACATGTGTAACTTAATTAAGCCAAGGTTACTAGAACGGAACTAAAAAAATGTGCTCAATGTCTCACTTCATTTGTGATCTGTCCACTGAATTTGGCATGGACGATATCTGGAGAGTCAGCGATAGAAGTGTGCTTGAAGTTGTACGGCTGCTGACGGTACTTTTTCTGTTACAGAAGAAACAACAAAGTTAATCCCTGTTACGTTTTTGTAGATTTCAGGGTGAATCAAGTCGATTTTTTTGCATTCTTAACAAGGAAATCAACATTCAAAATCCAGAAAAATTGCAATATCAACACACAAGATATGTTCATGATTACATATCGTAGAATAGACTTTTTAAGATCTAGACCTACATGAAGGCAAGAGCAGCCTTGACTACTGTATGTACACTTAACAAATTGAAAAAGGAATAAAAAAAAATAACAGCAGAGAAAACAGAAAAAAGAAGATGTCCTACATCACTGATGAGGTCTGTGGCCCTCTTGGAGCCTTCAATCTGCAGAGCCCCAGTTGCTATCCAGGCTGCACCACGCAGGTAATTCAGGTCAGAGCGATACACTTTCTGTGACAAACACACACATGTAAATACAACTTTCAATAAACAAGACAAAGACTAGATATGCAACAAATTACTAAAGTGAAATACTGTATGTATTGTATTAAAACTCTTTGATCAATTACTCCTTTAGACTTTGTGCTATCTATTACAGAGGTGACGCTACCTTGTGTGGTGGCTAAAACACATTTATAATAAACACTTTGTTTATTAAATAAACTAACAGGAAAACCACTCCCATTTAAACAACATATTTCAAAGTTTGTGGGTGTTGTATGTAAGATCCAATTGATTGAATTGATTGATCAAACATTGGTTGAAAAAGTGCACATTAAAATTTGCTGTGGCAACTTGAAAAATGTCATGGTTTTTTTTCTGTCTCACCTCACTCTGCAGAGCATACGCTTTCTTGGCCGCCTGCACCTTCATGTCATCAGGATGCGAGGTGTACTGATGCAGGGTGAGCCTGTAGTCCTGATCACTGATCAGCGACTGGGCCTTTTTAGCGTGGGAGACCTCCAGCATGTCCATGGGCAGGTGGCACTTTGAGAGCTCCTTCGCCGAGTCCTGCTTGTACTTAATCTGGAGAGGGACAAAGGAACAAGGGAGGAAGAGAGAGGGTCTTTGTAACATAACATATTATTTGAATTATTATTTTTTGCCTTCTAAGTAACAGTTAGCACTTACACCACTCTGCAGTCTGCTGGCATGGACCGAGTGAGCCATGTTAATGTCATCCTGCAGTCCCTTCAGTCCGATCATCTTTCCTTTGGTCTTCTCAAATTCCTGTTTGTACTTTTGCTGAAATGACAAATCATTCACTTTCAAGATGCTGTAGTGAAATGCTGTGTAAAATGTTTTAAGGCATCAGTGTGTTCCACAGTCAGTTCAACTAAAATGAATGACATCATGTACATATAAGCGATCTGCTGTTAAGACCATTATATAAAAGAGATTTAGCTGTTCTTTAATCTGCTACTTTAGCCTAATTTTTAGGCCAATGGTGAACATTACATAATGTGATAACAAGACGTTGCAAGCTCACATTGCTGAGAATTTCTGTAGATGCTTTGGCAGACTGGAAAGGTATGGCATCCAGACGCAGCTTGTAGCCGCCATCACGTATCTTAGTCCAAGATTCTTTGTAACAGCTCTGAAAATGCAGATATGTAAACTAAGTTCAATACATCACACACAAAGACAGCTGACTGGATTGATTTACTGGCTGTTTGATGGATTTCAAGTGTCTGTGTGAGTTCTTGTAAGTGTGGTTTTACCTCACTGAGGTTCATAGCATTGAGCTTGGCCTGAACCATCTCAGGCAGCTCTCCGCTGAGTGTGTAGTTGTGCTTCATGTTTTCACCCTTCTCCCTGTATAACCTCTGTAAAGAAGAACACAGGGCATTACTGAACACTCAAAATACCTCTATTATTTCTATACTAGACATGTTAAGTGGCACAGCTCCAAGTTCAGTGAAAAGAGATCACAAGTATACATTTTAGCAAGATGTGACACATTATAATATTCATAGGTGGCAGAAATACATCAGATTTACTGCATTTTAGTTGCATACTGTATCTGGTGAATTAAACAAATGAAAGCTGAACTTACATCAACAGCCAATGTGTTGCTGAGTTTGGCTTGAACCATCTCAGGAGTGTCTTCAATACTGGTATACTTCAGAGCACTCGCGTCCTGACGGTACTTTTTCTAGATAAGAAAAGAGTGATAAATATCTAAATACTGTCATAGTGCGATAAAGCCATAACAAGTGCACATGCATTTGAATGACAGTAGAGGGCACAGTATCATCACAAACAATTGAACTTGCAAATTAACTACCTGGCAAAATTAAAATCCTTATATTTTTACTATATTTTTGTAAGATAGACAAATATACAGTACATATATAGATAGATAGAAGTCTGCTCCGGAGGAACTCAAGACTCTGTTCTATTTATGTACAGTCATTTCATGGTCTAATGTTGGTAACCCTGACTGGAATGACCCTTAAAATAAGTGGCTTCTTATAAAGAGGTTATGAATAGAGTCTGGTGTTTTCCAGTCTGCACTGGATGTGTCACAGAAATATCTTTATGTACCATTTGCAAGCATTTACAAAAATGGGTTTATAAAGTCTTTGGATAAGAAGGGTGTTGTGACAAAGAGGCAAAAAGTTTAGGAAGGAGTTGACAGGACAATAATTTTGCTAGATTATTATATGTATAGAAATTCAACAGACTCTTACATCATTAGTTATCTCATCTGTGATAGAAAAATGTCTGACAACCTCTTGGGTTTGTTCCTCTAAATGTGTTAAAAACCACTATATCCAAAATCTGTATCCATATCTGATGTGGAAAAGGCAATTACACAGCTTAAGTCCTCAAGAGTTAAAGACGTGTATGGGATGAACACACTCATGCTAAAAGAAATAGGTCATCAATTAACATTAATTAACATATCATTAATGTGTCATTAGATCAAGGGAAATTTCCTGAGTCATGGAAACTTGCCAGTGGCATTCCTATACTTAAAGGTGGTAACTCCCTTCTTACATCTAATTACCAACCTATTAGCATTTTGCCAACAGTCTCTAAAGTCTTTGAAAAACTGGTTGTAAAACAAATCAACAATCACCTTAACTGCAGCTCTTTTCCTTTGCACTCAATGCAGTTTGGATTTAGGGCTAATCACTCTACAGAGACAGCGACATGTTATTTTTTGGAAAAGGTTAAATCAAATATGGACAAAGGACGGATAGTGGGAGCAATTTTTTTAGATCTTCGTAAAGCATTTGATACAGTTAATCATTCAGTTTTACTGCACAAACTTCATGCTTTTAACTTTTCCTCAAAATGTATTAGCCTTATTAATTCTTACCATTCATCTCGCTCACAAAGTGTACGAATTGACCAACACAATTCTACCCCTTTACTATTATCAACTGGTGTTCCACAGGGTTCAATTTTGGGTCCAATTCTTTTCAGTTTATACATTAACGATTTACCATCTTTGTGTAAGAACTGTGACACGTTGATGTATGCAGATGATACAGTTATTTTGGCCTATGGAAAATCTACAGAGGAAGTTGCCTCAAAACTAACAGAGGCCATGTCATTGATTGCAATTTGGCTTGAACAATTGTGTCTGCAATTGAACATATCTAAAACAGTTACCATGTTTTTCTCAAAAAACAATATAAATATAAAACCTGAAATTTTAATATCTGGAGAAAGACTACAGGTTGTCACAGAATATAAATATTTAGGATTATACATAGACTCAAACCTTAACTTCAAAATACACATTAAAAAAGTTAGTAATAGGATTAAGTTCAGTCTAGCAAACTTCAGATTCATTAGAGACTTTCTTTCAACAGAAGCAGCTACATTATATTTCTTTTCCATGATTATATCCCACATAACATATTGTTTAATAAGCTGGTCCAATATTCACTCTACAACAATAAAACCATTAGAATTATTATATAAACAAGCATTAAAAATACTGGATAAAAAACCATACCACTACCACCATTGTAGTATTCTGAGGAAATATCAGTTACTTACATGGGATAATCTCATTAAATTCAAAAATATCTGTTTAATTTATAAAATCAGACATGGTTTAGCACCTCCTCCACTATGTGATTTTATACATTTTAGATCCAGTGAGGTTAGGGTAACTAGAGGGGCAGTGAGGGAAGATTGCATCATCCCCCGGAGAAAGACAGCTTTTGGTCAGGCTGTCTTCTCCGTAAGAGCAGCTCAGCAATGGAACACAGTGCCGGCAGCCATTAGAGAGTCTTTGTCATTCTTTTCATTCAAAAAGAATGCAAAAAAATGGCTTGTAGAGAGCCAAACTTGTGGGCACTAATGCTTTTTGTGTGCATTTAAATGTTATATAAGTATTTCACATGAATTGTATTTATTAACTATAATGTGTTGTATGTAATTTCATTTTGTTATTTTATACCTGTATTGTTGTATGTAATTTTATTCTGTGATTTTATACTGTTTTACATCTGGCTGGGGGACTACCGGTGAAAATTAGCACTTTTGAGCTAACTTGGGCACATTTACATTGTTTTAATGTTGATTAATGTTCACTGTCCCCTTTCAAATAAAGAAATAACATAACATAACAAATATAAACGTAACTCAAGGTTCATAAACAGATAAGATATCAGAGCTTGGACGTTTCCCTGATGAAGCTGCTGGGCTCTTATTCCAAATTATGAACACACTGAACTAATAAGATGTGGGCACCAAGAAGCTTTAACACTGGTGTTAATGAGGGATGCTTCACAGCTTTCCCTCAGAAGGTCTGGATGGCACAAATGACATTTTGTCAATGCATCCTGTGTTTCCTGATCTACCTTTAAATCTCTAAAAAAGGGTGATGTAATACTGCAAGGTAAGCACCGTGAACCCGCAAACTTAATTCATTTAGTAAAGAGAAAGAAGCAAGGAAAGAGGGAGCCCTAATAGTGAAGTTGAATCTTTTTTTATAACAGCTTCAGTTACTATAATCAGTCTGGTCCCTAGACGGGTGTAGTCCACATACTTAACCCAGTATCTAGAGAACAGGAATGGTCCACGACTCTTTAAATACATTCTGACCAAAGTTGTAAACCTAGATATGTGCTTTCCAGTCAGATGTTATACTGTGCTAATTTACCTAAATAGCACTTCAGTGTGGTTAATCATATACTGCATGGTTATTGGTTTAAATTACATTTGACTTCCAATTCAATTAACCATAAATGAGGGAAATGTTAATGAAGGTCGGAGACGGAAACTGTTGCTGTGTGTTAGCATTTAACCATATAGGTGAGGACATTTATCTTTTTAATTAATACTACCCACAAATTCACCCCTTAACCTGCAGCTGATTTCAGCAGTGCACTCTGGATCATAGGGTTGGAGATTACCTCGCTGAGGAGCTCCCCGGCTTTCTTCGCCTGCTGGACATCGAGAGATTTTGAGGCCTCCCAGCCGACACCCTTCATCCAGTTCAGATCTGACCTGTACTGATTCTAAATGCAGATACGCACAGCTTTTACTTTTTGCATTCCTGTAGTGAATGAATCATTTAGCATAAAACAAGTTGGTATTTGAATGATGAGATGATGATGAGACTTACATCACTCTGTAGTCCATAGGCCTTCTTAGCCCAGGCAACGTTCATATCAGTTGGCAGAGTAGTATACTCATGAAGGACAGTCCTATAGTTGGTCTCAGTTGCCAGGTCTTGAGCCTTCTTGGCATGGCTGATGTTCAGCATATCCAGGGAAACGCTGGGGATGAGATTGATTTCATACAGTAAAGAGTTTTGTTTCAAAATGACGCAATATTTAAGGCCAGTTCTCATGGTTTTATGCTGAAGCAGTACTCTTTGGTTATTATAACGTTATTATTTCAATGTAATTATCTATGTTTTAAGAAGACGTCTATGATTCTTACCTCTAGAAATTACTGTGAATTCTGAATTAAAACCTCTTTTAAACAACATTCTTTCGGAATTGTAGAGCTCTTAAATCATCACAGCACACACAGTAATCAAGTGTTCTGCTGTTTATCTTACCAGCTTTATAGCTTCAGTTAACTGTATTCACCTGGTGTATCAGGTGTGACATTATCCCTGATAAATTGAATCTGGTTCTGAAGTCCCAAGATTGGAGACACGTGTTAAAAAAGGCTCCATCAAGGTCAAGAGCCTCACCTGTATTTGCTCTTAGTGTCCTCATAGTCCTTCTTGTAGCGGCGGCCACTCTGTAGTTTAGTGGCCAGAGCAGAGTGGGCCATCTGAGAATCATCGCTGACTGACTTAATGCCAATCACCTTGCCTTTGTTTTTCTCATACTTCTCTCTGTATTTGACCTGCAAGGATACAAGATATTAGTGACTTCACTAAAAAGCCAGTCTATGATTTTGTTTTGTAACATTGAAGTCAGAATATAGTGTACATTATTGCACTTGAAAAAAAGAACTTTCTCCTCAGGCCAACCTTAAAGATGCAGACTGTTTTTAGAATAACTCACATCACTGGCAAGGTCTCTTTTGGCTTTAGCAGTGAGTATAGAGAGAGAGTCCAAATGCAACTCGAAGCCCTTTTCCCTCTGCTTCTCCCAGTTGCTCTTGTACACTTTCTAAAATAGAAGAAGAAGAAATCTCAGTTAGGATTTGGTTGGTTTAAATATTAATTTAAGTTTCTTAATTTCCTATTAATGGACTAAGTCATTGGTTAATAAAATGTATACAGTTTATTTAACAAAGTTTATTTTGTGCCTGATGGGAACAACAAATAACTAAGAATCCTGTGTTGAAGACCATAAACAAGACATGTTGAACCAGTAGCTGGTCACACAATCTTAACTGTATGATATGCTTTACTGTACATCACAATGGAAACGTCCTCCTCAGCATTGAGCATGATTGTTGCCCAGCCACAATTAAAGTGAAGAGGCTGCTACTGTTCCGTATATTCTTGACATAATAAATGTAGGATATAAATAAAGGCAGCATCACGGTAGTTTAAGTGCAGTGATCAACACACTATTACTGTTCCAAATGTAGTCTATTTTTGCAAAGGCTTTATTGAAGTACACCAGACATAATTATCATTGGAAAAGAAAACTGTTATAATCAACAGATAGAACAACACGAGAAACAGTTTGACAACTGTATTAACTGTGGATGAAGAAATACTTTGAAGGCTCTAGCCTCTAGTCAAGTGTAAATTGGGTGGAGCTATGCCAGGAATTATGTAATACCACCAAACTCTATGGACTCATAAAAATGATAATCGGATAGGTTGTCCCACCCTAATAGGTACAACAACACAAGTTCATACTGTCCTGATTAGAAGTATGATTAGGCAATATACTGTATGTGAAAACACCCGTGTGACTATGGGTGTGCAGGAGCTATAATATAGAAGAACACAACTATGATGTCCAATACTTGATTCAACAGAATAAGGTATATACTGGGGCTGCATGGGATGGAAAAAATATGCAATGTGTGATCCATTTGATAGAATTTATTAAAACGATGAGAGATGTTACAAAACAAAGATTTAAGACTATTATCTGCTTAATAGCTTTAATAATCTTCATATTGTTGTATAACTCTTGCATACGCCAGTGTTATCATATATCTTCTCTTTGCAATGAAATGCACTGAACCTACCCCACTAAGAAGGTCGGCGTTAGCCTTTGCTTGTCTGAAGAGGGGTTCATCTTTTGTCATGGTGTACTGGTGTATCATCTGTTCTGTGTTTGCTTTGTACGCCAGCTGAAAATCAGAATCAGATAGACATAGGATATGAGAGTGAGCCATAATTAAAATGTACATAATTCTAGCTTTAAAGTGAAGACCTTACATCGCTCTGCATTTCCTGGCTCTTCTTGGCATGTTTCATGGAGAGATCATCTGCTACTTGGGTGAACCTGATGCTGTCTGCCTTCTGACGGTATTTAGTCTGCGATGAAAAGAGAAGTGGATACACTAGATAAACAGTGCATGTAATATAGTGTATAGTCATTAACAAACTGAAATATGTACACACAAACACATTATTGTACTGACATCACTAAGCAGCTCTCCAGCTTTCTTGGCCTGGGCAACATTCAGACATCCTTCTGTCTCCCAGCCCACTCCTTTCATCCAGTTCAGGTCTGAACGATACTGGTTCTGTGGAGCAACAGAAAGTGTCATTAACTTAAAATACTTTTGTATTGCATTTACCATTTGAATAACAGACTAGGGCTCATCCCCTCCTCCCGTCTCTCACCTCGCTTTGCAGGGAATAAGCCTTTTTGGCCTGCTTGACCTTGATGTCATCAGGCATGACGGTGTAGTCGTGCAGCTTTGTGCGATACTCCAGGTCGCTGGCGAGGGCCTGAGCCTTTTTGGCGTGGCTCAGGTTGATCATGTCCAGAGGAAGACTGAACTGGGCCTGGCTCTCCTTGGAGCTTTTTTTGTACTCAATCTGAAGTGGTGAAGATAAAAAAGGTTCATTTTAAGCGTTATGTGTAAAATGCATTTTAATACCTGTAATTACTGATCAAAATGACTTCTGCTTACATCACTGCTCATCTTGGCCACGTGAAGAGAGTGTAGAGTCTTGGAGTCGCTCATGTTGACCCCCACTGCCTTTTCCTTGTTCTTCATGTAGGTCTCTTTGTATTTAATCTAAAACACATGCACTAAATTAATTTCATTTGCTAAATATTATATTTGATTAAACACTAAAGGTTTTTACTCAGACATTAGCTCTGTCTCACTAAGATTGTATCTCCTTGCAGTGGAGAAGAGTGTGTGTTTGCTTACATCACTTGCGAGGTCACGGGAAGCCTTAGCTGCTTTGACACTCAGGTCGTCCACACCGATGTCGCAGGCTTTAGACTTGGTTTTCTCCCACTCCTCCTTATATTTAATCTGGAGTGGCACATTCAAGTGATCAAATTATCATTTGAAAAATGAGAAGTGAATTTCTGTAACAATGTGATTGAGCTTGCATGTGCATGCATATATGCGAAAATGTCTGTGGTAACTTACATCACTGCACAAGGCAGCATTGGCTTTGGCCGTTTTGATTTGGGGCAGGTCCTGGGATAGTGTGTACTGATGTTTGGTCTTTTCGTAGCCTTTTTTGTAATTTAGCTAAAAGACACATGATTAACACATTTGAACTCTACACTCAGCTCAGCGCTCATTAGTACAGTGTGCAGCTAAAACCTGCTGATAAAGTTGGTATGATCATCAACAGTCCTTGTTGTTATAAGACAGTTTACTTACGTTGCTGACAAGCTGAGTGTTTTTCCTTGCTAAAACAATCTCAGGTGTGTCTGTCGCTTGACTGTACTTGACCTGGTCAATGTGTTGCCTGTAGTTCTTCTGCAATCATATAGGACATGTATCACATAAGATGATCCACCTTACTGAGAAAAAATATTTGTACAATTGTAATGTTTTTCATGGCAATTCTAATGTAATTTGCATATAGGTAAAAGAAGAAGAAAAAAAGACACTTATGGATTGGATTTGAGAAAACTCACATCTTTTAGTGGGTCAAGTTTCCTTTGGCTTTGGTAGCCTGGTGTGAGGGTGGCTGGGTAGTTGTAGTCACCCTGCTCCTGTTCACAGCCTTGTTTATATGAAATCTGGAATTTACAAGAATACTATATCAGTGATTTTACTCTCTGGCACATCAGTTATTTTTTTTGTCAAGTTTCATAATTCAATCCTCATCAAGTAAACATCTGCCCATACATTTTTATAATAACTACTATACTGATCATACTGATAACATCATGCTTTTTTCAGAAAAAGAGAATAGTAGGTGAAGGAGAATAGTTATCTAAAATCCAAAATGTTAGCCCTTGATAACAAAACTAGATCTAAGCAGAGCCAATTTAAATATGATGCTGTATATAAATATTATTTGCATTAATATTTAATGAATTTCTATCATAAGTCCATGAAAAACAAGGCTTACATCACTAGCCAGTTTCCTGGCTTTCATGGCATGCATGGTCTTCTTATCGATTCCTGAGTCTCCATGGTGGCCCTTCATGTCACTGATGTACTTCTCTTTGTATTTGTTCTTTTAAAAATATAGAAAGATGAAAACAAAAATCTGTATGCAGGATTGTATGATACAACCTTAATATCCACACACGTGCCCTTATTAGATATTATTATACGTTTGTTGTACTTATTTGTAATTTATAAAAACAACGTGAAATAAATTACTTGATTGAAAAAGTCTGTCATGCTTACATCACTTGTGAACTTGGCAATTTTAGCAGCATTTTGAAACTGTGGTGTCTCACAGAAATTGATGCTGTGACCTTTGGTGTTCTCCAAGTCCTTCTTATACTCCACCTGTTAGAAAAGATGAAAAATTACAGCAGCTGCTTTGTAACATTTTCCATTGCAACACCCTTTTTTGTTGTTGAACAGTCAGAGCTTTTGTTATGTGCTAAATATAAAGTGCTTGCCGCTAATCAGTCACCATCACTGACACTCCATCATAACTCAAGAGTCACTGAGACAAACCTTTAATCTTAAATATGCTTCGCTAAGCCTATATAGGACTTGTCAGCTTTGCCATTAAAATACCACACAGGGAGAATTGTGTCACCTTTGAATGGTTATTAGAGTTAAATCCAAACATTGTTCATTGTTCACAGACAAGCAAATAACTAGTGGCATTTCAATGTCATGTTCCCAAGGCTCAGAATAGTTGCTTAAGAGTAATGCACTGTGCTCCTGTGTGAGCTAATAAGTAATATTAGTTTGACGGGATGTCCTGTGGCCTTGGAGGTAAGCTGTAACCACACCGGACAGACATGACAGAAATGCTGAAAATGCAAGTTGGGTGACTTCATGTCTTCTGGAAACTGACACAGTATGTCCAATATTTAAGCTCTGCACACATTCACTGAGCAGCAACAGGTTTACCAATAAACACTTTAAGCTAGAGATAAGAAAAAAGCCTGGATGAAGTTCTGGTCTTTGCCTTGAGAGCCTGACAATCACTCACAAACAAGCTCACCTCACTGACAATCTTGTTGATCTTTCGGGAGTTCTTTAGTGCCAGATTGTCCTCAGATGTCAGGCTATGGAAGTGTGAGGTGCCCTTCATCTTGTTTAAGTCCTTCCTATATGTTAGCTGCAAAGAGATGAAAGATGATTGAGTGCATATAGGAGGACAATATGTTGCGTTTCTTTTCTTTTTAAGATTATTTTTTGGGCATTTGTATGCCTTTATTCGACAGGACAGCTGAAGACATGAAAGGGCCGCATGTAGCAAAGGGCCGCAGGTCAGAGTCGAACCCGAGCCTGCTGCGTCGAGGAGTAAACCTCTATATATGGGCGCTTGCTCTACCAACTGTGCTATCCAGGCGCCCATATGTTGCGTTTCTGTAGGAGATTAGCGGTGCACAAACATGCACACACAGAGTCTAATTTAGTCAGTTAGGACAGTTTAAAGAATGATAAATAAGGACGATTTCACATTGTAGTCCCTCAGCTATTCTTCCCAATGATGACAAGGCTAGATGATGGATGAAGCTGTAGCTCTTACACTCTACACTCTGTTATGTTTTGACAGCATGTATAACCAGTTCACATGGTTAAACAATGGATACAGGCTCCATTTTTAGATGGACCAAGCTTCCAACTACTTTCATGTCGGACTCAAGATGTATTAAAGTCTCATGAAGGTCCTACTTTATGTTTATCAAAAATATGGTATTTACAGTGTTTATTAACACTGCACTAAGTTTGTTTATTCTGTAAATCAATGTTGCTGTCAGGTTGATACTCACATTGCTAGCATTTTCCTGAGCCTTCTTTGCCAAATGATAACTAGGAGTGATCATGGCAGGAAAACTTCCTTTGCCTCGTTGCTGCTCATACTCCTCAGTATAGGCAATCTGCAAACAGAGGATAACTTATTTGTAATTCCAAAATTACAGTAAGTAATACAAATAATTCAAAAAGCGCTGTAAACTATTTTCTAAAAAAATTTTGTGGATTGAAATTAAATCATACAGGATAAGGTGTCAATAACGTTAACACACCATTGTGGGTCTGAATCCCAAACTATGAAAACCTAAAAAATAACAAGATGTGCCTAAGTGCTGTAATATGCACACCATGTATCCTCTTAATTTTTTGGATTGGATTGGTTTGGATCTGACAAGCGACCTCTGTTGTCTCTGCCTACAGTATATTTTCTGTGATTCACTGTCATTAATTAAAGACAAAAAAAACTTTAAACAGCATATAAAAATAACATTGCGTCCTATATGGTTTTACATTAAACCTATTAAAAAAACAGTAAAAGTAAATGTCCTACCTGGCTGAAGTTCTCTGCGTTTTCTCTGGCGTGAACTGCTTCGGTTACTGCTGCCTCAGTGCTGGCTTTACCTCGTATCTCCTGTTCATACATCTGACGATACTTTATCTGATTGGGCACCCATTAAAAATCCATTACCAACCAATGATCAGAGGTCTGCAACAGCATTTGTATGAATTCAGTATGAGTGTATATTTTTATACTGGCTACTTACATCACTGGCCTGCTCACCAGCCTTCTTTGACATCTTGTATCCAGGTGTAAGATGTGCAGGAAAGCTACCTTTACCTCTCTGCTGCTCATACTCTTCTGTATAGGCATACTGGAGGAACAAAAGCAATGGTTCAGGCACACACCTACAAGGTTTTTGTTTTTAGATACATTTTTTGGGCATTTTAGGGTGGGGTGCACGCTCTACCAGGTGAGCTACCCAGGCACCCAAACCTACATGGTTTTAAAGTTAACAGAGTTAACAGTAAAATACTTTAGTACTGCTTTATAAACTGCTGCTCTAAAGTGAGATACAACACAATAAGATATTATTTAGTTATCATGAAAGACTTAAAGCTTACATCGCTAACAATTTGTCCTTGTTTCTTGGCCAGAAGCACCTCCGGGGGGTCAACAAACGTGGTGTACTTTGAAACTCTCTCCTCATGTCCTTTTTTATATTCCAGCTGCAAATAATAAAAACAAAGAACTTGATTTGGCTCATTATAACGTTGCAACAACCACTGACAGAAACACATATTCACCTCAAACAAATTGCTTTGATTTTAGCTATTTGGTCCGGAACTGTATTATCAAAAGGAATTCACTTACGTTACTGGCCAGAGTGTTGGCTATCTTAGCAGCCTGGTAACCTGGTGTTATCATGGAAGGGAAGCTGCCTTTTCCTTTGGACTGCTCATAATCTTGTGTGTACTTCACCTGCCAAATAAGCACAAAATCAATCAAGGCATTTGACCAATGTTGATGCAAAATAGTTTAATTTTGTCTGTTAGGCATTTACACAATCCGCACTAGCAACAGTGGCTCTTTATTTATTTAAAGACACAAAAATAAACCATATTTAGCTTTTATTAATAAATAAATAAAAAGTGTCCTCACATCACTGATGGTCTTCTGGGCCTGAGACATTGTTACTATCTCCTGGTTGGTCACCATGCCTGAGTACCATGTCTGCTGCTGTGAGAACTCAGACTTAGACTGAAAGGCCTGTTTGGATATAGAGGACAAACTTATTCATTTCCAGCCATTCACAAGACAGGTAATACTTTACCTGTCGTGCCTGTTGGACCTTGTTAAATCAGCCACCCAGCCCTGCTTTACTGAACCTCTATTAAATGAAGTGACAATTCACTACATTGTAAATAAATCTGTCTACACAGTTGTCAGCAAAGCCCAAATATTTTTTTAATCAATCAATTTATTTGTTACATGAAATCATATAAAATACAATTTCAGTATTTTTGACCAACATCCAATCCTATTACAAATACAAGAGAGTAGATGAATGCTGTTTGCAAAGAAGGTCAACGGAACAAGGAACAAAAGGAGAAGTAGGACTGTTTGATCTGAATTTGGGCTGAAACTCCCTTTAACTGGGTGTAATGGCCAGCTGCTCTACCAGGAGCTCACCTGGCTGGCCATCTGACTGGCTAGGCGAGCCTTCTCCAGCTCCATGGACCTCATGTCATGGTGAAAGGTGGACATAAAGCGCTCGCCATCTTCGCGATACTTCAGCTACAAGTGCACATAGACGACAAGCATTAAGCCAAGGCCAGCACACATTTGCACGTACACACGTCAGACATAGACATGTTTAAAGCATCCACTTTGGTAGTTGGATGCATAAAAATGACAACAAATGAGAAAAGATAACTGTCTGCCCACACTGATATTACCCTGACTAAAGACCCACAGAGCAACACATCACTCTATTCTTATGTTGTCTACTTCAAACCAGAAAACCTGAGCTCACATGCTTAATGATGAAGGGATAATATTAGTGTGCTGTAATAACTGAGGGTATAAGAGTAACTTCACTGGAGCATCATTGCTAAAAGGGCTAACTATAAATAGGTGACAGGACTTTCTATCAAAGCTTAATGTAAACTTTAGTATCAGCCATTTTAAAACTCACTGAAGACAAGTCAAGTATTACCAAGGAACTAATGAAAACAAAATCTCTGCATGTTAACCAAAGCAAGATATTTTAAAGAGAGTTCAGTGGACAGGTTTGAGGGTCACTTAGCATGATCTGAAATCAGGCCTCATATCAAATATCAACAAGTTAAGTCCTATATCTTTAGCGACATGTAGCAGTAGCTGATAAGCTTGCTAGCCCACTGCTAATATATGCATAAAAGCATTGCATGAACTCGTAGACACAGACAGACACAGACCGACGGGAACAGGTGGCAGGGCAGAGGAGAAGAAGGGATGCAAGGCTGTGTATCCTGATGTATAATTTTAGCCCCCTGAAGCATAAAGTTGTCTCGCCTCTCTGTCACAGGAACAGAAATAACCTGAGTTGCACTCTCCATTCCACACCACTGCCGTCACCATAGACTTAGAGCAGCCGTCTACCTCTCTCTCTTCCACTTGTAAAGACGGAATTAGACCTTTTTTGATCTGACTGTAATGGATACATCTTTTTGGGGCTCCAATCTTGAACTTTCTGATTGTATGTGTGTGTGTGTAGGTTAATAGATCTGATTCATATGTGAGCTTATCAGTGTTTGTGTGTGATGAATTGAAAAGCAGAATTGTCCATTTCCAACGACATTTTCGAATTTTTAAAACAATTTGCCCATTCAAAATATTGTTGTACTTAATGAGAATAATATTGGTATACTATTGACAAATTTAACTATATTTAAATTCAGTTGTAATGCATGCATCATTCTTTTTTTTTTTTTTTTAAACATAAACAATGACCACTATGAATAGCAATCTCATGACAAATGATACATGGTCATTTCTCTCATGGCATAGACATTTACTTATGTCAGTCTGTCAACAATACACCATGGCTAAGTTCAAGGCCGAAATATTTTGTCTCATGTTGCTGCATGTGTGTTTTTGCATGTGACATCATCTCACCTCACTGCTCGCCTTGCTTTGCTTCTTTGCGTTGACGTTGATGGGGGTCTCATAGACACTTGTGAATGTGTTGTTCCTTGGATTGTGTCTGGAGAGATGAGATATGAAAAAAAATGTTCACCATTTTAATGACCAATTTTAAGTTAATGGAAACAAAAGGAAAATAGGAATCTATTTTCACACTCGCCCCTAAATATAGATTTTTGATCAGTTTTGGGAATTATACTCAAACAAGTGATATCATCAGGTGTTGCTGGTGCTTAGTACTTACACAGAGCAGTATGGCCTTTTCTTGTGGCTGACAAAGTTATTGGCAGTGAGCACCATCTTACAGACATCACAGTGAAAACACGCTTTATGCCAGTTCTGACAGGAGAAAAGACAAATAACATTATTATTCATGCGATTGTTAAACTGTATACTTTTCATCTCACAGGTTTTTTACATTTCATAGCAGCATCCTGTGAGAGCAACGTAGATGTTTTTCATGCTGCATATATTACAACATAGCGATCGAAATGCATTGTTACTCATTTTACATCAAACATATGCTCGGATCCATAGCACATTACAAACTTTTACTTAAAGAAGTATGTCATGTTATATACACTTTATGTTTTAAAACTAGTTTCTTGGCAGATTTTTTGTACACTGAGCCATGTATTGTATTTGACGCAAAGAAATCCTTATAATCCTTATAACTTAAATGTTGACATATTCAGGTGAGAAATGTGTTCTGAAAGAAGTTGATTTATAAAAATATAAAATCCAGTGCCTCAGCTCTTTTGAAAGATTGTACCGCGCATTAATATGAATACGTTAATACTGACTTTCTTGTTAATTTTACAGCCATTTTAAGTATTTTATTTTAAAATTGATTTTTAAGATTAAATGCTCAAAAGACTAGAAACTTTCTTGCGATCACAATATTTCTGTGTATTACCTGGTCAATGCAGTTGATCTTCTCAGCCGGGTAGACCACAAACCCACACCTGGCACAGGTCTGCATTGTGAAGGCTTGTCCTTTTCTCAAAAAACCTTCAGGAAGAATATTATATGAAGTGAACTAATGAGAAATGTTGGCCAAAAACAAGAGTCAGGTCAGTCAGGCGACAGTTTAGTGGAGGAACTGGCAGTGACTCCCCAACAGTTGTGGTAGTGCGTCTCTGGTGGTGGTAAACTTAGCTCTGTGACTGTGAAACTTTGAAACTGCCTCTTACTTGACACCATGTCCTATGATGGACCAACCCCCTTACATGTACCATAGTAGAAGACTGGCTAAATCCAGCTGTCTGTCTGCAGAGAGAGAGAGGGGGACAGAAAGAGACAGCTAGGTCAGATGTCACTGTATATGTGTAATGATCCTGAGTTGGACAGCTAGTTCAACTTTGGGCATCTCGCCATGACACTAAGACATAAAAGCATAATACATTGTGCAATAGTTTTACTTAGCTTCATCAGCTAAGTATGTTGACACATCAAAATAATTTAACTCTGGTTTTTAGCAGCTCTTGATTTACTTACAAAAAAAGTGCCAAGGGCAAACTGCACAGTAATAATATAATATGGACATACAAGAAGAAAATATTGACAACTAAACAGACAACAAAGTTAAACATACACAAAAAGGGTAATGAATTCCCCAAAACAGCCAAGGTAGACTGGCTCATCAGACTACAAAAGTTCCTCAGGATCAAAATCAAAATGCGTTTGTCTTGTTTTGAATCACAAAGCCACTTAAATAAAGGCTTTTAAACTTTTGTACCAAAACAAAAAAATGTGCCTTGACTTTTTGGGGCATTCATTCATTTTTATTGACACTAATTGCCCCTTTAAAAATACCAGTTTTGCTCAGTTTAGGGCCAAAAAACAAACAGAGATCAAATATGCAAATAATATTAAGCCTCCTTACTTTCTTTTATTTTGATCCTACCGTGCCTTGAAATGGCACAACATCCAGCTTTTATCAACGGTGCTGTCACTGTCCATACTGTTTTTTACATGATTGTAAGTGGATCACCAACTCAAGTAGTCAAGCACTACTGCTTATCTATTACTGGCCAGTTTGGCTACCCAGTGGTTGTAATGTTTTGATTAATTTAATGTATGTGTTTTTTGGCTTTTTTTATATGCCTGTTGTATGTAAGTTGTTGTATGTTAATTGTATTTCAATTACTGTTTTTTTTTTCGCTGTCACTCCTCTATTGTTATGTAGTGAGTGATTATACTGTTGGGACCCCCTCCAAAACGAGATGATACATCTCAAAGGCTTTATCCTAATACATTTGAATTAGGTGTCAGTGTCCAGACAGTATCCAGCAGAAGAAGTAGCTCTACATTGTCAACAGAGAAAATCCTCCGATTTTTCCTGTTTCACTGCCCATCTTAGTAGAACACACCTTTACAAGAACTATAATAAACAGTTTTGAAATAAAATGTCTCTTTTTATTATTTTATTTCCAAAACAATACACAATTGGCTTTTTGCATTTTTCACAGCGCATGTACATTTCAGTAGCTTTAACTGCAATAAGTACACAAACTGCTTTATGAGACTAGAGCTGTTAAGGGGCTTTCACACCGCGGCGGTAACTCTGACTCACCGTCTCCAGGCATTTGGCGGCAGAGTGGAAGCGGTTTCGCACACTGCGGTAGGGGCATAGACAGTAAAACAAAGTATATGAAGCTAGGGGTGAAGCGGTGGACAAATTCTGGTCTACAGCCACCTAGAGTAACTAAATACTACTGTCCTGAACTTCTGGCGGTAACCGCTTTTATAAACGCTTTGCTTTTTTGGGAAACGCTCTTGAAGCTAGCTAGGCGGTTGCCGCGCGGTCGGCGGTGTGAAACCAGTTTAGATTAGCAGCAGCTGCACTTAATTAGCTTCCAGGCCGTGGACGGCTAACTAGCTCATTAAAACAACCATGGCGTTTAACTTAACACATCCAGAAAAACGTTATATTCTGACTGGTTTTGCTTTACCGTGTTCCTTCAAGTAAAACGTTTGGTAGCCAGGTAACGTTTGCTAACTCCCCAGGATAATCAACTTAAAGAAACGCCCAACAGAGTTCGTCCTGACGATAACTTCTCTCTCAACGGCCACTCTACACTCTACAACTTGACAGTTTTCTCTCTGGCAATAGTGCCAACTCCACTCAATTCCACGTCTTGGAAATCTTAACGTTAGTTTAGAACTGTCTTATTTCACTATCCCTGTAGATGCGTCTCACACATCTGTCTGAGTTGTGTTAGGAGGGATGGGTTTAGGGAACATCTGTAAATTGGGGATACACAGGAAATAATCTGCAGGTTACAAATTCATCAGTAGGCTACAACATGTTCTCTTACTGATCAGGGACTTTGCATAATTGTGGTTGTCTGTAAACAGTGAGTGCATGATAACCATATGGTGTGGGGTATATGTCTTATGATGTCATATTAATATTCTTTGTTTTATCTATGTTTACCATAACAGTCTACAATGTTTACATATTGACTACAGTTTTCTATATTCTGCTTGTTACATTTTCTTATCAAGTCCGATATGTAAGATAAACTGTAGAGTTTGATTTAAAAGTGACTGTATGCTATTTGCATGTCAATATGAATATGAAATGTGTGTGTGTGTGTGTGTGTGTCTTTTTTTTTAAGAATATGAAATGTGGCAGACTGGGCAGACTCATAGACGCTGGCAAATGTGACGCAGGGCTCTGACGTGTCACGCACCTCAGAGACCTAACGCTGAACTTTCTTTCGCTTTCTCAAGTTGTCAGGAACAGAAACTCGGCAAAAAGCCTTGGAGAATTAAGTTCGATCCACTTTTGTGCATTAGCTAAGCTGTCAAAGCACATTTAACACGAATCCGAGTGTAAGTTCATGTTAACGTATCTGTTCCTAAATTTTTTTCGCCAACAACTTTTTGGCGCTAAACTGATCAGGACTCGTAAACTGGTGTCATAATGTACAGTAAGTTAATCAATCCATAACGCTGCAATTAATACGTGTGCTATAACTGTAGATGGCCACTGGAGAACCTGCTGAGCCAACTGAACTTGGAGCTGAAACTGAGGAAGGGAAGCTGACGGGAGACCAAACAGACGCCAAACCAGACCGCAGAGGAAGATTTCTTCTGTTCGGGAGGTGACTTCCTTTTCATTATTTCCTGTAGCTATGTGGACATGGAAACCCATAACGTCACATACATAAGAGTTTGGGCCATAAGGAATTTAATTCACTTCAAATGTACTTTCATTATTGTTCCCTCTCCAGTTAGTGTACGATAACTGGTTATTTAATACGGGAGTTATAGCACAATAACGTATGGGTCCTATCAAATGTTGCCTTATATGTCTATGTTAGTTGTTGAGATTTTGCTGGTGAGTCTTGCAATTAGTTGTTATTCTTTTGTGTGGCAGTGAGAAGGCTGTGCATAACCAAATACACATGGTTTGAGTGTTTTACAGCTGCAATCCTGTTTCCCTTTCTTGAGAGTGTGGTTTTCTACTAAATGTATCTCTACATTGTTCTGTTGTTTTGCTTGCCTTCAGTATTACCGTTTTTCTTCAGTGACAGTTTTTTTGGTAGTCTGTGGCTTGTCATTTTGTCCCTATTTTTACCCCTGGTACTGTTATAGTGTAGTATGCTGGTTATCCAGTTTAAAAGATTATTAGCTGTGCTTTGTTTTAAAAGGCAAATTGGCATATATTTATCATATCATAATTGCACATTTTCTTAATTTTAATTATTCATTTATTTTATTTGCACACACAATAAAACTGCATAAAATCCAGATAATAATAAATAAATAAATGTGTCAGGAGAGGTCAAGAAGCCAAAACAGACCTCCCCTCAACTTAAGGACAAAAAACAAACAATAACAAAGAAGAATGGTCAGTAAAGTATTGCTGTGGTGTTAAACCACTTCAAAATTAACTAAATGTGCACACTCATATTTATTAACTCAAACTGTTTTTTTTTTTATGGGCTCCTTACATTGAGAAGAAGAGATGAAAAACGTCACACAACTATGCACTTTCAGTAAGAATGACACATCGTTGTACATGCTGGCACCATTTGTTCCTCTTTAGCCTCAACTAATCAAAAAATTATGAAATTCATACCTTTTGATTTGACACAGCAACCCAGTTTTGGATAACCTAATTAGTGTAACGGGGCAAGGAGCGTGGAAACGATTTTGATGTCAGTTTTGGGACTGATGTCAGTCCTCAAGTGGCTGCTCAAAATTAGACTGTATTACAGCAGAGATACTGTTGATATGTGAATTCAGTGTGACATCACAGAGTTTGGGCCCTTTCACAATGTCTTGTGTCTGACTTTGTCTTTTAAAAGTGTGACACTGACTGACATTAGCAAGTAGCCTCTGTTCCACTTTGACTCACAAGGTGGCACTGTGTACCTCTGTAGTGAATCACAATCAGAAAAGGGTTTATTGCCACAATAAGTTACACTTCTGTGGAAGTTGCCTTGGTGAATTGTGGATACAGAAACAAACATATTAAATAGTATTAGAAATAAACTATAAACAAATATCTACATAAAAAATAACTGGTGCATAAGGAAAAAGAGCCTGAATGGGTTGAGTGCAGAATGTGCCAATAATACATAATATGTGCATGGGCAGATGTATAGTCTGTAAAATGAAGCTGCCTTCATATGCGGTCGGAAATGCCGAGAGGCTTTTTCTTGTGATTTTAAATGTCATATCTGTAATGTAGATTTAAACTTTGGAGCTTATTATGGCTTTAACAAGGTCTCATTCTCTAATAGATTTGTCATTGAGATGTGCATGGTTCCTTAAAAAACAGAAACACCTGTCATGTTTTGAATTTTCAGAAAGTTTTTAACAATATAGGAGAATAATTAATAATAATAATTAAATAATACTTTCCTTTACATAGATACATTTGCACAATAAATGTATGCAAAAAAAGGCACAAATCGTTGCATAACAATTCACCAGAATGCAGGAAATTAAGTGTTTGACGCTCCAGACCCCCAGGTTATAATGTGTCCACCCCAATGTTGAAACAAAACCTACGCCCTTGATTGTAATGATAATTGTCTGTATTTTTTTTAACTTGTTAGATTTTGGCTAAATCTTGCTTTAAACCAAGAACAAAATTACTGATGACCAGATTTGTTTTTAGTAATTCTTTTGTATGTTAAGGTGGATACAAAGTGGCTATTTGTTTATGAGTAATGGATCTTTTTTTAGTTGTACATCTTCTTATGCATCCAGCTCTAAAGTTAAGGCAATTAGGCACTTACAGTATGTATGTCGTTACAGTTGGATTATGTGCCTGTCAGCAGAGGAGCAACTTGTTGCCCTGTCTGACCTCAGCAGGGAACGAGGCTCAGAGGCCATGTGTGAATAGGTCTTTAGAAAGCACTGGTGTGGTAGCGAGGCTGCTGACTCAGGGGGCTCACAGTGCGCCGCCCCTGTCCTCAGCATCCGCTGGCCCAGTCAGGTGTCCATCCAGTACAGAGAGCATGTCAGTATCCTAGCACACAGCCAAAAATTAAGCAGCCAGGTCTGGAGAAACATACTCTTTTTGGGGGAAAAAAAGAAACGAGACAAAACCAACGCATTTCAGATGCAGAGTGGCGTAGCACTTAAGGGCGAACCAAGGTAAGACGGACACAACCGCCTCATATTCCTCTTCACCAGCCTCCTACCTGCTCTTCTTTCTGCTATGCCCAGCCCACAGCAACACAGATTTGCAGCTCTTTGCCCACCCTCGTGCAATTGTTTGGTACAGTATGTTAGCACAATTTGGAAGTGGGAGGGGGGCTTGAAAAGTTCTGGATCACATGTTTGTTAGAATATTGCTGGGCTGCCTGTATGTATGTGCATGAGACTGTTATTGTGCATTGCTGTGTATTGTTCCCATGCTTGAGTAACTTGATGACTAGGCTCTTCTGGAACAAGCCTGGGTTTTCTGAGCCCCCAATGGGCCACTGTTGGCTTTGCTATCTGGATGCATCTTTTAAAGAATAGAAATATGACAGGTCTG
Source organism: Zingel zingel (assembly GCA_023566125.1). Classification (NCBI taxonomy): domain Eukaryota; kingdom Metazoa; phylum Chordata; class Actinopteri; order Perciformes; family Percidae; genus Zingel; species Zingel zingel. Next base: position 12,629,069 of record CM042334.1, read on the forward strand.
TGAGAATTTCCTCTCGTGGAAGATTAACTCTCGCTCAATCCACATTGACGTGGTTGTGATTTTTTTCATATCTGCGCTAAGCAAACATTTTCTAGTTTCATCTTTAACCCGATAGTGGATTACTGCGACCAAATTTGGCTGTGATATTAATGCCTTATTTGAAAATGTATGTACTCTTAGGTTTCTGAGTAAGTGGATCAGAGTGAGTCAGTTTCATGTGAGTTTTCTTTGCATTGGAAGTCTTGACATTTACTTATGTTGAAGTAACTTATGTGTAGAAACATTTGGGTTCAAAAGAATGTCATGTTCTGTAGAAGTCAAGAATATTTAATAGGAAATGTTTCACTTTTGCAAGATGCTGCCATGTAAGATAAGAGTTACTTTATGGAATCAAATGGCCTGTCCATTTGTATTTATTTTATTCATTGTTATTTTGTATTCCTTTTGCTGTTCTCATTTATGTTTGTTTTGTTTGTTGTGTAAGGCCTATATACATTAACAAAGGAATAATATTATGCATGTGATTTGTGTGGATTGTGTGTATCTATTTCATTTCCACAAAAGTAGCAGCCTTTGTAAAGATCAGCTGAACTTAAAACATTTTGCATTAGATGCAGCTCAAAAGTAAATCATATTGCAGGGGTTAAGTTTTAAGTATAAATGTTAAAATATGCTACCATAAAGTTGTAACTGTCGTTTATATTTTGTTTCTCTCTGACTCTTAATAGTAAGAAGAATAAGGATGGCCAGACGCGGGAGCAGGACTACTCTTCTGAAAGCCATTACAGAATTGTTTCACCAACATTCCAGTATAAGATGAGCCACCAGCGAGTGGGCAAGTGCATCATCATCAACAACAAAAACTTTGATGAAAAGACAGGTACAGCGAAGGATGTTTCACACATTGTACACCTTATTTAATTTTACCTTATCTTATTGCATAAAGAGTGTGTATTCTAAGCAGATTGTCTTGGCAGGGATGAATGTACGCAACGGCACAGACCGAGATGCAGGTGAGCTGTTCAAATGCTTCAAGAGCCTGGGCTTTGATGTCTTCATCTACAATGATCAGACATGTGAGAAAATGGAGTGTCTTCTCAGAGAGGGTAAGTAGTGAAGTCCACACATTTTTCTTGTTTCTTTCATGTGGGTAAGTAACAATGTTGAACTAACAGGATGCCAATACCAATCCCAACACATATGATATACTGTAGAGAAACCTTTTGAAAAACACCATGAAAACATTTTCAGATGTTCTTTCATACTAAGGTAGTTCAGAACAGGTTGAATCAACACCTGGGAAAAACAGTTTTAACAACATTCACGAAGGCAAGATTTATTGCAGGACTCTTGTACCTCACTCAGTTAGTTTTAGTCAGCTGTATCTAATAAACTGGCAGCTGAGTGTAATGACAAAGTACAGTCACATTTCAATGTTATGGTAAGAATATCTGTGCCAGTCAGATATCTCTTCACCTTAACATATTTATTATGAGCTCTACCAGATTCTTAGTTTTAAATAACATACAGTAAAGTTATGAGTAATTCCCCTTCAGTGTGATCTACATGCACAACTTCTCATGACTGTCACAGCATGTTTTGTTTCTTAAAACCACCAGGTCAGACTGCAGGTAGTGCTGTTGTAAAAGTAATTACATAAATCCTAATGAAGGTGCTACCAATTTCACCAAAAGGTTAATACTTTTGCGGCTCTACTGGCTTGGTTTATTGACAAAAAGTCACCTCTCAGGCCCTTGGGAACACCAATGGACTTTCTTTTTTAATATAATATGATATGACCTTTTAATGGCTGCTATTCCTTAGAATCTGCACGCATTTTGTCCATGTAGCAGCGAGGCCTGACGATAGTTGTTAGTTTCTTTCTCAGGTCCGACCCTCGATTTAACACTGCGTCCAAAACAAGATACTTCTACAACTGCAGAATAGATGCCATGGCATTTTGGTGAACCGTCAACCTTTCCTCTAGTATCAATATCAGGCCAACATTTCCAAGTAGTTCACAATACATTTTAAAAATCGAATGGATAGATTGTCATGAAGTTTAATCGGCACATTGTGTTCCCTTGCGGATGATCACTTCCAGTGCAACCCCTTGGGCTACCAACTTTGCACACTATATATCTTATTATAGGCAGTTTACTATGGGATTTGCTCAGCACATTCACGGTTCTAAGGGGATGAATACTGCTTTGTGTTAGGGTCAGGCAATATGCTGGGGGGCAATATTTTATTATAAGATTAGAAAATGATAACCTATTTAAATAATACAAAAATTTAAATGTAAATGATTACAGACAAAAGTATTGTATAATGTTATAATTCCTCAGAGGACACTATCTAGAAGCTATTTATTTTAAGATACTTAGTATTAACTTAATAGTAACTCATTTAATAGTTCCTCAAAATTAAGGGATATTTCACCGCTGGAAAGCTGAATATATCTTTAAATTGGGTCACTTATGTAGTATAAATGTGAAAAAAAAATTGAAATTGGTGCCTTCTAGGCCGAGAAAAGCCAGAAAATGTGTTTTTGGCTCATGTGGATGAAAGACCCCAAATCCCAGAATGCACTTGCTTCGCTGCGCTGAGTACACTCCCAAGCCACGCCTACCGTTTACAGACAGACAGATAGTGAGACGGTCAACTCAATTCAACTGTGTTTTATTGTCATTTCAACCATAAAGCTACAGGAAACAACGTTTCACCGCGGCTCAAGTGGTTACACAATTCAAATATATAAAAACGACATACGAAACACATTATATGCTCCGTAAAGTTCAGCTAACACATAGCTAGCTACTAGCATTAGCCGAGTATACAAATTTGCGTGTAATGTAGAATGTAACTGTTAAATACCGACCAAACTCCACCAGCAGTTAGCAGTTAGTTGGATACAAGCACCCCCATTTCTGCACCAGGCAGTCCGTGTTAACACAGCTCACCTCCACTAGCTAGTCTTACCCGGTGACAGAGCTAGTAGAGTAGCTAGACTGGTAGCTAGCTGGATAGTCCGTAGCTGTATAGTCTGATACAGCAATTGTTTCCACAACAACAAAAACACAACAGTCTCTGAACTCGCGTTGGGAGTTTCATTGAAGTTGGATGTAGTCCAGTTTGTTGTCTAATGAGCGGACACTTGCAAACAGGATTGATGGAACAGGTGGCCGACTAGCGTTCAACGTTCCCCGCTGATGATGTCCCTTCACCGGCCAGAAGCTTCGAACAGCACCGCTGTTCTCCATAGCAGGCGGGCGAAGCTGTGTCGAGTATTCCATCTGTAATAAAGTGTCCTGCATATTCTCCGATCTGTACCAATGTCTCCCGGTAGTAGTTTGAATGCACATAATTGTTGTTCTAAAATTTCCTTCGGGATGAATAAATATATCTATCTATCTAAAGTTTTGATGCTGAGAAGCCACTAAGCTACGCGAGGATTCAAGATGGCTGACAGTCGTTTTGGTTCGTGAAATTTCGGAGAATGCCGGAGTCCTCTATGGGCTATGCGGAAGTAGCTCCTAGTACTGGCTGTAGTCCTTTGCCTCTGGGCAAAAATCTTCCGATGACGCAAAAATCGTCGTTTTACATCATCGGAAATTTTTTTTGCAGACCCACAATACAGAGATCTCCCCTCTCAGGGGGACATGAGGGAGGGAAGCACAGTCATTTAAAAATACTACCGTGTTTCTACTGATACAAAGCGTAATGCTAAATTGGTGAAGTATCCCCTTAAGTTTATAATTTATAATTTTATCAAATTCTTGATAAACGAAATTAAGTGCTAAATAAACTCCAAGTATAGGCCTGAGCCGAGCTAAGAGTTGAGTGTTTGTTTGTGTGTGTATGGGTCAGCCTCGGAGGAAGACCATAGTGACAGCTCGTGTTTCGCCTGTATCCTGCTAAGCCATGGTGAGGAGGGCATGATCTACGGAACAGACGGAGCCATGCCCATCAAGTCCATGACCTCATTGTTCAGGGGGGATATGTGCAAAAGCTTAGTCGGAAAGCCAAAACTCTTCTTCATCCAGGTACGAAGTTCTGAAGACTTTCATTTATAAATGACAGTGTGATATAAAACAAAATGTTGTACAGTTGTTAATTAACTTATAGATTTGTGTTGAGTTCACCACTTTTGAGTGAGTTGTTTTTGTTGAGAAGACAGAATAAAATGGCTTTCAGTTGCTCCCCACGGACAGACGATAGCTATTGTGTCAAATTTTACCCATCTCAGTTTTTAAAAAAAGTTAATTTTGAATTGCTTCACCAGGTCATCGTTGAGAAAGCTACTCAGGATCACAATGAAATGTCATTTCATTTACTTCACCAGGCTTGCCGGGGTTCCGAATTTGATGATGGTATACAGACAGATTCGGGTCCGCCAAATGATACCCTGGAGACAGATGCTAATCCAAGACATAAGATCCCTGTAGAGGCAGATTTCCTCTTTGCCTACTCCACTGTGCCAGGTAAACCAAGTTTTGTTTTAGAGTATATATTGTTATTGCCAAGTCAATTCATGCTTGAAGTGGAAGTGTCCTGGGTATCTGTCACATACCTGTGCTGGATGTATCGGTAAGCACTTGGGAGCCTCATTTCAGTGACTCATGTTGATTTTCCAGGGTATTACTCATGGAGGAACCCTGGACGTGGCTCCTGGTTTGTCCAGGCGCTCTGCAACGTCCTCAACGAGTTCGGCAAACAGCTGGAGATAATGCAGATCCTGACACGGGTCAACTACATGGTGGCCACCAGCTTTGAGTCCTGGTCTGAAGACCCACGCTTCAGTGAGAAGAAGCAGATTCCCTGCGTAGTCTCTATGCTGACGAAAGAACTGTATTTCAACTGACCGCCAGCCTAACTGACTGTACTGTATGACAACACGGACCGACTGACTGACTGACTGATTGACCAACTGACTGTTTCATGTGCCGACTAAACGGTCAAAGCATTCAGGGATGATTCAGGCCCAGCAGGACAATGCACATTTGGAGCACATATGCCATTTTGCATGTGTAGTTGGGCCCGAAAACAAGCACTCTGTGAGAGAAAAATATATATATTTACAGTGGCACTCCACGTTCATGTGCTGATGGTGAAACTTCTTCCTCTTCTTCAGGTTATTCTTTGGAATAATGGCGTCACATTTAATCTGATCTTTTTTTGACAGGCATGTGAAATATCTATGTTATTCCACCAGCCCAGAAAATTTACTGCCAGTTTTTGTGGATTTGGGGGAATCATATCTGAATGTGTCTCTCCATTTTCCAGCATTTGCAATAGATGTTGAAGGGAACTTTATAGAGTGGACAGGAGTCTTCAGGCTAAACGTGGCTTTTGCATTTATTACATGAAATGGGTTTTATATAGCTGAAATAATTTATGATTTAGTGTTCTGAGAGAACTAGATGGTAAAACTGTCTAATGCAGTCCGATGGATTTGTACAGTGTACAATACTGTCACCATTACACAGTAAAAATGAATTGGAAACCAGGTGACAGTTGAATGTTTTAAAAGCCTTTAGAAAGTCTATAGATATTCCCACTAGGAAAGTGAATAGAGTGAAACAAACACCTTTGATTGAGATGGTGGACCTGCCTTAATTACAAACCCTGTCTGATTGAATTTTTAGAGGGAGGGGGGGGGGGGAAAGCATCTGGAAAATGGATTAGATCATTTTCAGCTATCTGTGTTTTAATGTTTTCAGCTGTTAATTGTAAAAGAAAGAGACAACAGGAAAGACAACACTCCTCTGAGCAAAAACATGCAACAATGCTTTTGCCAAAGGCTCAGTGTCTCAGCCTTCCTAGCAAGTTTAAGTTGGTAGCAGCATGCTGGCATCCTCAGGTTCTTTAATGTCCCATGAAGTGGGTTAATGTAATGTTAAAGAATGTCATATACGTATGGCTATGAAGGCGTCATCTTTTGCTGTGTAGTGATAAGTTCTATGAGATTTTGAGTCAAGTGCATAGTATATAGTCCAATGATTATTTGCAATTTCCAGTTTACTCAGCCTGATGTTAAAGACTTCACTTGCTTGGTGTTTAACCCTGGGTAAGTGAAGTTTGTGTATTTGCATATAATCAAAATTACAGTACGCACTTGTCTAATTAGTCAGGGTCCAAAAATTCAGTTTATGAATTTCCCTTTTTTTGGTAAGACATTCGTCTTTAATAACTTTAATGGATATAAGGATACATGCGTAAGATTTCTATACTAGAAAGAGAATTTAAGAATGTCAAAAACCTGTGTCATACATTTGGGAAATATCATAGTGTAAAGCTGGATTAGGGCCCAAAGCACAAATGCCACATTTCACTGTATATTACTGTTGTACATTGTCATATCATACACTACACTCTCGTAAGAGGTACCCAGCGAAGTCTTTTTAAAAAAAATTTTTTTTATTGATCTTTGATTTAGATAAATTTAGTTATTTTTAAGCACTTAGTGCACCTTGTCAAGTTTTCAAACAATATTGCATAATTTAGTAAATTAATCAATATCATTGAGTTATATGATAAAATATTTAATATAATAGATATTTGCTGATGGTCATTACAACTTACACAAAGTTTGTTTCTGCAAATACGCTGTGTTATTGTGCCAAAGTCTGTCAATCACAGAGGCAGCTATTACTGGTGGTGACAAGTCTGAACATACACAATCCACACTCTCATTGTTGCTGCAATGTTTTTACATTATTCACATGATAGCATGTGTCACTAACTTTGGGGAAAACGTCAGCAATAGCTTTAATTATATTGTCCCCCTTTCACTCCTTGTATTATTCTTTTTTTATCAGTTGTTTTTTGTGACTCTTTTACATCATAATTCTAGTTGCCAGAAGTGTGTTCAATACTGGCTAAAGTTAGAGACATGTCCCATTCTACACCCAGTGCACTTGTCCAATATAACCACAACTCAACACATGGATCTCTGATCAGTGATGTGGTGCCCAGCCTGTGCTGAAAGGAGTGTTTGCTCCACTTGTTTTGGATTGGAATTGAAGGAGGGAAAAATACTTTTAAGGGTCAAATTTGAAATGCTTTCCAGTGTTAAATGCTGTTGTCCTCAGGAATATATTTGAAAAGATTTGGAAAAATGAATGAATTACATTATAAATATAATCTGGCCCAATTTTCTTTTTTAATTTGGGGCAATACCTTGTTTAAATAACTTCAAAACAGAGGAATGCTCATGTAAACATTTTATTGTATTAAACAAAGAATTTATTCTGTAATGAGTTGTGTCATTTTTCTTGCACATCTGTAAACACAGACCACAATGATCACATTTCTTTTTGTTTTTAACACAAAGAAGATGTTTGTAGCCTGGCAATGAATACACTGAATATCACATAAAAACAGTTTGAAATACAGTATGTCCCTATAAAAGGTTATACTCACTGTTAACTTTAATTTTCAGCAATCAATAGTAATAGTAGACTAACATATTTAGCCTTCTGTTAACACATAAAGGATAAGGCTGTCATCATTCTTTATTCTTCTCATATTCAACAAATATCACAAAAAAAATAAAATCAACAATGAATTGCTGTTGTAAATACTCACTCAAGCACCAAATACGCGTTAATCCACAGCTGAAAATAGTCTCCAACAAAGTCACTATTTACTACTGTTTGAGTAACATCTGATAAAAACTACAGTGCCCAGATGTTTTTTAAATTACTTAATTGTTTTTATAGTAAAATGGAACAGAATTTGTTGACAATTGGAAAAATATGTAATATCACCAGCATTATTTTAAAGTTCAATTTGCTAACTAATAGTAGACACATCCAAACATATTGATTGAGTGTTCAAAAGCAGATCCATCTAACCAAATTATTTATTAATTAAATTCTTCCTTTGCCAATTCAACTTCTGTCTTTTGCAATTCTGCAATTCCATGACTCATCATAGCATTACAAATAAACCCTTTGCTGTATATGCTATAGTATATTAGCCTGAATAGCTGAAAAAGAACAACATGATCTGTGAGTACTTTCTGTGAGAGATTCCTTCTGGTAAATTTAGACTAGCCTGACACGCACAGTTCCCGGAGGTGATACAATGTCACAATTTAAGAATGTCAGATCAGGCAGCTGATGCGCATGGCCCACAGGGCAACATATTTCTGCCCCAGAGGCATTCCTGCCCCACCTCAGAGAACAGGAGCTGATCGGGAGGCATCACATATCTTAATGGACTTCCAGTTTGTGCCTTCATTGTCATGACCAGGACATAATGCTTGATGTAGAGTGTCAGTGAAGGTCCCAGTGCAGAAGCAGTGGAGCAGGGTCATGGTATCAGCTCCTAGAAAGCACACCAAACCCCCAGGAAAGCTGCAGTATACCCCGATGCGAGTGAACTGTTTTCCTGCCAGCAGAGGCAGCTCATGCTGGACACCACCGTGCCAGGCTGTGTAGTCTCCATTAAAGTATTCCACACACCAAGACTCTTTGCCTCGGCCCAGCCAGGAGTCCTCCTCGCGGCCCTTGCGCGGGATGCTCGGGTAGGTGAGCCCTAGCTCCCAGTAGGTCTTCCCACTCACATCTACCTCCCAGTACTGGCGGCCCTCGCTGAAGCTTTCCCGGCTGACTACATTTAGGGTGGTGTCAAAGCGGGAGGGAGTCTCTGGGACATCCTGCCAGGTGTCTGTGTAGGTGGCTGAGTCGCCTTTGGGAGAGATGATCAGCTTGGGGTGAGCAGTGTCACCGTCAAGGACAACATCTGCAGCATCTGTGTAACAGATGTCAAAATGTTGTCTTATGCGAAAGATTTTGCAGTTGTCATGTTCTCCACTCAAGTTCACAAGCAAGACAAATGCTTGACACAAATGGCATGTACTTATTGACAGATGCAACCTTTGACATAGAGAAGAGCAAGATTCCTTCACATGTCATGAATCTACCTGTCTTTTTGGGTGAACTCACAGGTCTGAAAGAGTTTCTTGGTGACAGGGACCTGGGATCGGATGAAAAGCAGCAAGTTGATGGTGAGACTCAGTAGTTGTTCATTCTTGAACTCATCCATCTGAATCAGGTCAGGGTCAGTCCGCTTCAGAGTATCAGATATTCTAATTTCAGACAAAACAATTAATACCGCTTGCACAGCTCAAGGTGCTTGTAAATTAAATTTTGTAGCAAGCTGTTATTTCCTGAAATGTGAACAAACCTTTTTTCTGTTTCAGCATTCTGTAGAAGATGTAAAAAGAATAAATAAGTACTGATCTAAATACCACTGACAAAACAGTTTGAGACAAACAATACAATCGATTGATTAATTGAAATCAGAACTTTGAATGTGTCCTTGTGTTACAAGACCTTGTGTACCTGAATGTCAATTTCTTGTGTTTTCACATTGGCACCGATGTTGAACATTTCCTGGTCCAGTTCCTGAGTGAGGTGGTAGCAGTCCTCTATCCTGTCCTCCAACAACTTCTCCACGGCCTCGTACTCAGTGTCCAGCTGGGTCAGTGTGATCCGAAGATCCTCATCCAGGACCCGCTTCATGTCTTCATATTTTTTCCTGATTTTCTCTTTCACTGCATTGTTTTTTTTCTGAAGTGACAGGGCCATGGGAATGCATTGTTAATAGCATACTGCAGTATATGAGCAGCAAACTCTGATATGACCACCTCTGAACATAGTAGGGCTACAATTAATGACAATACATGTATTTTTATTAGCAGTTTATCTACCAATTATTTTCGTGTAATTGATCAATTGTTTTGTCTAAGAATGTTAGAAATAATGAAAATGGCCTTTACAATTTCCTTAAGCCTAAATTGATGGCTTCAAACTGCTTGTTTTGCTTTAGTTCAAAACCCCCAAATCAATTTATGATCCCATTTGATGAATAAAAAACAGCAAATCCTCGCAATTAATTAATTATGGTTTGCAATTTAAAAAAAAAGTTTGATATTTTTGCTTGACAAATAATAATTTCCGATTCATTTTCTGTCAAAAGACTAATTGGTTAACTGACTTATCATTTCAGCTCTAGATCACAGTATAGTTGGGGCCCTCATCTATAATAACGAGTTTTCATACAGCACAGTGTCTACAGAGTGCAATAAACAAAAACAAGCCAGTTTTATGTGGGGAAAGTGCTTTGTTGATGGAAAGCTAGGAGGACTACACAAAAGAAACAGGCAGGATAACAGAGATGTTAAAAATTGCATCTCAGAATTTATTTAACCTTGAGGTGACTTTGCCACAGCAGCACAAGGACATGCTGTATGTCCCACCGCTGTTAGCTAACATCAAATCAAACAATAGTTTATTTAATACATCAATATTCAGACTCTTCCCACCAACCTTTATCAAATGTGATGCATTTTTAGAAATTACAAAATCAAAAAGTCCACTATGTAAGATTTTGCAGTTGTTGCAATTTGTATTGTATTGTATTTCTACTCACAACAGAACACTGGTAAACAATATAATAGACTTACTGTTATCTCCACCTGCAAAGCTGCCAGCTTCTTCATCCTGTAGGCCATGCCATCTCTTTGTCTCCGCAGGTGCTGCTGATGTTTCAGAAGCATTTCCTTTGAAAAACATGAAGAAAATCAAAAGATCAAGAACTGCAGGTAAAAGGAACAAAGTGGTTGATCGATGGTGACATTGGCTTTTCTTCCCAAAGAGAAACCATAGTTGAAGTGCTTACTTCATGTGTGGCCTTCCCTCCTACGTTGCTATTCATTTTCTTTATAGTAATGCAGATGAAACTTCACTGACCGGCAACACCACGACCACAAGGGTTTTTTATAGACCTGACGCAGATGTGAAGGCTTTATGTGGGAGGGGGGAGCACAGGGTGGCCTTGTGTTATATGTCCTGGTGCACTTGCAAGCATGTACCTTGTTTTATTAAGGAGAGGGCATAAATCAAAACTTTGAAGACAAGAGGAGGGAAACAAGGTTTCCAGTGGAGCAGGACAAACACAAGTGTTAGACGTGAGGAATAGTTATTCCATGTATAAATAAACATAAACAAGAAGCCCATAAGAGCTCTATTTATGTCTATTTGTGTGTGTGTGTGTGTGTGTGTGTGTGTGTGTGTGTGTGTGTGTGTGTGTGTGTGTGCGTGCATGTGTGCGTGTGTGTCTGTGTGTGTTCCATCAAAGTGCAACTTCACCCTGAGACAGTTAAATTAGTCTCAGCTGTTGCTTCTTTTAAATGCTTACCGTAGCATGCCTACCAATATGGCATTTTACATGCATAGCACAAATGGCCCATGCATACGAACACAAGCAGGAAAGGTCAAAAGCAGGCATGGCACAGCAGGGCCACAAGGCTCCATCTGAGCGCTACATCGACTGATCGCTGACACGAGCCATATGCAAGACAATTTCAAAACAGCCACTTTAGAGAGACATAATATGCTTGTCATCTTAGATTATGCGATGTATACGACTGTGACTCAGCTGAAAAATCAACATGAAATCAGAACATCATTTAATCGTCTGACGTTAACCTCCAAAAACATCAATCAGAAACATTGCATCTCTTTTAACTAGCCTGCATCTACTAATCCCCCTACTACTTCTAGTGAAGTATGGGTCTAACTTCTGAATATTGGCCTGCTATCAACATATTGATACCGCTTTACTTTAATCATCCCTATTTAGCATGTATGAGCACTTATGTAACTAATGTAATCATTCAACTCTTTCCCACAGACATTTCACTGCATGTAATCATGCAGCTACAACACAGCAGGTAGACATTAAAAGCCATTGAAGCAAGAACCAGAAACTCCAGTTTTCCAGTATGAAATTCTTGTTTCTGTTTGTCAGGTGCAGAAAATCATCCAGCTTCCTTATGAAGCAACACTTATTGTAAGAGAGTGAGAAGAGCAGACTCTGAACAGGTGCTCAGCAGGTAAGAACATCGTGGTTTTCCCCCCGTTTAGAACGAGTGCATTTAATGAGTCATAGTGTTAGAATTATTTGTTTTTCCTATTGTATTGCTTTGTGATGTGATACAAAATAATAATATGTGTCCACTTGCAAACACGTTTGGTTCTGTCTTTGAGTGTTAAAGTGCATGGTATGAAGAGGATGATGAATTGCAATTACAACTTTAAAATGTATTATCTTCAAATGACTGGGTAACAAAATACCCATTTTCCCATTGAACACAATTTGTTTTTAAACACACTACACACTGGCAGGGAGATGGATTTCAAAACTGCACTTTCTGTCCTTGACGACTCATAAAAAACAGCTCATACCTTAGGAACAGTATGATGGAAAATTGTAGTGGTTTTGAAACTGACTTTTTCAATCCGCGGTATACCTTGAAACCAGTAACCGGCCCATGTCTACTGCAGATATTAATTTATAGGAAAACATCTTTAAATCAATAATAGGTATGATATGAATAGGTGTTTTTCTTATACACCTTTACCTTAACGTGGTTTGTTTTGTGACTGGAGCTCTATTTCATGCTCTGCTTTCACAAAGGGGTGAGGCTATTTTTAAACCCTACATTGCATTGTTTCTTTTAATGCTGTTTTGAGGTGACAAAGACAAAGATACATTCCTGTGTTATTTCTGTTTAGGTGTTGTGTCACAATGTATAAGAGCCAGAAGAGCAACGCAGGTAGCGTATCACATCTGGAAATCTGCTTTATGGTTTGATTTATGCGTTTGTAGTTACTTACTGGCATTTTGGGTGCTGCTTACAGAAAACCTGTTTTACAGCTGATTTATTTGAAAAAAAAATGTGGAATGTACCAATGTTTACACACTCTTCAATAGTTTGGGGGACTTTTAGTCACTTAGTTGGTTTTTTTTTAAAACTGCTTTTGTAATGAATATTATTACGAATAGTTATTTTCCGTTCTTCATACTGTTTCTTGTGCATTCTCCTCTAGAAATCCTTTGCTGGTTTTCCCAGATAGCACCTACAGGAAAATAAAGTTGAAGATTTCTGTAAACAAAGACGAGATTTAAGTAAATTGATCACAACAACAATAGGCTTTTGTTTTCCCCTCAGGGGGAAATGCAGTGTTCTACAAACCAGTTGCAGTTACGACGGAAATAAGAGCTGGATACCTGTTCAAGTCTCCTCCCCAAAGAATGTTGAAGACGGAGGTGACAATTGGCAGAATGGATGCAATTAATTGCAGCTCTTTATGTGTTGTTGTTTTTAATTACATTTCCTTATTTATTTCGTCATGTTTCTCCTGCAGAAGTCATGGAAGAAGCGGTATTTTGTGCTGTACAAAATCAGTGAGCAAGAACACCAGCTGACGTACTTCAGGAGTCTAGAAGAAAGGGACAGGCCACTTGGAGGGATAGACTTATCACAGTATGTTCTCACAAAACACATTCAATGCTAATTCATTCAGAAATAAGTCATTTAATGTATTTTGAGTGCAGATCCCCTGTAGCATCTGTTTCATTTGTGTCCCTCTGTCAGAGTCTCACTGTTGTATGTGAGCCCTCAAAACCACCAGAGATGGGACTGGGTCCAGAAGAGCTTCAAGTGCTCCCCATCCTGTGTGCTCTACATCAAGGCAGCTAACCGGGACTACTTCCTCATTGGGGACAACAGGTCAGTCATCTGACCTGTTCTTTTATTGGCGATATGCTTTATAGCTTATTTACCAACGCCTATGCATTTTACTACACTGTACTGTAAAAACTCCTGACCTGCTACACTAAAGATAGAATGTATTTTTAAAATGTATCTACAACAACAAATAAGTAGATACATTTAGGGATATGTGAGAATGAAGAATGTCAAAAACCTTATCTAACATTTTTATTAAAAGCCTGTTATTAATTTTAATCACAGTTTTTCAAAGTATTCAGTCAGTAAGTTCAGTCCCTCACCATTTTGTTCTAACCAAATCTAATTTATTTGGACTGAGCAGAAATACTGCCATTTAAATCAGTATACATTTTTCAATTGAGTTTGGTTTTAGATTGTTTAATGGCAATGTGCAGATGACTGAAAAGGGAAAGTTGGTGATGGTGTAACTAGGACTCAGGTCACACAGCTGGTTTGGCCAATCCTCATCTCAAGGCCCCCGATGACACTTTCACAGCGCCTCATAAACCCCCCCCCCACCCTCCCGCCCTCCCCCCGCCCATTACACGTTTACTATTTTGGGAGTTCTAACAATCAAAAAGAAATAATGATGTTGCTTTACTATTTAGTGCTCCATCAGCTGAAAATGGCTTTGCCTTCCACTCTGCTCACACCAAATTGTTGATTTTGGAATTGAAGTATGGGAGTTATATGCCCTTCTTGCTTTTAGTGAGGAAGTGGACGGCTGGTTCTCTGACCTGTTTGAAGCCCTGAAAAACCGGCCACATAGATGTATGACTTCAGAGGTACTTTGAGATTTTAGTTCTTTGTCATGTTTTGTAACAGCTTATTGAGACCATCTTACACTGCACTTTTTTGTATCTATCATGTTAGTTTACTAGTTATGTCACTGTCACTCACTATATATATATATTTTTTTTTCTTCTTTTTTTCTGCTAAAGGAAATGCAATATGGGCAGCCAACAGTTGAGGTAAATATTATAATTAAGTCCATTTCTCATCTATTTTGACCACAAACATTGAAGGAATAGATCAACATTTAAAGTACAATTAATATGTAGCTGGAGCCAACAGTCAGCTAGCATTAAGACTGGAAATAGATAGCCTGGCTGTGCCCAAAGGTAACAATACTTGGTGCCTGTGTATCGATCCAGTATTGCCACGGAAAATATCGCGATACTAAGCTGTATCGATTTTTTTTTTCCCACCCCTAGTCGCCAGGCAACCAGTGGACACTCAAAGAAGTCAGCTCCTGGCTAAGAAATACTTCAACACATAACTTCCTGTAAAACAGCGAACAATGGAAAACTGAGATAGTAAATGTGCTGGAAGGCAGATTTTGACTTTGACTAGAGCCAGGCTAGGTGTGTCCCCCTTTCCAGACTTTGCTAAGTTAAGCTAACAGACTGCTGACTCCAGATACAGATTTACTATACATACACAAGAGTGGTATCAATCTTCTCTTCTAACTCTTGGAAAGAAAGAAAATAGACATATTTTACAAAATGTTGAACTATTCCTTTAATTCTCCATGATGTTTTTTGTGTTACTCTTCACCCGGCTCAAATGAATGCCAACACGTTTCATCAACCATTTATTTGCTTTTTACTTCTTTTATTTCTGAATACTTACTTCAATAATTATTTTTTTTGCCATCAACCTCTGCCTCCATTTTCACAACACTTGCTCAGTCTCAGTTCTATCAGTGTCCCTTGCGAACGCAACAAGCAACCACCGTACAGTTACATTAGTCAACCATGAAACATGCTTATCAATCATCTATTTCACTTTTAAAAATATACTTCTCTTCCTGTTTACCAGGTTATTTCAAACCCCCTTTTGAAGAAGAGAAATTCTGATTCTTCTGAAAAGGTTGGTCCGTAAAGACATGTGAATTCATGTATCTTCACTATTTATCTGTATATAAAATGCCAACACCACCTCTACATGTATCCATCGTTTTAGAGACATCCATGGTGCTCTAGCTCATAACATGTTATTTTAGGTATATTTGGCAGTTCAGTGTCAGGAATAAAGAATGACTCACAAAATGTTAGAATGATTAACTCTCATTAAATATCAACCCAGATACATTTAAGGCAGCTTGATGTCAGTTTTGTTATTCAGGTAAAATAAAATAAAAATTCTGTGAAATGCCCCCATAGATCTTAAATTCAGTTCTTTCAATGGGATTGTCTTATTCATCTATGAAGAAAACTTTCTGCTGTCAGAATAATGTAAAAAACAATCTACTCGCGTGAATATTGTACACAAATATGTGTTTTCTTTTTTAGGCAGAGTTAAAATTCCGGTCCCTGTCTGATCCGTCCTCAAATGCTTTGGATAACGACACTGTAAAACCAAAGGTGCAGTAATTAGTAAACACAAATCTCATTCAAATGATGTTAGTTTGGGTTATGGAGAATTTGAGGTGACTCTTGGTTGCACACAGTATGTCATATTGCTTTCCGATTGGTCGGCAGAGTGGAGATCATGCCAAAAGACGTGCATCGGAACCTGTGAATCCAATCTATGACTATCCAAGAGACTACTTAAGACAATCACAAAGGAAAACCTTTCACAAAAGCACGGACTCAGTGTGAGTGTTAATTATTGTATATGTGACAATATATTGTTCTGATACATTTAATCATTTCCAGTTATAATTTGCCCAAAACCAAAAATTCATCCTCACTACTTTTACTTTTACTTTTTATACACATATTATTTTTTTGCTTGTTATTTGTAGATATGAATCGATGATGGGAGTTAGACAAAATGCTCAAGTGGCTGAGGAAGTGTAAGTTTGATTTACAGAGTGACAGATCACTGAAAAAGATGTTTCTTAATGATGATAAATAATCGCTGATTATTGTAGAAAGCAGTTAATTGTGCCAAATGCTTCTAGGACCCTTGAAGTTGAGGAGGTTACAACGGGCACCCTGATGAGACATGTAACTGAAGTCTTTGACAGATTCAAGATACAGAGTTCCCCACTACCCCCATTCAATGAGGAGACAGACGCTGAGGACAGGTAGATCTCAGATTGATTGCAAGGTTGTTGTTTTTTCTTTGTGGGTCGTGTGTGTATTTTTGACTTTTCACTTTGTCTTCAGTGTCAGTGCCCTATGCTCTTTGTGTAACATGTTTTGCCAGTGCCCTAGATACCAAAATAGCTCTCTCATCAGTGGTAACCGTGGCCTCATTGGCTCAAACACCTAGACTGACAACAAGGAGGGCATTATCTGTAAAACACAGAACTGTCAACACCTCAGAGCCTGTTTGGCAACGTATGTGCTTAACAAGATGAAACATGTTTTTTCATCTTGTACAAGAGGAAGAAGATGGTACTGATGATCATCTTTGTTATGTATACAGAACTGAGCCATAAGAGTGTATGTGGTGATAGACCTTGTATATGCTGAATTTACAGGTCAGATGTAACTGATCCTCTACATGTTAGCTGTACTTTGTTTATTATTCTTAGATCCCTAATAAGCTACGTTGCATGGTGCAGTCACAGTGAAATGATGTACCTTTTTGCTAACACAGAAGCCACTTTGGCTACAAGTGACAATTATGGGATAATTGTAAATGCTTGAAGTAAGGCAGTTATAAAGTTAGCAAACCAACTCAGTGATGACCATTATAAAACCACGTCTATCTTTAGTTAACATTAGTCACCATAAGCCACTGGTTTTATCAGACCAAGTATTACTGTAGCTGGAAAACACCTGCATACAGTGACTTCAGAAAGGGTGTGTTTTATTTATTAAGAAACACAACCTTCCTAAAGTAATAAGAAATTCGTATGAATCATCTTTTCATCTGGAAGAGGAATAATGTCCTATTTCCTCAAACCGTTGTGTCGCTTTAAGGCAGTAGCATGTAAAACAACACCCTGCACGTTTGAGTAACTACTTCACTGTGTGAATCTGACTTTGTCAGAATAGCAGGTTTAAGCCAATCAGATGTAACTTCCTTGTTTACCAAGCCCCCCTGTGTTAATCAGCAATAACATCCACATTGTGACTCTTCCAGCTGTTTCATGCCATCATTTCCTGTATGAAAATACTCTTTCCTGCTGTTCCTATATTTGCTAAAGTACAAAACTGTGTGATAATTCTGCATTTCACACTGATTGCTGGCCACCTGCTGTGCTGCCACACTGAAGAACACTTTTCCTGCTACATTTGGCCTTTTTCTTTGTAAAGGGCCTCGTAATTAGCATTCCTGTTGCGCCTCTACAGTGATTTGAGAATGATTTGCTTCTTTTAATACAGCGCCAAAATCTGTTGTTGTACTATCTGGCTGTGAGTTAGAGCATATTCAGATGCCGTTCTATAGTCAACACAAAGCACTGGCCTTCCTGCTTCATGAAAGCTGTGTTGTGGTTTATTTCCACTGTCTCTCCAAGATGTCTCATGGACTTTTGTTAGATGCCAACTAAGAATACGTCAGCGACTGAATGTAAATGAGACATGTACCAAGATCTGATGATATAATCCCTCATGCCGTTACTTGCTTTTGCAGGGAAGAAAAACGTCTGACGTCAGATTTCAGCAGCAGCTCCAGTGACAATGGGGCCAACTCTCCTGTAGAGATGCTGGAGATACCAGATGTGCACACACTGAAAAGACAAAGCTCTACTGAAAGGTGAGATTGACCCTGAATCTAAAAATGTAACTATCAAGTGGGCACTATGACCTCTCTTGTAATAAGAATATACATTACAAATAGGGCCATTTTATGTAGGGTGTGATGATCAACTGAAGCAGAAGGTTATCACGAGTACTCATTCAACATTTGCTTTACTTGTAATAGTACAAGGACAGTGCCACAGTGGGAGTTTGAAACTTCCACTGTGGCACTGTCTGAGAGACTGTTTAGACCTGGCATTCGTCTTTGGTATTCAGATCACAAGTAAACAGCTCTAAGTACGTCTGTTCAGATCTGGCATTAGCATGTGTCACCAAATGTGTCTAGAGTGAGGACATTTTATAAACCATCAGGTTCATCGGCTTTGACTGCGGTTTACTTTTTGTTGCGTCCAACGTTAAATGATTGCCGGCGCACTGCCATGAGTTCATCAGACAAATGTCTATACTCACACATTTTAATTGTAATATTTTGTGAGCTTACAGTAGAGTAGGTAGTCCTTCAATGCGGCCCTGGACACATACTAGTACACATGGCTATAAGAATGTGGAACCCAGATGAAGTGGTTTGGGCAATCGGATCTCAATATCCTGGGTACATTTACACCTGGACTGAGCTGTCCACTTGTGATTGAATCTCTCAGGACAGATGTAAATGACCATGCCAAACAAAAAGTCAGAAACAGCTTTGTCATGGTTATAGAGAACAAATAAAAGTAACTAGAGAGGAATGCTGGGACCTGCAATGAGATGTTGCTGGACTGGTTAAGAGTGGTTTCTGCAAGCAGACACTGGTATGATGATAGTTGAATAATAATAAGCAGTGCTCAACATTAAACAAGCGACTTTGAATTTAAATGCGTTGTTCAAAGAAAATTAGATGTCCTAATCTATGCAGAAACTCATGCAACTATAATGGAGGAGGCAATAACAACCACAAGTTTCTGCTTCTGTGTGCTTGTTGTTGTGAACTGGAAAGGCCAAATTTCAACAACCCGTTCATTGTCGTCAAACGCCGGTGCCAAAGTGAGGGACTCACATGCACTTAAATGCACTAGCATGCACTTGCAGCTGGACCGGCTACACACAGAGGGAGCGTGGCTTCATTTTCTGCTCAGGACGCCATTACTCCACATCTTTACATATCAAATATTTGTTTGCTGCTATAATAATGTTCTGAATATTGTGTACAGGAGCTTTAAATAAAGCTTTTGTTGTTTTTTATTTTTATTTCAAGCCTGAACACCATCACCCCAGAGGAGAGAGATATTAAGGTCAAGCAGGCAGATTTGAAAAAACACCTGACACTAACAGAAGTGGATGGGAAACCAAGGTAAGTTTGTCTATGAAACAGGACCCATTAACTCATTGTAGTATATAAAATAAAATTAAAGCCTCAAATATTGGACTGCTTTGATTGAGATATTTGTAAATGCTTAACAAATATTCTACACACATTTTATTTTTCTGTATGCATTAATAATAATGTAAACATTTAAACCACATATGTGTTCGCCACATTCCCTACTGTCTGATCCCACAATCCACAAATTGACAGTTTAAAAACAAAGTTAACATCAGGACATGCTGGCATGCCCTTATTTGCTCTTTCTGCAGTTGAGAAAAGTCAGACTCAATGCTCGGCTGCAGGAGCTGTGTATTCATTTGTGGTGGATGATTCAGAGCATTTAGCTGTGACTGAGATTTAGTAACTGCTGTGCAATTTGTTTGATTCTACAAAATGGAGCCCAACACACAATGTCTACACAGGCTGTGTAGTAAAGGCAACATGTCAGCAGAGCAGATTCAGTCCTCTATCATTGTCTACAAGACGCATTCAGGCCCAGTATTGAGTGTAGGTCACCCAACACACAATCACTGTAGTCACACATGTAAAACGGTAGAAAATAGATTTGAAGTGGGAACATCTGCTTCAGGTCATTATTACACAGGTAAAGTGCAAGTGAAACGTGACCTGTGAAGACAGCTGGATTCATTAAATAGACGGGCATCTGTCCCATCAGACGTGTTTGAGACGGACAAGTGAACAACGTGGCTGAAACGCCTCCGGTGTAAACAAGCCGTAAGATGCAAGTCAAACCTGCAGTAGAACAGACAGTAATCTTCTGATTGCAAATACATGTGGGTTTAGCTTTTCAAAAACCATTTATTCAGCCATTAAATGTAAAGTTTTGAGGATTATAGTGTTAGTATATGCTAGTTCCAATAGGAGGAAATAGGGGGTTAATATGTCTATTTGACCATGACCAAACAAATAAAATACAAATAATTAAAATCACAAATGTCACGAGAGCTACAGAATTAATCTAAAAAACAGTGTGTGTGTGTGTGTGTGTGTGTGTGTGTGTGTGTGTGTGTGTGTGTGTGTGTGTGTGTGTGTGCGTGTGTCACAGTGTGTCTGGATGGACAGGCCAGCCACAGAGAGCATGCCTGTTTCACAAAGGAGACCAAATTCTGGCAATTAATGACTTGCATACCAGCAGCATGGAGGAGTTCAACGTTTATCTCAGCAAATGTCTCAAGAATGAGGTACATTTATGAGCCAATGCCAAAACACTAACACATTGTCAGCGCCCAATGATATTTGCATGTATCGACGAATGTGTGACGAGTCAAGCTCATCTGAGGGGTACATTATTTCTCTTTTCAGGTGAAAGTGACCATCCTGCGTCTACCTGGATGCCAGCCTCTGCATTCATCAAACTGTCCTTGCAGTGACTGACTGCAAACTGACCATTAGATATGACACAGTTACTTAACACGTTGGTTTGTACCATGTATTGACCACTGTAGACAACCAACAGTATTTTGACAGGGCTGTGGGCAGTTTCTCTTGATCTGTCACTCTACTAGTTTATTCAATTTAGAAAAGCTTTAAGTGAAAACAATATTTCATGATTTTAATATCTCATCCACTATGACTCACATATTTACAAAAGATCAAATGCACTTAGTGTGTGAACAAAGATTTACAGTTTTAACAGAGCATGATTTATGATGTAATGTTATTGTGTATTGTATTTACTGCAAATAAGAGGTTTGTTCTCAAAAGCCATCCTAGAAGGAAACAAAAGGCATAGATTTTACTAAGACATATTTCCTCATACCGCCTGTATGATGCTAAAAAAAGGCTCTCATGCCACAAGCTCCTGGACCCAAGACAAATGTGTTCACAGGATAAAATTCTAATTCAGGCACTTAGTGCATAAAATGGTGCAAAATGCACACGGTTACTGTATATAGACTTCTGTAAAAACGCTAATTTTAATTGCAAGTGTGCAACAAATACAGGTTGTACTGGGACATTGAATCTGTGTTTTATTTGTAAAATGATATGAATAAACTTTAAACGCTGCCTTTTTCTTGGACTAAGGAATGCAGAGTTTATGCAGCAAAAATACGCAATTCATTGGAATTGTTACCAAGCAACATAATTCAGCCATTAAATTGAGTTTTAAGCTTTAAAAGTTTTGATTATCTTCATGTTTACATTTCAAGAGTCCTGTTACACCTGAAGACATTCTGACAACACATCATTTTTGACCAGTTTCATAAAACCTCTCGTAATCTTATTCTTTTTTCAAGGAATATGAGCTGATATACTATTTACTGAAGCATAAAGTCAGAGCTAAAGCTGATTAAAAAAGTTGGTGGGAATTCTGTATCCCTGTCAGCAGGGTAAAGGCTTGCAGGGGCAAGAAACTGAACTTCTTTGGATGGAAAAGAAATATAAAGATAAGGAATGTTCTTTGTCTCTATCAACAAACAAAAGACACTGACATTGTGTTAAAATTAAAATATTAAAATATGACTGGCCGGCATGACAGGTAAGGATTTGTGGATTTTGTGCTTAAACACTATATGCAGTTTGCTCACCCTTCGGGCTGATTTTACGGATTTCCTCCATGTAGTTGTAGTTGTAGTTGGTGTGGTAGTGGATGGGGTGAGTTACCCCGCCTTGACCAGTGGTCTCATGTTTGGGGGATGATGCCATGCCAAAATCCATCACATCTGGCACAGTCTGACATAGCTGGGTAACAGCTAATATTTTTTTGTTATTCATATGCAAGACTTTTTCAAAATCAGACACCAATAAGACATACTGTACCTAAAGAATGAAATAGAAAGACATTTAAACAAGTGCCACAGTCAATCCAATTTCAGTTTGGCAAGACTTAATACATATATTTCACGCCTAAGGGAAGAATATGATACGCCATTATTAGAAATGGCTCACTGGAAATGGCTCGCTGCGGGCAGAGATAGTAATACAGTGGTTATTACATCAGCCGAATCAAGCGGGTGATAAACATGACGACACATACATGATTTGAAATAGGAAGAGAGGCAAGGGGTGTAATGAAATGCCTAGAAATAGTTTTTAAACCAATTATCAGGGCAACATTTGATCATGAACACTGCTATGCCAAAAAAATTAAGTGATGAAAAGTTACAAGATTCAATGTTCATAAATATGTTAGGCAGCTTTTATGTTACATTTTAAAATCAAATCATTAGTAAATTAAGATATTAATGATACATCACTGACTGCACACCCTGGGATATACTGTGGGAATCTACAGTACAACATTGAACCTTTTCAATGTACAGATTTTGCGGCAAACATTTTCCTCACTCTGACCCCTGAGATTGAACGGCAGATGGGATAAATTGAAGTTCTACATGAAAGGTGAAATCACAGTGACTCTGTGAAAAGCCTGTTTTATCAGAAACTGAGATTCAGAAAGCTCCATCTCTGTAAAGCATGTCTCTGCTGTCTCAGAGATAAACTGCTGAAAGGTCTGACTGCAGCACACTGTTCAAGACAAGTTTGCATTTCCCCAACAGTGGCATTCCTCTAACACTATTTATTCTAGAAGAGGCACTAACGGGGAATGAGTTTAATGTACAGTAGCAGTGAAAATCCAGAATAATGCAAACTTAAAAACCAATGATTGTGCCAAGTTTGCAAATTATAATAAAACTTGTCTTCAATCTCATGTATGTAAGTAGTACAGTAGAACAGGTTAATGTTGCAAAAAAATGAAAAACGGAGATTACGAAAGTTTAAAACATTTATTTGTTTGTTTAAATATAACAAAATACAGATACTTATAAAATTGCACAATTTTAAAGCAGCAGTATATTGTTGACACTAAAGGTGGAGGTGGCCACAGCAGGCAGTGAACACGTCCAATTAATTCAGTTCCATTGTATAATACTTTTTACTAAAAAAAACAGCTTATCTGGGTTTTAAGCCCCCAACGTCTCCTTCCTGGCAGCGCTGCCTGGAAGGCACTAGGATTAGGCAATGGTTATGGTTAGGGTTAGATGCCTTGAAGTCAACGGCGGCAGCGCTGCCTAGAAGGAGACGTTGGGGGCTTAAAAACTCCATTGCGCAAATAACCAGGTCTAATTGTAGACAATGTGTGTATGACCTCAGATCATGTTTACACAAAATGGCTTTCAGAGTTGTTTTAATTCATACCTTCATAATAGATGTGAATGCATTTCATGTTCACCTACTTCATCACAACCCCTCCCTCTGCATTGGAATACTAGTGTTATGAGCTCAACTTCAATAAAAGTAAAACAATGAGTAATGTTTAAATATATTTGTTCCCCATGGTCATACAGTATTGAGAATCGATTGGTTTTGCTCTTATAACCAAGGAGCAATAGAGGCGATTTTGAGTCCAGCTGTGAACAAAGTTTACTACAGTGTAGCTTTAGCTTCCATGAGCCACTCATTGAAGCACTTCTCCATAGCCTTCCTGCTAGCCCAGCTGCCATTGTTGACTGTCGGGATGATCTTGAGGGGCTGAAGCCACTGGACGAAATGCTTCAACTCCAGAAAGCTGCTGTGTTCACTGTATGGAATTCCTGTCAAGTAAACAAAAGGGTTGCCATCATTGTGTACCCAAACGTTGGCAATTCAAATGTAGCCAAGCGGAGCACGGCTAATAAGCCCAAAGATAACCCATGTTTGTTTTTCCTCACAGGGTTATTTTAAGTGAAGGTTATAATTATCTCTATTTCTATTTATTAAGGAGACAAGTCCTGTAGGGAAAGAGGCAAGGAGTGGTTTAGAACTGAACCAGAGGACTTTTCCCTTTCAATCGGATCATTCGCTTAGATTAGATAACCCTAACGCTCATCATAGAACTTCTATATGTATGGCAGAGTCAGTCAGATAAGTAACGGGGCTAGGTGCTCAACAAAGAGACCCACAGACACAGACTTTCCCCCTTTGAGAACTCAAGGCAAATTTCAGACGATTATATAAGACTATCAAATGTCTCATTTCTTTTGTTTTTAGGAGAGAATAAGAAGACATCTGGCACTGTCTCAGAAAGCTGATGCCTCTTGTTTAACCTACCTTCGCTCCTCCAGATTTGATGTTCTCCGCTGCTTTAAACAGATCTGGCTGAAACTGAACCTACTCAAGAACAAAGTCAATCCTCCCACATGCAGATAACAATATTAGGAGCAGTAATAGCATATGGCTGGGAAGAGTAAGGAAGAGGAAAACAACACAAGTCGGAGAGAGAGATCGCAATCTGGCATCCGCCTGACTGACACACACCTGCTGAGGAGGAAGAACTTATGTGCGAGTGTGCATGGCAAAAGCCTCTAGCTGGTGATTGTAGGCTACAGGCCAGATGACTGATAAGTCCTAGCAGTGTGTCAAGATGACAATTAAGATTATTCACCATTATAAGGATCTGTTTTGTGGTCAGGAAAAGAGCGGGGGGGCATTAACAACTTGAATATCTACTTTGCAGAAGACCTTCAAATATCGTTAAATGGCATTAAGAGTCCTAATTTATACGAGATATATAAGAAGGATTTACTCATTAGAATGTTTTTAGGCCTTTTAGTAGAGTATTCGTGGTTTTCTCTGTTAATGCTGTATGTAAGTGCATACCATAGATAGAGATGTTGCCACTGCTCTGAGGCTGAATATCTTCTACTGATTCCACCTGCTGGCTGAAGGTCCAGCCTGTGGGCTTGAAGGCCACCAGTTGATCGTACCGTCCTGAGAAGCGTGCCAGGTAATCCTGCAGTTTCTGGAAACAAGATGAAAGTGAGAAGGAGACATGGAAGTGAGAATTTCATATTCAAACGGCATCGCATTGTACGTGAAAATGCAGCTCGTAAAAGTGAGGAAGGAAATGTAGTATGTGAGCATGATCTCTGAAAATGTATTACATGCTGATGAACTGAAATGTGACAACATATTGCAGAACGCTGTTGCTACCAAGAACAGCTGCTATACGTATCCATAAAGCTCTCTTCCAAAAGGTGTAAAGATATCTTATGTTTGTGCAGCTGTTGTGCTCATGCTGGGAACCATCATCCTGCTTGGTGTTTTCGAACAGCTTAACCTCCAAACATGACTCACACACATCACTCGTTTGCCAGCTGATAAACAAAACTGTAAATAGGTTATTTACAATGCAAACATTTAACTTCAACTGGTTTTATACAGTTTTCTATCAATCTATCAATTTATTTCAAGGTGACTCTGTCCAAGTTCTAGTAGCTCAGCTCTTCTTGATAAAAATTGCTCAAACAGTCACTAATCAAAGGTCTCAATGCAAACCTAAACTGCACATATTTCACCCAAGTCAGCCTTTCGGTGCCTAGTGATGCTTAAATTATACCAACTCAGGGACTTATCTGTGGTGATACAGATGGCAAATTTAAATGAGTTAGTCCTTTTGGGGAGATATTGTGCTTGGTCATCATAATTAGCATTTCCTAATTATTTAAATTGCTGTTCTAGATACTAGCATATAAATTGACCATAAGCAAAATAACAGACGTGTTTGCACATCCAAATAAACTGTCCATTTGACATGAGCCCTTGGTTAAACAAGAGAAACATTTACACAAAAGGTCTGCAGACCATTTGAGAAACAGTGTGCAACTAGTTCTATTCCCCTTCATCTTACTAAGTAGTGTATTATTACATTTAACTGTCAAACTTACCCAAATGCATGGCCTTATATGCAGGGAATACTGTAAATATAGAAAGTGCCTGGGGGACATAAGTCTGATGTGATATATTTGATAGTTGTTTTACTCTTATCACTGACGTACTTTGTTTCCTAAACATGCCCCTAAAATAGGATTCATTTCTATATCCCTGAGTCCCACTGTAATAACTCCTCTTTTCAGATCAGTTAATGGAAAATGAGACTGCTGCACCTACTTTGAAGGAGAGCTGCATCATGGGCAGCACATGGACCTGGGCTGCCTTCCAGTCGGTGGTTATACGTTGCCTGACTTGCTCCGACTCCAGACAGCACATGGTGTTGTATTTGTCTCGAGAGAGGCACACTTTAGACCCCAGAACCTCTGCCAGTGCTACAAATGAAGCAGAGCAAAGTCTATTTAAGAAGCAGGAATGTGGGCAATTCAGCCCTTAATTTTAAGACCTAGTATGTACTTGCAGTTAATAAGACCCCCCCCCCCCCCCAAATCAAAACACAATCTGGATATATTTTATTGTGTTCACTACCTTGTAAAGTGTTTCAGAGCACGGATACTCTCGTGGAATAACGGAGAACTAACTGG
Organism: Zingel zingel; assembly: GCA_023566125.1. Lineage (NCBI taxonomy): Eukaryota > Metazoa > Chordata > Actinopteri > Perciformes > Percidae > Zingel > Zingel zingel. The sequence continues at coordinate 12,655,919 of CM042334.1, forward strand.
CTGAGTACAGTTGTACAGTCAATTGAATCAAATCTTTTGCCATTCTATTTCCATGCAAAGCTTGTTAAAGCAAAAGGTGATTACATAATGCATGCATTAAGTTCACCTTCTGTAAGGACATTGGTTTTTCATCACTCCACCACACCAAAGTGAAACAGAGCATTGTTCATGCATCACTAGAGGACACGAGAGTGGCTCTTTTTTTCAAAACAGACAAATCCACAATTCTCCACACTGCTCCCTTTCGGTACACGTAATCCCACATGCCCTTTCAGAGGGAGGAAAGGTCAGGTAGTGATCAAAAGCTACAGACAAAAATCCAATCGCCTTACTTTTAGGTTTAGAAATATATTTTACTTTCTGTGCAATAGTTTGTGTCAAAGAAATATCACTGTTCCCAGAATGTCATTTTCACTGATATAATTAGTCATCAAAAAACTTTGACTTACCATCAACCTGTCTAATGATCAAACTGTTTTCGAATCATGTGCAAGCTATATCAACCCCGTACCTAAATCTTTTAGTATAATTAGTCACTTCAGCTAAGTGGGTGCCCACAGGAGTAGGTTCGACAACACCTACTTTTTTTCTAAGCAACAGGATGACCTAAGTTGTAAGTTATGTTTTCATTTCACTCCTCCTTGATTTGAGAAAATACTGTTCAACTTATAAAACTGTTTAAAAACTCTATGAAATCATTTGTTGCAAGACATCATGCCAGGTCTGCCACAACAATGTGTAGCCATGCAGATGCGGAAAGTATGATTTCGACTAAACACTCACCTAGAAAGACCTTCTCTTTTCCCACAGAGTATGATCCACACACCACAAGTGTACGCGGGTTAAGCGTCACCAATTCAAAGGCTGTGTTGGCTGCAAAGTTGATGACCTCTTGCTGTCTGGGGAAGGTGTACTCAGGACTGCAGTAGCTATAGGGATACGAGAGCTTACATTGAAAACCTGAGTTTCCTCTGGGCTTCTGCATCACTTTTACTGAGTTTCTTGCTTGAGAGGATTGAGGACATGAAGTGAAAACAAAGTGCACACATTTTAGCTAATAGTGATCCACATTGGCTGAGAAGAGTCTTATTTACAGTAACCACCCAAAAAAAGGTCACACATATACAGTAACCACAGTCCTCTGTTTTGGCCATTTAGTAACCTCACTGGTACATACAATGAATATGAGAGGAGACAGACAGGTACTAACGTGGTGTCTAGGTAGAGCGTCTGTACCCTGCAGCTGAGTAACTCAGGGTAGGTCTCCATTGACGGATCAGCTCTGAAGTCTCCAGTGTGGAGGACTGTCTGTCCATCAGGTAGGAAGAACAGCAGCATGGCAGCTCCTGGACAACTGAAAGAACAGATGCAGACAGGAGGTGAAGCTAGCTATATGAAAAGTGAAGGAAGTACTCAATGTGTGATAAACAAAGATAAGTGTCTTCTTAGATGCTTTGACTGTCAAGAAAAGTGTGGTAAATAACGCAGGTATACAGTGGTGACTGGCCTTCACAACTGTTGGTACGAATAGGTTTGAATTCAAAATGGTGGAAACTATCAAAAACAGCCGACTGAAAAAAATGCACATTAGTATTCCTAAGTGGAACAATCTAGCATTTGCCATTATCATCATAGTCACTGCCAGACCACATCAGACACTGTGACTCAATTACCGACTTTAAAAACAGACTTGAAACATATCTCATTAAGATTGCTTATGGACTGACTGACTGACTTTTATTTTTATGAGATGATTATACTTTTAATGTCCTTTTATGTTTGTGAAGTGACCTTGGGTGCCATGAAAGTTGCTTTAAATAAAATGTATTATTATTATTATTATTTGGCTAGACTAGCATTAGTGTCAGACATTCAACTGGCTGATGTTGAGGTCAGGTCGATGACTTACTGGTTGGCATCCAGGAGGATGACTGTGACCCCCTCCACGGTGACCTGGGTGTTCATGGGGAGGATGTGGACATACTGCTCTGCTACCCTCAGTTTGCTCTTCACCAGGTTCCCTGTAATCTGACCAGGAGAGGCAGCTGTCAGTCAACATAAATCTCTATGGTTAACTTACATATAGTGATGCGGCAGCAGCCACCAAAGCTAGAAAAAACCTAGACTTTTCTATTTAAAAAAAAACAACTGGTCGAGTAAACACAGTATAAGTACTCTAAACATTTGTATATTATAAACAACTAACACCCCCTACTCACCAATCAAACTTTTCTGGGTTGTGACCCACCTAGCGTCCAAATTGAATTTATGTGACCTACCAATAAATAAAATCCCAATGGAATCCCAATGAGTCCTTGTAAATCTGTTTTTAGTTTTAATCCCAAGATAGCACACACTGTGATAAATCATGACCCACTTGACGGGAGAACTTATTGGCCTCTTTCACCAAAACATTTTTAATTAGCTTCAGAGGTATGTTCTTAAATATCCCAGTAAGGTAAATACAAAATGTGCAACACATGAAGTAAAATACTGTAAACAAATCATGTCTAATTTAAACATGAAAGCGGTTCAAAGTATGAATTTAAATTGTTTTGCTGTATACCTCAATTCAGTTTAATGCTTAATTCACACCCCATAATTGGATGCAACATTTGCAAAGTAACAACAAAGTACTAACGCTATAAACAGAAAGAACAACTAAGGCCCCATACAAACTCAATTTCCTGGATATGAAGTGTTTTTATCCAATATTGTGTCAAAAATAGGTCTTCAAATTTCAATCAACTCCAATATGGTCAGAGCCATTGGCAAATTGGTATTCATAGCTGCCAACTGGAAGCAAATTTTCCATTACCGAGTCAATGCAGTGCAGCGAGATAACAAGTGGGTAATGCATTCACTCCATGCATTCTGTGAAAGAGAGCAGTCAGGAGCTTTTTAACGAGATGAAAATAAATAAAATAAAAAAAGGTTTGTAGCACTTTCAAAGAATGAATCTGTTCCATAGTTGTTATGGGGGCAGCTGTGTTCTCCTGGGTGTGCCTCTCCCCTTTTCCGTGTGTGTGTGTGTGTGTGTGTGTGTGTGTGTGTGTGTGTGTTTCACCGGAGCGGATAAAAGTAGGTCAAGTGGCGTGGCCGGTGCGATTCTACAATCACTACCTGCTCAGCTGTTGCAGATTCCACTAATCACGGCTGCAGTATTTAGACCCGGTCGAAACATGCCTTCGGCGCCAGATCGTTAGCCTACAGCTACCAATGTAGTAACTTGGCTCCCATGTGAAAACTACTTTGTTTGCTCTTGTTAGTTTTTTTTTGCCTCGACTTTTTCCTCGCGCTCCATTTACCTGTTTGTTTCTTCCTCCTGTTCAGACCTACACTACTAGACTTGTTGCCGTGACTGCTTTCCGCCAGCCCATCACCTTCCTGTCGTGCCCCCTCCCCGCTCGGATTTCTGTGAGACTTTTTGGACACACCACACACTGCCCGCGCTCGCTGCTGTCCTGTCTCATCCCTCAGCGCAGTTTGGCTGTCCGTGGCTGCTTTGTTTGTTTGTCGACGTACATTAAAAGACATTTCAAACTTTTTCTCTGTGTCCGTGTGGTGATACTCCGTGTTTTGGGTCATAGCCTCGGCCTTAACAATAGTATAGAAGGTGTGTAGCACTTTCAAAGAATGAATCTGTTCCATAGTATTGGAACAGGACTAACAGGCCTTAGGAGGGCAAAAGACCTGTCATTTATTTATAACACAAAACTGCAGACGTATCTAAACTGGCACACTGTTGTTGGCCTGTATGAAATATAAAAATGTTGGGTTTGTGGGATGAAATTTCAGCAATGGTCGAATGAAATCTGGGGTAAAAACCACCGTCCTACACTTTTTAATGTAAAAACTAAAAAAAAAAATTCCTCATGCAGAGAAGGTAATGAAAATAATATAGTAATATAATTGACTCCTACTTCAAAATAGTGGTGTAGATTAAAATATGGTGAATTGATGCACAACCCAACCAGTATAAACATCAGGCACTTAGCTACCAGATAAAACACACAGCATGTGTTAACCAACAAAAATGAAATAATACTGGAAGTCATTCTTATTTTACACTAACCAAAGCTTGACTTACTCTGTTACAGTAGATTGGAAATGTGGAGTTCTTGGTCAACCCTCCGTAGTGGTCTGAGTGGAAATGTGTGAGGAAGTAGGCATTGATGTCCTGGATCTCTCCATACCCAAAAGCATCTACGACAAACTTTGTCCCTAAGTACATTAACATTTTACATATGTTTTAGATTACAAAATAATTAACCTTCAAATGTATACAGCAATATATGATATATGGTCACTCACTGACCTGGAATTTTCTTGTAAAAGGGACAACGTGGTAACTCTACTTCTCCCACCGCGTTCCTTCGGTTCCAGCTTCTTCCTCTCCATCCTCTGGTCCTACCTTTCCCTGCTTCTCCCTGGGCATCCACCACATTACTATTATTTACAGTCCCTGTGCCCTGTGAGGCATCTGCATTTGTGTCAGACTTGCCTTTTCTTTGCCTGGCTCTCCTTTGTTGCCTCAGTCCTGAGTTTTCACCAAGTGTTGGAACAGGGGTGGTGTTGATTTCATTTGGTCCACTCTCAGCCACTTTCTCCTGCTCCTTGAGCGGTTTGAGGCCAAAAAACACTCCAATGTCAGTCTGCTTTAGACAGGAGGCTTGACCTGCCTTGATCTGGCCCTTCTGTGGCGACATGGTTTGAGATCTTTGAACATTGGATGTTTGTGATGAAGGCACTTGAACACTGCTGTCTTTCAAGTTTCTCAAATGCAGGCTATCTGAACTTAGAAGAGTTTCTCTCAGGCGCTCTAAAACAATACTTTGTGGAGACTGAATACTGCTTTTGCATGGACTGATGGCACAGGTAGATTTACCGTAAGCTTCTTTTTCACCTGTGGAAACAGCTCTATTTTCAGCAACTGCGGAAGCAGCTAGCTGGTTAGTGGGTGGCAATGAGGTAATTGACGCTAGCTGGGTGTTTAAGGAAGCAGGACCCTTTATCTGCACATTATCAGTTTCCAAAGCATCTATAAATCCAGTGAGGAGCTCATCCTCACTTGAGAAACCGTCACTGAACAGCACCATTGAGTTCTCATTCTCATTTTCAAATGCATCATTATTAAAAAGGGCTTTTCGACATTCACTACTATGGACTTCAGTCTCTGCAGGGAACTCAGAAAGTGGAGAATAGGATATTGCATCATTGTTGTCAGGGGAAGGTTCACAATTGGCTAAACCTTCACAAGCTTGTATTCCACTCTCTGCTTTGACAGGAGTGGATGAAAGCTCTGTTTTACTTTCTTGAGAAGCACTGATAGACTTTTGTCTTTTAGTAGAGGACGACCATCCTTTCTTTTTCTTAAAATCCTCTGGGCCAGGTGAACGCAGTAACAGAAGTCCATTTGTAAGTTTAGATGGAGGTGTTCCAGTGAGATTACTGTGAGGGGAGACACTATGATTGGAAATGGCAGAAAGACTAAAAGCATTATCCTGTGAAATCTCTAAAATAGAGCCATCCACATCACTGTTTATCAGTCCTGGGAGACAACTGAGGTCAGTCTTCCCGCTGGTCCCTGCCTGCTGGGACAGGCTGAGGAGGGCTGTGTCACTGTTTGCTCGACTATGGGCCAAGAGGGTGTGGTTGAATTTCTTATAATGGTTTGGAATGGTGGAGAAGCACCGGAGGCCATCTGGACATTCTGTGTGAACAGACAAACATGTAGAAATTAGGCTTTTCAGCAGGGTACAAAATGATAATCATTCAAAAGCACCTACATACAAAATCTGCTAAAGCAGTATGACAACACAGATATTCAAAAACTTAAGAGGTGCCTGATTTTACACAATAGTTTACTCGTCATGCCAAGTCTGCTGTGGCTCGAGGGAGCTTTCTAGAACAAATAACACTGATTATGTAGTCAATGTTTTCTTGAGTTGGGCTTGAGACTCCAAGGCTGAACAAAAACCCTGTGGTACAAACTTAGGACATGAGAGCATGATATAGGCATTTACCAGTAAGGGAGGATCTGATGCCATGTTCATGTGACGAGGGAATTACTGTAATTACCAGTTTCTGACTTGTAAATAATGTTTTTTAACACCCAAGTTGTAATCACTGGTTGGGAAACTCAGATTCGTATCAGACTTGGAGGTTTATAATACAAAAGTGCCTCACATTAGCCAAAATTCACCATTCAATGTAATTAAACATACGTTTAATGGATATAGAGCTATATTGTCACTGTATGTTATTTTTTCACCCCAACATGACCAACTCTGCAATCATACAACCTTCTTGAGTTGTTAGATAACGTGAACACTCGTTAATAATGCAAGAAGCTTTCCTTTCCTGTCTCTACCATCCATCTCTTATGACATGAACGCAGCATGATGAAGGATGCTATCAAGTTGCATTGTGGGAAATGTATAATCTGGTATTTTTGGAGCTCTGACCACCCTAGGTATTAAAAGGCAGGCTCTACCACAGTGATTTTGACCATAGTTTTGATTTGTCTCTTGTTAGTCCCCCCAATGTTATGGAAGTCTAGTGCTAAATTGTTGGAGTTCTTCTTTAAGTATGATGGAATGATTATGAAGAACATCTTGCATATAACATATAAAAAAAAAAATTGTAGTATGAATGAAATGAAAGTATGAATGTCTGTACCTTTGCATGTGTCCCTGGGGGTGTCAAGACATTCAGCAACATGCCATCTTTGAGTCTGTACCACCAATATGGAAAAGGGCATCTGACACATGGGGCAAAAGTCTCCAGAGGATGGTCCCTCTAGAGCAGCATTGTCTGTTAGCACTGTGTCACTAGAAGGAGATAACTTTAAGGGTAGAATATGCGCCTCTAAACTGCTGCCTCCAGTAACAACGGAACTACAATCTCCACTTTCAGCTGTCTTAACTTCCCTGTCAGGTGACTTGACTGAGAAAGAAGAGTCTCTCTTGGAGGTTTTTCTGACAGTACATTTTCTTTTTGTCACAGTTGCAGACGGTGATTCGTGTCTCTTCTTTTTCTTCTCAAGAGGTTTATACTCCCAAATGTCATCTTCAGAGTCGTGCTTCTCTGACATTTGGAGAATTTAAGTTAACGTTAACGTTACCCAACGACCGGACTAAGTGTTAACGTTAGCTAGATAACATCACGCGGTTACCGAAAATAATAAACATTACAATACATTAATGGCTACTGTAGATTCCATAATATTGCGAGGAGAATTCCCGCTGCAAAAATAGTTTTTCATAACTAATAATTACGATTTGGGGCTAATTTCTTCATACTGTATGGTTCTAAGACATGTTGGCTTACTTACCGCCACAACAACAATGAATATAGTAAAGACAAGTAGAGAAACAGAACAGCACATTCCACACATTTCACGTGACCATTCAAGCTAAAGACCATTAAAACAATTACAAAATGTTCTTACTGATAATTAACCCAGTTTAAGGTAACCTAAAATGAAGACAACAAATCCTGGTGAATCATGTTTAATTGTTACTGTTGTGTCGAAATCAGCGGTCTGAATGTTCTTTATGAGTTTACCTAGCAGGCTGGTTGTTGTTGGAAACATGGCGTCCCAGTGCAGCCTCTCTGCCTTATTTCATGTCCAAAGTGAACTGGATTGCGCCCTAGATGACGCTACGACACAACAAGAGAAAGAAAATCTTGTCATCGAGTATTTGAAAAAGCTAGACGAGAGAGAGGATCTGAAGATACCCGATTTCCAGACAGGTTAGACCATGTTGCAGCTCTAGCTTGCTAAGTGTCTCTCTGTTGCTCTACAGTGTGACTTGAGTTTTCTAACACGTCATTAGGATCTCAACATTACAGTATGTAAACTGAACGCTTAGGGCTTCTTCTTCTTTCCTTTATTAGTATTTGCATACTTTAAACCACAACTGTTTTTTATAAGTTAGTTAGCTACGAATATTATGTATTTCCAAAACAGACTTGAGGCAGAGAAGTAGCTGCTTTCTGTAGGTTCAACTTTTTTTTTTTTAAAGTGCAACGCTTCCTGTGGTGTGTTTTGTTGCAACATTGTATCAGATTATGCTTTCTTTAGCGTTTTTGTTTTATAACAATGAGTATGGCATAATCAGGAAGCCACACATCTATATAAAGAGAGAATGCATACTATTATGTTCTGGGGCTGCAACTAAACGACTATTTTCATTAATCTGTAGATTATTTTCTAGATTAATCGATTAATCGTTTGGGCTATAAAATGTTAGAAAATAGTAAAAAAAAAAAAAAAAAAAAAATCTCCATCTCAGTTTCTTAATGTCCAAGGTAATGCCTAAAATGTCTTGTTTTGTGTGTCTAAAAATCCCATGATATTCACTTCAATATGATATGAAACGGAAAAGCAGAAAATCTCCATTTTTGAGAGACTTAAACAGCGTTTTCTGCCATTTTTGCATTACAAATTATTTTAATGATTAAGTGATTATCAAAATAGTTTCTTATTAGTTGATTATTTTTCTGTATTTTCTTTGAATAATCGTTGTAGCTCTGTCCTTTTCTCTGCTTTTGTATTTGTCCTCCCCATGGCTTTATCAACACACTGTACTGTATAACCTCCATGCTACTGACAGTATAAGACTACTACTACTACTACTAATAATAATAATGTTTAATTAGTTTAAAATTGTAATGCATAATACACATACAATGTTATTAATAGGCTTTTCTTAGATAGCACCATCACATGAAGGATTACTGGGCAGACTCCTGCTTTCTCAGGTGTTTCAGTCATCAGTTTGTGTTTTTGTTTGTAGTCCCTTTAACAGCATAAGATTGAGAAGTGAGAAAGTTGCCTTTTGTAGTTGTTGTCACTACACCAAATAATATGAATAGTGTTGGCCCATTGAAAAATGAAAAGGGTTTCCATTGCAGTTTCCAAATAAAGCAGCTTAAAAAAAAACATCAAATACTTCTGGTGTCAACACTACAGTTAGGTCCTCTGTTGAGTAATGCAGCATGTTGTCAATATCCCATTGCACCAGTAGATGGGGATCTACAAACAGCAGAATAAACATAGCTGCATGGGTTCTTAACTGGGCCCTTAAACAACCTTTCAGGACCACATAACAGACACAAGTTTTAAATATTTGTGTAAGTGTGTCAAAAAATAAATACATTCAATTAAATTAATTCAACAGGTTGACAAAAGCACTTATGACTGTTCACATAATGTTCTGTCACTATAGTTCATTATAGTATTTTGCATAAATCTATCCAATGTCCTCCCTTTTGCAGAGTCAAAGAGACATTTTAAGATATACAATATGTAACACATTCATTTTCTGTGATGCCATAATCTCCTCCTCACGTAGATCTTAAATAAATACCAGTAAAGTTTTAGCCCAAACAAATAGAAAAGAATTTGTGAGAGCATTTGGGACAAGAAAATGAATCATTCTCCTCAATAAATCCAATGCTGGGACTTTGAAATCAGGATAACTATTTCTTCTTTCTCCTACTTGGTCTGTGCTTGCATCATTCTTAAAGCTGGGAAAAAAAGAGTGACAACGCCTTTTTTAATTCAACCTGTATTTAACCAGGTCAAGTGCTACGGAGATTAAGAATTGTTCTTTCTAAGGAGACATTGCAAAGCAAGGCAGCAGCCTAACTAAAACACAGACTGTCAAACAGGCAGTAGTATATTCAGAACAAATAACAGGAATGCTGTATATAAGAAGCTTATATGGAGGGTAGAATATTATTTCCAAGTACTTCAGGCTGGATTGTGGTGCTCAGTATGCTGTAAAATATCAAAGTAAATGTATTAATCAAGTTTCACGTGAGTTAAGTGTGACAAATGTTATCAGACACAATCTAGAGTGCATGTGAGGTACATTTAAAAAACAACAACTTGACAACAAGATCTAGATACAGAAATTATGTCATGGCATTTAATACTTTCATAACACATCTGAAGCTGTAGGCAATTCCAAGTCATTGCTTTGATCAACTTTTTTTTCCCCACATGAAATAAATGCAGTATCAGGCCAGACAGAGGATGGGCAATGTAAAGTGTTTGCTTGTGCTGTGACTAAACATAATTAATAAGATGACAGCATCATTTTCCACTCTGTGATTTGCTCCAGGCTTGGAATGGCTGAACACAGAGGGGCCTCTGTCTTTGAACAAGGAGCTGGCTGGTAAAGTGGTCCTGCTGGACTTTTTTACTTACTGCTGCATCAACTGCATGCACATCCTTCCTGACCTGCACCAGCTAGAGAAGAAGCACTCTGCCCAAGGTATGGACTTAGATTGGCTTTAAAGCAGCAGTCAACACGGGTGTCCTGATACTAAAGGGATTGAGAGATGGAGGAAATGTATATAGCTAATTTCCAATTGAAAATAAATAAATGTTTACCTTTAAAATGTGGGACTATAGGACAATTCTCCCCATGGAGACTTCTCATCAGGCTCCCACTATTAAAATTTAGCAGACACAAAGCCCATTATGAATGACATGTCAATGAATTTTTGAGTTAGATTATGATAATGAGAGATGATTTAATATTCATATGAAGTCTTTTACAAAACACCTTGGAAAGTACGATTGATCTAAGCCATTTGTCAGAAGAGAAAACTGGGGTTCTTCATGTTTGTCTTCTGTTTATTTTGGGTTTTTTTCTCACATGTTCAGTTGTGCACAATTTTACAGATAGATTTTTTTAAAAAGTACCAAAAGCAACAACATTTTTTTCCGTCTCTCAATGCTTTGACTTCTTTACCCTGGCTGCGAAACTCAGCACTTAGCCCATTTTTTGGGGCATTTTTATTTCAACAGGACAGATGAAGACATGAAAGGGTAGGGAGAGGGGGAATGACATGCAGCAAAGGGCCGTATAAGGAGTAAACCTCTATATATGTGCGCCTGCTCTACCACCTGAGCTAACCCGGCCGTTAAGGACTGTTTTAAGCCATTTACATTGACTCAAAATAGACTAGTGTTGATGTTTATGGTAATGCAGCAACAAGTCAATAAGTGCAACTGTGTATTTTGTTGATGTGTTTTTAAAGGTAAAAAGACTTTTGTGGCTGCAAAGGGAACTGCATGAAATATGATAACCAACAAATGTCACTTGAATCAGCATCAAAAAATAAAAATGAAAACAGTGTGGGGGTGGAAATAGAAAGAAGTGACTTCTGACTTCTGACCAGACTTCTGTAGCACGCACCTCATCTGTGCTTGAGTCTAGCAGCCTATCTAGCGGCCTCAGTTTAACTTTGCCCAGTGTCTATAAACAAAGGAATGATTGGTCCCTGTCCAGTGCTTGTTAAACTGTAATTATAGTAAGCTGTGGGCCAATTAAAAAGTAGCTGTGGCAAGTTACCATTCATTTGCTCTGCATGTTGAATGGGTGGAAGAGTAAGGTACATAGGTAGGTAAAACAAAATGCTGATTTGTATAAGTTTCAGTCCAGTGACATTGCTCACTTGCCATATTAATACAAATATGAATACTAATAAGCAGCATTGGGCTGACAAACTGATTTTCTTTTAAATGTATTCCTTCAGACTACAAATACAGTGGGCTGCGCAGGAAGCAGCAGCCTAGCAGGCCTTATTACTGAGGGAACTCAATTCCAGTGGTATCTTATTATGTGTCATGCATCACGGGAACATGTGTAAGTTCACTGGGGCAGAGAAGCTGTAGTACATCAACTCCACTTCTCTTCTCTTCTTGCCCAAGAGCATGAAGGCCCTTATCTCAGCTGTGAAGAGACACTAACTAAAAATAAGTCCAAGCTGCAGCGCCTGTGCGTACAGGGTCCATAATTGTACCCTGCTATAGTTCACTGTATGGCTCTTTATTTAGCCACTCCATGTAAAGCATAATCACATCCGACTGACTCTATCATCCTGCTGGCCCTTCAAGGGATCATTTGAGGAAATTCAGTTGTGAGCCATGCGGAACACGGAGCACACACACCGCAGTGCCACCACACATTATCACACTCGCCTTATCTTTGGCACTGCTGTGGGTACATTCTGTTTGCTGCACTGGTCAGAGAGGTGTGGGAGCCACCCTCTCCAGTCACTCCCACAGTCCACCCCCCACCCACCCATCGTCACTGCAATCTGTGCTGCTACTATACTGCTTGGCTGAAGGCGTGGGTGATGAAATCCACTGCAGATGGTGTGAGTCTAAAGGTTTGGAATTGTGTATTTTTGGAATTTTGTCTGTTAAGGGCAGCTCAATGATGTGAGTTAATCCATTAATGGAGGACGAAAGGCTTTTGTTTGCTTTATTTTCACTGAAAATGGCCTGTGATGCTGTGAAAAAAGCATAATGAAATCTAAATTAAAATATAAAAACCTGATTCTTTTGTGTGGCAAAAAAACAACAACTTAGTGTGAATGTATGCATCTTAAAATTTAAATTGAAACTTACTTCAATAGTTTTTCACAACAGAATTATGCATTGTATTTGCTCATTTAAGGTCCAAAGTGGGTATTAGACCAGTTTTAATTTATATTTTTCATGTTTGTGTACTGTGATACTACAGTTTCAGACTGTACTTCAGAATGTACAAAAGTTACTGTGTTTTAATAGAGTCCCACACTGATTGGGAAACAGAAAGGAAACTTAGGGAATGTTTGTTATTTAATTAAAGGGCCACCAGAGGAGTTTTGTGGCCTCTAACCTAAAAAGACTTGACCCTCCCCTCGCCAGTAATAATTTTTCTATGACCTCCCAAAGTGATTTGAAAAAGAGGCATGACCCTCCCCTTGCGTGCAAGTTTGCACTTAGCAAAGAAGTACAGATGCCGTTTGATTTTTATAGCCATGACGTACAGGAGTTAACCTCTGCATTCTCATCTTACATATCACACTCCTCTGTTATGGTGTGGTGGCCATTTCAGTAGATTTACTCACTAACATTGTTGTGGAAACACAATAAGCATGGAAACTAAATGCACACTTACTGCATTACTTCAAATACTAAGTTCCTCCTCTAGTAAACTAGTATTCACATGAAATAAAACAATAAAACATTGAGACCATTCAGCAAAGGACACTGGGAAATCACCAATTCAACACTGGTTGCTATGGACTCGTCACTAGGCTTCGTCATTGTAGCACATAGGTAAAGGTGCCAAAGCTGAACATTATATTCCAAAACATATATGTTTATTTTTAAAGCAGATTTTAAATTACATTGTAACAATTTAACAATTCGCCCTTATGAAATCCAATCACAGCACGGCTGTTTTGGAACACAATAGACAGACGCTTAAATTCAACTAAAATGTAACCGTGAACAATCAGTGTTGGACCTACAGTCTGTTGAGATGCCTCTCCAAACTCACCATAAAACGTTAAGACACGTTGAGGTAAAAGATCCGTATTTTGCCGTAATCCAATGACATGGAAAAAAAGTAATCCACAGCGATCAGTAGATCCACAAAAAGGTAAACGATACGGTGTATCCAGCAAGGCCTACGCACGTCACATTCACTAGCCAGCTTCAAACAGGTGAACGAGGCCTCTCCACTTCGCCGTTTAAACAAAGTGGAATAAACGTATAAAAGTCCAAATCTACACAAAACCCGCAATCAGTTGGTAAGCTGACATCACATGTATATACATGGCATTTAGGAAACCTTTATTGCAACCTTTATTTTTTTGCTCTTTTCATGAATACAGAAGTTGGGTGATTCCCCCCCCCCCCCCCCCCCCCCCCCCCCTGCCCAGACTAAAAAATGTTGCATGACCCTCCCCTCAACAAAAAATAAAAAGACATGACCCTTCCCCCTATTTTCCTCCGGTGGTCCATTCCATAAATACCGAACGGTCCTTTAATGGAGATATCTGTTATGTAAAGGAACAAAAGAAGCCTCACAAACAAGCATTTTTCACAGTTTTAGGCCATTTAGTTGCATAACATTTAAACATCTGTTAGCCTTATCAGAGTCAAAAATTCCAGCCAATTGCTTTGTACAATAAGGATAGTGTTAGTAGTCTTTGATGACTACTGAGAAAATATTGAGATAAACATTTACTGCTTCAAGGTGCTAAAACATTTTCAGGAACCTCAATGAGACCTACTGTACGTTTATATTATGCTGGAGAGGGTTTTAAAAAAAAGTTGAAAATTCCATCCGTTACCTTCCTCCTTCCCAATTCTCTCGGACTTGCACATCTGTGTGTGTGATGTTTGTGTCTTTGTGAACTTGTTATTGATTACAACTGTTTGATAGAGACAATATTTTACAGAGATATTTACAGTATTACTAAATGGACATAGGTTTGAATCTTTGTGTATTTTTTAGTTACTGTCATGCAAACTTGCTTTTCTGTGAGGGAATGAAGCTCAAAAATGCGTCCTGAAAATTTGGAATTGGGGCTACTTTTGATCATGAGCACAGTTAAGTCAAAGCACTTACGTTACTGTTATGTTTGGCTGTTTTATTTTTGTCTGTTTGTCTCTGTCTGTTTAATCTGTCTGTTTAATCCTCTCAGATGGATTGGTTGTTATTGGTGTGCACTCAGCTAAATTCCCCAATGAAAAGGTGAGGGATTTTATTGTTTATCATCATTTTTACCTTTGAGTAGGCTGTTCTGCTTGTTGTTCTTTCTGCATTGTCATAACTGTAAAGTATCGACAAATATGTGTAATTGTGAGTATGATGGAGGACAACGTGATCCACTCTTTTCTCAAGCAAGAAATCAAAGCACCAAAGCATTCATTTGTAATGTTACAACAGTATACCAGCATGAGATATCAGACGAGATATGATCGTATCTAAAATCTAAAATGATTTATGTTATCTGCTTAAGACCTTAAGCATGTTCAGATCTTCAGAAAATCCTCCTCATACTGTCGATCTCTCTTCTATTCTTTATGAAGCTGTTTGCCAATATGGCACTGATGCTTTCTTCATACATGATAGTGTACATCTTTCAATTTCAAAATTGATGATTTGATCAGGTAAAACAAGCACTTTGAAGAGGTCACCTTGGGCTCTTGAAAATTAGAATCGATAATGAAAATAATTTATTATGAATATAATTTACTAATGAATAGCTCTTACATATTCACAGCTTTTTACTCATTTGTCTATGCTTGTCTCCAACCCTTCAAAGGTCCTGGACAACGTCCGCAGCGCTGTGCTTCGCTATGACATCTGCCACCCAGTTGTGAACGACAGCGAGGCAAACCTCTGGCATGAACTGGAGGTGTCCTGCTGGCCTACACTGGTCTTACTAGGCCCACGTGGCAACCTGCTCTTCTCACTGGTGGGCGAAGGCCACCGCGACAGGCTGGTGCTTTTTACTGACAACGCCCTCCGTCACTACGGGGAGCAAGGTCTGCTGAAGACACACACAGTGGGGATCAAGCTCTACCGAGACTCCCTGCCACCCAGCATCCTGTCTTTTCCTGGGAAGGTGGCCGTAGACAGCAGCAAGAAAAGACTGGCCATAGCAGACACTGGGCATCACCGAATTCTGGTGGTGTCGTCAACTGGACAGCTGTTACATGTCATAGGAGGTAAGAAGTAGGAAACAGGATGGTGATATGCAGTATTTATAAGGGTTCAAATTGCATAGATATCTGATAAAAATAAAGTTTTGTTCTTGCTTTTTACGTCTACAAATTATACAAAAATATTTAATCATCATTGATAAATATGATCATTTGATCACTAACTTACTCAGTCCCCTAACAGCCCTCAGAGGAGCTACATGGTAGATGATGTTGTCCTTGGCCCAACAGAGCGGTTGGCAACCGCAGGGACTAATAGACGCTGTGAACTGGCACTGACCTAAGAGTGGCCGATGAGGGAATGAAATGCAGGATTTGTATTATTTTTGTGGGTTGACTCCACTCATCCCTATCCACACACAGTATGAGAAATGTATACATGTATATTTGCATAAGAAGTTCAGAGCATCAAGCTAATTTAAAGATGGTATTTATGAGGACAGAAAATCTCACATCTTCCTGAGCAAATTTGTTGCAGTATCAGCACATTAGATTAAAATTCCTCAGTCTCAAATGTAAGTAATTAATCCACTTGCAGAAATGAAAGTCCACCCATGCTCCAGCACTTGTAAATGGGCAAGTATTCCTGTACGTATCCTTCGTATAAGTAATCATAAAATCATCCATCATATCTTTTTTTTTTCTACCAAATGTTTAAGCAGGGAAGATAATGGGATGGAATATGTCAGGAACAATTAAAACTGCTGTTGCTTAGTAATAACCTTTCAATGTCAAAGACTTTGAGGACTACAGATACATGTTAAGTACCTGAACGTGCCGAGTCTCAAGATGCACTATTTTAATTGGATTATCACTTCTTTCCCAGGGCCTAAAAGTGGGAGAGAAGATGGCGACTTGTCCCAAGCTTCCTTTAACTCACCTCAGGGTGTGGCCATTAAAGGGGACACTGTATACGTGGCCGACACAGAAAACCACCTGATCCGAAAGGTAAGACCCCACACTATTTCTTGAAATAACTGCATTTTTTTAAATTAAATTTGATGTCACTTTATTTGTACATTTCTGTCTGTTTCAGATCGACCTGTTGGAGGGAAGAGTCAGCACTCTAGCCGGAGTAGGTGCTCAAGGCACAGACAAAGAGGGTGGGGCCATGGGACCTCAGCAGCCCATCAGCTCTCCTTGGGATGTGACTCTTGGCACTGCCGGTGAGTGTTGTGGGGCTGTCAGACCAGAATTTGAAGGACAACATTTACAACATGTTATTGTCTTTCCCCTCTGTGCCTTCCTTTGTTCTCATCGTCTGTTGTTTACTTTCTGCATGCTGCTATACAATCAATAATTCTTGAGGAAGAGGTCAGTCCAACCCTCTCGTCTCAGATTGCCTGGCTATCTTTGGGTCTCACCATTTTACAGGTCACAGTTCAGTTAGAATGTGGCGAAGGTGTATTAAAACAACAGGAAGCGACTACATACAGACTGGGGTGCTAATTCTGGTGTGATATCACACCTTTAGACAGATTTTTTGCAACTTGCATATTTAGTACATAATTAGATTAGAGTGCACTAAAAGCATACACAGATACTTGACAAATACACAAAATAGTGTAGCTCCCAAGCTTTACAAGAACAAAACAGCTCCTCTGGTCGAAGTGGAGGCCCCGATCAGTTGCAATGGATTACACTTTTTATAAAGTTGCCCTTCATAATTTATTTACATTGTGAATAGAATATGTATCATATAGGATCTCATCCATGGTTGATACGGAGTAAACCGTGTTGCCAAAATTCCCTCATTTTAGTTGTACTGAATCATTTTGAGGACAAAAATCAATAATAAGTCAAAACTATGCAAGTCACAAACTACTGTACCTGTAAGTACCTGACAAGGTCTTTCATATTCTCAAAGTATTTCAAGACCTCCATTTCAAAGCTCAGTCTCTCTAAATGCTTTGCTTTGATTATTTTTGCCTTGGCCATTCAGAGTTTGTTTATTATTAGTCTTTTTTTAATATTTCTCACTGAGTGCCTTTTTTCATCAAAGCCGAAAGCTTTTTTTAACTCTGCTTTTGAATCTCTCACCCTTTGTCTCTAAATGTTTGTGTATGTTTTGTGTTGCCATCGGGCCTTGTTACCTGTGGACATTAAGATTCAAGAATTGTTGTCATAGGCAGAGATGCCATTAGCCTGACATCGGCAACTCAAAAACGCGAGTTAGTATCTGCCAGAGCAAATAAAATATAGCTTGCAGCAGATTTACATATACATATATTTTTTTTCCTTTCCAGGCTGGTATCATTTAGAAATGTTGAATACAAGCTTTAGCATTATTTATTTTTTAATCATTTAGTTCAATATTATTCCAGCATTTTGTAATCATTTCGTTGCCTTCTTCTTTCTTTCCTTTCTTTCTTGCATTTATTATACAGGAAAGTTAAAAGTAACATTAAATTACAATATAAACGGGCCTGACTCAGTTTAAAAACTGGTTTCCAGCAGGTTCCTGTTCTGCAGAAACATTAAACATTAAATACAACTTACAGTACATGAGGACAGACACATTTGTACAGGACATCTGCATGGACTAGACAGATATGGACAGCTAAAACAACAATACAGTTACAGCACATGAGGACAAAAACATAGGTACAGGACATTAGTATGGGCTAGCCAGATACAGACAACGAAAAACAACAATATAGACAGTGCAAACAAGACTTGGACAATACATGAACAATCAATGTGTACAAGTGTAACTGTTGAGAAGAAATAGTTTGTGTGCCTTTTTGAAATATGTGATGGATGGTAGTGCTCTGATGTGATGGGGAATGGCATTCCAAATTTTGGTGTATCTATAAAGAAAGGATTTCTGGCCATAGTTGTTTTTGTATGAGGGAACTGGAATGAATGCCTGTGAGACTGACCTAGTGAGGCGTACTGGTCTCATATTGTGTGTTGGGAGAAGTGCAGCAAGTGCTGGTAAGGTGTCATTTTGAATTTGAAAATAAAATGCAATAGCGTGGCTGTTTATGTAGTTCTGGTAAGTCCTTACTTTAGGAGCATACTGCATGGCCTTATTAGTGAGTTATTTATTTGTTCAAAATGCAGTTTTAAAATGTAACAAATTAATGACTTTATTAACAATTAACACAAATTATTATTTCAAATTTGTAAAGGATTTCAAACAAACCGTTACTTAAAATTATAATGTCACCTGTTTTTCTTACAACTTTCTTGCCTCAAGTTAACATTGTTTACTATTAGGCGGTTCTTCAAGTCTGAGGTGTTGTAGGAGCCAACAGTTAAGTAGTAGTAGTTAAGTAAAATGGAGTGTGTGTACGCCTGGAGTTGTGTACTCTGCCTGTCGTATGTACTGTACTCATCAACAGTCAGTTTACATTTTACAGGTATGGTGTTTAATCATAGTTGTGTAAATGTATAATATTAACTCTAAGAATTTAAAGGGCTATTAGCGCAATTATTTCCTCATTACACACCTGCCTGTAAGCAAGAGGTAATCAGTCATAGTCACTTTTTCTGCACAGCTTGATGGATGACACAACCGGCTGGTCTGAGGATGTGATATCAGACCTTTAACTCCACTAACATTGTCCTCTGAGAGTACATCCACAACACTCATTGCATATTCATGATTTATTCACCACATGTATGAATAATATATAATAAGATGACCCTGCACCCTTTGAACTGTAAAGTACTACAGTGATACTGATGCTGTGAGGCAGGTGCCAGAGTTATCAGATGTTCCTGACAGTCCGCCAGATGTGATCAAGAAGGCCTGAGCTCTGTGCTGCATTAAAAATACAACTAAGATTCTTGTCTGTAAGGGTTGTGTGTCGATGACAGTATTGTCTCTGCTTTTAGGACAAATATTATCACCACCTCTGGTGACTGATAGACAGCCAAAAGCCATGACACAAGTTTCCTGGGTCTCAACTCAAAGAGTGTGTTTTTGTGTGCGCTTGTATGTGCGTTTCATTTGTACGTGCAGGTGGTGCTGAAGATAACGTGCTGTGGATAGCCATGGCGGGGACCCACCAGATCTGGGCTTTGTTCCTAGCAGATGGGAAACTGCCCAAAGGAAGGTGAGAGACCATGTAGACAGAACCACCATGGCCACTTGGCAGCGGGCACCCTTCTAAGCCACTAAAGAAATTATAAAATGTCATATGAACTCTACCTATCCAGCAATGTATTGAAGTGTTTTGTCTATTGTCTTCTATTTTACAACGTAAACAGCGAGTCCAAGGCGGGGATGTGTGTGCGATGGGCAGGCAGTGGCAACGAGGAGAACAGAAACAACTCCTATCCCCAAAAGGCTGGCTTTGCTCAGCCTTCAGGCCTGGCTTTAGCCCCAGAGGAGCCCTGGGGCTGCCTGTATGTGGCCGATAGCGAAAGCAGCACCATCCGCTCGCTGGCACTGAAGGACGGAGCCGTCAAGTTGCTGGTCGGGGGAGAGCGAGACCCACTGGTGGGTATGCAATGGCTGTTAGATGGATGACTAGATGGTGGATTCATTTATATCTGGATGAATGGATTTCTTAACTTTATTTCATACTTTTTTCTTTCTACTACGAAGTCAATCCCAAGCGGCTTTAATTAAGTTTTCCTCTTTGGTTCATTTTAATGTCGATACATTCTCTTATTCATAGTTAGGGTCATTTTTTTGTCCGTTTTAGTGTTTCTGTAAAAGGAGAAAATATTTTCTAATAATATTTAAGACAATGCCATGAACAGCAGCTTGAACAATAGCTAGGAAATCAAAAGCAGACTGCAAGAATGGAATGTGCAGTATTTTCAATGGTATTATGTCCTGTACCCGGCTCTGCCCCCATCCATCAAACAGCACACTGTAAAACTTGCACATTAATCTACTACATTTCCAGCCATAGAAAACACTTTTGACAATTATAAACAAAAATGTTGCACAAAGCTTTGGATCACTCCTAGGCAATCACAGGGTTTCAGGGCTATCTATTTTCTATAGATAGGAAATATTGATTTGTAGCTGAAACAAAGCCTGAAGAAATATTTTGGTAATACTTTCATGTCCTCACAGCCGTTCTGCTGTAGTTTTATTATCCTGCCATGTATTTTTGGAAAGTCCCAAAAGCTCTAAAGCTGGTAGTCACCCATGAGAGCGGGGAGTAATTAACTGGAGAGTCATATACAGTTTATCCAACATGGCGTCGAATCAGCAAAGAAACATTAATAGTCTGCTGCCCATAGATATTTATTAAGCTATTTAACTGAGACAATGAAGCACAACACCGGAGACAGAATTAAAGCTATTACAAGTTAATGTAAAAATTTGATGAGAAGATTGATTGATTGATTGATTTTCTCATCTCATTTCTGCAACAGCTGCATCACAATCTGAAACAGGGGTTGCACTCCTGCATTAAAGGTGAACGTGAGAACAAGTGGAGTGATTCTTCTAGCACAATAACAAACAGATTGTCCCAAAGATTTGGTTTTCTTTTTCAGCTGCCATTGCTTTTCCTAAACAATATGTTTATTAAGATGTTTACACACAAACAAAAATAATCAAAAAGCCATGTAAAATGCTCATACATGTAAAGAAAACCACTTTATCAGCTACGCACCCCCAGTCCACCCCCACTTTTTTCACATTTACGGCAAATTCTGACTCTACCATCTGAATGTTGGAGCAGAAATCGAGACTCGTCAGACAAGGCAATGTTTTTTCCAATCTTCTATTTTCAAGCTTTGGAGAGCCTGTGCCAATTGCGGCCCCGGTTTCCTGACAGGAGTGGCACCCGGTGAGCTCATCTGCTGCTGTAGTCCATCTGCTTCAAGGTGCGACGTGTTGTGCGTTCAGAGAAGCTCTTCTGCATACCTCGGTTGTGACGAGTGACACCGTAGCAAGTGGTTATTTGAGTTACTGTTGCCTTTCAATCAGCTCAAACTAGTCTGGTCGTTTTGCCCGGAGAACTGCTGCTCACTGGATATTTTCTCTTTCTATTCTGTGGAAACCCTTGAGGTGTGTGTGTGTGTGTGTGTGTGTGTGTGTGTGTGTGTGTGTGTGTGTGTGTGTGTGTGTGTGTGTGTGTGTGTGTGTGTGTGTGTGTGTGTGTGTGTGTGTGTGTGTGTGTGTGTGTGTGTGTGTGTGTGTGTGTGTGTGTGTGTGTGTGTGTGTGTGTGAGAAAATCCCAGTAGATCAGCAATTTTTTTAAATACTCAAACAAGCCTGTTAAAAATCACCTTTCTTCCCCATTCTAATGCTTGGTTTGAAGCAGATCGTCTTGACTGTCTACATGTAATGCATTGAGTGGGTGCCACCTGATGTGCTGATTAGAATAGAATAGAATATACTTTATTGTCCCCTAGGGGAAATTTGTCATGGACTCAAGAGTGCGTGGTGCATAGTAGTATGATTAGATATTTGCGTTAACGAGCCGTTGAACAGGTGTACCTTATAAAGTGGCCGGTGAGTGTATGTCAGTCTCGCTAAAGCAATCGCCTTCTCAGTTTACATTGTTAAATGAACTCTGCAGCTGTGGAGAGTCATGAGACTTTTTATAAGATTGGCTCATTTGTTTTCATTTATTCAGCTGAGTAATACAGAATGAAAATCTGTTTATTTTAATTATTCCCAATTTCCTAAGAAATTGGTTGTGGGTTATGTTGTTCGCTGTAATAGTAATTTATCTGTTTGGGTCATGTTGGTCTTAAACAATCTGTAGCACTAAGAACTGTTAATTAGCTTTTTGTCACTTTCAGTAAAAAAACAAAACATGAAGAATGTTCCCCTTTGTAATATTTCAATGGTATTCATCATGAATGTTCTTGTGCTTCAAAACTTCTCAAGAAGGACTTCTCTAATTATTTTTAGCACAGTAACTAATGCAGTTTTAAGATGATCTTTCTGGTGTTTCTCACAAATGTGGTATTTTAATTCTAGTGTTACTCTTCCTATATGAATTATTCAGAAACCTTCAAAATAATGAAGCCAAAGTTGCTTTCATGTTTATCTTAATAGTTAAAACCATCGCTTTTCTTCTCTTTGCAAAAATGTGTTTTCAACTGCGTTAGAGGCGGTTCACAAAATTAGATTGGATATTCTCTTCTTTACCTAAATTAAGCTTAGACGTAGAAGTTGCAGTTTGGGCATTCGTACAAGTTTTATATCTTCTCCTGATCTCTTCTGAATGGTTTGTCTTCTCTGAACCAGAACCTTTTTGCTTTCGGGGATGTAGACGGGAAAGGGGTGGACGCCAAGCTGCAGCATCCTCTCGGTGTTGCCTGGGCTCCTGAACAAAGCCTGCTCTATGTAGCCGACTCCTACAACCACAAGGTAACTGTTGAATGTCACAAGGCTGTAGTTCAAAGCTGTAGCATGCTCACATTGAATGTTTTTATTGTCATAATGGGTTCCTTCAGGTTGTTGAGTGGATACACAAAGCGTGTATCTTCTTTTCATCTAAAAACCAAACCGGGAACATACAGGACTTGACCTTTTTGTTGGATTGTATCTATGTGCCTGTGTAATTGTATTCAGATCAAGGTGGTGGATCCAAAGATAAAGCAGTGTAGCACATTAGCAGGGACTGGAGAGGCTGGAGATACTCTGGGCCCTGAATTTAACAAATCCTGCTTCAATGAACCGGGAGGAATCTGCATTGGTGACAGCGGCAAACTTCTCTTTGTGGCCGATACCAACAACCACCAAGTCAAAGTGTTGGACCTGTCCTCCAAGACTGTTTCACTGGTGAGACCTGTATGTGTGTGTATGTGTGTAAGAAAAGCTCACTTCCAACCTTGAGAAAACACTTTTTAGTTTGTCCATGTGTGTGCAATAACTCTATCCTGAAAGCTAGATGAGTTTGGATAAAAGGTTACAAAGAAGGACATTGCGATAGCTTTCTTATTACTCCTCTTGAATCCAAACATCTGAATCTCTCTCCTGTACAGTTCCCCATTTCCATGGACTGCACAGACTCAGTACCTTCAAAGCCTTTGGGTCCTGCCAAAGCCCCCAAACTGCCCAAATCAGCTGCCAGGAAAGAAATGCCACCAGTGTCGGTGTCAGCAGGCCAGACTCTCGTCATGTCGCTTACCCTTTCACTTCCAGAAGGAGCCAAACTCACCGAGGAGGCCCCCAGCTGCTGGGCTCTCTCAGCTGAGGGTGAGATACAAAGTTCAGTCATGCATGTAAATGTTTTATTGAGATTTATCCTATAAGTACATTTGACTTTACTTCGGTGTAAGGCACCATTGACCATTTACCATTGACTAAGCCTCACCCTGTTACTGTTGCTACGCCTGTCAGGTTTTCCATTGTCACATGGCACATACGCAGTACAGTGATAATGGTGGCATATTCAACACTCAAAATTCTTAATAGAAGGATTCTCAGTTCTGCCCAGCTCCTGTCAGTCTTTGCCGGCTAAAATGGCAAGTGTCACTATCATATTTTATCATAGCTAGCTAACTTGGCTAGCTAAAAAGCATTAGTTTTAACAACAACAGCAGCTAATGGTGCCAATGATAATGACAGTAACCCATGCAGGCTCCTCCTGACCGTATGTCGAAGTGTCTTTGAGCAAGACACTGAACTCCAAGTTGCTCCCGATGGGCAGGCCAGTGCACAACACCATCAGTGTATGAATGTGTGTGTGAATGGGTGGAGGGTGGGTGATTGCGATTGTAAAGCACTTTTTTTGGTAAAGTAGAAAGGTGCTATATAAATGCAGTCCATTTACCATTCATTTTTGTCTGTAAACCATGATTCCGTCAATAGTAGTGAATGATGCTTAAATCTATAGTGTGTAGTTTCTGCCGCCCCCCATGAGGAATTCTAAGTACCCCCCCCCCCCCCCCCCCCCCCCCCCCCCCCCCTCTCCTTCACGCAGTTGCTAGTAGCCAAGGAGTACGGCTGGGATTTATAGTTATCCGCTCTTTTAAAGCACCAGTGAGGCTATACATGGCATGGGCAATTTAATGTATGGTTTCCACTGCTAGATACAATTCAGAAGGCTTTTTTTTCATGTTCTCAAGTTGTAATCAACAGTACTCTGATATTACGATAGAGTGTGAAGTGATTTGAGATATCATGTTAGTAATGGTGATAGTCGTTGAATAACGTTCATTAGGTTTGGAACAATAGTGTTTCCATCATTCTGAGCGATGCAGCATGCAGTCAGCGATACCAGCAAGCTATTTTTGGAACATTTTGATAAGAAGGCATGCCTTGGTTCACATAATTAGCTACCAGGCTATGTTACGTGATCCTCCACTGTCCGATTATACTGAGTCTAGACTTATGCTGATCGGATCAGAGCAGAGGCAGGAATGTTAATGGATCAAGTTAGAAGTGCACGGCAGATTTAAATTGTTTTCTTAGTGGCTTTTTAGAAATGGCTACCCTGGGACCTCATGTTAGGCATCAGATTCATTAATCACCGCTGGCATGGATTTGACGGTCTCACTGGCATAATATTTTCTCACAGTCGAAGTTCTAGCCTTTCCTTTTCGACTTTCATTTATCATTCAGCGGTCACGTCTCTTAAGATGTGTATTTGCTTCTAAAAATATCCCCCATGTTTCAGTAAATTCATGTCCTCACCCTCACTCCGTCTGATTCAGTGGAAGGGGAACTGATTCTTACAAGAGGGTAATATTGTAGAGGACTCCATTTAGCAATGCTCAGACTTGGGCCAATCTAGTACACAGGGTGCACCTTGCCGCACTCAACCATACATTTTGATGTCAGACAGACATTTACATAAAGACACATTCAGAAAAAAAGACCCTGTCAGAACATGACACATTAGGACTGATCTGAGTCTAAACTGAAGATTGATCTCATTTTGTGGCAGTGTCAGCCAGTCGGTTGGTCCACCACTTTGGTGCAGGCAGAGTGAAATATCTCAACAACTATTGGATGGATTGCCATGACATTTTGTTCAGACATTCAGGGTCCCCATAAGATGTATCCTCAGGACTGTAGTGGTCTTTTAAACGTTTCTTCTGGGGCCATTATCAGGTCAACATTTGACTTTGTCCAATACCTTTAGTTTTAGTGCTAATTAGCAAATGTTTGCATGCTACTAGGATAGTGAGCATGGTAAACATTATATCTGCTTTATATTAGCATGTTAGCATTGCCATTGTGAACATGTTAGCATGTAGCTCTAACAACCCGTACCCTAGTTTTCTGGACTTTATCTGTTTCTTTATTAGCCGGATTGTATCAGACTGTTGATTTTGTCCCTTTGTCCCTGATTTTGACCAAATTCTGTTTCCTGTTTTTCACAGGTAACGAATGGCTGCTAGAAAGTCAGGTGATTACTGGTGACGTTGTGGATCTGTCGAAGCCCCTCTCCATGTCAGCCAAACTTCCAGCTGTTATAAAGGACTTAAACAGCAATCCAAGCCTCACTTTGGGTGTATGGGTGTACTACTGTATGGAAACAAGTAAAGCTTGTATGATGAAAGCAGCCTCCTTCACCCAGCCTCTTCAAATAAGTGCCAATCATGGAGAGTCAGAAATCACTGTGGCGTTGGCTCATGCCTTCTAAAACCTCTTACCTGTCTTAGTCACAATAGTCACAGAATCAACACTTTCTGTCAGTTTTACTTTGCAGCTCAGCTAACCCTCCAGCTCTTGTTTTGTTCATACTTCTGGAAGAAGAAAACACAGATTGTCTCTGTCATTTTGACAAAAATGCAATTCATACAAACCTGATTTTCAGGGGAATTTCATTTCAAACTACTCAGAAGCCCCTTTTAAGAAACATAATGCATCAGTGCTTAATACTCTTCACTGTGAGTGACAGTTATTGATAGGAATGCAAATAGTCACATCCAGGCATGTTATAAAGGCTGCAGCCTAAATACAACTGCAGCCTAAAAATCTATATCTACAGTATATGATTATATATTTACAGTATGCAACACATTCCTACAAGAACAGCCTGTACTGACTAACTGTAAGAAAGCTGACCACACTAGTAATGTTTCCACTCAAAGTTACCTTCTTATTTATAAAACACTTTCATGGGACTATAAATTCAGAAAAATGTTATTCTGTGGATTTATTAAGAAACTTATTATTATTATCTAATTGGCAGGTGGTGGTGATGATGGTGTCAACGGTTGATAGACAAACAGATTTTCTATCATTTAATGATGTGCTGGAGGATTAAAAATACTTTCAAATATGGAAAACAAAGTAAAATCAGAAACCACTGATGAGCTTTATATTTTTACCTGAACCACCAGACGGATGTGAATTTAAAAGACTAGACTGTTTACATTCAGATGTTGTAAATCACTTCTTCACCCACCAGAAGTAATTATTGGACAATATCTGTTTTTGAAAAATAAGTGGAAGCCTTCTATATGTGTTTGAAACTGTTTCTCACAAACAATGGAGCTTTTTCTTCCAGCCCCATGAGAAATGACATCGTAGTATTTTTTTCAGAGATTTATTCTGCCTTTGCTCGCATAACATTGCTTTTAAATGCTAATATCTAGTTATAAAGAGGAATAAAAGGACATAAATTAAACTTAAGTCTTGAGAGGTTGATGAGAAGTTATCTATGCAGAGACCCACATTTTTATTATCAATAATATGTTAGAAACTCCAGAGTATTAAATCACATCTTCACTTTTCAGATCCCTGTGTGGTTGCTTTAGTTTACAGCTTGGATGGTGCTTTTAGGTGCACTAATGGAGCTTTCATAAATATTTGCCTACATATGTTTCACCACCACAGGCCGAGCAGTCTTAAGTTGTTTACAAAGTTCACACTCACAGCTTAAACCTTTGTTCTGTGTCGCCGCTCCCTGTATGACTGATTATACTTTTGATTATGATTATTCACAACACAAGGAGCCCTTTTTGAGTTAGACCACAAAATATTGCTGTTATCTGTAATGAATAAAGTGCCTGTTTTTGATAAGGGGAGGCAACCACTTATAAACTGATGACACCGAGTGACTACTGCTTGTGCGCTCTGAGGGATAATGTATTTACATTTTTTTTTTATTAAAATCTCTCTAACAAGCATGAATACGCTTCATCTCTACTCCCCAAAGGGAACATATGAAAAATATGCTCTAATAATGCATTACTGTAATACACTGTTCATGTTGTTGTGTAACACACAGTAATATATGTATGTATTATTGTCATTGGTTTTCAAAGTTATGAGCTGTTGTCAGAAATGGGTCTGAGAGTGTTTTGATTATCATCGCTGTCATTTCTCAAAACATAATTGTGCTCGTAAGACTGTTTTTATTAGGTTTGGATCGCTCGGCCCAAGAAGTGCCTCGCAAAAAGGGGTGTTACGCCATGGATGGTGGGAATGCGGTGACACTTAAACTGGAACAAAAGCAATAACAATATTTTTCTGTAATGGGAGAAATGTTTTAATCCCAAGTTATTTATTTCAAATGAACTGCTCAGCTTTGTTTTCCCTCTGACATTTTCTAATGAACAGTAAAGAGCTCAAGCTTGTGGGCATTAAATTCCTTGATATTGTTTTCCATCCTTCACTTCACTTAAACTAACAAAACCAAAAGCAATTGCTGCAATTTAATATACATTTTTTCAGCCTATCAGAATCAGGTCATTTAGCATAACACCACTTGATACAGTTATACATTTAAAGCAGCTCTGCTATGTGAAATATTATCAAAAGCTTCACTAATAAGCTAGCTCCCGCATGAATTTTTCCTAATGCCAGGTTGCAAAATTACGAATCCCACTATGGCCACGCCAAGACCAGCCCTACGAAGCAGCTCAATTGGTTGGGGTTAGGCATTTCACATCGAGTGGTTAAGGTTAGGGTTAGGGGATTGGGCAGGGGATAGGACCTGTACAGCTAAGCATGGACGCTTGGCCAATAGTAGTGTGTGAATGCTATTGAAGGGCGGGTCTTGGCGTGGCCATAGTGGGATTCGTAATATCGCTGCCAGGTTATGTGAGCTGACCTCAGAGGCCAGACTTCCTGTTTACAACATACAGTAAATACCTCTCATTGTGTCCTTTCTTCTACCAGAAGCACATTGCCCTAATATATGCAGATTTGTATTAATATAATGACCGCTTTAACTAGGTTTTGGTCATTAAGTCGTACACAATGGCTTTACATAAGCAAGTGAAGAAAAGCAGCCTCGTGTGGGTTTCTCAGTCTGCTAAGAGTAATATGTATGTCATTAAAAGTGATCTTGTGACACCTTTTAACTCCAAGACAATTTTTTTTATTATCCAGCTCATGTGAGGTATCAGAAACATTACAGCCTGTAGGAACGTCTGGCTTTGTTTTTCACTCCTTTTAAAATACTGAATGAATGTAAGGCGCTGCCCTCGCTATGAAAGCCCAAACACTGATAGAAAAAGGAAACCGCTATGATCAGATTTTTTAAAGAACTGGTTATTAAAATTTTCCAGAGAAGGCACACACACAAGTTCAAACAGGTGCTGGAACCAAATGTCACCATTGCAAACACCACTTTTTTTTATTTAGTCAATTGATTGAACATGTTAAAAAATACAAATACAAACACAATGTAAAACTTATAAGCAATATAAGAAAAAAAAGAGGTCATCAGCAACATATAAGCAACTCAAATTATATTATTCATGTTCAAAAGGGGTAGGAAGAAGTGGTCATCAATTATCAGTCAACACGCCTAAGGTGATACAGGACAATACTCTTCCAATATAAGACTGATGCTGTCTGTGGCACTCAGCCCCAAGCTCATTCTTTTCTACTGAAGATGTAAATCTTTAAAAACAAGTCACAAATGTATAGTTTCATTTGTATAAAAAGGCTGAATAATTTCCCAAAACAGCTGGGCACTGTAGTGTTTACCAAAACTGAGTCAAACAGGAGGAAATAGTGCACTTGTTGGTGATTATTGTAAGTGCTAGTGGGCAGCAGGACCAGTGTATAAATGACTCAAAGTAAATAACAGTGGCAGCACTGTTTGTCAGGCTCTGGCTCCACAGACGATGGTAGGATCAATTCATTGCTGTTGTTTTGTCTTTTCATAGGATTCACTGACAAAAGAAAAATATCCTTATTATAAATATTATAATAATATATATACATAATGTGTGACCATGTGCATATGTTTCATAACCTTTTTAAGTACACATAACCACAACATACTGTACGACTTCAGAGAAACAACATATTTCTCAGCGCCTACATACAACAATAAATACAAAGCAAAACAAATTGGGTTACATAATGTCATGAGACACATTGAGGTCAAATAACAGGATCAGCCATTGTCAACCAAGTTACTATATAACATCAAAGACTTACATTTCTTATCAGTACGGGCATAAATTATGACACAACGTATGTCAAACTCATTCAAGTTGTAAAGAACCCAGTGTATGAATGAATAAGTTGTGGTTAACTGCATCTGGAAGGACTCTGAACAGATCCTATGGATAAATTACTAATCTGTCTTTAAACGTGAAAAACTACGAGAGGATGAATGTGGCAGCGGATGAGATAAATACTTAAAAAGTCATAATAAAGAGAGAGAAACAGAAGAGGAGCTATTATCAGCTCCCCCTCCACCACCTCCTCCTCCTCTCTCCCTCCTTTTGTATCTTTGCCCGCTCTCTTATCCCTCCATCCCCTCTCAGCTGCTTCCCTCGCCATCGTTCTGGCAGCATCATTAACCCTGTGTGCCTCTGGCTGCTGCGTTCGCTGCCAGAGGCCACTCACACACATGGACACAGTCTCAATTAACATGTGCCACACTAGAAACATCACCATGGAGTATGGTAACATGTGATATAACAAATGAATATTATTTTTAAAGGAAGCACATCCCTCAAGTGAGCCATGCAGATTCTGTATTGATCAGATAAGAGCCTCCAATAGCCCACAGCTGCTTTTAAAGGCAAAAAAAAGGCTTTTTAAAAGCTTTTTTTAAAGGGCTTGTAACTCCTGTGCCTCTTATGATACTCATATGATGCATGAAGCTGACACTGGTTAATTGTTACTGACCTCTCTGCAATTAATTGCTCGTAATAAGGGAAATTATTATGTTGGCTGGCTGTTTCTTTAAAAGTAAAAACCATATGGAGGTTTAGTGAAGTGTAAAAAAGTGGTTTTAATTACAGAAAAATGTATTCGCTCTTCATTGTGGCTGAGTGGGCTCCATTAAGATCATATCTGTGTTAGAGATCAGCTTGTGTGAAAGGGCAGAAGGACTGCAAACAGCGGCATAGAGCTACCAGTTTGTCTGCCTCTGCTTCTCACCTCTGCTCAGAAGCTTAAGCTCTATCAATCAACAGGAAGGTATCACTTCAGATAATAAATTAATTTTGATCTTTGGCTCGATGCCGGCGTTGACACCAGAGGTCAAGCATCTAAGTCAAGTTTAACCTGCTCTATTTCCCTTTATTCCGGCTAAACTTGCATGAACATATGTGGGAGGTAACTGCTGCTGCTCAGTGTGTCGAGAGCACTTTGCTCAGGTTATATTTGTTAAAGTGAGGGAGCAGTTGCACAAAAATATGAAAATATTGAGATAGACATGTAGCCTCTAAGAGACTTCAATACACCAGCAAAGTTGAGAAATTGCTTCAAGGGTTTGAAGGCAATGTTTCTGCGTTAACAGCTTTTATAGAAACAGTTCTGCTTCACCTCTAGTGGCATCTGTACATGCGGATAGTTTTGGTTTTATTTTCTGTCCCTGTTACTCTGGCTAATTCCACAGACCTCACAGTGAACAGTTTTCATTGGAACTTCTTTCTACCCAAGAAATCCTGTGAATGCACCAGTAGACATAAGCAGGGCAATAGAAATACTGAGGTCACGAGACCAAATGTATATTGAATTTCCTTCACTACCAGGAATAAATTGTTTTAGGAAAATACTGATTTTTTGTTCATTATTTGAATCCTATTTTTGTTGGCCTAAGTGTCGTCTCCAGTAATACACACCTAGTAGACAAGTGTGTAGGAAAATTATGTTTTTTTTGTTGGCCTAAAAGTAGTCAAATTTAAATATATAGTGAGCCTATTACACCCACCATGTTAGTTTTTAAATTGTGCAATGTCCCAAACTCCCAAAAAAGTAAAAGAAGACATGACTTCAGTGTTTTTTATAATTTAGGTGAACCAACTCTGTGCCACACTTTCTAATAAGTCCTTTATGAAGTGTTTATAAGTTGTAACTATTAGTTTATTAATTGAATGAATGGAAAATTAATAATTTATTAATGCTTTACAGATCAGTTGTAGGCCATTAATAAGAACAAATTTGGAAATCCCTTTTGCTGATGTTTACCCTTTCCATTTGATAATAGGACAGTTATCAATGTTGGTAAGTAATCTTCTGCAGCTCTTTTTGACGAAGTGATGGGTCCTTCGGGCCAATCAATCAAAGAGAGTTTTCACAACCTGGCAACCCAAAAGTTGGTCTTATTGATGACTGATCAATAAAGCTTTACTAAATGATGTGTGTACATTTAAGATATTGAATATTCTTGCTTACATAAAACATTGTTCTTTTGGGGTTGTTGCTCCGTTTTGTGTTATTTCTGCTGTAGGGTGCCTTAATAGAAAGTGGTACTCAACTCTATAACACAGATTTCTACTTTTCATAAGGGAAATTAAGCTAATAAGAGGCCTTATTATTTCAACCTCATCATATCTCAGTAAGAAAGCCCTGCTCCCAACATAGTTGGCTGCGAGTGCCTCAGATATAGAGCTGATGTTGACACTCTGAGAGAGGCTTTGTTATGTTGGGGTCAAGCTGTGTCACAGCCTCTGACGCTGAGTTGTTAGCTTCATGAGCAGGCAGAAAAACATGGAGCGCGGCGTCACCTGTCTTTGTGTGCAGTCTGTTTGTCACGGGGCCGGTGCAAATGCTTTCACTTCACTGTCTGATCATCAAGATGTCTGTCCTTGTGTTCATTTTTTAAAGTCTTGTCTTTCAGCTGTAGAGAGAAAGGCTGTCTGACACTCACAGGGTATGTGCACATAGAGGCTGCTATCATTTCAAAACAATTTCCTTCCTGCGTGAACAAATAAATTAAAGTAAATGTAATAATTATATGTTGTTTTCTGAGGAGCTCAATTTGGCATACTCAGCACTGTGACATCTTTTCAATCACTTCTCAAGACCTTCTTTTACAGTTTTGCTTGAATGTAACCACATTTCTGTCCCGACTGTTGTTTCTTCAGCTTTCACGTCTTATTGTGTTGTTTATTAACTATAGGCTGTGTATAAAGCTGTCTGTCAGTCAGTGCTCGCTTGGTGTTCCTCCGCCTGTTTGTTCAGTTTGTTGACATCTGGATGAAAACAAAGAAACCTTTAACTCTTAACTCTTATCTTATAGGTAAATGCATGTTTTACATGGATTTGAATGACCTGGATGCATCAATAGTTTGGCTGTTGGTCAAACCCTAGCTGTCTTAACTTATGACTTATGATTAATACATTTAATGTAATACAGCTGCTGTTAGCAAAGGGCAGATTTGTGTGGGTCTGACTGACCTCATAGCTGTGGAATGTATCTTTGTGATAAAAATATAAAATGGACAAGTGGAAAAACAAGCGTGTTTGTGATGGCAAGTGATGAAAGAGGAAAATCCCTGTGGTTCATGTCATTGTGGATTTTGGATCTCCATGGTTGGCTTCTCATGTTCCCAAAGACTAGTAGATTGTTGACAGATCAGTCAGTCACAGACAGTTAGGATGTGGTTAGAAAGCTGCTTGACAAAAATATCCTCTTCTTCCTGAATGGAAGTGTTGTCTATTCATCCATGATACGAAAATGAGACCGAATGTATAATTTTTTAGGTTAAAGTGTTGTTTGCTGCCTCAACTTCATTGTTGGGACCATTTGTCCGCTGAGCTACGTTGATTGGTCCTGAGGAGCAGTGATGTCACCGCCTGGATGTGCCCGGCCGGTGCAACAGCTCGCGCAAGCTGAGGGCGAGAGAGGAAGAACTCCAGATGGATTTGGCGCGCAACGGGAGTAGAGCTGTGGCTCGTGTGACCGCTACAAACTGGAAAGGCTGCCTTGCACTGCCTTGATGAACTCGACCTGGTCCCGCACACAGCGCAGCAGCCCGTCATGGGGGACGGTGGCGCGTCTTCGCCGGTGAATTTCCTGAATGGCTCCGGGAGCGAGGCATCGGACGCACCTGGCTCCGCTACAGCTGCGTCCGAGCAGTGGATGGCGGGGATGAGCGTGGTGATGGGTTTGATCGTCCTGTCTATTGTGTTCGGGAATATCCTGGTCATTTTGGCCATAGCCAAAACGCAGAGGCTGCAGACGCTCACCAATGTGTTTATTGTGTCGCTGGCGAGCGCGGACCTCATCATGGGGCTGCTGGTGGTGCCGTTTGGCGCCGCGCTCGAGGTGCGTGGCTCGTGGCAGTACGGCTCCTTTTTCTGCGAGTTTTGGATCTCCGTGGATGTCCTGTGCGTCACCGCCAGCATCGAGACCCTGTGCGTTATCGCCATAGACAGGTACGTGGCCATCACCTCCCCTTTCCGCTACCAAAGCTTGTTAACCAAAGCTCGGGCCAAAACGGTGGTGTGCGCAGTCTGGGCTATCTCTGCGCTGGTCTCCTTCCTCCCCATCCTGATGCACTGGTCCCGTGACAGTGTGGACACAGCCTGCTACGAGGACCCTGAATGTTGCGACTTTGTCACCAACAGGGCATATGCCATCTCCTCATCCATCATATCTTTTTACATTCCTCTACTGGTCATGATATTTGTTTACGCCCGTGTTTATAGAGAGGCGAAGAAGCAGCTGAGGAAGATCGACAAGTGTGAGGGCAGGTTTCACAACACTTTAACTGGACTGACCTCCAAATGCAAGAAGAGGCCGTCTAAAATCCTGGCACTCAGGGAGCAGAAGGCGCTCAAAACGCTGGGCATCATCATGGGGACGTTCACCCTGTGCTGGCTGCCCTTCTTCATAGTCAACGTGGTGCGTGTGTTTTGCGCAGAGGTGGTGGACAAGGAGCTTTTCGTGTTCCTAAACTGGCTGGGGTATGTGAACTCCGCGTTTAACCCCATCATTTACTGCCGGAGCCCGGACTTCAGGAAGGCTTTCAAGAGGCTGCTGTGCTGCCCGAGGCAAGCCGACCGCAGGCTGCACATCAGCTCCTGCGACCTGTCCCGGTGCTCCGGTGGATTCGTTACTGCTCTGGAGCCCGGCACATTGGGGCTGTGGTCGGATTGCGCCGGTTTGGACAACAGTGACAGCAGCCTGGCGGGGACCACAAAGCTGTCTCACTCTGAATCACAGCTGTGAAGGAAAAAAATAAACTTTTGTTGAGTTGGATTACAACGAACTACCTGGGATAGGATGGTGACAAAAGCGGGCGTTGACTCCTTGAGCGTGGGTTTCCTTTTGGGAAAGGTATGCGCGAGCTGCACCATATAATGTGTCTGTTTTGTATGAGAAGTAAAACATCAGACGAAAACAAAAGAATTGTATTTGAACGCCATCGTTTTTAAAAGAGGCATCAGGACCAATGTTCTTTCCAAGATGCGCAATAGGACAGTTTAATGACTAAGAGATGATCCAATTTGCCAAAAAATATCACCCCTAAAATTTAAGATAGGTGGATCTGATGAATTATAATGGGTGCTGCATTTTGCCATAAAACAGGATTCAGTGAGAGCATACGCACCTGCTATTTATTCCTGATGTTTTTTTTAATTTATTTCTTATTATATTGGATCAGTTCAGTGCTTTATTGAGGATGATCATCTATTAAGGAGGAGTGGGTATCTTTAAGTTAACCCAGGATCGTGATGCGTGACAATGTATTCTTAAAATGACTGATAAGCTGCTCAGGCGCACTGTAATAAACTCGTTATTTAAATTGTCGGAGTGACTGTACTGTAAATGTTGTGCTCACAATGTGTTTTTACCTCACAGCTATCGGCAAGTGCAATGCAGACAGGTATTTGTTTATATTAAACATTAATGTAAATATGTATTTATTCCGTGCTGTATTTTACATAGGCCTATATGTGGGGCTTATTCCCACGCCATTTGTACATAGTGTGGTGTTTGAAGTGAGGAATTTGAGCCTCTCTTTTTGTTTTTTTCTCATTTAAGATTTACCTGCTATTGTAAGGTGGTGTGTTGACTCCTGTGAAATAAAAGGACGTTTCATTGATAACTACTGTTTGAGCTTTATTTGGATTTTCATTTTCTTATTGGTTCGGACTGCTGAGATCACCTGGAACCTGATTGGCCTCTATTAGATTTTTAAACTATGAATTTTGTCCACATTCATGCACAGTGGATTAATATGGTTTTGTATAAAGTGTTTATATGTTTAACCTACTTTATTCTCAGCTGTGCCCTGATGGAGGTTCATTCAGATAGAGCATCTGCAGGCATTACAAACACTGAAACAACTGCATTATGGTTGGTTTGAGATAATGATGAATCAGTTTCAGAAAAATTATTTCTATCAATTGAAATGTTAAAGCATTGTTGCTATATTTCACATTCAAATTTTGATTAAAGGTGCCATAGGTAGGATTGCGAAGATCCATGACAACTTCTCAGTCCCTCCCCCCTTTCCGCTAAAGCCCAAAATGGTCTCCTAAGCCTCTCCCACCACAAGGGAGAATGAATGTGTGTGCATGAGCAATGATTGACATGCAGTTAGACAACCCCCCTGGCCCTGATTGGTGCATCTGAACAGGGAGCGGTAGATTTTTGCAAATCGCACTACAGGCTGTAGGTGGTGCCAGGTTTTGTGTGTAGGTTTTTTTTAAATTACCCTCTTCATGTAGTTTTACTCGAACATAGGGTCAGTCACAGCAAATATGACAGAAAGTTAGTTTTATAACGCTTACCTACTGTACCTTTAACTGATTTGTTGTATGTTACTTTTAACAGCATTTGACCCCAGCTTAATATATAAGTGTAAAGAATTGTGTGATTTTCAAAATATTCACTATTTTAAAACTTCAAAGATCTACTGCAGCAATCCTGTACTTCCATAAATTTGGGGAACTCATAAGAGACGGATTAAAAACAACAAACAGCAGCAGCAGAGGCCGAAATAGCCTAATTTTTAGTCCCTGTGGGCACAAACACTGGATCCTACATTTCCCATAATGCATCTTGATAACGTCCTCCATTAGACCCTCCCTGCCTCCAGTACCCAACATCTCAGTTAGTAGGGCAGGCTTTCTGTTAAAAATGTCAAGTCTGAAAACCCAAGACAATGAAAGATTAACCCTGGTGATGTCATAGTGATGTCATTAGGGTTATTTTGTCAGTTTGGAAAGTGCACGAAAAACATCAAATCATTTCCCCAGATTTAACAATACAATACGTTTCACTGGAACATGTATCAAAAGTCTTAAAATTCTAAACATATTATGTAGCTTCTTGTTTATCATTATCAATATTTGCCACTATAGAAGATGTTTTAGTAAACATGACAGGTGGCGTTATGAAGTGACTCTGAGGAGAGATATTTCCATTTCTTTCTGGGGAATATTAATTAGACCTTTAGCTGGACGTCTTTATAACATATTAGCATGATGTGTCCTGCTAATGTTGATCTCCCTGAAGGGCTGAGTCGTACATTTCAATTAGACCAGAAAATCCGAACGGAACTGAGCTCAGCTGTTTTGGCTAATGAACATTGTTTAGATATGATTGGTTGGAATAATGTCTGAATGAGACCCAGCTTTTAGAAAGAAAGAAAACAACAGCAGTGCAGCCAGCATCATTGATGGCCTCCTGGCAAAGACCCACTTCATTATTAAGCATTGTTTGTTTGGCAGGCAGTTGGGGGTTTAGGCAGATTAGCATTGGGCTCACAGATGGAGGAGCTAATCAGCAGCTTTAAGAATAATTGTTCCAAATTGCATGTGTATCAGTGGATATTTTGGCTGCTCCAAGTCAAAGTAGATTAACTGATATCACTGTAACCTATGCAGTAACTGAGGTTACTGTTGGTGAACACAGAGTTTACATTAAAAAAATATGACTGGTCAGTACTTTTGGTGTGTTTCACTGGAGTGATTGACAATCAAGTTTAGTTTCCTTTAAAGCTTTAGTGCGTAACTTTTTGATATTTATGAACATCCGTTACATTCAAGCCATTGCAACATGAGTTGCTACAAAGCTAATTAAGACTATCAGCTCCACACAAATCTCGCTGTATTTCCCAATTATGGCTGTGTTCAGAAAATCCGTCATCCGGTGACTTTCCCGCGCTGAAACTCCAGTAAAGATTATTACCTCTTCTGAAGAGTCCATCATGTTTTTTTATTCCTCCGTGTCCTCTGTGGCTACCATAGCCGACTGTAAATATTAAAAGTCTATGGTAGCTACTAGCAACTGCGTGGGGTAGGGCTGGGGGTGCGATCATGTACGGCTTGTATCATGTGGACACACCAACAGTGTTGTAGTCATTACTTAGAATTTCTCATGGGGGAGACAGGAACTACGCACTATAGCTTTAACTGTTATAGGCCAAGGCCAATTGTTATATATCTATTGATACAACTTTCTGGTCTGTACAGTAAAAATGTAGCCACAGCCAGCAATTGGTTAGCTTATAGTAGCTTAGCATTAGGACTGGAACCAGGGGCAAGCAGCTAGCCTGATAGCTGTCTGTCTAATAACAACAACATCTTCAGCAGCTTTAAAGCTGATTTATTAACACATTATATTTCTTTGTTTAATCTGTACAAAAAAACCCTAAAAAAACTGACTATTTCTTGGCTTGCAGGAGTTGCCAGGCAACACCAGCGGAGACTCCGAAGTTACTCCCCTTCCGCTGGACCTCATGAGACCTTAATTTGGAGAAAAAAATTAGGCCTATGGTAGTGAAGGAGGAGAGACTAATTATTATGGGCAGATTTTCTTACCTTTGAACAGAGCCAGGCTAGCTGTTTACCAATGCTAAGCTAACTGGTTGTTAGCCCCAGCTTTATAATTGCACAAATGTGAGAGTGGTATCAATCTTCACATCTAACTCTTGGCAAGACAAAGTACTTTTTCTCAAAATGTGAAACTGTTACCTTAAATTTTATTGTATTTTCTCCTGTTCAAACGTTGTCAAATATAGTCAATGAAATATGGGGACATTTTACAAGACCAGGTGCAACTCGAGGTGCAATCATTCACTATGAAATTTTCATATTCCCAGATGTTAATGCACCCATAATCTAATTTCAACATGGTTTCACAGTAGAATGACATTTTTCCATGACCTCCCAATTCACCACATGCCCACTGCAATGAGAATTTAAAGGAGTGTCTGGAGCTCTTTCAGATCTTCTCAGGCAGCAGGTGTGAGGTTTCATTCAGTTATTACATGGATTGAACCTCCTCTCATCCAGATTATGAATATTGTCTCCGCCAACCACCGCCTACTGCCATCTGTACTTGATTAAAACCGACACAATCATCATTATCATCAACGAGAATCAAAAACATTTAGACTATGAGACTTCTTTTTGAATCAGTAATCTTATTCTTTCCAATTGTGCAACTGTGATATTATGCTTAGACACATTTGCTTCATAACATATTTTACAAGCCTTTAAATAATGATTTGCCATGTACAAATACTTTGTTAAAAAGCAACAAAATCAAAGTCAGTTGAAGAAGACTTCTAGCACTCAATAAGCTCCTTTGGTAACCGAGGACTTGATGTAATTCAACTTATCCAACAGAAACATGATTATGAAACATGATTTTCTTAAATGCTCTGCAAATAGGCTACCGTCATTTGCTTCAGGAGGTGGTTGGAGGGGAGGTTTTTTCAAGGCAGTAATTAGGAAAAAAAACAAAACAGTAATAATGGAAGAAATTATGCAACATCAGAAATGTCATCACCTGGAGATAATTACTGCTGATTGCTAAGTATTACAACCTTATCAGATCACAAGGGGAGCAGAAAAGTGCACCTTTTGCACACCTTAGCCACTTTCAAGTCTTTTGTTTGTCGACATCAAATATATAATAATAAAATATACATGTGAAAAATATATTTCATTAGCCTGTTAAGCCCACCAATTTACACCGAAGTGCTGGATTTAGTTGACATTTTGAGAGAAATTTAAGGGAAGCAACATTTTAAGTCGTATTTATGAATGTACAATATAGCTAAATGACAAGCATGAACTTGTGGAGACTCTGCTGGCACACACGTCTGATGCCAAACATTGAAAAAACTAAACTTCCATTGGCTAATAAATGCCTTGTAATCCTGTAAGATTGACTTCCCCTGTGAGTTTTTCCACTCCAAATCACGCTGCGAGTGTTCAGGTGTGGTGCCAAAAGCAGGTGCTACGCTTCATGTGTCCATCTGTTTGGATTCCCATGTGAACTTGGCACTCAGCGGTCTCCATCTGCCATGCTTCGGCTTACTTTGACTACGGCTCACGTAAAGATTGGGGCAAATGTTGCCAGTCATGTTCAACATTTGTGTTGATCTTTTATAATGTAAAAATTATAATTATTGTGTTGCACTTGCAAGAAATATGATCTGCGCAACTAAACACTCCTGACTACATCCTTTTGGAAACATTCGCAATCAGGAGGCAGCAAAGTAGGCAATAGTATTTTTTCATTGGTCCACTGGTTTCTCACTCCAAATCAGATATGATGTGGCTCTGTCAGAACATTGATGCACTGTGGCTCCAAAAACCTACTCTGACTTTCTTTGTACCTCAATAAGCTGATGATTCGGCATCGAATAGTCCAGGAGATTTTGTGTACAGGATGACAATGTGTAACAGAGATGGTGTAGTTTAGAATTTCTTTTTGAGAGTCAAATGAAAAGATACCACTCCCATATCTGTCTGTTAAATATGTCAGGAAACGGTTAACAGGGGGAAACAGCAAGCTTAACTTTGTTCAAAGGTAACCAAACCTCCTACTTTACCAGCACATCTAAAGCTGGCTCCAGCCTCATATTTAATGGAAAGATTTGAGAGTGATATTGATCTTCTCATCTAACTCTCAGAAAGTAAAGCAACAAAATATATATTTTACAAAATGTCAAACTATTCTTTTAAGTCACCAGCGGGACTGCACTGATTACTGCAAACATTATTATGGGGTCCACTTCTATCCCCTGGGTCTCTAAGTTATCTTCTTTTCATGCTTCCAAAGATCTGACTCTACCATTATCACACATGCAAGCATTTTGAGATACAGATGTTTGCAGTTTAGTTTCTTTGCAGCCCCCCCAACCTTTTGAAACCCCCCTTTCTTTTAAAGAATAATCTTAATAGCCCTGGCTGGATTACCAGTCTTTCACAATAACATTGGGGTTCAAGAGGTGGACTTGCACACACATGATGAGCGGCTTCACAGAGTGTTCTGAGAGGCTACGCTGAGTCCAAAAGGGGAAAGTGCCCTTTTGCAAGACTGCCAACTGACATTGGGGTTGTTTACCCCTCTCAGTAAAGGCCATCACTGTAGATCCAGTGCACCCTTACACTGGCTGTTCAAGAAGAATATACAAAATGTACTTGAAGTATCAAAAATAAAAGTGCTCATTCTACAGAAGAATGTGACTGATATATTATTATAAATGACATTATTAGATTTTGACTGATTCATCAATGCATAAGTAGCATTTCTGTGTCATAGCTGGTCAAGGCTATTTCTAACATCCATACAGTATATACAGTTAAGTCAGTCAGGCCCCCTCCAAAATTCACACAGTAAATCTGAGGGGTTGTGACAATTAATCAGAGGAAATAAAAAAGTTCTGTTAAACAAATGTTTATTCATTTTTGGGACCTTTCTCTAATCTTGTTTTTTTTTGTAATAGGAAATAGATGGGAGGAACAAACTGTTTTTTTGTAATGGGTCACAAGCAAAAATGTTATCTTCTGTAGTATCTTAATCTAAATACTAACTATAGGAGCAGCCAGTAAATACATTCAGTAATGAGTAAAAAGAGCAATATTTCCTTCCTAAATGTAGAGCAATAGAAGTATAAAATATCATTAAATTGAAATACTAAAAATACAAGTACAGTTGAATTAATGTACTTAGTTACTGTCCACCACTGCGGAGCAATACAAACAAACACCAGCCTGTTTACTCTTGTCTGCCTCAAGCATAAATATACAGAAGACAATTTCTGTGTTCTGGTTTAAGCATGAAACAAAATACATTTCATTCATAAATCCATTCACAAAATATACTCTGCTGAAATCTGTTGCACAGCACATTTTTTATTTTTTTTCTTGATTACAAATCTGAATGAACATGACATCTCCATTTGTTAATGTATTACAGCAGCACTGCTGGAGAAAATGACCCCTCTCAAGTGAAGCATTTGAAAAGGCAGAGC
Source organism: Zingel zingel (assembly GCA_023566125.1). Classification (NCBI taxonomy): domain Eukaryota; kingdom Metazoa; phylum Chordata; class Actinopteri; order Perciformes; family Percidae; genus Zingel; species Zingel zingel. Next base: position 12,697,761 of record CM042334.1, read on the forward strand.
AAGAGAGTGGCATACAATCAAAGCATTACTGAGACATTGCACACGTAGGAGGGCTGATTTTTTAAATGGTATATAACGATAGACCAGATGGATACATGAATATTTACAATTAAAAAGGTCTATTTTTGTACACAGAATTACAAAACACTTAAGTTAAAAGACAATAAGTGGACCATTCATTATAGAGACCCATTCATATTCAAATGTTTTTTATCTTAATGTTGCAGCTGTAGCCGTGTCTGTGTTGGGATGGAATACAGTAAACAAATTAAAAGATTAACAGGACAGGACAGGCTTGTTATCGCTGGACCTTGAGAGCTACTGTCTTGGTTGCTGCTGCGTCTAAAGGACACGAGCAATGCTTTATGAATTCAAGGGTGGTCATCTAAGCTGATAGGAGAATCCTTTATCAGCGGGCTAAAAATAGCCTGTCAGTAACCACTGGCCTGAATTGGATATCTGAACCTACCGTGTGCCCCATTGCCTGCGGAAAAAATGGGAAATTTCACCCATACGTGAAGAGAATGTCCAAGGAATCAATCTTATTTTCCTGCTAAATGATGCATCATCTTATGACAGATGCTATCAGTTGGTCTGTAGGTGTTTCGTAATGTCTGTACACGTGCATGCGTGGGGAAGAGTAAGCTCATAAATTATGTTAAATTCTGATGTGTGAATATTGGGACAGAGTGACTAAGAATATTGTTCAACAAAACTATGATTTTGATCCAAAAGAATAGATAAGGTGACTGAACAAAATTCAAAACAAAAAAAAAGAGCTGGAACGCAAAAATGAAAAACATTAGGAGTCATCCACCAATTTAGCATTGCACACTCCTGCAACAATGTCAGACTCAAGATGGAGTTTTAAAAAATGTATCAAAATCAAAGCAGCAGAGATTTTGTTTTTGTTTTCTTCCATGCTTCTTCATGTCAAACCCTGGTGCCTACGTTACCCACAATGCAACTTGACCGCCGACATTTCAGTCAGAGATTCAGGTATGTTATGCTAATAGCGGCTAATGTAACCTCGAGCCGCTAGCCTTAAGCAGAGGTGAGAAGCGGCTACAGAGGTCTGGTAACATCAGTTCTTTCTAACTCCACCCCTCAAGTGACAATTTTTTTCACACATGCAGTAGTACTCCACACGAGTTCCCCTTTAATGATATCCAGATTCCAAAATGTGAATGTTTGCAGCTTTTTTTTTGTCTTATGTAACATTAAAATGGACTTTGGACAAACAAAACTAGCAATGTTAACACCTTACCTTGGGTTCTATGAAACTATGATGGGCATTTTTCACTATTTTCTAACATTTTATAGATCAATCAACCAATTAATCGACAATGAAAATAACCATAACTTGCAGCCTAACTTGTGAACCTGTCATATTTACTTTTTTTTTTTTTTTTTTTAAGATTATTTTTTGGGCATTTTTAGGCCTTTATTTGGATAGGACAGCTTAGACTAGAAAGAGGAGAGAGAATGGGAATGACCTGCAGCAAAGGGCCGCAGGTCGAAGTTGAACCTGCGGCCACTGCACTGATGAGTAAACATCTATATATGGGCGCCCGCTCTGCCAGGTGAGCTAACCAGTGGACCCATATTTACTTTTAAATGTATATTCAAACTAGGTCACTTGCACAGGAATGATGCTTTCATTGACAGTAAAATGGAGGAAAGTTCGCTCTTGACTAGGGCTGTGCAGTTAATCGAATTGTGCTCTTATCTTCTCTTGTGTTCTGAATGAAAAAATTAAGTTTCAATAGGAAAAGTATTAAGGCAAAGTTCACAGTTGTGTATTTTTTTTACTGATTTATTAACTTTTCCCACTGTTTAAGTTAAATAATTGCAACATCTTTCCAGAAGTAAACGAGTAATCGTGTTAAATTATCGTGATTTCAATATTGACCGAAATAATCTTGATTATATTTTTTAGCATAATCGAGCAGCCCTACTCTTCGCTTGTTTTTGTTTGGATTTTGGGAGTACTCCCATAGCGTTGGGTTTTAAATCATCTGAAAGGCTGGCTGGTTTGACTGACAGTGGCGCAGTGTTGTGCATGACCTCCAGCACTGCTGACACAGCTGCTTTTGAAGTGGAACCTAAAGCTGCGTGCTGCTGTGTGAGAGGTTATCTTTGTGCAATTATACTTCATTCCACTGTAACTGCAAAACAGAAACCAGAACAGATGTTAGTGTCAACATTATCTTTATGGCAAAAAAAAAAAAAAAAAAGATATGAGACACTGCAGGACATTCAAGAGAAGATACTCATCTCCTTTTATTCCCTGGAAACACCATATATACAAACAGAATCCAGAAACAGAATTTTTAAAAACATCTCATTGTAATTTTACAGAATGATATATTTACAAATATATATTATATAATCACAGTTTGAATATTTCACAAAACAAGAGCAGGGGGAATCATTGCACAGCATGAAGGAAAAAAGGAAAATTACTTATTTAATGTCACATTTTGACACTCACACATACTCAACACCATTTCTTTATACTGTATCTATATACTGAAACATTATTCAGTCAGTCACACAATGCTGCAGCATGGCCTTGTTGGGAATATGTGAAATCTTGAATCAGCATGATTCTTACAGGTGACATGCTGTGACCAAATCAGAAGAAGCATATTAGCATACCTCTGAGAATTATGAAGAATTAATTAGGAAGTCCCATGCGGGTGTTTTGCATAAGTTGTATTCGACTTCTGTCCCAGAAACGGACTGCAAAACAACAAAACCAACTGCTATGATTTCCACCTATTTAGCAGCAAGCAGCTGATTTTTGCATTGTTAAATATGTATTACACATCCAAAAACAGAAACCTAAATGTAAAGTGATAAAAATGCAACCTGACTAAACCTGGAGTTTAAAAGGTTAAGTTTCAATATCAAGGAGAATTAAGATGTAATCTCTGTGTTCTTTCTGTACGAGAAGGGGATCAAGCTGTAATCATTCATGACCCACACAAGTCAGTTTCCGATTGTGGCAATAAAGAAGGCTTATGTTTTGTGACAGCTTCTGCAATCAAATAAAGACCAAAGAAAATGTAGTATTGTTGAATCAAGCCAGTTGCCTGCTCTATTACCTTATAGACTGTGTGTGTTTGAGACAGAAGCTGCAGGTGTGTGTGTGTGTGTTTGAGACAGAAGCTGCAGGTGTGTGTGTGTGTGTGTGTTTGAGACAGAAGCTGCAGGTGTGTGTGTGTGTGTGTGAGACAGAAGCTGCAGGTGTGTGTGTGTGTGTGTGAGACAGAAGCTGCAGGTGTGTGTGTGTGTTTGAGACAGAAGCTGTAGGTGTGTGTATTTGAGACAGAAGCTGTAGGTGTGTGTGTGTGTGTGTTTGAGACAGAAGCTGTAGGTGTGTGTGTGTGTTTGAGACAGAAGCTGTAGGTGTGTGTGTGTGTGTGTGTGTGTGTGTGTGTGTGTGTGTGTGTGTGTGTGTGTGTGTGTGTGTGTGTGTGTGTGTGTGTGTGTGTGTGTGTGTGTGTGAGACAGAAGCTGCGTGCGTGCGTGTCTGTCTGACCGACTAACTGGTTTAAATGCAAATCAAATTTGCGCCTCTGGATGTAACAAACTTCATGGTCAATCCGGTGAAAGCCTATAAGCTCCGATGCTGAAGCATCTACACAAGGTGTAAACACAAAAGCTTTGAGAGGTTAAAAAGGCACACATGCTGCCATGTACACGTACACAGACACACACACGCTAGACACTTTTAAATATTCAAACACCAGCACAGTTGAATGTTGCACATACACAAGCATAAAAACAGACATAAAACAGTATATTGGTGCACAAACACATTCAGAAAAAAAGACAAACTAGAAAGAAGAAGAAAAAAAAAAAAATCAATGAAAGGAACACCATTGCACTTTGTCCCTGGACATATTAGGTTCCACTGGCTTTCTTGAGCTACAGCTACAGATCTTCGGTCCCTCTGATTCTTCGACACTTTTACTTCAATAGACTCGCTGACAAAAAAAAAAAAAAAAAAAAAAAGAGGAGTGCAACAGGAAAACCTTAACATGTTTGTCTTTCCCCCCCCCTTACCAGATCATAGTTTGCACAGGGTGCAACGAACATTTCTACAAGCTGTTAGCATTTCTGTGTCCACTGTTTGGAATGAGGAATGCTAATGATGCTTACAATCCACTTTTAGGGAAGCTGAAACATAAACAGCTTTAGATGCTCGTGTCTGATTAAGATAAGTTGTTTCCAGTTGGTAAACAGACAGATTAGTGAAGGAAAGGCAACAATATTCAAGGTATTCGTTATTTTAAATTAAAAGCAAAGAACACAAATTCTAAAAGAAAGCTTTAAGTGAAAATGCATAATAAAAATAAAAATGGACAACCAGCCAAAAAAAAAAAAAAAAAAAAAAAAAAAAAAAAAAAAAAAAAAAAAAAAATCACATTCAAAAATGGGCAAACTCAAGACCAGCTCTACATTTCAACCGTATATTATAATTTATATTCTCTTCAGTTTTACACAACTTGACATGAGGATACTTCCGATATGATGGCATTGTGCTTTTGGCTGCATGAAACATTGCAAAGACAGTCTGCTTCCTTCAACCTAGCACCGGTGTCACACAGATGGGTGGGTCTGCTGATCCGAGGCACCTTGCTTCACCAGCTCGGGCCGTTTAAGTGCTGTGCAGAGCAAAAGTTTAATGAAAAATGCGCAGGTGGCACACAAGGTCCCCAACAAGCCAGGGCTGATCGTTTTTTTTTTCTTCTTCTTCACTTTTGCTTCTCAGAATGCTGTGTGTAGTCAAGCTGAAGAAGCAGCTTTTCAAAAATACATTTGGCTTATTGGCAGACTGACATCCGGAGACCAGCAGAGAGAGCATGCTGGGCAATGAGCATCTCATTTCAGTTTACTTACTGTACGGTGAAAAGCGCTGTGAGGAGACGAAGATCTTTTTTATAGGATATATTCATTGGCAAATCAGCGTTTGTCGTTTTTTTTTTTTTTTTTTAAGATTACTTATGTAGAATTTGCTATACATTTATAATTATGGCATTTCAGTCAATTAGTTTCGAAGGCAGTCAGGCTTTCGAACTTGAAGCAACTGGCCCGAGGAGATTTAACTGGGCAAAGCTCAGGGGAGACGGACGTTAGCCAGAGGAAGATTTGTTGTGTTGGAGGAGGTGGTACATAGTGGATGGAATAATGACAGTTCAAGTAAGTTCAGAAACATTCTCCAGTACAAGTGGTCCTTCCAAAAAGCAGTCGGAGGTGCTACTGGCACTTATAACATTTAATTTGCTCCTTTATATGTTGAGATCATGACTGTGTGTACATCTACAATTATGCTGTTCCTTTAAAACCCTTTGGTTGGAGATTCCTTAAGTAGTTCTTGGTCATTTATTTCCTCTGGCCTGTGACATGGTTTTGTCACTTCCTTCTCACTCCGTCCTCAGGCTCTCGCTGCTGTTTTATGAGCCTCTCGATCTCGGCCCCCAGAGTCTGTAGATTCTCCTGTTAAAGAGAGTAAAGACATTTAAGTAACAATACATGAGGGGCAGTATACTGTATCAACAATAATAGTTATATGACGTGGATTCAAGATACGTTTGACACTCCAGTATGTATAAATGGTGAAAAATAAATCAGTTACATTGCAGCACATGTATTGCACACTGACAGGCATAGTGATAAATGGGTTGCAACTCACTAATATTATCAACTCTTCCTGAAGTAAACACACCATCTAATCTGATGACTAATCTACATGCAATCTAATGGATCAGCAAGTAATCAATAAGAAAATTACACAACACAAATTGATTTTTCCCTTTATTAAATGCACAAACTTAAAGCTGCACTAATCAATAAGGTTTTAACGGATCAAATGACTGTGTGTAATGTGAAAGGGGTCGTTTGTAGTGATGAATCTGCATATACATTTCACTCAGCTCTCCCTCGCTCTTTGGAGCGTTTTAGTGGAAACTAGTCATAACAGGGTGCCGCTGTCCTGGCACTACATTTCCTTGTGGGTACATAATCTGGCTACATCATCACTTCAGACAGACTGCTGTTATAAACCGAGAGCTGAGAGGTAGAACGGCTTCATTTATTTAAAACGCATCAGAAAATTGGTTCAGTTGAAAGCCTAATTCAATTAAATTATCAAAAGACCCTCACGTGCAGAAGCAGGACAAAGCTCACATACACAAGGGCTGAATGAGGATGAATACTATGAATGTAGGCTTAAATCAACTATTTCAGGACATGAACCAGTAAGCAGTTATTGTGGGGCACAGTTTCCTTTCTTAGCATAAGCATCAATAATGCAAGTTCTGGATTAGACCACAATTTCCATCATGTCATCTCTTTAAAAACAGAGAAAGTTGATAGACAACCTGGTGAGCACACTGTCCTGACAGGACCGTCAGCCTGTCAAATAAAACAAAAAGTCACATACAGACAATTTGATACACGCTGTGGCTGACTTGAAAGGTTTGGGAGATAAGACTCAAATGTCAGACAACCTCACTGGACAAAAAAGTAGAAGCTGGCTTGACATTCCCTGTGCTCCGATTCATCTACCCCTACACTGTCATATTGTTAATATAGTATTTTATTACTGTCCCTGTAGTGTTGTTGAAGTAAAGCTGTTGAGACGTATGAATTGACAATATTAATATTGATTTCATATTTTTAACTGTGCTACTTATGTTGTGCAGACTGGGCCTGATTAATATAAGCAAAACAAGTCCCTCTTCGTAAACTTGATTACTTAATGTTTTGTTTATTAAGCCCTTTGAAATCAACAACAATATACACCATCAATCAAGATTATGTATTTAAAATTCATTCAAATGAGTTTGGTGTCAATTTTTTGAAAAATATAGAGCAGAAACGAAAAAAGACACAGTTTGCATCAGGATTTGTTGTAGTTAAGGAGAATTCCGGTCGATTTCAACATGTAGCTCTGTTTGGAAATTTGGAGTGCTGGCAGTAGCAAAAAAACAAAACAAAAAACAATCGGCGCTGCCTAGACAGTGTTATCCTCCTGCTAGCGTTAGCACCCAACAGGCTTAAACAGGGCTAGTTTTAAACACATTTTTAGCCTCTAAACATGCTCAAAGTGTCATTACAAGTGCCTAGCCATGTGCAATGATTCCTTCTGAGGGAACACAGCGAATCTGACTGGCATACAAGTTATGTTAATCCAGCCAGTGCACATACCTCTGTTTATCCGGTCAAGTCCACACTAGTCGATTGTCGAACTCATACAATCCAATATTCCAGTCAAATTTGCTGTGTTCCCTCGGAAGGAATCACTGCACGTGGGTAGGCACTTGTAATGACATTTCGAGCATGTTTAGAGGCTAAAAAAATGTTTAAAACTTGCCCTGTTTAAGCCGGTTGGGTGCTAACGCTAGCAGGAGGATAACACTGTGTAGGCAGCACCGATTGGTTTAGTTTTTATTGCTACTGACAGCACTCCAAATTTCCAAACAATAGAGCTACGTGTTGAAATCGACCGGAATTCTCCTTTAATGTATGAAGCTGTGAAAGAATTTATTTTTTTGAGTCCAGCGAAAGCAAGTGGTTGAAAACATAATACTTAAAAAGGTACCCATGAATAGCAACTGCTTCTGCACAGGGCTAGGTTGGCTGAGATGCCTGGGCATGATCACTTAGTTGGAACGACCTATGAACTAAATGAGGCTCCCATCAGTATTCTGCATGAGCACTTTAAAGTGCTTTAGGAGAGGCATCCAGGGATTCTGCAGCCTTCTGGGCTGGTGTAGGCTTGAAAAGTGCAGTTTGTTACACATTAGAACGGTTATTTTTGCGTCTCCACTGTCAAAAGTTGTGGATGGCACCAATAGAACCGCTCCTTATCCTGTTTTTTCGTTACCCCTCTGTTGAGGTACCTAGCACGCTGATCCAATACTAAAAATGGGAGCTAGAAACGCTGCAGTTTGTAATTGGCGCAGACGTTCCTCTTCATCGCCGGTATAGAGGAAATACAGCAAGAGATGGGAGGAGCAGTAAAGAATAACAAGGTTTTTCAGCTCGTTTCTCAGCGCATGGCTGTCCACGGCTATTGCCATCCAGTAACGACCCTGCCTACATTTAAGTACATTTAAGGAGTACCGTCTGCGGTGGAAATGCAGAACAGTGATTTGGTACATGTCCATACGGGTTACGTACTGTTTTAAGGTACTATACCGAAAGTGGTTGATGGAAATACGGCTTTAGAGGATGTGAGCAAACATCAAATTATCAGTTTATTTTAGATTCATGCATATAAGAAATCCCCCACAGACTTAAAAGGTCCAATGTGAAGGAATTTCTCCCATCTAGCGTTGAGATCATACTGTATATCGCAATCAACTCTCGCACCATGCAGTTCAAAGTATGTATTACAGCTACGGTAGCCTTCACGCTTCAAAAAGCCGGTCTCTTGCTCTTTTCAATATCCTTTTTCTTTTTTTGGGGTGAAGAAGAAGACTCCTGTTCCTGAAATTTGGATTTTGAATAAGTGTGCAGCACCGGTGAGTTTATCATGCAACAGCGAAAACGCGAAACAGTATGTCCTGTATGTCCTTTACCGGCTAACATATTTCAAGATGGCGCATGAATATGGAGCGTCTACCCCAGTTCATGCGAATGCAAATGTAAAATTTCAAGCCAAAAGGAATAATTGGAATTGATGATGGTGGTAAATATTCATGAAAAAGGACAAGTTTGTGAACGGGAACACAGATTTTGATAATGAACAACTAAACACGTTACACACTGGATCTTTAAAAAGGCACCGATGGGCAAAAAAAGATTGATGGAAGTTCTTGATTAAGATACGGAGAGGTAGAAAGTATTATAGAATAGATACATAGAAATACTTCAAAATAGCAGAATACACATTTACAAACATGAACATGAAATCGGAGCAATAAGAGCAAATCAACTGCACTGCTAACACAAAGAAATGCTATAATGAGAGCCATATAAATGAATAAAGAAATACTGTTGTACATTGTGTTTCTAATCTGTGTGTAACCAAACCAAACTGTGAATCCCCAACTTGATATGAACTTCACACATCGATAGTCAAGTCACATCTAGTCTATATCAACGACGTTCCACTTCAGGGATTGCTCCGGTGCTGCAGGAAATTCTGCTGGATGCATGCATTTTTCGCCGATTTCCGTTTTTTTCCGCTTTCTTTGTGTTGTAATTTCAAACTCTGGTGGATTTATAAAGACAATGGTTGACTGCTCCTCAGGGTGCAGGGTTAATTGAGACAGCTAGCTAGACTATCTGTCCAATCTGAGTTTTCTCTCGCACGACTATTTTGCAGCAGCTCTGTGCGGAGCTTAGTGCCACCCGTAACGATTGTGATTGGTTAACAGAAATGCCATTAAACCAGAGCACGTTTTCCTCCCATCCCAGAATGCTGTTTGGAGTAGCCAGACCCTCCTCCGCTCCGCAGTGTGTGAATGTTCTGGCAAAGTGAGACTAAGTTACACCAGGCTGTGTGGCTCCAAAAGGTGGAGCATGACACAGCCAATAATTTATTTACTCAGGTCATCTAAACTTAATTAATCCCTCAATGCGAATTGGGTGGCTTTCAAGGAAACTGCACACATGAATCATTTTTGTTGTTGCATTTAGAGCAAAATACTTTTGAGTATGATGCCTTCTGGGGGAGAACTTACCTTCAGAGTAATGTTCTTCAGCAGCGTGTCCTCCAACACAGCCTGCAGCTTCCTGTTGATCTCCAGCGACAGGTCCAGGGTCAGCCCGCTGTCCGCCGGGTGGGAGGAGTAAAGCGAAGCCATGATGCCTCCCCGCCGGCTAAGGTTGGCCTTGTTAAGGTCCGACGCCTCTGATGAGAAGGCCCCCGACTCCTCTCTTAGCACGTAGCTCTGGATAATTCTGTGGGGAGGAAGGGGGGGGGGGGGGGGGTGAGTCAAACAGTGAGCTTCAAAAGGAGGGGGAACGAAGTGAATGCGTGGCATCGGCTGCAGACTGTTAAGCAAAGAAAATTGGGATTTAAAAAAAGGTGAGAGCACGGAGAGCTCCTACAGAGCAATAAAACCATTTCCAGCAGAAAAAGCATGTGGACGTTTCTGGAATAGTAATTCCAGTGGGATGGCTTGTTGTACTCATGTATGTGCACGGGATACATTCAGTCATCGTTTCGAAAGATTATTATTGTGCCAGTCAGATGAGGACAACATCAGAATAGGCTGCCAGGATTAAATTAATTAACTACATCTGTGTAAAAGTGAGACAAATCTTTATGTTCATAATACATTTTCATCTCAATAACAATAGATTGTCGAGGTTAAGCTGTTTGTGTCAGAGAAAGGGGGAGAGGAGAATTCATTAGCCTAACAGCTCTAATCTTCCTGTTGTTTAATTTCCCCAGCACAGCACAAAGAACACTGACAAGCAAGTGTGTTTCTATTAAGAGAACAGAGAGCCGCCATTGTAAATGAAATTCATTACTGCGTCCTACATCATTATCTTTTTCCTATGCCACCAAAGAGAAGGGAAGATAATGCAAAGCAATATTCAAGATGAAGATGGTTAAGGAAATTAGTGTGTGAAGCACATTCATAAAATGTCTTCTGTTCAGGTCTACTGCCATGAGAAATAGGATGCTCGGGCTAGACTCCAGGCATCAAAGATAAAGGAAATGCGTACAAGGCTGGAACTGCAAAGCTTTTGCAATTGCAACAGTATTCTTAATTTTCTCTTAAGACTTAGGAGTGCCGGCAGATGGAGAGGGTTGGGTAATACCCTACAGAAAAGGTCAGTATTCAATATTCTAAACCTTCTCTCAACCCAGCTATATACCTTAAGCACCGACTTGAAACGTCAACAATATTTAGCCCCATATTGGCATTGTTTTGTTCAAATTCAGTGTGTGTCTGAGAGTGACTTTTTGAAGGTGGGTAACTGCAGGATGGGCAAAGGGACGTTCGTGACCGTAAGAGAGATTCTGCAGTAAGATTTCCACTCAGTAAAAATCAGCATCTCTCTACAGAGACTGCCTGAGTTTCTTAGTAGAGGACTCAAGAAGATAACTGGAGTGTAGATTGGAGGTGAATATTTTCTTCCTAGTATAACTACAGCTAATACTACTGATCATTATCTAGCTCTCAAAAATTAAAAACAGGAATTATAACCATAAATACCACAAATGAAAATGAGAAGTTTACGTACTACGTCCTTAAGGATATTCCCTTTCTATGCTGTGATAGCCTTAATTCTTCATGTGTGGCGAATCTAACTGCTCTGCACAGATACACTATATTAAAAGGACTAACAGGTCAATAACTTAACGGATCTAGTCTAGTCTCTTTAAATGTTAAGCGCCAATATTTTACATGGGATAGTCATTGGTTGGGAACTAGAAAGAGCCTGCTGTTTAACTACTCCTGTTTTATTCAAGTGAATATGTTGTGAAAGAACTCTTGAAAGATTGAAAACATGCCAATGACTTCTGTTTAAGACATTTACCATGCATTAATAATGGTGTCCATTACCAAGATAAAAACTGAATTCTGTTGCGGCATACTGCTGGGCATGCAGCAGCCTGGGACACTTGAGTCTCAAACCCTCAAAGCATTTATCAACATTTGACATATAATGAAGATAATTTCATTTATAAATATAAGTAAGTTATAAGTCTACTCTGAAGAAGAGGGAATACAACTCATACTGGTACTTAGTATTGAGTCTTACTTTCGCTCTGTGTGGGAAAATAAATAAAAATCGATCTATTTTTTTTGTCTTGGTATTGTAAGTCTTACACAGAAGTCAACCAAATATCTATGCACTACATGAACCCTAACACTGTATGTTACAGTGTATGCAATACACACTAACAAAACAAATACGTCTATGGTGCAAAACAATTGAAACAGCTATGTAAGCACTACAAAAAAAGCCACTATCATAAATCAATCTCTCACACCCACACACACCCCCACACGTGACTTACCTCTGACTAGACTTGCAAGGGTCCATATTTGGACCCCAGTTCCATCACGACAGTGTTTAGTAAAAACAAAAAAGTGACAGAAATTAAAGATGTGACCACATGGTGTGCTGAATGGCATGCACAGTTCAGCGGGGGGCAGGGATGTAAGCAAGATTTCTTTTTGAATTTGTGAGTAATGCGTCCCTTTTTTTTTTTTTTTCCAGTTGAGAGAGTGGAAGCAATGAGGGCGGCAAGTCCAGCATGCATGAAGTGAAGGTGGCAATTCTGGACACAGTTGGACCACACTAAATAGTCCAGATCTTGGTGACTAAACCTTGATCCCAAAAAGTGGGACATGAAAAAAAGCGAAGATGCAGAGAAAGAACGATATGCCTGTGGTTGTTTGTATGTTTTATCTTTATCATATTCAGAACTATGCAGGCAAAAACCATGAATTTCAAAAAGTCAGTTTCATGTTTAAAAGCTTTTTGTTGCAACATATACAACCGTACGTGCTCGATAAATGATCATATCTAAATGGGTCCTCTATATTATACACAAAAGAAATCACAGACACTGGCTTGCATATCAACCAAAATGTTAAAGCATCAAGAAAATCTAAGCCTTACTGGTAGTGGGACAGAACTCCCAGATAACCTTGAAAGGATCCACTATAATGTAACACATTCAGCAGGTGTGGATCCATAATAACCTACTATAGAGCTTGTATTGCTTAGAACAAAATAAAAGGGATGCTCTTTAGATAAACAGCCATCTACATCTTCTGAACAGAAGGCCGCCTTCTGCTTTGTGCTCATATGGTTTACATCAGCATCATTTTAATTCAAGTCACACGAATGGCCCCTTTAGACTTAATGGTGCTAATAACCAGGTGTGGGTACTGAAGGACAGACATCACTGCACTTGAAGGATGACGCGGCTGTTTCTGCATGTTTTAGCTCATTTACTACAAATCACATATACTATATGAACATTGCAGCCAATGACCCGTGTTTGACTTTTTGCAGCACATGAATATGCCACTTGGAAAACATAATGAAAAGCTACACGATAGGTGAAAATAAAATCTTAAAATAATCATGTAGCAATAGAGATACAAAGTTTGAGTATTTCCTCCACAATGGGTTTATCTTATGGCCACCAATTTTAATTATTTCAACATCATGTTTTTTCCATCAGTATGGCTTGGAATACTGCTCTAAATACTGCAATACCCATGAGCCTCAGCCGCTGTTGATGCCAGAGGCGCAGATCAAAGCTTCAGCAAATTCAAAACACTATGACATTGCAGTTGCAGCTAGGAACAAAACACGGCGCCATAGTTGCCAAATTCTTCCAAAATTCTCCCAGAATTGATTAAAGCTGCAGAGTGTAGCATCAGTTTTCTCGATTGCGTAGACCTTAGGTTTTGCTTATGGCAAGCGCTGCACGCAACAGAGTTTTAAGCTCTGTGATTGGACGTTTCTTACCAAAATGCACAATGGAACTTTTACTTCCTGAACCAGGGGTACCTGAAATGTTGTCTGCACTCATCTTGTCACACTGGTCTAATAAACCTCACTTGCATGCAGGTTCTGACCAATCAGAGGAGGGCTCTGTCTGATTGGCTAGAGAGCTAACAGCATAGAGTGTACCAGAGCAAATAGTGGCCATAGACAAAATGTAATTTAATACATTGTTAGTATACTCAAAGTACAATATGGCAGTCTTTCGCAATGAGTTTATCGCACAGCTAACATCGCGATGACGATAAAAAAACGATATATTGTGCAGCCCTAGTTACAATTGTTAATAGTAAATGAGGTTAAAGATGCAAAAACACCGTTATGATCATACAACAGAGTGGTATGGATGTGGAAACGTAAATAAAACATTAGTCTTTCTTAAACTAACGGTCCTTTGTCAGAGAGCCACTACGCTTCTGCTTCCACATCTCTTGTCTCTTTATTGATCACCTGCTTCAGGCTTACATTTAGCTCAGTGTTCACCAGGCTGTCCTGAAGGAATAGGGACAGAAAGGGGAAAAAGGACAAACTCACATCCACATTCTAAGTTGTGCAACACCTCCCTCCCTCCGCTTAGCTAAGATTTTGCAGAGCTAAATTTAGCCTGGCAACCTTGGGATTCATCCTCAATTTTAACTCCTGGATGTAGGTTGAGGCTAATGGATTCAATACAAGTGTATAGCTGAGAAACAAATGAGAAATGAGATTATACAAGTAGAATTAAGTAGGGATGGTTGAATACCTCTGATATGGCAACAAGAGCCAGCGTGATGCAGAACCTTAATGATTGTTTGGAGTGATCTATACTAAAAAGATTTCACTTATTCTACTCAGTAAATAAAAATCTTTCCATGTCTTAAGTCCGTTTGGCTCTGAGATTCTGTGTTGTGAAAATCTCATATGCAAACCCCATTTTATCCCGACATTGATCCACTTTCAAGGACTAACGTATACATAAAGAAGTGATGTGCTTAAGATGGCTCTAACGTCTTTCACACTGTCTCTTTAGTGTAGGTGATGGCCATGAAACCTCATTAAGGATCCATACTGATGCATTCTTCCCCCCTTAAATCGGCTCGACTATAAATAGCTTTGAGTGAAGTTTGTCACGATTCAGAAGTGTGGAGCATGAGTTAGAATCTAAAGATGAGAGAGAAAGAGACGGAGATGTAGGTAGGGGGCCATAAACTGTGTGTGTAAGCATATGCGGTCTTATGAAGGTGAGCTGAACAGCAGTACACCAGGGAGTGAGGTATGGTGTGCTTAAACATTTGGTCCAAATGTAAAGACAATTTGTGTTACTTATTGCTCAGTATATCTATCTGCAATACTAAAACCAAATGTGTTCAACATGTGTAACTAAGTGAAAATGAGTGACTATTGATGGTATCACATGAGGTGAAACTACTATTCTTTAAGGCAGGTCAAACAAATTGTGGCTGTACAATTTGCCACAGGATGTTCTAAGTATGAGTAATCAATGATGGTGGTGGAGCATCCGGAATCTTCCTTGGAGCATTCTATTCACTTTAGAGAGCAACTTTTTATATTTAGCTGACTCCTCTCGTATAATTTAATGGCTGCTGGTTGTAGCTTGTTCTTTTGTATCTATTAAACAAGTCACAGTGCTGAGAGGTTGACAACAAAACTGTATTATTAACGCACTACGGTTACATTAACACTGCAGTAGGGTCTACTGAAACACTATAACTTTATCCATCCATCAGTATTGTTTAAGCACAATAAACCATCCACAACACTAGTAAAATCTGAACACCGTGCACTCGGTGTTCAGATGGCGAGAACATTTAGCTTATATATATATATATATATATATATATATATATATATATATATATATATATATATATATATATATATATATATATATATATATATATATATATATATATATAGCTAAATGTTCTCGCCATCTCTCTTTCTCTGCTCCCTGTAATTTGGTCCATGCCACTCACTTGGTCTTTTTGCGGATCTCCTCCACCAGTTGCTTAATGTGATCCTCCATGAACTCAATTTTTTCCTGCTTGCGAGCCAGAGCCTTTTGCAGACGGACAATGCGCTCCACAAGCATGGTCTTGTCGACCTCTGGGAAGCTGTCCACGGCCACCACTGAAGGACCTGACTGGCTCTCTGGTGACCGCTCTTCAACACTACTGCTCCCACCATGTCGTGCATTCAAGGAGCCTGGGGAATAGAGGAGATTGAGATGAACTTAGAAAACAGTTTTTTTCTTGCGACTTTGGTCATGTATCGGCTAGCTGTAAGCTATTATTGCCTTTGTTTTTGGAGGGACACATACCACCAGAGGGAGCGAAAAAAAACAAAACTTAATGGGACAAATATTGGAAAAACAAAAGTCTTTCATGATATTACTTCCGTATGTGTTAAATACTAACCAAATCCAGGAGCAGTACCTGAGGAACTTGAGCGACTGCCCATACTGCTGGCATCCCGTTCGCAGCCTCCATTCTCAACCTGCTCCAGTCTCTTACGGGCTGTAGAAGAAGAGAAAGTAAGGAACTGTCAAACAGAGATATTAACACCAGTACGTCTGTGGAATAGACACAATTTGAAAGTTATGATACATGCTTTGACAAAATTATTGTTGGTATTGCTAACTGCTGAATATTTATATAACATTTTGCGCTGCATGCTTGAGAGACTAGTTTCACATTCCAAAATGGTGTTAAAAAAAAAAAAAAAAAAAAAAAAAAAAAAAGCTCAGTTCAACATGTGTAACTAAGTGAAAATGAGTGACTATTGATGGTATCACATGAGGTGAAGCTACTATACAACAGTCAAAATATATTCAGTTCAATCGTATAACTAAAATCAAGTGAGCAAATATTTACATTTAATAGACTATAATGAGAAAGTATTTGGAATTTTCACTTTAGAAATAACTTAATTGATAATAAAACTGTCAGAATCAGAAGACCTATTTTCTCTTGATCAACTTTCCTCGACTAATCATTTCTACACTACCTTTGTGTCAGCAAAGAAACAGTACTATGACTTAAACAATGTACTAATGTCGTGCAACAATGAGCAGAGTATAAAATCTTACAAATTATTAGAGGCAGAAGCCCACAAACAGGCAAAATTAAAATGTCAAAGCTAAGCATTATTGCTTGACTGAACTGAGTTTTCCTCTGTGAAGGTGTCTACCTGAATAAAAAGTGATGCAGGCTGCTTTTGAAGAAGAGTGCACGCTCAGCAAACATTCCATGCATAAACAAAGGCTTACAAGTACTGTGCTGCAGTCAGAAACTCAAACTACAACACTGAAGAATAACCACAAACCCTACTTATAAAAAATGTCCTTCTGTCCCAAAAGTAAAAAGTCCAGATAATAGCGCTGGACTTTTAGATCACTGTGTGTGCTCAGAGACCCAAGAAGGGAAAGCTGGCTCACTCTATTAAGTATAATCCAAGCATTAGAAGAACGTTAGCTCTAATACACTGCACCTATTCTGCACACTCCCATCTCCCCTGTTTCTAATCACTAAGCACTTTCTCCTCTTAGTCTGCATGTGTGACCTGACATTAAATCAGAGTATGGACAGTCTCTCAGGCGAGACATTATATAGTAAAAGATAAACATCACAGTGAAGTGAAATTAGATGATGGAAAACAGGAAATCTATCATTTCACTTATTACATTCTGATGGTTTTAGATACATGAACACAGTGGAACATGTTAGCAGAGCTGGCAATGATACAATCGTATTTACAGTAATTGTGACACAGGGTATGCTAGTTTTTATTAAAATGTTTTACACATCACCTTTTCTATGAATCAGACACTTTTGAATTGATTTTGTGTGCTAGCAATAACAAAACTGAGTTAAGAAAAAAGGGTTTTCAAGTGTATTATGCTTTATGTAACTTTTTACTTTTTTATATCCTATATTTTATTATCTTTATATACAGTGGTATCAATTTAAAAAAAGGTGATGTGCTGTTATTGCCTGGCCCTGAATATCAGCCATTATACTTCCAAATAGCAAACACATTGCAATGAAGAATCATATGATGTGTCTATTTGTTAAGTATGGTAGGTATTAGAGCCTTGGCTGAAAATATCTGAAAGTAACATCACACTACGCTGGATGGCTCTCATAAGGTGTAATCCTCCTTATCTGCTGATGAAATTAGGTTACATTAGGTTGGGTGCTGTAC
The DNA here is from genome assembly GCA_023566125.1 of Zingel zingel. Lineage (NCBI taxonomy): Eukaryota > Metazoa > Chordata > Actinopteri > Perciformes > Percidae > Zingel > Zingel zingel. The sequence goes on from CM042334.1 coordinate 12,715,470, forward strand.
CATGAAGGAGCTGAAGAAATATACTTCTAGCTGGTTTCCTAACCTTGTGTTAGTTGCTTCGTCAGGTCCTTGATGTTGGCAGCTTGTTTCCTTTTTTGAGTCACCAGCTCATCCCTCAGCTCTTCAACTCGGGTTTTTAGTTGAGCCATCTCTGTCTGCAGTGCTGCCCGCTCCTCTTGCAGGCCCTGCACCTCCTGCTGCCTCAGCATCTCTTCCTGTTTTAGCTGCCGTGACTACATAATTAATGGGGACAGGGAAATAATTAGGGTAAAGATGCAATAACAGCCATGATAGAGTGGAATTGTATTACTAACAGCATAGCGTTAGTAACTATTAAATTAATAGTACTGTGACAACGGCTACTTGTTCCAAAAACAACATTCACAGGCTAGCAATCTGTAATTGAATAGAGAGAAAAAAGAAAAAAATATGGCACAACTTATTTTAAAGATTTTCTGCTGAATGTTTGGCCAGAAAATATCACTGTTCAAGGACATTGTAAGTTCTATGTCAGACAACTCAGCTGTTATGTACCACTTCTACATCTCTATCACTCCTCCCCGACCTTGTCATCTAGCAGCCTGTTGATATCCTCCAGCTTTGCTTGGAGCTCTGTGAAGCTGCTGTTGAGCTGATCCAGCTGAGACTGCAGTGAGTTGCTCTCTGACTGGAGCTGGGCGTTTTTGCTGCTCAGCTTCTCGGTGAAGCCCAGTAACTCAGCCTCCCGCTCCCTGCTGCCTTGTACATCACGCTGGAGGTCTGCCATCTGGTTGGTCAGGCTGTCCATTTCCTCGCGAAGAGCCGTGATCTCTTGTTTATCACTGGCAAAATAATTATTGATCTGGTGTTAATAAAGACAGCAACTCCCATTAAATGGGCAATTACTATGAACTTCCCTTCTTGTGCATGTGTGTGAAATGAAATATAAAAAAGGAGCATTGTATGACAAATTAAATTATACTTAACATACAGAAAATGAAGTAAGACAGATTGTTGACACAAAGATCCAATATAAAAATGATTTACAAGATTAAGATACAAACTACTGACTTGAAGGACATAAATGCATGAAACATGAGTACATGTTAGATTTAACTGTTTACTGTCATTTCAAATTATATGTAATCCAAGAACAAAAACAAGACAGTTCTTTTGCATCAGCATTCAAACAGCTTAAGCAGTTTGATTTCTGATTTACAGAATAACTGGCAAATATGAGCCATACATAATGTGTCAGGATGAAGGTTACAATCTTCACTAGTAGTGAAGTTGTCTACAGTCTCGCTTTGCCAGACCATCCACATGCTGTGGAGTGAAGGAGGGTCTGGCTACTCCACACAGCATTCCGGGATGGGAGAAAAACATGCTCTGGTTTATTGGCATTTCTTTAAACCAATCACAATCTCATGGGCGGCGCTAAGCTCCGCACGGAGCTGCTGTAAAATAGTCGTGCGAGAGAAAACTCAGATTGGACAGATAGTCTAGCTAGCTGTCTCAATTTACCCTGCAGAGATCTGAGGAGCAGTCAACCATAGTCCTCATAAATCCACCGGAGTTTAAAATTCCAACACAAAAGGAAAATACATGCATCCGGTGGAATTTCCTGCAGCACCGGAGCAATCACAGAAGTGGAACGTCAAGGATATATAATATCTATAGACCAAAGAAGATCTGGTGGCATCAACATTCTTTTTTTCTTGCCAACAACTAAAAATGTTGATTGTTGAATGTTAGTGCGAGTGGTGAAAAACTTTCTGCTGCTCAAAGTGACAGCCAGAAAGAAAAAGGAGAGAAGCTTTTGCATAAATCTATTAGTGTTAGCGCCACCTACTTATGGCACTCTGGCACACACAGAAAGCAGCATTTCTTTAAGTAGAAAAGTTTCTCCATCAAGTCATCTGCACAGGGCTGGCAGAGCCACACACCCACAGAGGGACCTGAGCCCATTCCTGCCCTGTGTGCTATATCTGTCCCTGGGCTATCTTTAAATCCAGCAATAAGGTACTTGCAAAAAGAAAAAATGGATGACAACTATATCACAGCCTGCACTGTTCTATCACTTATGTTTGGCAGTGTAAGTACTGTGTCAGTGTGTGTTTGTACCGTTGATGCTGGTCCTGGAGCGCAGTGATTTCTTCCAGCTTTTCTCTCTGGCGTCCAATCTCTGCTTTCTGCCGGTTGATGATCTCCCTGTACTTGCTCAGCTCGTCCTCCCAGCGTGGACGCTCGTCCTCTAGACACTTTAACTGCAGAACAACACACCCTTAATTAACCTGAATACCTGCTGATACCATGTGCACACACACACACACACACACACACACACACACACACACACACACAGATGTTCAAGCACTTATCTGTATGACAAACCTTGGTTCGTAGAGTAATGAGCTCATCCATGCCCTCTTTGTAACTCCTTTTCAGGTCATCCAGCTCTTTGGCCTTCACTCGGTGCACCTGCCAGATGCATTAAGTTCTACATTAGATATGTATCCACTGTTGTGGTTTTTTGAGTCTGTTCATAAAAGCAATTTCTGTTTCTAAACCTCTTTCTTCTCTGCCAATTCTGATTGTGATCACAAAGATTTACAACACCTCACCAATTCAGTTCAATAGTTTTACCCATCAACTTAACTCTCACGCACACTTAATGGAACACATTTTGTTCTGAAAAACTAAAATTAAAGTCTTACAGTGGCATCATTTCATTGCAGATGCATTTCTTGGCGATCCAAGTGTGGCATTCATTAACATTATTATGCTTATGCAGTCATTATGCATGCGAACGCAAAGCTCAATAATGTTTCATCTCATCTTTTGAACAAGGCCATTAATAGTACAACTGCTAGTCAACTTTTCGAAGAAGCTTTGAGTAGCCTGTGGTATCTAAGACAACACGCCAGTAATGGAGGTGCAGGCAAATATAGTGTCCATTTTCATTTTCCATTCATCCCTTCCCATCCCATTTTAATGGTAACACCCACACAGTAATGGAAACCCAACCACTTTGTTTGCATTATTTATGACTGAGCTGCATCATAACTTGAGCATAACACATAATACTGAAATAAACACAGATTTGCCCCAATTTATCCACCAGCAGGGCAGCGATATCTGCTGAGGTCCTAAAAACAATATGCACACAGTGATAGGCCCACACCATACTGTATATCACCAGTGTTAAGGGTCATTGTATTCATATTTTTTAATGACCAAATATCAGCCAAAAAAATATTTATAAAAACAAATAGAAATAAATTAAACTTTTCTGCTAATCTTAATATATCAACATTTAAGACAATTTAATGACTTCTAAATCCTGATATTTGTGACTTGTAAACACCCTGGATAAATAAACCAGGCAGAGGAATGATGCCAAGAATTGGGTGATGTCTTCCGGGTTGTTGTTGAAACCCACAGCTTTGTATTGATTATTTCTAGGCCATTTATTTTTAAAGTGTGAGCCCCTCAGAATGAGGCAGAGAGAAAAACAGGCCATTGTGTTTGGATTGAGTCCACGTCTGTGCCCGTGCGTGCATGCATGCATGCGTGTCTGCCTGTAGAGCCCATGTGCCAGTTTGTTACGCATTTCTACTTAAGGCAATTACGCCTCTCAAACTGATGAAAAAAACATTTTTTTTACTAGAACGGCTGGCATCAACACCATCAATAAAAGGCCTGGCGGAGCAGAATGTATATGTGATTTGGAATTAATAGCAAACCTGCATTAGTGTTTATTTGGTATTTCTGGTGGATTGTCACACAGTAGAAACATAATTGTATTTATGTATGCAGCAAGCATATAAACTACTAATGTTTGTGGTAAAGCTGCTTAGCTCCACATTTTTTCCAGGATTTTAAGTACCCACTCACTGGCCACCTTAAGCTAATGTGTACACACTAATGAGTTCTTGTTTATACATGTGTGTGAGAAAGTGTTTGTATGTGTGCACACTGCGGTTGGCACCTCTAATTGATCAGTTTGTTCCTGCTTGTGTTTCTCCAGCTCTACTTTGGTCTTCCTTAGTTTAGCATCCAGCTCGTTCGACTTGAGTTCCTCCGATTCCTGGAGGAGAGAGGGGCAGAAGAAAACAAGACAGTCAGCAGGGTGAAAGACAGAGTGCGTAGTAAAAGAGGGGCTGACATAAAGTCAGGCAAGCCTGGAATAAAGAGAGATGGTTGAAATACAGGGCATAGGAAAAAGAAAGCAACTGATAATGACAACGAGACACCAAAACATAATGTCCAAGTTGGCAACAAAGATATCTGGTTTTAGTTCAACTCCTTTTCTGGTCTTATTAACTATATGTTGTAAGTTACCTTTTTTTAAATGTGATAATCACACATAAACACGCAAAAATTCATCATATGCTTTACTTTTTTTGGGACCTTTCATTTTTAAAAGGTCCTGTTCTTCTATATGCTGTCTGTGTATGCTCGGATTACACACTACTGATGAATACAATAAATCTAACTAATCTCTTCAGCACAGAGAGAATTTTTAGGCAGCTCTCTACTACCATCACAAGGTATGAATGAAAACTGCCTTTCTACTAAAACAGAATCAATCAATTTTACTCACTGAAAAGCATATTTTTGTATTGACATGCAAAAAGCGTCATTCAGTCCATGTATGTGAGAGCATAGTATGTGATACAGGCTGAATTTTTTTCTCACCTCATGTGTCACTGACTGTAGATTTGATTAATTTAATTCAGGGAGTAGGCTGACTGATTTTGATAAGTAGATTTTGATAAGCACACAAATTGACGCTGCCAAAAAGAAAACTAACAATCTGTAACTACATCCAACAAATCCAGACATAGACCATGTTTTTCACACAGATATTTTACATTTGCTCACATTCTTGGTCATGAGCAAACTAATACTTCTATGTGATAAATATCACAGACCTGGTATGTTCGGATCATGTCCTGGCAGTTCTTGCGGATCTGTTCGGTCTCTTCCTTGGCCTGGGCCAGTTTGGAAGTGGTCTCTCTCAGTTTGTCTTTAGTTTCCTGCACGCAGATAAACAACATAAACATGCTTTTGTAATTATGAAGCTACAAAAACAGCATTTCACTTCAAATCAAAGCCTGTAATGTATAAAGCCATGCAATGATTTGACTTTCTGCTTTTTTCCTCTGTTTATTGTTGTGTATCTGCTTGGAGGCAGGCAGTTCAAAATAAAAGCATTACTTCGTAATAGACATTTCCAAAAATAGCAACAATGTTAATGATGATTTCCTTGCAGGATCATTACTGTACCATTTTCAACCCATTTCGCCCCTGACTCAAATGACACATCTAATCATGTTTTTATGGAGCGGCTGAAAATGAAATGACTGAAGGGGATGCCATTTGTATTCTGGTGCACATCTTTGACAAACAACAGGCGTGGTTTATAGACTAAATTAACAAAATTAAAAGTATGTTCTTTTAAACTGATATGGTAAATGTATTAACTGTATACTGGAGCTGCAACAAATGTATGTTTCAACCTTACTTACTCTATTAGAATGTAAATGTTGCCATTTGTATCATTTGATTAAACCTTAACTGCAGCATGTTCAGGTTCATACCCACTACAATTGCATCTAAAGCCCAAGGATATTATGAATAAGTAATTAAAATATGGTGAGCTCTTGTGTTTTTGCTAAGTTTATAGTAGTGGATCAAAAATAAGAAAATACCTCTATACGTTAACCTTATAAGTTCTCAAAGATTGCATTTACATACAACAGGATTGTCTCAACAGGATTGTTTGGTAAGTAAAAGATTTAACACAAAATAGCAGTTAACATTACCTTGTGTACATCTGCCTCACTCTTTAGCTTGTTCTGGGCCCATTTGACCTTGATAAGATGAGAGTTGATCTCCTCCTTTAACTTTTCCACCTCTCGAGTCAACCTGCTAACCTCACCTTCCTGAGAACAGAGAGAGATAGATGAAGCAGGAACAATATCAGAGGATAGGACAGAAAACCGATATTTGGCCGAGCTGAGATACTTGTTAATTAACTAGTCCTGATGCTGATGTCCCCTGCTAATTCCCCAATATTTTGATGAAGCATACAAGTTCCAAGTCGGACATCCAACATGTTTATAATGTGTCCAGCTGCAAATTATACTAAATTCAATCAATTTACCACATAAATCAAATTGTAAAAAAAAAAATTGTACCACTTAGAAAATGTTTACTTTTGTCAGAGGCTAATTTTTTTGAAGATAAAAGGCAAATAAAACTGTAAGCAGAGATGTTATTAAGCCTTTATGTGCTGATATTAACAGTTTGGAAAATAAGAACTCTTTAACAAGGCCCCTAAAACTGACATTAGTAGTATCTACCTTAGCATCATACAGCTGTTGCAGCCGACCTTTCTCCTGAGCCAGCTGGTTTCCCCGGAGGGCCTGGCGGTCTACCTCCTTGGTGGCTTCCCTCAGACTCTTCTCCAAACTCTCCTTATCCCGCCTCAGGTCCAGGGCCTCTTTCTCCCCCCGCACATATTTCATCACCATGGCCTCCTTCTCTTGGCGTGCCTCGTCACACTTCTTGTTCACCTGAGATAGTTGTTTATGATTTGATTATTGTGAGGTTTCCTTTTAGGAATACCTAAAAGGGAGATGGCTGGGGAAAAAAAGTGTGGGGGCTTCTCTACTTAGCCTGCTGCAACTTCAGCCTGGACTGGCACAAGTAATGAAAGATGGACAGTTGGATAGATAGGACAATCCTGCATTGCAGTGTAGATGGAAAACCAAACTGCTGACTGACTGTACGACTATCAGCTTGTCAACCTTTTACAAATAAAGCTGACGTGCTTCCCCTTGTCAGCAATGTGAAAAAGTTAATTTCCTGTTGCATTATTTCACTGTATAATATAGTGTATTATTGAAGTACAAATAAAGTAATGCACCCACACTTTCTTAATCCCATATTTTGCTTACTAGGGCTGAAACTAACAATTATGTACATTATCGATCCGCGTTTCATTATCCTAGCACTTTTAAGACCAGGGCACCGTGTGGTACAAACTACTGGTCTCACACCTGTGTGTTCATTCCTCATGCCAATGAGATGCTCATGTGACATTTCTTAGCTTGTCAGTTGACAGTTTTTAATGTACAATCTTCACTGCATGCGCTTACAAGCTAGACGTTTAGGAGAGCAAAAGAAGGAGGGAGAAACTGTATAAGAGTTGTTGTGCGTGTTTATGATTTTAACAATATAAGTTAATAAAAAAAACAGGTATAGCACATTTTTTGCATCAGGCATCATAACTTTAAATAAAAAAAAGAGTAAGTTAAAAGATGAAAGAAATGATTATTTAGGTGGCACAGAGTTTCTATAAAATACATGGGTCACCATCTTAATACAAGGGAGGACTGATATATAAGGGAAAGGCTTAAAAGACACAACTACCTCTTATTGTTCACTGAACAGTGAAATTAAAAATTGTGAAGTATAACAAAAATGTCAAGAGAAAAGTGCCCTACATGGTTTCAACCAGGTGTGGAAACTATCAGATGAAAAATGTGCTCTCCTGCACTATTCGCTTAACAAGTCATTACATCTGCAATAACAAGAGCTTGGTGTGCAAAGACCTTGACTGTGCAGCGGCTAGTTTTGTGCAAACATCGTCAAAGAAACATGTCTGGCAAAAACTAGTGTACTGTGTTTTTGGCCAGTTGTGAGCAGTGTTGGGGAAGTTACTTTTAAAAAGTAGCGTTTGCTCGTTACTTCTTAACCCTTGTGTTGATTTCGGGTCACGTTGACCCGTTTTAAATTTTTGTTTAATAATCAGAAAATATGGGACGTAGAAATAAGCGCGGAAAAAGTGTAGAAGAAAAATTTAAAAATTTAAAACGTTGGAAAAAGCCAAAACTGTGAAGAAAAAAAAAAAAAGGCGTAAAAAAAAGAAAGAAGATATTTCCAAGGTTGAAGGGAAGACAACACAAGGGTTAAAAAAGTAATCCGTTACTTTACTTAGTTACCCCCTATGGAAAGTAACTTTTTACTTTACTCGTTACTTTTAAAAGCAGGCGTCTCTGGCAGAGACTGAAGTTAATCACATCTTTGACCATCAAGCCAATCTCTGGTTTATCAGTGAAGTGTCTAAACTACACTGCAGACTGGATTCTCTACTCAGAGTGACGGCTGATTCATTATGAACGAGTCCAGCGCGGGTTGAATGCACATCAGCAGGTCATCGGCGTTACACGGTGTTAGTGTATACTATGTAATGTCTGTATCGACTTGTACCAGTCGCGCAGCCACGATGGGCCGTGCATTGTCGTAGACAAATGCAGCCTCTAGTCCAAAGCAGCGTGTATGTATGAGGCCATCTCCACCGCATCCATCTGTGAAGTTGTCAGCTTTGTATCTGCCCGGCTCAGAGCGCCGTCCAGCAAAAAGCTACCTCTGTCACGCCCCGTGTGGAGCTTGTGAGCGTGCAGCTGAGAAGGCAGTGTCGCTGTCAAATCTGTCCCTGGGTAAAGTAACGTTGCGGCGAATTGAAAAAGCAACTATGTTTCGTTACCAAATTTTCAGTAGTAGCACGTTACACTACTTTTACCCGAAAAAGTAGTTACGTTACTGTAACGCGTTACACCCAACACTGGTTGTGAGTTACCTTTATATCAGTTACTTTAGCAATAATTTAAATCAAAAGATGAAAACATTTCTTTGTGTAAGGTGGTAAAAGTTATTCAATGACTCAGTTTATAAATTGAGATACTCCAAATGCTGTAGAAGGAGATACTCAGGCTACAGTTTGTCTGATAGTGACATTACAACACAAACCAAAAATGTGCATGTAAATGCAAATCTTTTAGTACATTTCAGATGACTTGTCTCTGAACTCTCAATTAAACACGGAAAATCCATTATCCTGTATACATATTGTATGTACAAATACACGTATTGTTTTGTATGTTGATGATTGAGTGTTAAGTGCTGTATTGTGGTATAAAATGTCTTCATTAACTGTCCGCTGTTCATTTCTCTCTGACAACCTTCCGCCTCGGTGGGACATCTGTGACCACAGGAGCTGTAGTCTGAGCTCATGTCAATACACTAATAATACTCACACTGAATATCCCATACCATCTTATGTCAAATGTACAGTATATCCCCAAGTATCCCTCAACTGTTTGGTTGTCATTTCTGTAAACAACAAAAAAAAATAAAAAAAAAAATAGAAAAACTACCCGTAGCATTTTTTTCATTGTGAGTTAAAGGTGCTAAGCGATGTCACACGTTTTTTAGGGTACAACATTTTTTGTCACATACAGCAAATATCTATTTTTTTTTTACAGAATACACTGTAAAAAAAAAAACAAAAAAAAAAACAAAAAAAGGCGGTCTCTGTAGACAGCCCAGGCTCCACAAACGGCAACAAAAACAAACTGCACAGACCTGCACCACGAAACATAAACAGTGTTCCAGCCAATAACTGACAAGAAGAAGGGAGGGGCGAGCTAGCTTCCGTTTTGTTTGACAATACTTTGAACGTCAACAAGAAGTGACCCGACATCGCTAAGAGCACCTTTAAGTGACAAACTCAGGCTGCGTTCCATTATGTTTCAACATGCCCTAGTTCACTTCCCCTAAGCACTTGCCCTTAGGAGCATCCCCACCGCCATCTTTAGTGTCATTCCATTTGTCTGAAAAACTGAAGTGAACTTGGTGAGGTTGACCCTTGGAGGGCTGAGGGAGCGAGTGAACAATGATGGTCACTCCAGAGGTGGATATCACCCACAATGCATTGCAGTTATGCATTTGGTGCAAGAAAATACATCCTCGGTTAGGTGTCGGTCATGTACAACCGCTAAAACTCCTGTTGCTGACCACCAAAGAAGGGGACGATGAATAAATTGGATAATACATTTTGATTTTTTAGTTTCCTCATTGATAGCTTGATATTTTACTGAAACATGTAATATAACTGTCAGTTAATATGTAGCCTACTTTAAACTTTTTATTTACTAGATAGATGTATGTGGGATTTCTTTATTTCCAACATTATCTGTAAATGCATGGAAGAAATTCTGTTTTTGTGAAATATAGCCTATACATTAATGATTAATCATGATACACAAACTTTCTAAATCAGAATAATCTCATGCAGCTGATTAACAAGCCTCATTGAAAGTATGTAGGTATATATGACATGTAAAAAGGAGTAATTCTTTTTTTTATAAATAAAGCGCCTTTCATACATGAAATACTTCACAATAAGGAAATTACATGACATAAGCAGACATAAAATGAACATAAAAACAGGGATAGAATTAATTTTAAAAAAAAAATACAATCCAAAATAAGACACTTGAAGCAGTAGCACTAAGCCTACATCTGGCGGTCGATTCAAATAGTTTGCGCTGAAAATGAACAAGGGCAGGTGCTTTCCATTTCAATCCCCCGCTCCTGCCACGCCCACTTTCCCTCTGCTCTCAAGGAGGGCATGTTAAAACACTAATGAAACGCAGCCTCGATCTTAGGTCACGAAATAAGGTACTGTAGCAGCCTAAAATGGAACAAGGCCAGACATGCAAATAAGAGTCAGACTGGGGCAAAACCAAGTTGCGTGACAAGCTTATCAAAGACCCACACAGTATTTGGGTACCAGTTATACCTGTTCAAGCCTGTGGGACATCTCCTTATGCATGTGCTGAAGGGCAGCCTTAGCTGCCTGGTCCTGGTGAATTAGTTTATCCCGCGACTCCTTAAGTTCTTTCAGCAGCTCCTCCACCCTGCCCTCCAACTGCAGAAACAGGGAGTATACAGGGTAAGCAACATGTAAGCCTTGGGCCACAACTGGGCTAACCTGCTTCACAGGATGACACCTGACATAAAATGGTGGGAGGCAAGATATACAGCACATTAAGAGGAAGGCAGTTTGCCATTGTTCCAGTCCTCAAAATCAGAGACTTTTACTGGAAAGAGAGGACAAAAAAGATAAGCCTAAACTAATTACATGTGATGGTTGGAGTTTAAAGCATGCATTGTGTGCATGTCATAAAAATCCCTCCTACACCCTTCTGGCTACACAGTGCCTAAACAAACGCTGTTCCCAAGAAAGAATGCATCAATTGTTGTTCCTTCTATGGCTATAGCAATGCTAGTCTAGATCCAATGAACAGAGAACTACTTGTGTTTTGGTGTGTTAGATAGATGGTAAGCTTTGTAAATCAAAGCATAGGACACACACACACAAAAAGGACACAGGATGTTGAAAAAGCTGGTCGAGAGCAATACTCTGATAAGCCATCATTGTTTAAGGCTGCTGTGGAGCAAAGTTGTTTCTTTTTAAGATGTAACAGTACCTAACACAAAACATACAGCAAAAATTAAAATATTTGCAAAAATGTCATCACAATTACCAGAAGTCAATGTTCGCCACAGGCAGGCATTCAGACAAAACATTGCAGAGGAGCACTTCCTTGTTGATGACAAACATATGGTAAATAGGCTTCCATTGTTTTCAAAAAAACAGATTAAAAATAGCTTGGAGAGACATACAGGACAAACAATATGCTTGTTTTCGACTAAGGGATAAATACAGACAACATAACTTGGGTTTGTGCTCCAAAACTGTGCTAATTGACCATGGACATTAGATCATAGATGATGAAACCAACCTTTTTAATAGTGGCCATGTGCTGCTTTTCTGTTTCTGCCCTCTTTTTCAGTTCTTCTCTCATGTTGTCCTTCTCTGAACAAATACCCAGGATTAGCTCCTGATGCCTCTTGTTCTCCTCAAGCAGCCTATATACACAGAAGCACCACACACACTCAAAATCATAAACTACCAATTCAGGTCAAGTCCACACAAAGTACTGAAGAATTTAGACTGTCGTTATTGAGGCTAGAAGAAAGAGCAAAATAAGAAAATATGTGTCATTCTGTTTCAAGTCCAGTTTCACTACCACAAAAAAACTGCTTTGAATTTAAAACAATTATTCTTGTGTACCAGTTTAATCAAGATTTGATTTAATACAACTAAGGTGAAAGAAAAATAATTAGAAAGTATGTTAATCTCTTACTAAACCCATTACAATGGAAGCTAAGTACTATACAAATAGCCCTTAAAAATTATGTGATTAGGGTGGCCTAGTACACCATCAGCTAGTCTAGGCAGCATTAATTCCATTTTAACTAATGAAATAGTTTACCTCTGAATAGATTTCTCCTGCTGTGCATACTTGAATTGCACACACTTCTCAAAGACCACCATGCAGCGCTCTTGGTCTGTAGGGAGACCATTGACAGGTGGGCTCCCTTTCCTCTCACTTCCACGTCCCCCCTCAGGCAGCTGAAAAGCCAACAGCTCTGACTCTAGCTCATCCAGCAGTGACTCCTGTGACAGCGAGCGCTGGATCTGAGAGATGAGCTTTCGGCTGCAATCAGTGTCATACGGACTTGACAAGGCATGTGAGGGGGCTGAGGTGTTAGCACTTGTTTGTGGGCTGGAAGCAAGGGAGGAGCCAACAGTCTCTGAAGTGGGGGTAGAAGGTCCATTACAGAACCCAGAGGAGGTTGTTGAGTCGGTGGGGGAGTTTTTGGAAGTGCTTTGGATGGAAGTGGATGATGGACTCTCAGCTGAACCACTATCATCAGCAGGCGATGGCTCTGTGGGACAATTTGTAACCAAGACTGATGGCTGCTCATTGCTGTTTGGAGTGGTGGCATGAGAATCCTTCCCTTTATCAAAAGTCAATAAGGTTTCTATTGTCCCTTCAAGAACAGAAGGAGAGCTTTCTACCACATCATCCAAAGTGGTGACTGGGCCAGCCTCATTTGAAAGTGAAGGGATCCCGCCTTCCTTTGAAACTGTACTGTTATTACAGCCGTCATCAGCATCCAGCTCTCTCCCCTCTACATGTTCCTGACTGCATGTTTGAGCTTCCGACTTTGTCTTTATCTCTGTCTGGACATCTGTCGTAGTCTTGATTAATTTACTGTCAAGCTCTGCTTCATCCTTTGCCTGACTGACCTTTTCTGCCTCATTTGCACTGTTGTGAGACGTTTGTTGCTCCTCTTCTATGTTAGATGTGCTGTTATGAGGTTGATTCACTAGTTGCAATCCCTCCAACACAGATTCAACCTCCGATCCTTCCATCATGTGTGTATCTGAGGCAGGACCAAGCTGTTCCATGGACCCTCTGGTTTAAATCTGGCAGAGACAGATGGAGAAGCAGACACAGAGAAGAGAGGCAGACCGAGTTAGGGCAAAGACAAAAAAAAAAAAATGGTTTGGGTTTTCATACATTGCTGACAACAGTTTTTCTGTGAACAGCCTATAATTCCTGGATGTTACTAATACAGCAGCCCTGTGCTTTTTGCATGGTGTTCCTTTCTGGTCATTAGGTACAATCTTGACTTTGTGTTGAGCCAGGAAAAACCCTGCTAATGCCGAGGAATAAGCTTCATATCTGTTACCAAAAGGATCACATAACTCAAAGACATGCCCAACAGACACACTAAGAGGTGTGGCCCCCTCAACACCTGTTACATTGTTACACTTGTGGGCGTGTGGCATAGTACGTCATGTAACTAACATAGGTATTCAAGATTATTACACAGCCTCACTCCATTCATCTTTTAAGTGTATCATCGATCCATTTAGAACTGATGGTAAAACACACTCATGACAATTAAGGACTGTACAATGTTTGACTTGAATTTAAAGTGTACAACTTTTCTAACAGTGTCTAATAAGAAATATAAAAACACAATACAACATCAAGGGTTGGTACATGGTGAACACATGGATCAGTTCTCGTGTTTACTTTTGAGAATAAGAAATACAACCTTTTTGGATCAGCTTGATGACACTTTTCTTGAAAATGAACCAACCGCTGCTCACTTAAGACAGGTAAAAAGGTAATGAACAAAGTAGGCCCTGTCTCAGTCTGAAACATTCAGTCATGGCTTGAACCTCTTAAATTAAATATTCAGCAGTTAAACATTATTCCCTTGGACTGATAATTGCTTTGTCAGCATCTACTGTGTTGTTGATCACTGCCAGTTGACTGAGAATAGCTGGAAGTGATGTAATCTTTAGTATAGGTCTCTGAGTTGTTGAAAGATGATATGTTACACCATGTTTCCTGACCCAAAATCCCCCCAGCACCATTTGCAATGCCTCTTTCAATACCATCTTATCCGCACAGTTGCTCCACGTCTACCGTATTACACACTTGGGGATCGTAATTTTACTTACAATGAAAACCTGGAAGACTTGTGCTTTCCACCATCACATAGATCAAAACAATAAAGATTCTCGGGTTAAGTAGTGAAAGCACAAACAGATACAACACACACAATGGCGTTGATGCTCTTGCGACAGGTGTCATAAGAACACTGTCAAAAGTAGTTAACGTAATGGCAGTAGCGAGTCTTATTAAAAGACAGCCTTTAGCTGGAGCATGCATCGGGTTGGTTAATGTGTAGTTAGCAAGAAGCGCGCCGATGTGCCATCTGCATTTACTGCCGTTTTATTAATACTTCGGGCCATTGAACATTAGCCCTACCAACACTGACTTAATCGTGCTAGCTGCTTAGTTAACACGGCATGGCATTAGGATCGCACCTTACCTAACGTAACACACAACTAACTAAAAATGAATGGTTCGAATAGATTAAGAGCATAACTGCAGACTGACATTTTATACTATGAAGGCACTGCTTTCTTTAGCTAGCTAGCTAAGCTAACGATGATAAGAGAGGCGTTAGCTAGCCACAAGCACAGTCCGCTTACACTGTAACGTTAGCTAGCGTAGCTAACGCCAACGTTAGCATCTAACATAAATGACAAAAAAAAGCTTAATAAACATGGTTAGATTTTCACCCACCGAATGCAGAAAGCCCATGGTGTAGTTCAATTAGGAGAGACCCCAGACAACAGATAACTTTGGGCTCTCTACCTTACCAGCTGATAGCCCCAACAAGTCACTTTGATATGACACATCAACAAATATGGCCACTGCGGGAGAAACGATGAAGCGATATAAACCAATGACGGGCCGGTGAGAAATGACGTCAGTGTAACGACAGATACACCTTCATACGGTATATATATCTATGATAGCTATGCACCTTTACCTAAATGGAATGTTATACCAAACACAAACACACATACACCAGTAAACCACATTAAATATCACATCACACATATATCTCGTATTAATATTAGATACATACATGATTATTGTACTGACTGATACTCTATCAGTAACAAGGGTATATGTTGCCAAGTTGATACCAATTCCAAAACTAAACTTTTCCCCAACCCTTATAATGTTTAATATAGCCTAAACCCTCAGTGTTTGAATAACTTATTTCTGTCATTATGATATTTGTTGCAATATGCTTGTTATTGACAGTGATTGCTGCATTCTGCCTTTTGAACACCACAGGCCCTTAGCTGATACCTTGTTAGCAGACTTTGTGTTTTGTTGAAATAAAGAAATAAAAAAGGGAAAAAAAAACATTTTCCTACTCTATGTGGCATCCACACAATGTCATATTTGACTTATATTTGACTCAAATGCAATTAATTAAGTCAGCGTGCATTGTGCAATAACCAAGACAGTGAGCCAGCATCCAATGCACAGACAGACATGAGCACTTATATTTTCAAGACACTAAGGTCCCCACAGCTCGGGCAAATGAAAGGCAATTATGATACTAATGTCTCAGGTCAATACTGAAAACCACTAAATATAATTAGTCCTATAGAATGTGTCTTTATTCTTGGGACAGAAGCAGAAGATGATAATTACGGTAATTTCATTCTAGCCTTGACCTATCCGCAATTGAGGTTACTGCGCATGTGCAACACACTTTCCCTCTACCACCAACACGTGCACTCAGGTATAATATTCACTCTGCAATATTAAACCGTAAAGTACATATATATTCATTTGTTTTGGTTTATTTATTCAGTTGTCTCGTAATATAACATTATTTAAGTATGTTGTTGCACGTTTTGTATTTTCGCCGTTTGCTTGGTTTGCTAACTTTAGTTAACGTTAACTTAGCCAGCTAACATCAATCACCGTGAAGTGTAATATAATCGTTAGCTGCTTCGGCGCTGATTAGCTAGCTAAGAATGCAGTACTTTTTATTTGTAAAACGACATTTTGTGTACTTTTCAATATATTTCAATTAACTCTGACTAAGTCTGACTATACATAATATTTATAACATTCACAGCTGCCGCCATGTACCGCTCGTTTTCTCCAAACCTGGTTCGACCTAACCAGCCCTTGAGGAAACCATCATCGACCCCCGTGGCTCTTATTACCGCATTGCCTTCTCCAAGACATCCAACCATGCCCAATGCAACACCTGTGCGCCCCGCGTCAGGCGCCATTGGAGACGGTAAATCAATGCCATCATTCGCTGATCGTTAATTACCGGACACACCTGCCTGGCATACCCGTTGTTTTTGTACAATGCGAATAGTACCTAAACAGCAATACAATGTTAATCCTAGAACATGGCAATATTATTAGCCACTACCTCAGACCTTAGCTACATTCTAACATGTTTATTCCTCCTCTTTTATTTTTTTGCAGGAATCAGCAGGGCTCAATCTGCAGTATGTAACAAACTTGCAGTTATTCATAATTGGAAAACCAATGTGTTCTGCTGAACATTGCCATTTTCCAAGTATTTTCTGTCTTCATAGGTGTTAGGATCCATACCACCAGCGCTGACTGTATACTTCTGCAACTTCTGTGGTCAGCAAGGTAATGTTGTCGCCATTAAAGTCACACAACTCCATGTGAAGGGCATATGTAAAGTTCCTGCAGCCTTGCACCATGGAGTGCCAACAGTATACAAGTATTTATCCAACTGCCATTAAATAACTGAGAATCAGCCTGAGAGGCAAATTCTGAAACATTTACATTATTATTAATGAGCAAATTCACATCAAATGTATATTTTGTTTTTTTTTGGCATTACCAAAACTGGTCCCACATCATTGTGGCTTTGCTAAGATACAGTTTTTGAGAGTTCCATTCTTCAAAAAATCTTTCTTTATAAAATTAACACATTATAGACTCATGGAGGACATAATGCTGACAAGCTGTTAAGATTGTCTTCAGGTCATGTTATATTACCTATGGCAAGATGTTTTCTGGTGAAAGGCATATTGATAATGATAACATGCAAATGTGAAGGCAAATTAATTGCAATATTTAAGCCTATTAGATAAAAATGTATAAAAGTGAAAATATAAAAAAGATCATGGAGTGTGCCATGACTTTTATGTAATTATTTTAAACTAGTACAGTGCCCGTTCAAAATGTGCCTGTTTGGAACGGGCCGTTGCTTGGCCTGTGGTATTGCTACTTGTAGCATTCTCCAGAACCAAATTGTACTCCAAAATTACTTACAGAAGGACCCCAAACCACTTAATATGCAACTCCACTGTATAGCCTACTACTGACTTACAGTGTACTTCTACATCAGAGGAAGACATTGTACTACTACCTTTACCTGACAGAGAATGTTGCAGATTCAGAATGTAATCACAAAATATCGTGTGTATATATATATATATATATATATATATATATATATATATATATATATATATAAAAAATTAATCATTTGCCTCATGGACTCATGGCAGTGCCCGTTATGAGAGCTAATCAGCACCTCTCTGCGTCAATCAACCACCAATTAGTTATTAGCAGTCCACTTAATTAACGGACCCAGGGTGAGTCTGATGAAAACGGCTGTCTTTGCCTGGTCAGCTCCAATATAGTCTCTCATTTACAGCTCACAGTAACTTAATACGATATAGTGTCTGGCTTTTGTTTGATATTTAGTGTTGGCTAAAAATGGATTTTTATTGAGTTTCCTCTTAGCGAAATGCTGTAAAGGAATTTAAGCGGGGCTTTTATTGTGAAGGGTATACACGGAAGAGCCAGTGTTATGGTACGCCTTTTTTTTCCTCTTAACCTTTTTCATCATGATGTTCCTGTCAGCTATCCGCTCTTGCTCCTGGAAAATGAAGAAAAGTTTGCTTGGCCATCATGTAATGTTGGAAGCAATAAAAGTGTACTCACTTGACAGGAAATTTCCGGTGCAAGCGCTGCAAGAAGACTCCTTACTGCTCTGTGGTGTGTCAGACAGAAGACTGGAAGGCACACAGACACATGTGCAAGTCCATTGATCTAGAACCTGAAAAGTAAGATGCGTAGACCCTGACTACCATTAACTGTCAGCTGTGATAATATTTAATACCAACAAAAAACAATCATTGTGATTCACCAGTCAGGAGTTTAATAGATAAAGTGCACTCACTTGTTTATTTTAATTTAAGAGAGACAACTAAGGAAACAACAGCTTCGCTGGTGACAGGAGACGGAGCCGGCCCGGTTGAGTCTAAGGTAATTGCAGTGATTTGGAGATCTTCTTATGCAAGTAAAAAGTCAAGCTTAACATTTAAAAGTTTGAAATAACGCAGTGTAAAGGATTTGTGGTCAGTGTTTTGTCATCTATGTTTAACCTCTGTTTATTGAAGCACGGTGATGCATCCAGCCTCCAGAGGGTCTATTTCAAGGACTTGCATATAACTAAAATCATTAAGGGAACAGATATCCAGGTACAACATTCCCAGTTTGCCTCAACTGTAAAGACTGATCTAGCCAACGTTATTTAATATGAACACGCAATGTCTTTTTGTTGTAATTGTGTGTGGCTTTTAGGCATCTGTTGTAGAGTTTTACAGCCCTGGCAGGTTTTTTCTCGTTGCCCAAAGTCCTGAGCTGCTGGAAGCTCTGCAGTACATCAGCACAGAGCTTCAGAAAACTAACAGCTGCCCATTAATGAGGACATATGTACCACATGTTGGTGAGGTTTGCGCGGTTCAGTTCTCCTGTGATCTGGTGAGCAGAGGCCTTTTCAAACAATTTGATAAGAGACGCATGTTTTAATGTGCACATTGGCTCAGTTCTTGACTGTGCACTGGCACTTGTGTGTTTGCCTTTTATTTTGTGTTTAGAACTGGTACCGAGGCCTGGTCCAGACTTTAGCTGCTGACCAGAAGACTGCTAATATCCTTTACATTGACTTTGGCAATGAAGAGGATGTACCTGTGGATAGGATCAAGCCCCTGGCTGCTAATATCCAACCTATTTGTCCATGCGTGAGTGCATATTCACACCACTCAACTTATTTTGTTTATTTTTTTTAAGCATGGTAATGATAACACACTCCCACTACATAACATTCACGCTGACAGTTTGCAGTGTCTTGCATGATGACACTAGCAGTTGCATCTATTACTTCCAGGCAATGGAGTGCCATATCGCTGGGGTGGTCCCAGTGACTGACAACTGGTCAGGCGAGTGCCGTATAACAGTGAAACAGCTGTTGGCCGGCAAGATTGTGACTGTTAGACTGGTGGAATCATTAGAAAATGGCCGTATCCATGCTGTGGATATCCTGCTTTCCATGGGTATGTTCTCTTGAGTTGGGAATACTGAAAAACATGTTTATGATGGGAAATGTGTCATTTGTGATAGGAATACAATCATTGTATCCTTTATACAGATAAAGGATTTGCCGAAGTTTAAAGCCATAAAGACAATTCTCTACCTGTCTTTTAGGAAAGAAGTTGAGCACATTCCTCCTTGAGCACGGTTATGCAGCAGAGGAAACAGTCAACGAAACACCAACTCAGCAAGAAATAAGTAAGCCATATGTACTTAACCATCCCATCTGAAATCAGGGCTGTGACAAAACAGTTTGCTGAAATATGTATTATTGCCTGTTTTCAGGTATTAAAAGTCATGAAGGTAATTTCATTCATAGCCAAAGATTTTACAGGAACCCTGGCAACAATTTTTCAGCATCTGATTTGTTGCATTGCAACCAATATTTAGAGCAATGCAAGATATCAAGATATCTATATATCTGTATATCTAGCTATATATAGTTATCTTGCATTGTACAATATTTTTTATATATATATATATATATATATATATATATATATATATATATATATATACAGTGAGGAAAATAAGTATTTGAACACCCTGCTATTTTGCAGGTTCTCCCACTTGGAAATCATGGAGGGGTCTGAAATTGTCATCGTAGGTGCATGTCCACTGTGAGAGACATAATCTAAAAACAAAAATCCAGAAATCACAATGTATGATTTTTTAACTATTTATTTGTATGATACAGCTGCAAATAAGTATTTGAACACCTGAGAAAATCAATGTTAATATTTGGTACAGTAGCCTTTGTTTGCAATTACAGAGGTCAAACGTTTCCTGTAGTTTTTCACCAGGTTTGCACACACTGCAGGAGGGAGTTTGGCCCACTCCTCCACACAGATCTTCTCTAGATCAGTCAGGTTTCTGGGCTGTCGCTGAGAAACACGGAGTTTGAGCTCCCTCCAAAGATTCTCTATTGGGTTTAGGTCTGGAGACTGGCTAGGCCACGCCAGAACCTTGATATGCTTCTTACAGAGCCACTCCTTGGTTATCCTGGCTGTGTGCTTCGGGTCATTGTCATGTTGGAAGACCCAGCTTCGACCCATCTTCAATGCTCTAACTGAGGGAAGGAGGTTGTTCCCCAAAATCTCGCAATACATGGCCCCGGTCATCCTCTCCTTAATACAGTGCAGTCGCCCTGTTCCATGTGCAGAAAAACACCCCCAAAGCATGATGCTACCACCCCCATGCTTCACAGTAGGGATGGTGTTCTTGGGATGGTACTCATCATTCTTCTTCCTCCAAACACGGTTAGTGGAATTATGACCAAAAAGTTCTATTTTGGTCTCATCTGACCACATGATTTTCTCCCATGACTCCTCTGGATCATCCAAATGGTCATTGGCAAACTTAAGACGGGCCTTGACATGTGCTGGTTTAAGCAGGGAAACCTTCCGTGCCATGCATGATTTCAAACCATGACGTCTTAGTGTATTACCAACAGTAACCTTGGAAACGGTGGTCCCAGCTCTTTTCAGGTCATTGACCAGCTCCTCCCGTGTAGTCCTGGGCTGATTTCTCACCTTTCTTAGGATCATTGAGACCCCACGAGGTGAGATCTTGCATGGAGCCCCAGTCCGAGGGAGATTGACAGTCATGTTTAGCTTCTTCCATTTTCTAATGATTGCTCCAACAGTGGACCTTTTTCACCAAGCTGCTTGGCAATTTCCCCGTAGCCCTTTCCAGCCTTGTGGAGGTGTACAATTTTGTCTCTAGTGTCTTTGGACAGCTCTTTGGTCTTGGCCATGTTAGTAGTTGGATTCTTACTGATTGTATGGGGTGGACAGGTGTCTTTATGCAGCTAACGTCCTCAAACAGGTGCATCTAATTTAGGATAATAAATGGAGTGGAGGTGGACATTTTAAAGGCAGACTAACAGGTCTTTGAGGGTCAGAATTCTAGCTGATAGACAGGTGTTCAAATACTTATTTGCAGCTGTATCATACAAATAAATAGTTAAAAAAGCATACATTGTGATTTCTGGATTCTTGTTTTTAGATTATGTCTCTCACAGTGGACATGCACCTACGATGACAATTTCAGACCCCTCCATGATTTCCAAGTGGGAGAACCTGCAAAATAGCAGGGTGTTCAAATACTTATTTTCCTCACTGTATATATATATATATATATATATATATATATATATATATATTTCTTTTTCCCCTCAGATGCCATGGTAAGTGCATCCTTGGATAACTTCAGGCGTCTCTCCGATGGGAAGGATGACAACACCTGGGCTCAGCCACCAGAGCCACTGACACTGGCAGTAGGTGACTCCTTCTCTGTTGTGGTTACTCATCTTCAGTCACCCAATGAAATTATCGTACAGAAGGTGGAGAACGCTGGTAAGTAGCTTTTCATCTGGTACACGCAACTAAAACCTCTGGACTTTGACATGTGTCTTTAACTTGAGAGCTTCTGGTTTACAGGAGTGATTCAGGAGTTGCAGCTGAAGCTGAGGGAACACTGCTGCCAGGCCCCAGCCCCCCAGAACTTCAGGCCAGCCCCCAGCACAGTTTGCTGTGCCCAGTTCTCAGGTACAACACATACGTGCATTTTGAGAATATATCACCCTTTAACACATTGCAGTATGTGACAGTTGGGTTATTGAGAATATGCGCAATTGATTATGCCATTTACTAAAGTAAAACTGTTTTTATTGTAGCCTAACAAGTGAATACATGACGCACAAAGAGTTATTT
This sequence comes from Zingel zingel, assembly GCA_023566125.1. Classification (NCBI taxonomy): domain Eukaryota; kingdom Metazoa; phylum Chordata; class Actinopteri; order Perciformes; family Percidae; genus Zingel; species Zingel zingel. The sequence continues at coordinate 12,737,704 of CM042334.1, forward strand.
GCCAAAGGATTAGTGTATTCTTTTTTTATAAATGTGTTTTCATGATTTGTAAATGCCTCAGGTTTGAAAGGTGCTACAACTGACCAATTCAGATTCTGTGTGTATACATTTCTACATTCAGCTTTTAAAACATGGTGTCATACAGTATAATATCAAATTAGTTTATTTTTGTTGACCTGCATTGTGAACCTAATCTAGCTCTGACCTCTGTTTCTTCTAGAGGACAAGCAGTGGTACAGGGCTAAAGTTCTGGCTTATTCATCAGAGGAATGCGTCTGTGTCGGCTACCTTGATTTTGGCAACTCTGAGGAGGTGGATTTAGGCTACCTGCAGCCTATCAGCACTTCACTACTGGCCCTGCCCATGCAGGCTATGGCTTGTGGTCTTGCAGGTAGTATATGCGCTGTAAAGCAAATTTTAAATGGTTAGAACTTTACCAAAGTGTGTTTGACGGATCTGCTTTGAGTCACAGGGCTGACTATTCTTTAATTGTCTTCTGCTGCTTTATTTTGTAGTGTCACCTAACTTTTCAAAAGAAAGCTACTCAAACGCTTTACCTTATTGGTTATGTAGGACAGTATGTTACCAGGAGGTTGCCTTGCCTTCACTCTATAGTGTATAAAGTAACTTCTTCTATTTAGGTACCTAAAAAATGTAGTTGTAATCTCAGATAGTTGAAAATGCCTTGACCTATACATTCCTTTTATTAGAGCAAATCTAGCCCTAATACCCATGGAACTATTAACTTTAAAATAAACCTTTGACAACGCATATCTGTGTTTTTCTGAAACGCGTTGTCTCACATCCTCTCAAGCGTCTGTCGTTGGGCTCCATTCCAGGGGTGCAGCCTGTTGGGGAGAGCTGGTCAGAGGACTGCCTGCTGGCCCTGCAGCGAAGGGTATCGAACCGAATACTGCGCCTTGAGATCCAGGGCGCAAATGAGGGCAAGGCTTTGGTGGCCATGATTGATGAGGCCAGTGATCCTCAGGCCAATGTAGCCGAGCTGTTGATCTCTGCTGGTTTCGCTGCACCTGCTCCTTCTCCTGTTCCCACCAGCAGTGACCAGCAGTCTGACGAGACAGCAACTGCTCCTGTGGAACCACATGGTGGTAAGTGACTAACATTAAATGATGAAAATTATATCCAGTTCTCTATCTAAAACATAGCGGGGGAGAAAATTCTCAAATCGAAGCAGTGATTGACCCTTTTGGGTGTTTAACAATGACGATGACTGCCTCTACCTTTTCAGGATATTGTATGTTAGGGTAATGTTAATTTAACTGAAATGTCATTTGAGTCATTCTATCAAATGTACCTACCATAGTCTTAATTAGAGAATTTTATGACTAACTTTATATTTTTTTTCTTTAAAATACATTGTTTAAGTGGGCAGATAGTAAGGCCTAAATCTTATGTAATGCTCTTCAGTGCCGGCCCCAGCCTGTGAGCCTCTGGTGTGGTCTTGTAGTGAGCTTCCTTGTGATGGCCAGACAGTGGCACTGCTAGCCAGCGTTTTGGAGAACCCTCAAGATTTTTACTGCCGCATCAACAATCCCACAGGTATAGTAGTTTCTTCTGCCTAGATTATTTAATTATTATTAAGTATATAATTCTTTGCACTTCCAGAATAATGCAAGTAACTTGAAAAGCTATGGGAAACACTGCAGTGTGTATATTATAGGTTATATTGTTTTTTTATATTGTTTTTTTTTATAATTTATTATTGATTTATATTATGGTTATGGTAATTTCAGATGTCCACATGAGACTTTTTAATACTTTATTGTGACCTTTTCTCATTTCATGTGTTTGTCAGACCATCAGCGGCTGATAGAGCTCGGGGCTGAGTTGAAACAGCATTGTGCGGCAGAGGCCTCACCTTTTGTGCCCAAAGTGGGGGAGCCCTGTTGTGCCATGTTTCCAGGTGAGATTATTTAATGTACCGCTGGTTTTTATAAAGACTGACACAAGGAACTGTTTCCTAACAGCCTTGATCAGATGACATTCAGGATTATTTGTTTTCTTGTTTTGGGGGATTTAGTTGTACATAATGTGCTTTTTGCTCCCCAGGTGATAACGAGTGGTATCGGGCTATGGTAAACGAGCTGTCTGAAGACGTGTCTGTAAACTTCGTGGACTATGGTTATAGCATGAAAGTGGAAAAGGACCACATTCGATCCATTACACCCCGACTCCTGAATCTACCCTTCCAGGCAATTCGCTGCTGGCTCACAGGTGTGTGTGTGTGTGTGTGTGTGTGTGTGTGTGTGTAAAAGGGGCATTCAACTTTGTAACATTATGTGTCTTACAAAGTGTGTATGTTTGGAATCAGGTGTGGCGCCCCTGGGATCAGAGTGGAGCAGTGAGGCCCTGCTGTGGTTCCAGAGTCTGGTGGATGGCAAGCAGCTCTCTGCACGTGTCCTTTGTGCCACTGAACAAGGCTATGGTGTGGAGCTAGAGAGCAAAGGGCAGAATGTAGCAGCTGCCCTCATTTCTGCGCAACTAGCCAAAGTTCCTGGAGCGGTTCCCAAAGAGACACACGCAACCACAGGCTCTGAACACAAACACCAAGAGAACATACAGGAAAATGAAAACAGCCAAATGCATCTGCAAGCCTCCGACCAGACAGAAATCGGTTCCAAAAAGATGCCAACAGAGGGTCAATCTGCAGTGCCATCAGAAGGTCAGCTAGAATAGCGGTGTTCTTAACATGAAATGCAATGGTTTATGTTTTTAAGGAGCCCGGTTGAAATTGTGTGTTGTAATCTTGTTTCAGTCCCATCTTTTCCAGTGGACTGGAAGGCCGTGGAGCTGCCTCTCAACGACACCTTTCAGCCTTGCATTGCAGCTGTCACTAGTCCTTCCCTCTTCTACCTGCTCGTTCCTAGCCAGGGTCAGAACACTCGGTTTGCACAAATGGTGAAAATGTGATACTCCTTCCTGTTGTAATTGCTGTGTGTTCTTGTGCAGTGGACCAGCAGAAGCTTCAGGAGGTGATGATGGAGCTGGTTGCCTATTGCAGCAACATTCGTGCTTCTTTATCCTCCACTGTCCTGAGCAGACCAGTTCCTGGGGCTGCCTGCTGTGCCCAGTTCTCTGGTGAGGAACACTTACTATTCCATAAATACATTCTGTACATCATAAAAGAATAGGTCCAGAGATGAACTTCAATTTGTGGTCCTTCTATCACAATGCCAGATAGACATAAAGTATATTATGTCCAAACTGTAACACACACTGCTATAGCATGCAGCTCTTCTTAAAGTAACAATGTACATTTAGTCCTGGCCTCTATCCCCTTCACTGCTCATTTCCACCCCACCAAAACTTGACGTGTTGTGTAGCCTTAACTGGCATCTGTAAAACCATCAAAGCTTTTGAAGAGGCAGGTAGCGAACAGTAACAAGGAAACAGACAATAGATGCGAAGCTCTCTGCACTACTGTAGACGCGAATTGAGTGAGTGAGCAAGACTAGTTCAGTGTTGGAGCATTGCCATAACCCTTAAAACCACTAGCTGTCAGACAGGTAATTACAAGTGAGCAAGCTTCTGAATTCATGGTGCTTCACATCCTAACATGATTTTAAGTGACATTTTTACAATGGATAACAAAAAAGTTAGTAAATGCAACTTCAAATCTAGCCATGCATAATGGCTAACAATATTAATGTTGAAAAATCATATTGATATATCTAGACTTTTGATAAACACAATTTTTTGCTTTTATGCTAAAACAATGTAATCTTATTTGAGAAAATGTACGTGACAAAAGATTACAGTTGAGTTTTGATAGGTGGATTAGTCAACATCATGGTTTATAAGGAAATTGCATCCAGAGTTTGATAGATACTCTCAGCAGGGGAAAGCCCCATCGCTCAGGCAGCATCATTCCCACACATCGTTTGATTACAGGCCAAGAGACCGTATGAGGACAGACAGCTGATCCATCATTCACTCAGAGGAAACGCAGACACAATCTGCCACCATGAATTCCCTTCTCTCATTCTTACATCCAGTTTTTATGTTCACTCTCTGTTCTTGAGACCCCACCTGCAGTTGTTGCCCCTGCAGACCTAAGCTGGTAATTTGGTGTCTGCTAGTAGATATAATTACACAGCGTGTGTGCTGCAGAGCGTAGGAGCGGCTCCTCTGTAAACACAGTATGCAAGAAGGAGACTATAGCGTGGCATACATTCCGCAGCTCAGTTAACAACAGGGTCCGTGTTAATGGAGTTTTCAGTGCTGTCTGTAGGTTTGTAGCTGGTAAAGGCTCATCTATTTTTAAGGGCAGCTTTGTAGGTAAAGTCATATTTGTTATCTCTTAAAGGGTTGATTCAGGGCTATTTGAATCTGAACTTAAGACATTTTACTGTATAACACAAAACTGCAAACAGAAAGTGCAAGTCTTTTTAAACCCCTGTGCTAGCAACCTTAGCTTATAAATAAAATAATGATAAAATAAATAATAAAAATTATAAAAACAAAGCATAATCAAAATAAGTGTTTTTTTAATGAAATTGTTTTTTTTTTTAATCTAAAATTAAATGTTTTTTTTATTATCTAAAAATGTTATCTTAATTATTGTGGGGTTAAAAAAAAAAAAAAATACCCTCAAGGGCGGAATTACATTATTATTTTGACATTATGTCGCGGGCCGGAAGTGGCCCGCGGGCCAGGAGTTTAAGACCCCTGCTCTAAATGAATAGAAAATATGTATTCTTATTTAGCCCATTTCGTAGATACATTAATACACAAACCGATCATGGCAGTAAAATACACAAAAAAAACAACTTCTGGAGGTTGTGACATGAAGGTAAACAGATATCTCTGTCAAAATCTAATAAGCATCTGTTGGTGCTCACAAAACTGCCAATAAATGGAATTAAAAACCCTGAACTTTTTTTTTTTTTTTTTTTTTTTTTCCCCAGCTGACAATAACTGGTACCGTGCGGTGGTCCTGGAGGTCGGTGACAATGAGATGAGTGTCATCTATGCAGATTACGGGAACAGTGAGAAGGTGCCATTCTCCCGTATCTTGCCCATCACCAAGCACCTGCTACAGCTCCCCTTTCAGATCACTCGCTGCACCATCACTGGTAAGACAAAGGGGACGTTATTTCTGTTCTCTGAAATTATTTTAAAGTTTCAAACAAGTGTTATTTGTAATCACTCTTTTACTCCCCCCGTCCCCGTCCTCCGTTTCTAGGTAAGGAACACTTTCCTGCAGAGTTGCCAGAGGAAGTGCTGCAGATGTTTCAAAGCCAGCTGTTGAATGGCGTCCTCGCCACTGTCCAGTCCTTCAGTGGCTCTGTTAACGTGCTCTCACTCACTCTGCCCACTGAGAGGGGCGGGGGGCACCTCACCACCATGATCTTGGATGCGCTACAGGACCAGGCCAATAGTAATCCTTGCTCATCCACCACCGAGAATTCTGACCAAACTGACAGCATCACATCTACTGCCAGCACTACAGTTGTACATGACTGCCTCCCCCAACCCATGGTCATACCTGAAACCCAAAAGGGGCTGAAACATACAACTGCTACCACCGGCCTAACCATAATCCCAGAGCGGGAACCCCAGACTCCCCAGCAGAAGAAAAACACCTCTGCTGTGTCAGTCAATGGTTTGTTTTTTGTTGCTTGTCTTTACATGCATTATAAATTCAACAAAATATCCTAGCTAACCCAGTATTTTTTATATTCACAATTTGTGGTATGCATCATATTGCTTTACTTTAAGTGCTTAATTAGATTAAAAATACTGGAAAGAAGTGCAACAAGTAATTATTTAAATCATTGGTTTAATCTGTTCATTTTTACTGATTAATCATTGAATCTTCATTAAAAAATCTAATAAAGAATTATCCATAATGGTTTACGAGTTATGGTAAGTGCTGAAACCAAGCAGCATTTGTACTGATATCTTGCTTTTTCCAGAAGATCCCGTTCAGGAGTTACTTGCGCAAATGGAGCTTCCAGGCAAAATTTATACCAAAACTAATGGTATGTATGCTTCAAAACGAGAACAATGATCTGCGACTGCCTAACTTAAAATGTTTTAAAACTTTTTATCACACTTTCGTTGTACAACTAGTTAGATGGTATAGCATTGACTTGGCTTTCTGTTTGAATCCCAGATCCTCAGGCCTCTGGCTGCTGCTGTCAGAACCTGACGACTAAGGTCAAAGCTGGCTTCACTGTTTTTGGAAAGCATCTTTGAACTTTGATTTTATAGAGCATTGTTTTTTAGTTTTAAGCTAGGAGTTAATGGCCAACTTTGACTTAGATTGTTATGTCATACATGTTAAGAAATGGCTTGAGCAGTTGAAATTTGAAGTGCAAATGGATAACATGGTTTTTGTTACCTTTCACAGATTGACCACCTGGAACAGTTGGTGCAGCTGCAGCTTTCTCTCATCAAGCAGTTAGCGGGACAGACGAAATAAGATTTACCAATTACATAACTTTATAGTCTTGTTTGCCAACTTGTTAAAACCAAGCATGTTGTTTATTCTTCCAACCCTGTTTATTTAGAACAGGTTAACTCTGAATGTGGTCTCCAGACGCAGCCACACAGTTTGTAATTTTAATTTTGTCACCTTAATGCCATCCAGCTTTTAATTTTGCTTTCTAGCGTTAATGTTGTGTCCTTATCCAGGACTTTTAGGTTTTTAACCTGCGGTTAAATTCCAGTGACTTTTATTTTTTAATATTTCTGGAGGTTTTCATAAAAAAAAAAAAAACACTTTAGGTTGGTGTAAGTTGGCATTATAACTGTAACAAAAGATGATCAACCTCAATTATCCATGTGTGTTTGTGTCTCCTGTAAGTGTGCTGTAGCATGCTGTGCTGCCATCTGTTCCTTTGTTCAGTCCTAATCACCTGTTCAGGTGGGATGTCCAGCCTGATTGATTTATGTTTGACATGTTTCAGTTTTTACATAAAGGTTCTATGATTAAGTGATTTAATTTGTGATGTTTTTGAGGGAATTTCTGTGGACATTTTTGCTTTAAAGCAAGTAATAAATAAATATAGCAGCAAGCAGCAATCCAGGGTTCAAACCCTTTCTCAGTCAACAGAAGTAAGCAGCTCAAATGCCAAAATTGAACCCGCAAGCAGCAACTTAGTTTTTGATTGATTGTTGCCATGTTTTTTTTTTTACTAATCTTGCTAATTTATAGTAATGTGCATCTCCGTCCGCCAATAGTATACCAAATTTGGTGCCGATTCAATTGAAATCGAAAAAAAGTATTCACATTACTGTTTTTACATTATGCAAATTAGCACCCAAAAAAAATCTCTCATGATGGACTTTTATGGTCCAAGAGGATTTTTTTTTTTTTTTTTTTTTTGTGGAGCACCTTACATTTCAAGTCAATCGGATTCACGGTGTAAAGGGGGTGACCTTTCCAAAATTTCATTTTTAGGTGTTAATTACAGCGCCACGATCTGGCCGACTAGGGTCATATTTCTTGGGAAGATTTGTCACATTTCCAGTGATTGGTTCAAGTTTCATGTCTAGTTTCGGGGGGGTTTAACTCTAAAAAATCACTGCTTGTGATACATTCCTCCACGAGTGCCAAATATGCTCTACAAATATATAGTATGGTATATTAATAGCCTATAAATCGGCTTTTATAGTCAATTAAAATGGTCAATTCTTAAATCTTAAATGAAGAAAATTCTAACTAATAAAAATGGGTACCGTTTACAATGTGGCTTGGTCACTCCCCGTCTCCATACCTATCGTGTGCAGGATAAGAGGAGGACATCTGACCCTACAGGTACATCAGAGGTGGGCATGGCGAGTAGGTGGGGTCGCTGCTCTCCTGTCGGGACCAGAAGGCTCAAGCAGAACACACCAGCGCGGAAACGAAGAGGTGAAGGGAGCCGGTTATACTGCTGCCTGTAAGAGTAACTAAGGATTGTGAACCCTAACAGCGCATGGTAAGTGGAAAAAATATTTCGCTCATAGAGGAAAGCTGGAGAGCGTATATATTACTACAGTGCGGAACCTGCTGTAGCGCAGCATTTCAGTTATGATGGACTTTTATTTTAAATTTGTAACGTAAAGTAGCCGTGCATCGACAGATTATCGGACGTACACTTTCTAAATTGAAAGGAATGTGATTAAGTCCGTCGGTGTGACTCATTGCACGAAAACGTCACACCATTACCATGCTCTTATTGGTGTAAGATTAACATGCTATAAGAGTGAAGTTGTTACATCAGACTAGTCTAACATAGAAGTCTAAAGGAATGTTGAAGCTAACTAGACCAACAACTCAATCTACCTACTTACTACTTAAGTAGGCTGACAGGCATCACTTTGGCTTCTTCAGTAAACCTCTTCTGCTTTGTTGCATGTGAGGGTAATGACCTCTGGCCCCATCTTAGACCTGCCTTGACCCTTGACACATTTAAGAGTGGCCAGATGTTGGTAGATTGTTGAGATATTTCATCTTAAAATGGTAGCTCATGTTTACCTGTTGTTAGAGCATAGCTGTGTTCAAGTCTGCATGCTTTTGTCTTTAATATCTGCACACGGGTCTTTAAATTTGAGGTGTAATCTACATTGCAGACAGATGATTGATCAAGTGAGAATGAGCCACCACGTAAAGTTATTGTGAAGTTTTATTCTACTAGATTGGGTTTTTAATTCAGTTTCCTAGTAGTCCACTGAAGTCTGGGACTTTACATCCTCTGTGGAGTGCCAGTTTGCTCTTGCAACCCATTCCTATGCTTAAATGCATACCAGGACATTTCGAATTATAGTTGGTTGTTGCTTTTAATCAGACAGATGTCACATTGTGGAAAAAAAGTTTCCACATTCGTTCTTCAGTTGTTTTAAAACTGGCTATTTCAGGTGACTCACCCTGAAATAATTTAAACTGTTAGGATGTTTCACACCTACAAGGTTAGCTGGGATTTTTGTCTGAAGTTGGTCCAAAAACTAGCACTCCTTTCTAATTATAGACTACAGAGGCAGCACTTTCCTACCTGCCAACCAATTCAAAGCAGACGGCACATCCATGGCTTAGGCCTTCCTGTTTTTTAAGGTGGTTACATTTGTAGGTATGTCCCAGTTTGGAAACTTAATGTTTCTATTAGATAAGGACTGATAGCCCATTAGTTTAATCATCTCAAGTCAGAAATCATTGAAATTGTACCTCACAAAATGACCCTGCTTTGGCATTTATTGTCATTGCTGATTTTGATTTTCAGTGACAAAGTTTGAGTCCCAAAAGCAAGAGAGGACTTTTATTTTAGCTAGGACTAAACTTTCAGCCAAACATAGAAGAAAGGTGTTCACAGACAGGCAAAAAGTGAGGAAGACAGAAAGATGAGGGGTGGAGTGTTCCAGAAGAATGCTTGTGAAGAGGGAGCCAATTTTGAGACAGGTGTGTGTAATGTGCATGCATGACTGCTTCCTCCTATATGTGTGTGTGTGTGTCCGTGTGTGTGTCTGGGCAGTAATGAAATCTCTTGTCCTCGCGACGTACCAGCGAGTGCACAAATAGAGCATCAATAGCGCCTGGTGATATTTATCAGCCGGTGGCTGCTCAAACAGCCACTCATGTCAGCTCTGCAGATCTGTATCGCAGACACACAGACTCCTCTTAAAGAGAGACTCCGTCCTGCACACAATTCTATCTCTGTCTCAGAAATACACACAGCTGTAGGGTTTCTCTGGCACGTCCGTCCTCTTCAGCCCACCCCAACACACACACACAGATAATATGGCCAAGCCAATCAAACCTTATCTGCAGCCCCTCAACTTCTTATGTGTACCCAGCAATGACCATACAGAATAAGGCAGGTTAGGTTTACTCAATTAACTGTTAATCAGGTACATCTGTGTGATTGAATGAATAAAACCTTGCATTAATCAAGTACACTTGTGTGATTGAATTAATTTAACCTTGCATTAATCAGGTACACCTGTGTGATTAAACAAATATAACATTGCATTAATCAGGTACACTTGTGTGATTGAAATAATATAACCTTGCATTAAGTCCTATCTTTGTGACACTTATAATGGTTGGTTTAGTTTTAATAGTTTGTTGCCACTGCCAGAATATTTCATACTTATGTATATATTGGACAGTTAGGTGTTTTATATATTTTCTGTCCACTCATACAGAAAGGGAACAGAATATTTAAAGCATACAATCACTAAGTGTGGTCCTTTTAAAAATGAGCTTGTTGGTGTTTTTTGCCTCAAACGGCGCATTCCAGGCAACTAACCCTAACCTTAACCCTGAACATAACCATTGCCGCGCTGCCTGGGAGGAGACGGTGGGGGCAAAAACACCCAAGACCTAAAAATGACCATAAAGTTGACTCTACACCTTTTGTGATAGTGATTCAGAATAAATTCCAACAGAATTTTGTCCACAGGTTGGCACCTTGTATGATAAGCCTACACACTGCTGACAACCCACTTCCCAGGTGAACACACTGATGACACTGTCAACATAGAGGACATACAGTCCTCGCACACTTGTACAGCCCTCTTTGCATCCACGAAGTCTGACACATTCCTGTTTAAACATGCTTTCTTCTAAGCTTCCTTTAGCACACACACACATCACAGGAAGATGTTTTGATATTGCTTATCTTTCTGATCCAGACACAATACAGAATGGTCCACATGTTGGGTGTCGTGGACACCTTTGTACAGTTTAGTGTGTTTTGGTACACACCAGTGGGTTTAGTTGATGGGGGGGTCCCTTTTTGTACGCTGTCATACAAACGCTGACCTGTGCATAGTGGTAAAATTCGTGAAACTTGCTGTTGAACAATTTTCTCCCCTCACTGGTCCATGGGGAACAATAACCAAATCATTCTGACGTGCAGAACTGCAGCTGTCAGTCTCCAGTATCTCTTCACACAGTCCACTTTGAAAGGTCAGGGTTCGACCCACACTTAGCTGTGAAAACATGGTGAGGTTGTACTCATGGTCCTTGAGGCAGCTTACTGCTACACTGACCTCTTCACTTCTCCCCTATCATTTTAGGGTCACAGGATGATTAAAGGGAGAAAGAAATATATTTTCTATATTTTTAGCCTTTTTTCTTGAAGTATTTGATAATTTCACCCCTTAAAGTTTAAAAAAATAAAACAGCCTTATGAAATAAAATACAAACCCATGTCCACACTAACGCCATGACCTCTGTACACATTTTTTTTTAAACTCTCACCCAATCTCTCCTTTGCTCTTTGGTGTGTCATGTTTCTTCCTTTTTTGTAAGTGTGTGCCCTTGTTTATCATTCCAGATCTCTCGACATGCACCCTGAGATCCATCTCTCCCTTCTCTTAACGCTCCTGCTTCTTCAAGGTTGGTTGGTTTTATTACTGTTTGCTTTCAGTTTTACTTGAGGAGTTGCCTTCTGTACCTCTCTGGTATTCATTCATTTAGATTAAATACTGCCCTTGTGTTTTGGAAGGTTTTAATGTACCATATCATTACTAATGTTTGGTCACTTAAAAATAATTTGGTGCATACAGCCAATATACTAAATGTGACCGTACACAACCTTTGAGTCATCTTTACAAACTATGATGTTGGCTGAGACCCTGTTACGTGTTTACACCTTTTGTACCACATTTATACATAGCATAAATACTGGGAACAGGTGGAAACAGCTAGCCTGGCTTTGTCCAAAGGTAACAAAGTCCGCTTACCAACACCTCTTAAACTCACTAATTAAAATGTTCTTTAGTTATTTAAAGAAATTGGGTGAGACGCTTGTCTGTATTTCTTTTGTCCAGTTAGATGAGAATATTAATGCCACTCTGTAAATATGACCCTACAGCTAGCAGCCAGTTAGCTTAGCCAAGCTTAAAGTTGGAAACAGCTTGGCTCTGTCCAAAAGCGCTAGTTTGTGTTTATGAACCTCAGGATTTTAAAATGGGCCGTTTATGGATTAATTAATGTTAATATTAGGCATATGTTGATGGGTGTAAGTGTTTATGAAAATAAAGACTGAAGTCAGTGTCATTTTTTTTAACAAATACAGGGATTCAAATGCTCGGTGTGTTTCCATTTGTGAACATATTTGAGGTCTACGTTGACTGCATGGTGGAAAATGAATGATGCTCTTCTGGTCAACCTGAGATTCTTTACAAGATGTTTCATTGCTTAACCCTGTCATTGCTGAAGAATTCTCATTATATTCTTGTGATAGTGATTTCCTCCTGTGCTTAAAACGCTGCCTAGTTTCAGGCAAGTCAAGTTTTGCATTGTTTTATAGGGTATGGTCAGTTGTTCTCTCGGACCTGGGAGTGTCGGTATTTGCCTGAGGGGAGAGGCGAGAGTTGTGGGGCTATATAATCTTTGAGTTGTTTTCAAAAATGACAGCTTTAGCACCATCTGAGGTTTTTATTACTGGCCATTTTAAGACTTTGAACTTGAGCAAACCAGACTGTTTCATCTTGTCAAGACACCCCCCTTTTCCTCCTGTGCTGACAACACAGATAACATGTTGCAGTGCTTCACCAGCTAGATATCCATGTAATCCAGCCTGTCAAAGTACATTTCTCAGATAGGAAGGAGTGGATCCTAGTTTTTATCTTTGATTTCAAGTGATTATTCCTTATATCTTCCAGACTATGGTGGGATTAATGCCAATTAGAACTTTACTCCTCAGCCTGAGGATGCTTGCTCATTATCTTCCTTCTGGTTTTTTTCAGCTATGTTTTCATTCACAGACATTAAAGATACTGTCATTTTGCTATAGGCATTTGGCTGAACAGACAGACTTTTTGTTCAGAGCAGTGGGGCCCCGCAGACCATGAGAATGCAGCCTACCAAGACCTGAAACTTTCACTGTCAGGAGGACCTTGGGGCTGGACTAACATTGGAATTAGGGGCAGATGAAATGGTCAGGAATGAGAAAAGATGGGAGCTGAGGCCTCTGAGTTGCAGGTGGTACTTCTATTAAAGGAGTATTGGTGGACATTACACTTTAATGTTCTGTGACCTAATGCAGTGTGCTCCTTCTTTAATGAATTGATGATGGAAGACTTTGTGTACAGACTTTGGATTTAATGAGCAACATTTAAAGAGGAGTGTGAAGTCAGTGGCTATTTTTTCTCTGACATAAAAGTCTTTTGGTACAAATTACATCAATATATTTTAGTAACAATGAACTCTTAATTCCTCTTTCAGGTTTTGATTTATAATCATATATTTAATTCTAGGTGATTGTAGTTGTTGATCTTTGTACCATGAAAAAGCCCTATTCTTTAAGATGCCATGAACCACTACTCTCCTAAAGTTCACTATTAAAAGTCTTTGTTAAGTTGCAGCTGATGTTCAGAATAAATCTTTTACTTTACTTTTGATACTGATAAAATGGATTGCATTTTCCCCCAAAAAACATCGTTGTCATATTTTTCTTCTCCCAAATCCTCACTGAACAACTTCAGTGACAGAAAGATGAGCAGAGGAGGAGGACAAAGTCAATGTTAACACTAAATCCTCTCATGCAGTACATGGAACCTTTCTTTGATGTTTCTGTCTTTCTTCACCTTCACCTATTTCTTCTGATGAGCAGGCACTAAATCAACATGAGGCACAAAGCCTGAGGCATTACAGCAAAGTTGATGGGAACAAACTCACATTTTCTTTCCGTTTTGCTATTCAGAGAGTGGAATCTGTTTTAATGTGGAGATGCATGTAAAACCAATCGAGCGCTCCATCTCTGCGCTGAACAAATGCCTCTGTGACTTGTTGGGGTTATCAGGGACAACAAGACGGTGTGTTCAAATGGAGTTCTGAACAGGGCATCACATGCTCTTCTCTGGGCCGTACGTGTGCCTGAATAGAGCTACGTCCTTTCAGTGAATGGAGCCAAAGAATGGTTTTCTTTACTTGTCCACTCACATTAGCTTTGAATACTTAATTATCCATTTCAGAAGGGGTCAAGTTGGATACAGCGGACTGTATTGGCTTCAGGGACAGCATGTTATTTTCTTGTACTTCTGAAGGCTCTGATTGATTTTTCAAGGCACTAAATAGGCACAGCTAACATGGAAAAGAGTTGAGATTTACAGATCAGTGTGACTATTTTTCTTGCTTAATTCTTGCTCCTAAAGCTGAGAGAAAAGTTAAAAACAGTATAAATTTGTGTTGCAAAGATTTTTTTTTTTTTTGTCAAACTTCCTTTCCTCCTCATCATCTTTCAACCCCTTAGAATTACCTTGTGGGGGTCCCGTACCTCAGCATGGGAGCCACTACTTTAACTTATCATATTGGAGTACAGGTAGCTTAGGGACATTTACAAACTATTGTTTGTAATAAACAGTGGTGGAAGAAGTATTCAGATCATTTACTTAAGTAAAAGTACTAATTCCACACTGTAAAAATTATCTGCTACAAGTAAAATATTACATAACTAAAAGTATGTAAGTATCATCAGGAAAATGTACTTAAAGTATTAAAAGTAAAAGTACTTAATGTAGAAAAATCCTCACATTTTAACAACTGGAAATGTTCAAAACAGTTCTGTTAATCAACTTAGTGTTTAATTGGCTAATCATTTCAGCTGTACTTGTAGGCCTGTACATTGTTGGGTAGTTTCTTTTATAATACGTTGTGTTTATAAACTACATGTCTGCAAATATGTAGTGCAAAAACCTTAATTTGTAAAATAACTAGTAACTAAAGCTGCCAGGTGAATGTAGTGGCGTAAAAAGTACAATATTTCCCTCTGAAATGTTGTAGAAGTAGCTTGAAAAGAAAAGACCTAAGTAAAGTACAAGTACCTCAAATTTGTACACAAGTACAGTACTTGAGTAAATGTACTTAGTTACATTCCACCGCTGGTAATGAAGTAGGTTTCTTTAATGTTATTCTTGAAAAAAAAAAAACATCACCTGTGTATGTTGTTTTGGGTTGCACATTGGTTTTTATTGTTGGCCCAACTTCTGCATCTAAATGTTACGTGCATAATACTGTGAAGTTACCTTTATTAGACATTTGACTGACCTCTGTGTTGTTTGTCCCTCCTAGTCCAGCAGGGCACCTCATTGCAGGAGATCCAAACCAGCCATGATAACATCGTAAAGATCAGCTCGGCAGGAGAAAGTGAGTAGAGGGAAGATTCTGCTGGGAGAATTAATCCGTTGACAGAGTTATACAAACAAGTTAAAGTATAATGCCGTTATTTAGTGTAGTAATTAGCTAATAAATTGTGGAAGAATCCTCTGAGGTCGTGGGTGGTCTTATTAGCCCGGTGTCTGTGTCACAGAGGAAAGTGTTTGGAGGTGAATAAGCAGACAGACGACACACTCACGCTGTCTCTCATGATCAGCTACACATATCAAACATCACAGCAGCACCGCTGATTATTAATGCCTCCAGCAAGTACACACATGCTTTTTGCTCTGTGAGTGTGCTCCTTGGGAAATAAATGAGCTCTGGCATGCTAAGCTGTTTTTCTCTTATTCTGTCAAGGTATAATTTTCATCTGCTCCAGCCCATTCAATCACTAACCAGGATAATCCCATAATGCCCATATACTGTAGAACAATAGAATAGGAACTTGTTGCCAGAAATGCAATGAATGAGATTAGACCTACATCTTTATCTAGATATTGTGTGTGTGTGTGTGTGTGTGTGTGTGTGTGTGTGTGTGTGTGTGTGTGTGTGTGTGTGTGTGTGTGTGTGTGTGTGTGTGTGTGTGTGTGTGTGTGTGTGTGTGTGTGTGTGTGTGTGTGTGTGTGTGTGTTTTTTCATGGGAAGTGATGCAGTGCTCAGCAGCCATGGATATCCTCTTCCTCATGGATGGCTCCTACAGCGTGGGGAAGGGCAGCTTTGAGAGGTGCAAACACTACGCAATCAAGCTCTGTCAAGCACTTGACGTCGGACCAGACAAGGTCAGTTTTCTTTCTGTTCTTTTGTGTCTTCCTACCTCTCTTTCTCACATGACGATCAATATTCACTTGATCCCACCCTTGTCCAGGTGCGAGTCGGCTTGATTCAGTTTGGTTCCACTCCTCGGCTGGAGTTCGCCCTGGACACATACACCACCAAACAAGAGCTCAAGAAGCAGATGAAGAAGATTTCTCACAGGTGTCTTTCTCCTCTCATCTCACCCTCTTGTTTTATGTTGATGACACCTGAGCAAGTTACATTCACTCAAGAAGGCCATGAGATATGGTTGGAAGCCTATAAAAAAGCTAGTGTTCCCGTGGTCCAGAATGAACCTTCATTATCATTTCTGTCATTAACACTTATTTAATTTTGGACATTTTTCTCAACTAAAAGATCCGTGTATACATTTTTTAAAACATATGTTCTAGGGGCACCTGGTTAGCTCACCTGGTTGAGCATGCGCCCCATGTGCAGAGGCTCAGTCCTTGTCGCAGCGGCCGTGGGTTCTGTTCCGACCTGCGGCCCTTTGCTGCATGTCATCCCCCTCTCTCTCCCACTTTCCTGACTTATTCTGTCCTATAAATAAAGGCAATAAAAACAACGACTAAAAAACATAAGAAAGAAGGACAAAGTCGTTGGGACAAGTGTTAATTTTTATATGAGCCTCTGTCAGAGATGAGAGGGAATTGGCTTTTAAATGGACGGAAATCACAGTTATTACCCTATTAATGTACAGTATATGAATTTGCTGTATATACAAACAAGTTGTTTGTAGTGATGAGAACCTTTTATGCTCTCAACTTTTTTGGCATGCTGAAACTTGTCACAATTGTCTGTCTAGTGTAGTAGTTTTTTGCTAATGCTCCC
Source organism: Zingel zingel (assembly GCA_023566125.1). Classification (NCBI taxonomy): domain Eukaryota; kingdom Metazoa; phylum Chordata; class Actinopteri; order Perciformes; family Percidae; genus Zingel; species Zingel zingel. The sequence continues at coordinate 12,754,460 of CM042334.1, forward strand.
TGGAAAGGAAAACAAATTAATTTCAGATTAGAGGGGGGCACCACAGGTGGTCACCCATAAAGTAAGTGTGTGTGTGTGTGTGTGTGTGTGTGTGTGTGTGTGTGTGTGTGTGTGTGTGTGTGTGTGTGTGTGTGTGTGTGTGTGTGTGTGTGTGTGTGTGTGTGTGTGTGTGTGTGTGTGTGTGTGTGTGTGTGTGTGTGTGTGTGTGTGTGTGTGTGTGTGTGTGTGTGTGTGTGTGTGTGTGTGTCACATCGCCCTAAATCCAACTAGTACCTTAGAGAGTTCAAGTGTAGCAGTATAATGTAGGCACATGTTTATTCATGCATTATTGGGACTCCACTGTTTTAGTTACATTTTTTATGTTTTACATTACAAACACTATAAAATGTTTCCTTTGCAATATTCCTCTCTACTCCTGATATTACCAAAAATAAGAATAGCATACATGGTTACATATGGCAGCACTGCAGTAAACAGTTTAATATAAAAAGTGTGCAAGAGACTCCCAAATAACCACTTTGTTTTTAATTCAGTGGCTGAATCCTCTCGGTGGAAATAGTTGTCTGTGTTTAAGTTGCTTTTTCAAGGATTCAGTTTGTAAGCATAGATAAAAAGATATATTGTAACAGCAAGTCTCAACTGGGATAAAAACTGTAAACAGCTGCAAAAGCTAATGATCAAATACATTATGAGTGTCTAAGATATAACTTGTCATACATGTGTCTAGAGTTGGTGTTATGTAACATGGATTGTGGAGCATTAAAGGACAACATTTCAATCTGCACTTGATTGCTAAGAAACCAATACCTTGTGTTGTTCAAGGTAGCTAAGCTCTTTTAATCACGCCTGAAGGCCTTTTGAATCTTTCACTATGTTGTTTTGTAGTTTCAGCACTCCAAGCAGACATATTATTGTTTTTTACAGCTGGAAGAAAAGGATCAAAATGGGAGATATGTTAGGAAGCCATCTAAGCACCTCACTACCTGCACTACTTTGTTTCAGCAGTTCTGTCTCTCAACAATCACAAGACACTGTGAATCTGTTTCTTTGTGTCTGGTGGTGAGATGAGTAAAAGAGGCTTCTGCTTTCACTCACATTTTTGTCTTTAAAGAAAAAAAAAAATATATATATATACAGTGAGGAAAATAAGTATTTGAACACCCTGCTATTTTGCAGGTTCTCCCACTTGGAAATCATGGAGGGGTCTGAAATTGTCATCGTAGGTGCATGTCCACTGTGAGAGACATAATCTAAAAACAAAAATCCAGAAATCACAATGTATGATTTTTTAACTATTTATTTGTATGATACAGCTGCAAATAAGTATTTGAACACCTGAGAAAATCAATGTTAATATTTGGTACAGTAGCCTTTGTTTGCAATTACAGAGGTCAAACGTTTCCTGTAGTTTTTCACCAGGTTTGCACACACTGCAGGAGGGAGTTTGGCCCACTCCTCCACACAGATCTTCTCTAGATCAGTCAGGTTTCTGGGTTGTCGCTGAGAAACACGGAGTTTGAGCTCCCTCCAAAGATTCTCTATTGGGTTTAGGTCTGGAGACTGGCTAGGCCACGCCAGAACCTTGATATGCTTCTTACAGAGCCACTCCTTGGTTATCCTGGCTGTGTGCTTCGGGTCATTGTCATGTTGGAAGACCCAGCCTAGACCCATCTTCAATGCTCTAACTGAGGGAAGGAGGTTGTTCCCCAAAATCTCGCAATACATGGCCCCGGTCATCCTCTCCTTAATACAGTGCAGTCGCCCTGTCCCATGTGCAGAAAAACACCCCCAAAGCATGATGCTACCACCCCCATGCTTCACAGTAGGGATGTTGTTCTTGGGATGGTACTCATCATTCTTCTTCCTCCAAACACGGTTAGTGGAATTATGACCAAAAAGTTCTATTTTGGTCTCATCTGACCACATGACTTTCTCCCATGACTCCTCTGGATCATCCAAATGGTCATTGGCAAACTTAAGACGGGCCTTGACATGTGCTGGTTTAAGCAGGGGAACCTTCCGTGCCATGCATGATTTCAAACCATGACGTCTTAGTGTATTACCAACAGTAACCTTGGAAACGGTGGTCCCAGCTCTTTTCAGGTCATTGACCAGCTCCTCCCGTGTAGTCCTGGGCTGATTTCTCACCTTTCTTAGGATCATTGAGACCCCACGAGGTGAGATCTTGCATGGAGCCCCAGTCCGAGGGAGATTGACAGTCATGTTTAGCTTCTTCCATTTTCTAATGATTGCTCCAACGGTGGACCTTTTTTCACCAAGCTGCTTGGCAATTTCCCCGTAGCCCTTTCCAGCCTTGTGGAGGTGTACAATTTTGTCTCTAGTGTCTTTGGACAGCTCTTTGGTCTTGGCCATGTTAGTAGTTGGATTCTTACTGATTGTATGGGGTGGACATGTGTCTTTATGCAGCTAATGACCTCAAACAAGTGCACCTAATTTAGGATAATAAATGGAGTGGAGGTGGACATTTTAAAGGCAGACTAACAGGTCTTTGAGGGTCAGAATTCTAGCTGATAGACAGGTGTTCAAATACTTATTTGCAGCTGTATCATACAAATAAATGGTTAAAAAATCATACATTGTGATTTCTGGATTTTTGTTTTTAGATTATGTCTCTCACCGTGGACATGCACCTACGATGACAATTTCAGACCCCTCCATGATTTCCAAGTGGGAGAACTTGCAAAATAGCAGGGTGTTCAAATACTTATTTTCCTCACTGTATATATATACACTAGGTTTTAAATGGGTTTCTTGAGCCCTGGGGTGATGAAACTTCAGCCAACACTCAGACAATTCCATGTGCATTTTCAGTCCTAAGAAGTGAAAGAGGAATCCAACCAAAATTGGTCTGTGGTTTACTTTGGCAGTGATGTACAGTAGATTATTAACTATGTTGGCTTCTGTAGTACAGTACACATTCCCTAATTGTTCTGTTTCAGTATTGTTCTAGCAATAACATAAAAAAACACTATTCCAATCTGTGAACTCCCAGGGGAGGCAGCACCCAGACAGGCCTGGCTCTAAAGTACGTGCTGAGGAAGGGTTTCCCAGGTGGCCGTAACTCCTCCACTGCGGCCCAAATCGCCATCCTCTTATCAGATGGGAGGTCTCAGGGCAACCCAGTTCAGGCGGCTGCACAGCTCAAAGAGATGGGTGTGGTCTTGTTTGCCGTGGGCGTTCGCTACCCTAGGTTTGTTAATGATCATTACCAATAATATTACTTTTTGTTTGCAGTGCAGTCTCTAAAAATGGTTTTGTTCTTAGGTGGGAAGAGCTACATGCTTTGGCCAGTGAGCCGATGGAGAGCCACGTTTTCTTTGCAGAGCATTTCTACGATGCTGTCAATGGCCTGTACACCACACTGAGCACATTCTCTGTCTGCAATGCCACACCTGCAGGTGGGATTCTTTAACACTTTTTCACTGGAGAAAAATTATAACTTCCCTGTCCATCACTAAATTCCTTGTTTTGTGTTTCTCTCCCTAACTCCTTCCAACTCTTGTCCCTATGTAACTTCCCTCATACCCCCACCTGTCTCCCCCCTCCCCCAATCCTCTCCTCCTGTTCCCCAGGCTGTCAGGTGGAGTTGTTTCCCTGTGAGAGGAAAACACTGGAGACAGTGAAAGAGCTGCAGGCGAATTACATGTGTTGGAAAGGCTCCAAGGGGTATTCCCCATACACGTCTCTCTGTCCATACTACAGGCAAGTTTACATGATTGCATAAATAATGCAAATGTTGTCGTCTTCCTCATCTGAAGTCAAAAAAAGTCTTTATAAGAAGAGGACCTTTTGCACTTTTACAAGAGAAAACCCCTATTCACTAAAACTGGAGACATATTTTTAATAGCTACGTCACCTCAAAACCAAAATTCCTGACAATTTCTTTACAATTGTACAATACAAACTTTCCTGTAAATAACCAGGCAATGTTTGGTGGTAATGATGGACCCACAACAGTGTCTGGCAGAGGCCAAAGAAATGGATTGATGATAAAGAAGGATGCTGGTGTCGTTCTGGGTCACACTGGGGAGAACAATCTGTGCAGTGGAACCAAATATGTAACACTTGTTTTTCATTGCTCAATGAACCATTAGACTGTGGTTGTTCAACAAGGCGTCTCCCATCCATTCATGTGCTGTGTCACTGTGAGGGTGTTAATAAAAACATGTTAACTTCTGTCAGACCCTCCCAGGGCAAATTAAAATGGCCTTTGACCATATTCATTTCACAGCACATTGCAACTTTACCACAGTGAAATGGCCGAAACCAAATAGAGCTCACTGTTTAAAGAACCATCACAACTTTTCAATTGATCTTCCAAATCTTTTTTCTTACAAATCCACTTAACTGCCCATCAATTTAGTTAAGAGCTAAATTTAAGCACTTTTTGGTACCACACAAACTAGGAGTGCTGCTTGTTCAATACTGTAAAATTGGGTCTATATAATATCCATATAAATAAAGGTGCAATCCAAGTGAGATACCAAATGTGTACATCACTTTTGACATAAATAAATGTAAATATATAATGTGTATGCTTATCAAATTGTATGATGTATTACCTGATAGACAAGGCTTGATGTCTGCCAATTTGAAAGCAAACACTTAATTTACTTTAGAGAAGAAAAATATAAATTTTTGATTAATTTTCAACCTGACAAAACAAGTGAATTTTGTGTTTGTCCATATGTGTGTGTTGCAGGTACAGCAAGGTGTACAAGAGACACCAGACAGTCTGCCATCGGACTATCTGTCCAGGTAACAACACTACTCTTCCTCTTTCTCTTTTTGAGATGATGTGTATTTGTGTGACACCCTGCTATTCTTCTCTCTCTACTATGCTGTAGATCCCTGCGACTCTCAGCCCTGTCTGAATGGAGGCACATGTGTATCAGAAGGTCCAGAGAGTTACCACTGTGTATGCTCACCTGGCTATGGAGGAGACCCACACTGTGGTCCGAACACTGTCTTCAGACTTACTGAGATATATTTACTGGCTGCATACTAACTCAAATGAACTAACTTGACCCTCCATCCCTCCTCAGCTCCAGCATTATCACTGGACTGCGCCGTAGACCTGCTGTTCCTGGTGGAGGGCTCTGCCACACTCACCTTGGAAGGCTTCCTCCGCCTTAAGTCCTTCTTAAAGCGCTTCCTGCACACTGTGATCGGGTCTGACAGTCCCAGTAAAGTTGGCCTGGCGGTGTTTGGTGGAGAGACCAGAGTCGAGGCCCCGGTGGATAAGTTCAAAGGGGACCTGAGGGGTCTGATTAAGACTGTGGAGGCACTTCGACCAATTGGCGGCGAGACCAGGACAGGCCAGGCACTTCGCTACGTCACACGTCACGGCTTTGTGAGCGCGCCAGTCTTTGCGGACGTTACAGACGACCTGCCCCGCGTGGTGGTGCTGCTCACTGCCACTCCTGCTGTGGACGAGGTGGTAGAGCCCTCTAAATATGCACGAGACAGAGAGATCTTCCTGATAGGGGTGGGACCAGACTTCTTAAGGGGACAACTGAATAATATTACAGGAAATCCCCAGAGGACTATCACCTACACACCACCTGAGTTCAATGCCAAGATCCCTGAGCTCAAGGCTAAGATCTGCAGTGTGGATACACAAGGTACTGACTGATTGACCTGACTACTTAATACCCTAAAAAATATCCAAATTGCCATTAGGATCCAGCTGTTCTGAATGTGAATAACAATGTTATTTCATGGTCATTCCTTTTTAGAGGCATTTTCATCCATGAAATGCATGAAATATCATGCAAAAAAAAATAATCAAAAAATAATTTGATCAGCACTTACTTAAAAACCTAAGATGTAACAGATAATATTTAATCTTTAATATCTCCCTTTTCTGGCTGACATGTAGATCAAGAAACTTTGGCAGAAAAAAACATTTCTAGGGTCTTGAAATACCACTTCTAAATAATGTTTTGCATGTTTCAACTAGTAGTAATTGTCTGTATATTTAAACAACATATTTCTTTTGTCTTTTTTATTTTTTAGGTTGTCTTGGCCAAGCAGTAGACCTGGTGTTTGCCCTGGATGCCTCAGGTGGTGTCAGCCCTAATAACTTTGCCATCACGCGTGACTTTGTGCGCAGTCTCACCGTCCAGTTCGACATCAACCGTGACGTAGCTCAAGTGGCACTTGTGGCCTACGGTCGGAGAGCCACCACCGTCTTTAACCTGGACACCCATGAGAGCGGTTCTGCCATCCTCAAGGCTGTTGATGACGCCAGCTACTTGGGTGGAGTGGCTTCAACAGGCGCGGCTTTACTTCACATCCACTCCAACGTCCTGACGGTGGCCAAAGGTGCACGGCCCGGAGTCAACAAAGCTGTGGTGTTGGTGACAAACGGTTCAGGCGGGGATGACGCTGTTGTCCCAGCTCAAAAGATCAGAGATAACAGAGTTTCAGTGTTTGTGATCGGTATTGGAGACATACAGAGAGAAAGGCTGCTGCAGATTGCTGGTTCAGAGGAGCACATGATCGCGGTGTCGTCTTATGAAGATCTCAAGTATTTTGAGGATGTGCTGGTGCAGATACTGTGTTCAGGTGAGAATGCAGGAAAGGATGTTACAAAGCAGGACAGCTTGTTCTCTCCTTTTCTATGGATAGGAGGATTTAAGATACAAAAGGCTCAGGGACCTTTACAAAATATGAACTTATTGTTGTGGTAGCCAGCTCATTTATGATACATTTCTTTCTATTAGAGGTTAAAAAGCCAGTTAACCTGTGCAAGCCCAACCCATGTATGAATGATGGGACCTGCATTCTGTCCGGAGGGAGCTTCCGCTGTCAGTGCCAAGGCTATGAAGGACCACACTGTGAAACAAGTCAGTGACATTGAGTCTTCTTTCCTTATTTTCTTACTTCACTCCTTTGCTTCCACCTTCCTGCCATACTTTTATAATAATTTCACTGTCCTTACTCCTTCCTAAGGAAACCGTTCCTCTTATCTATCTAATCAAAGCTTTTTATTCATTCGGTTAGGTGGTTTTCCACTCTTGTTACTTGCACAACTTGACTCTGTTTTAATGTTGTGATCGCCATGTTCACAGCTACCAAAAAGTCCTTACAGCAACAGCATCATTTGCATGACTTTTTTTTCTGTGGTTTGTCCGTAGGAAGCAGCAGGAATTCATCCAGAGGAGATCTCCCGAGGCCTGCTGGTCTCAGGAAGAAGAGCAGACAGAAGAAGAGTCACAAGGAGCTCCTGCATCACTACAAACTGCACCGTAGGACACATGCTACCTGATACACACATAAACACACATAGAAACGAGTCACCTATGGACACCTAAGAACCAAGGATGTTTGCGGGTACACAATGGAGTAAATGGAAAACTGATGTTACTGTTTCAATATTTAAACTTGCACACAAACTTTGAGTGCTTTCAAACTGCATGTACTTCTACTGCAGTGTCTATCTGTGTCCTAGTTTGTCACTGTGCTCACTGTTGTGCATTTGTCTCAACATGGTTCTCTTGTCTATTCAAAGATGTAAACTTTTATATAATATTAGAGTGTATATCTGTCATTTTATTATTTTTTATTATACTGTATAATCACCACAACCGTCTTTCCTTCTTCCAAACAAGACAAAAAAAATCAAATTTGTGCCAAAAAAAAGCTTTATACCAAGTGCTCTATTTTTGTTTCAACATATTTTACAAAAGGCCCGTCCTGAATTCACTTAACTCATTGAGTTTTTTAGAAGGTAAAAAGATTGTTTGCTCTCACAACATTGTTGTATAAATATATGTATATATGTATTTCATTATCAGTTATATTAGTGCTATATAACATTTAGATAATAAGGCTGGTTTTGTACTTTAACTTACCCTTTACTTTACTAATTTCTCTTTTGCAGAAAAGAGAAACAAACTTCCATAATACATGATTTGCCAATCCAGTTTTTTAAACAGAACACCCAACAAGCCCTGACATGATATATTTGAAATGGCAAGTCATTTCAATTATTAACCTAAAGTACAATTTTAATATTTTCCAGGTGAACATCCTGTTATCAAATTACTCCCCATCATGAATGCTTTATTACTTCATCAGTGAGAAGTGACTGAGTTGACTCTAATTATTGTGTTCAATTTCTAATGCTGCACGCTTCCAGTGTCCTTTGCAAATTTCAAAGTGTACTAAAGTGAACCTTTGGTCCACTTTCATCAGACGAGCTGGACTGGCAGATGTAGGAGACATTTTCATAAACACATTTCATGCCAGTACAGTTGTTGTCAGTACATTTTTATTTGAATAAAAAGTGCATTTTTAGCTAGCAATACAAGCCAAATGAGGCTGCATAAAGGTGTAAATATATTTACATCTTGGCTACCAGCATATATGAACCAAGCTACATCTAGTGAACAAAATGGCCAATTTAGTAGAGAGGTGTCTTTCTGTCTCAATGGTTTCAAATGTTTGGTTGTTTACCATCATCAAGAACAATTGTCAGACTGGCCAAAATGCTACTACACATCAATGTCTTTCCTTTAGCAAATGGAGAAAAACTACTTGAAAAGTCATTGAAACTAAGCTGATCCAGTGGTGTCTGAGAAGTCAGCTTGTGCATCTCTCAGATTGGCTCTTTATAGTCTGGGCAAGGAGGTGATGAGGATGAAGGGTGTTGATATGAATGTCTGGTAATACTGCGCTTCCTGTTGTGGGCAGCAGACCAGACCAAGAGAAACTTGTGCATTTGAGAAGTGAAAAGGTATTCAGGTTCCCCTTTAGGTGGTGGTTTTTTTCTCCCACTCCTGTTAATACAAAAAGGGATGACAGTTAGGTATTTTGACAGTATACACAAATATAAATTAAACACATTATTGTGCTGTGTGGAACTCAAATATCTTGTTCCACTGAAGCATCATACTTTCAGTACATGCGTAGAAATCCACAGTCTCACCTTAGCTTTCTGCAAGACTTTTCCTTTGGTGGCCAAGATGGAGGCGGGTCTGTTCTTTAGCACAGAGGCAGAGTTGACTGGGGAGGCTGGGTCTGCATTGGCGTTACTGTTGTAGAGTTGGGCTGATGATGATGATGATGTCTGGGGAGCAGGCAGGGTTACTGCTTTAGGCTGAAGATAAAATGGTAGAGAGGGTAGTTAGGAAGTAAAGAAAACAGCAGGCGCACTCTCTGATAGAGCGGAAGGCTTGGAATCAGTTTCCTGTGTTCACCTGGATGACCTGTACACTAACCATGGATGTGTCCTGGAGGCTGCTGTCCAGTGTGGTCCCCAGTGTGAAAGGCCCTGACTCCAACTTCTTCAGACTTTCCTTCACTTCCATCAATCGTAGCTCCACCTCTACCCTGCGTTGCTCTGCCTCCCGACACGCCTCCTCCTTCTGTTTCAAACAGCCTTCTAATGAGGCCTGCTGCTTGGGATCTGAGGATAACAGACAGCCATCAGGCACACAGATCACTGTAAACCTTCAGTAGTAGTAATGTGTGACAGGAAGTGTAGATCACCTTGGCAGACACTAAGCTCCTCTTTGGCCTCCCTCCTCTCCTTCTTCAGGTTTGCCAGACTGCTCCTCATCTCCTCCCTCTCTCTCTCCAGTCGGTCGCGCTCATCGATGTAGCGGCGCATGTCTGCCTCTGTGCGGTTCTTGCCCAGTTTTCCTTCGAATGCACCGGGACACCCTAGGAATTACAGATTGAGATTGTGTAAATTTGAGCTCATACACATCAAACAACATCCAGTGTTTATCATTAAATTTGCCCAAAAATAGAAACAAAAGATGTATTAATTATTAAATAGTTAATTTCTGTTGTAATATGAATCTGCATTCCACTGTGAAGCTGTGCCTTTGACTGTTGAGGATGCAGTTTTTCACTAGAGGGAGCTGTAGTAATGTAAGATTACAGAGAAAGGGAGGCAGCACACAATAAATAGCTACATTTACTCACTATAACGTCATTAGTTTTAGACCATTTTTCACTTAATGTTAAAAAAATGTTCTTTACAAATATCTTAAAAGTGTGTGTGGAGGTGGTGATAGTGATACCGATGGGTCTTTAAACACATGACCCAGCAAACCCAAGGTTTTTTTTTTGTCCTCACCTATGGTATGTGCCTTGGGCCGCAGGGGGTGAGGACTGTGAGGAAGCCCAGCAGAAAGTGTTGGGCCTTTATGGAGCTGTACCCCAGAGGAGCTGATGACCTGGGGGATTCCCAGACTGGTCCTCTTGGGGGTATCCTGGCTTTGGGATGAGGTCTTAACTGGTTGTGGCTGTTGTGGAGTGGGAGTCGGGGGTTGTTCTTGTTCTGGTTTGCTAACAAAGGTCGAACTTGTTCCATTTAACACAGGTGTTGAATCAGGCTCAGTACGATTAGTTGAAATGACCTGGAAATGAATGCATAAAATATAGAATTAAAGCACAAAACATAACATTTAAATGTCATGGAAGTAGAAAATAAAAGCTATTTGCTCCAAATGCAGCAAATAAGTCCCTACTACTGAGCCTACCTCTTTCATTTGAGATGAGGGGTCCTTCTGGTCTTCTTCTGGGACTGGGGAATGTCTAGACATTTCTTTGGCAGGCGGGGCTTTACCCCCACTGGACGTATGGAGGAAGGAGCGTAGAGGGACTAGGTCCAGGTAAACCTTGTTTTCAATGTGCTGTTCTGTTCCCACTGACTCCTTGATGTCCTGTGTGCACGTTTCATTATGTTCCTGAGGATTGTTGTCCTCACTGTCCGGCAGATTGCTCTCTTCTGCATCCTGCATTACACAGGAGGAGGAGGTTATGAGATGGAAAGTGGCCAGATTGCATGAGTCCATGTAAAAATGAAACTGAAAATTGATTTGAAAACAAAACCAGGCAGAGAGGCTGGGAGTTTTATGTCTCAGTGGTTTTGGCTCTAGATAACATACCTCTGGATCAGCTAGAGACGCCACATCATCATACAGTTCATCAGAGTTGTGAGCGATGGATGGTAGGGTGTCTATGTAGGTGTTTGGCTCTGAATACCTCCTCTGCATCAAGCTAGAGAGACACACAAATACACAGAGAGGTGCCACTTGAATAATGTGCCAAAGCATGCATACAGCAGTGGGACCAGTGTTTAAAGTGCTCATATTATGCTCATTTTCAGGTTCATAATTGTATTTAGAAGTTATATCAGAATAGGCTTACATGGTTTCATTTTCAAAAAACATTTTTTGTTGTACTGCACATTGCTGCGGCTCCTATTTTCACCCTGTGTGTTGAGCTCTCTGTTTTAGCTACCGAGTGAGGCATCTCACTTCTGTTCCATCTTTTCCAAAGGGAAAAAGCCAAAAAGCATAATATGAGCACTTTAAGTGGACAGAAGGGAGGATCTTACTATAAGGAAGCTTTGGCAGCATTGATGATGCTGGAGATCCTCTCAGTGTTGACGTAGTCGTACGTCAGCTCCTCGGGGTCCGTCTTACTCCCCGTCTGTGACAGCAAGAGGCCCAGCCAGTGGCCCATGTCTGCAGACGTCTTAGCCTAAAAGAAAAGAGGAGAGGAAAAGAAAGAGTGGATCAAAGTTCATCATGAGTTTAAAACCAGCTCATTGTTTATGTTGCATGCTATCTGTCACTTTGTATTAATACAATTATTTCCAACGCATTTGTTCCCAGCAGTATTTCAATATGCAAAACCTTTTAATGACGTGACATGTCTAATATCCTCAACTGACCAGTTGAGGATATTAGACATTTCACTCATACTCATCTAAAAAGCAATAGCTATTTGCAGTTTCAGAACAGACAACTATTCAGTGTGACTGATACATATAAAACAGCTTTTTACAATAACCAGACTAAATTACACCCATAATAAGACAGTTTCATAAAGAGACACATGTTCACAGCCTATTGTTATCTGGGGAGAGGATGCTTTGGCACATACTTTATATGTGATAACCTTGTTGAATTTTTTTTGTCTGTTTTGGTAAATACTTGACTGGGGATGTTTCAATTTGTCAAAAATAAATTTAAAAAACACAACAAAAAACATCTACAAATGTATCAGAGACCTCAAGACTAAACATTGAATTCCATGACCAAATATGCACTGTAGCAGGGTGGTACTGTAAACCTAATGGAAAAGGGCGTAGCATTAGTCCCCAAAATCCCAGTACGTCCACACCCTTCTCACACACATATGCACACAAACACGCAGACCACCCTTGTGTATATTACACATGCAAAGTTAGATGTCAGCAGGAAGTGATTTTCAAATGAGGACATGTTAGAGTTCCCTATAAGAAGCTGTACACCATTTCTCTTTTTGAGAGATGCTGACATTTGTTTTTTCTCCAAACGTGAGATTTCTGGTTATTTCTCAGATTACCAGCAGCCCGTCCTCTCCTACAGAGTAACGCTGAAGTGAGCTCTCATCTGAGGCAAACGGGAAGACCGGAAAAGCACAGTTCTAAACCACCCCCAACTAACTGACACCCGTCACTGGTGAAAGACATCAAGGTGTCAAACCATTGTGTGTTAAAGTGTCAAATCGTTTATACAGGTCCAGCGATGTTGCAAAGCAGCAGAAAAGACAGTGGGTGTCTACCTCTAGGGTTGCCAGCTGTGTGCCGTCCACGTTGATCCTAAAAGAGTACAGGTGCTCGGGGCTGGGGTCGGGCAAAACACTGCAGCCCCCCAGGGTCACAGCTGGCTGGCTCACTTTGTTCTTGCCCTTGTCCTGGTAAAACCATAGCTGCCCGTTCTTTATAAGACACCAGCAGGTCCGCCATTGGCTGTTCACCAACACGTTGAGGTAGCCTGATGGAGAAAATAGGAGGAAACTTAATCATGAGGTACCGGTGATGTTTATGTTAACCATAACTAGTTCCATGGCCATTAGACCTTAACAATGGTTATCTATGTGTATTGTCATAAACTCATTATTATTGGTTATCGTTTGTTGGCTGAAAATGATCAAATGTTCTGTGTCAAAGGTGTGTAGCTTTTTCATTTAAAGCTATGAGGCTAATTCTCCAGATTAAATGTAAAGTGCTAAGGACCTCATAGGTTTCTTATAAGAGTGTCTAATTATTTTTTTAATCAGAAGGCTACATAAGGGAAAATATTGACATGTTTAGTCTTTCACCTTCACCAGACGGCCCCCGCTGGTACGAATACCAAGAAATGAACTGTGTCAAAGGATAGGAACTGCACCTGAGGGGCAATCAGTACATGCTTTGGGATTTTATAATCTGGCACAACATGTACAGTAGATCTCTGCTCACCTGAGGTGTCCACACATTTCTCTTGGCTTTCCAACGAGGAGGGTTTCTTCTTGCCAATGTTCATGAGGTTGCTAAACTTCAAACCTGCACCACATTTTTTCTTCACTGTGGAGGGGAAGAGAAGAATTCTTGACATTTTCGTTATAAGATACTCGCAGCTGGACCATGTAAACCCATATTTTGGACTGATTGAAATAACGCTAAGGAGTGACTCACCATCTTTGTTTTCGGGAGTCTCAGCATGGCTATCAGTGCTGCTGCCGCTCTCTGAAGCCACTGAGTATCTCTCACTCAGTTCTCCCTGAAAGTTAAGATTAACATTTCAGGGATTGTCCAATTATAGAACGACAAGTACTCTAAAGCACAAAAGATTGAAGTAAGTGTACCCTTGAACAAATGAGCCTTGGGGAGTCAGACACAGAGTGCTGGGAGTCACAGTTTTCAGACGGCTTGGGACTGATCTCTTGAATTACCTAATGTACAAGAGGCTGATTAGTGTCTACAGATTCCTTTGAATTAAAATATGATTAAAACATAATTCTAAAACGCAGCCCCACAGAGTTTTTGAGTCTTACCCTCAACCACTGCTCAGTCTGCTCCTTGCTCTGTAGGCCCAGCACGATGGCCTCCCCTCCCACTGGAATAATCTTCAGTTTGTGCTCTTTCCTCTTCAGCTGCTTCTCCTTGTAGACTACGCTGCATCCCAGCAGACTCACATCCAGCAGAGGCGTCTGCTCCTTGGAGCTCTTATAGCACTGAGAGAGGCAGAGGTAATACTGGACTTTATGATTGTACAAGTTCTGACTGCAGGCACCCGCTGAACAGGGAAGATACTATCCGTGTTTTTCAAAAGAGAAGGGAAGTAACTAAGCCCGAGTACTCTTTATTAAGAAATAGCAATACGTACAAATAGGATACAATTAGTTAATTAGTGAGCTTTAGAGGTATTTTGTTATTTTAACGGCATCTTTTTGACTCTGTTTTACCCTGCCTCTAGTCTTTATGCTAAGCTAGGCTAATCACCTCAGAGCTCTAGCTCTGTGCTTAAATCTGCATTAACTGAATTCTTGGACACTTGGGAACAATTAGCATATTTCCCAAAATGTTTTAATATTTATTAATGTCCCAGGTCCAGGCCCCTGGTATTGTGCATTTAGGTGTAGCATGAGGGCCTTTCACATCATTCTAAGACCAAACGAGGAGAGAACCATAATACTGACTGTTCTACTACTACATTTGTCTACAGGTTGATTTATTGGATTCATAGTTTCCATTCTAAAAATAAGTGGCAAAACAAGGACAGCATGTGACAGCTAAGTCTCAGTGAGTTTTAAATATATTTTGAGGGTTTGCTTACTTTAGTCTTTTTCCATGTTGAGTTACAATGAACTCTAATAAGCAAACCATGTTTATAAAACCTTTGGTCATGACCTTAGTTGTTGTACACTAAACCTCAGCGGGGCTTTAATTCAGATTTTCACGTAATCTTTTACCTACCAGCAGGCGATGGTCTTTGATGACACACAGCTGTTTGGCCCACTGGCCCAGCCACTTCTTCCTCCACAGGAAGGCACAGATCTGAGCGTCCTTCATGAGCTCAATGGACGCCTCTGCTGAAGGCCACTGGTGCTGTGCTGACGGTGACGGTGACTTTTCTCTGGTGATCACTTCCTCCTCATCGTAGGACTCGTACGAACTGCTAACTGCATCCCCATCATCTAGGAAACAAAAATCAGAGACCGATAAGAAACTCAAACAAAGAGGTGGGAAGGGCATGAGTAGCAGCGACACACAGTACACTGTTAAATGAGCTTGAGGCTGACTTCTTGATCATGATGACCTTCTTCAATGGAAGAGGATTTCCACGCAACAGCCAGGCTGCAAATGAGCTGTTAAAGTATTGATGCAAGATGGTGACAGGAAGAAGATGTGATGAAAAGGAAAACAACAAATGGAGGAAAATTATAAGATGGGACTGATTGATGACTGTTGTCACAAGTCATGAAGTTGTTTCTCTACATGCAAGACGCTTGGTCATGCTGGACAATGAAGGCTGAGGGCATGCTGATGGCCCGTGCACATGCCTGCCATACATAAACACACGCTTCCAGTGATAGAAGGGTAGCTACCCCTGTTGATAACAGCATAGACCACACTGTCGGAGCTCTGCACTTGCATCCAGGGCCCTGAGCGGAGGCCGAAACAGTCCCGATCTACACAACACCAAAAGAAACCGAAAGAAAGAAGAAGAAGAAGGCAAGATAGGGAAAATCCAAAGGAAAAATGCCTTTAAAAATAAACTGTGTAGGCCTAATGAACCTTTTTGGGTATATCATAAAATATCAAAACTTGCCTATAATTAAAAATATTGTTTATTGCTCATGACAACATGCATCCTCTGGCCAATCCACGACTGTCGTATAATGATATTTAACCAATGCAGCAATTATGAAGTACTACGGAAGGTATTTTAGCTTTCAGCACTGCACAAAAATGTGCCACATGTCTTATTGTGTTATATATGAGCAATTACGGTAACCTATTTACCAGAGTCTCACATACTGCTGCACCTTTACAGCAGAACACAGCTTCCTATAGAATGTGGTAATGGTGTTTCAGTGCATGCTAACAGCTTGTGTTTTTATCGTGGCATACGTGTTGCAGTGCATGAAACCACTTTCTCAACACCAGATATTGTTCTGATGAGAATATGTACGTAAACAAGTGTCACTTTTGTGTCTGGCTTTTTCTATTATGGTTAACATCTCAGAGGCTCTGGTTTTCTGAAGAACAAGAAACACAGCAGAGCAGATGACTGTCCTGACAAATGACACACGCAAGTCATTGGTTTGGGTTGGAAAATATAGCTACAATATACGTGAAAAGCATATTCTTTTTTTAAGCAGGGATTCTGGTAATAGCCTCATGATGGTGAGCTTTTAGATACAGCATCCGTTGCAGGAGTAGTGTAGCAATCGAGATAATCTGGCAATCCTTCAGCTTGGTCTCACTTGAGAGTATACTAAAATGTGTTTCTGTGAAACAGGTATGGGTGAGAAGAAAGAGTTCTTACCATTGAAAGCTTCCTCGTAGGGCTGAGCCTCCTCGTAGTAACTCTCTGAAGTGTCTATACAGGCTGGAGCAGGGACTGCAGGTAAGGGGAACGGCTCCCGATACACCACACCCTGACGGATGAAAGGAGGATGAGAGAGGGGTGAGGGAATTTAAGATGTAGCGTTTTTATCTATCAAGTTAAGGGACATGGCAGCCTCCATATAAGTATGTTTAATGAATACCCTGAAGAGGAAAATGTCCTATTCCAAGTCCCTTTGGTTGCTGGGATCTGGGGATTGGCTAATAAGGACTGATGATTGACAACTGGATGAGTTGATTGCTCACATGACCATGAATAGGAGTGCCTGGGCAGTCACTTGCTCCCTCTCTCCCTCACCAAGGCTGCTTGGTTTGATTGGACTTTGGTTGAGTTACTTTTGCTTTCTTTCTTCACTACACCTTCACACATCTATACATTACACACATTACTGATAAACTGATAGCACGTTTAACTTTGTTTATTTTAATTCATTTAATTTAATTGAGCAAACGTGTGTTCTCCACCTTTTGTCATACCTTTGAGCCAGGCCACGACAACAATACACATTCACGCACATCCACACGCACATTATCAACATGTGTTCTTCGACCAGGCTGAACATGTGGCTAATTCAGCTGTCACTTCAGGAGTAAGTAGGGAATTCCTCATGCAACCAATCCTCGGCTGACCCTGTGCAGTAGAGAGTTACATGTTTGCCTTCAGGGAGGAGTACATGTCTGTGAGCATGGAAAAGAGAGGGAGAGCATGTATTTTAATGTATGTGTGTGTGTGTGTGTGTGTGCGTGCGTGCGTGCGCGTGCGTAGGGCAGTCTGGCTTCACTTTTGTCTTTCTTCATATCTCCTGTGTGGTAAAGACAGTCTGTCTGCCCCTTCCCATACTGCTGGAAACCACCAGACTCTCTGCTGAGTGGCTGCTTAAGTGTGTCTCAATTCATTTAGAATATCTCCATTACTTTTATGATCACCTACATGATCCAAAATCCTTTTTTGTGAGACATCTGTCATTACTTTTCTTATTTAGCTTTCCTTAAGTTGTGAATCTTGAAGTATTTCTTTGAATACAACCTTTAAACCGTTTAACAAACTGTGTTTAAATGTTTAAATTCAGTTTAACATTCAATATGAATGTAACAATTTAAAAAGACTTGTTGGCATTTCTTAGCATGTAAGATGACATGCCATGAGCTAGACTATTAAACTTGAAGGTTTGTGTATCATCATCTATCACTTGGCAACAGTTTTGCTGATCTTCATCTTGTAGGGTGTAACACATCCACACATCTGGCAATTGCTGCAAATTCTGGAGAAATTTTGGAGAAAACCACGTCACATTCACTATCAACAATGTTTCAGGGATACAGTCAGTTATTTGGTAGATAACCACAGATTTCTTCTCTGTGGAGTTGTGAAATTGTGCCCAATGGCTATTCTGCAGCTAGTCTTTAAACAGCTTACTTATGTTCCTGGTTTGCGGTTTATTTAAAGGCCACACTGGAATTACATCATTAGGTACTTATATTTGAAGGGACAGTTTATACAGTTTTTCATTTTACCTGTAGTGCTATTTATCAATATAGATTGTTTTGTTGTGAGTTTTGGAAATATGCCGTCGTGCCTTCTCTCGAAAATAATGGAACTAGATGGCACCCAACTTGCTGTGCAATAGTAGTTCAATACTGCTACAACTCAGCCGAGGAGGATGCCGTTAATGTTTACATCTTGTGCTGTCAGGAGCACGAGCCTATCATCCATGGGTAGAATTCCTTCTGCATGGTGATGCGGTTGATGGGTGTAGTTCTATAGAAAGAAAATAGTTCCTACATGAAACTACTTACCGCCTGAGGGCTATTGCACAAAACCAGGGATTAAGCCAGGATATTCCAGTTATCCTGGATTTATAAATTCTACTTTTGTGCAATACCCCCCTGGTCTGTGGATTATCTTGAGTAACTGGGTCATGATTTCTGGAAAGAAACATTGCTGTTTAATTTTTTGGCAATTTGAGCACCACAAGCTGAGTGCCATCTAATTAAGAGAAAGCAGACATCCCTATGGTTGATATCTCCAACACTGGGCAAATCACACCAAAACAATCTAGACTGATAAATAGCACTACAGGTAAGAGGAAAAAATATGTATTTTTGATTTTGGGGTGAACTGTCCCTCTAGGCATTGAAAGCTGACTTTCTGACTCATGCTGAAACAGTATGTTGAAACACAAACTTCCCACCAGTATGAATTTCTTCTTTATCTCCTCAACCTGTGACCACATGTCTCACACTATCACATAACTATGGCAGCAAGCACAAGATGGGAGATATGCAAGTTTTGCCTTGGTACATACTACAACTAAGATGACATACCAGCTCTAAAAATTCACTAGCTGCCAGTGAAGATTTAATCGGTGTATTCTTTCCAGTGTAAAGAGAGAAACATCATGAAGCAAAGAGCTGAATGATGGAGAAAGATGTAATGTATACCCTCTTACATATTATTATGTAATATGATTTCAACTATTCTGTTAATGTGGCAAAGGCAAAACATGTAGGATAAGTCACCTAAGGACGAAGCCCATATTTTCATGTCGTAGAAGTCTAAGGTTGCTGGATTTACTTTTTAGTTTTTCTCAAGTGAACCCCATGAGTTGAATGACAAAAAAGCGATTTCTTAACTATGTCTAATGTTTCCTCCAACCAATGATCTGAGCACGCTGTCTGTATTACTTCATATTCATTTTACTTCTCCTCAAGGCTGTCACACTCTCTCACCATGCCTGCGGGAGGCTGGCTCTGTGTAAAAGTATGAGTTGAACATCTTAAAGTATCTCATAAGATCATAGTTTGTTTAATCAAGGGTGGAAATCAGCTGGTCAAAACTGTTTCCCTTCAATGTTTGATACAGCAAAAGCTATTCCCTTCCTGTAATATGACTCTGAAATCAACTTTGGGAGTTTGATGATGCTTGGTGTGTAGCAATGCTTACTCTATAAACGAAAAATGAATCAAATTAAAAGAGAAAAGAGGCAATAATATATTGTGTTGGTGGTATAGTGGTAATAACGTTACTGGTTAAGTTTAGATTGACAGACCAACAAAATACTGAAAAACAAATATGTTTGGATAAAAATCATCATTTCTGATGTGGGCTGTCAGAGACAGTCAGATCCCAGTTAAGGGGGAATTCCCTGCTTGTGAGCTCCTTTCCCACCATATCTAACACATTTCCAGTAATACAAAGCAGATGCAATAATCTGTCATAATAACAGGCGTCATGTCACGGTAAGCATACAGTCACAGTGACAAATACTTGTTTTTTTGTGATTAGCCTGCATGCCAGAGAGTGTGGAAAAGAAATGAGTGGGAGTGCTATCACTGCGGTTTAAGGAGGGTAACATCAGTTGGAGCTGTTGAAGATTTTTGTCAGCAAATACAAATGTAAGAATATAATATGATTTGATGCAATGCTGAGCAAATATAAAAAAACAACATTGTATGACCAATTTATTAACTGAGAAGGTTAAACTTATGTCCCTGGCTTGTCAAACATAGGTGTAACTAATTACTCATTTAACCCTTGTGTTGTCTTCATTTCAACCTTGAAAAAAAACACTTTTTTTCTGACATTTGTGACGGCTTTTTTCACAATTTGTTTTTGCTTTTTCCAATGTTTTAAATTTTTTTTATTTTTCTTCTACACATTTTCAGCGCTTATTTCTACGTCCAATATTTTCTGATATAAAACAAATATTTAAAACGGGCCAATGTGACCCAAAGTCAACACAAGGGTTAGGTGTGCTAGCGCCAAAGCAGTAGTTTTGTGCATAGTGGCTCAACAGTGAAGTGGAACAGAACCATCATTAATGATACCAATTACGCCGAAAACAAGGACACAATGTCTGTCATGGGAAAAGTCTATACTGTTACTAATTGATTTGCTTATAACTACTGTATTTACAGCCAAGCTGCTCAGCTAAAATGGTTATTATTTATCAGCTTTGAACATTGGTATGCATAGATAAACCATTTAAGCATCACAAAACAAAGAGGCCAACACGACTGAGCCCCATAAATACTGTAAATAAGTTAGAAGGGACAACGCTTAATTGTTGTTTTTTTTCAGACGCAGGCCTGGTCTATACAGAACAAGATGGATGATGCCACCAATCACCAAAATGAATTAAGCCAGTTTCACAATGATGGAAATAAATAAGCCTTCGGATCAAGGGATCCAATAGAATATGTGTCACTGACTTTGACATATTACTTGCTGATTAGTCTCGCATTGCCAGACCTATCTCCACAGCGCTGTGCTTGCTCATTAATCATTTTTTTAATGATGAATTAGTTAAATTAAATGATAATCTATTAAAAACCTTGAAACTAAATCTCAACAAAAATATGGAAAAGGGTATGTTGTGTCATTTTGTGGTTTTGATATGACCAAAAACTATTTATTTGAATGACCATTAAAGAGAGTTTTGAGATTACATGACCCCAAAAGTAAGCGAAACAGCTACAAAAGCTGACAGGAATTTCATAAGAAAAAGTGTTTCCTCTGAGAAAAGTACACGCACATAGACACACAACAGCACTTACAGTGTAAACTGCTCCACAGTGAAACTACAACAGCAGTTCAGGCATCTGTTGTTAATTAAAACAAAGAGCCAGGCATTCCAGAGCAGCAGCAACAGCCACCCAACCGCCCACCCACCCGTATCTCTATCTTCTTTCTTTTTCTCTCTCCATTTCACTCGTCTCCAAAAAACTAAATCTGCCTGTTCTTTGGGCCAAGGTTAAAGAGGAGTATAGTGAGCCATTCCTCAAACCAGCAGGACTGATATTAAACCTAGATGGGAAAAGAACATGCCGGCAGGTGTGTGTGTGTGTGTGTGTGTGTGTGTGTGTGTGTGTGTGTGTGTGTGTGTGTGTGTGTGTGTGTGTGTGTGTGTGTGTGTGTGTGTGTGTGTGTGTGTGTGTGTGTGTGTGTGTGTGTGTGTGTGTGTGTGTGTGTGTGTGTGTTTTTTGTCCCAGAAGACTGCAATCACTCCAGCTCTCTAATATTCACTTTAGCCCTTTCCTTTCACTTCCCACACACATTCACACACATCCTCACCACAGAAACATTGGGTAGAAGGAGTGGATCGAAGAGTCAAAGCATAAATAACAAAGCAAAGACAGGGGCAGCTAAGGAGGAGTAGGGGTGTGGTGGAGGGGCTTTGAGTAAAGAGTGGGAAAAAGAGCCCAAAAAACGAACAGTCAGAGCAACATGGAAAATCCCTGGTTCCCATGCCAAGAATCCAGCACAGCAAAAGCACACACGCACACACACAGAGAGTGTATCCGAAAGCCTGCTGGGAGCTCAGAGCAGAGGAGAAGGTAGTGATAAAAATAATCGGCTTTGGAAAGGCAGGGAGGGGGAGGCAGAAATAAATTCAAAGGGCCAGTGCTGGCAGGTAATGTAATCATGAATAATTCAGCAAATACTTAAGCTCGCCAATTCTATTGCGGATATGGTAATCACCAGTTGCCGGCAGCCACAGTACCGCTTGGTGTGCATGTCAACAGTTTTCCTTTCCCTGCCTGGCGCTTGCGAGTGGCATAGCTGCTATCTATAGTACAACTCTATTTTCAGACCATGCAGACAGGGCGCAATGGAAGTCTCACAAACCTTTATTTACCGTCCAGTTCTGCGGAAAAAGTGGCAAAACAGTCGAGCCATACGCTGCATTGTCACTTGAGAGCCTGATTTAGGAAGAGAACAGACCTGGGTTTAAGAGATCATGGAAGTGCCTGAAGGCCTGGGAGTCAACCCGGATATTCGTGCAGAGAATGTGTCCCTTGATCTGGAGGACAGAGAGCACCAGACGGGCTGGGTGAGAGTGAGGGTGGAGGAGAGCTGGTTCACTGTGGAGCGGGCCTTGCTCGTGAGATACAGCAACTACTTCTCTGCCCTCTTTCACTCTGGGATGACGGAATGTCACCAGGACGAGCTCTATCTGAAGGGAGGAGTGCATGCAAGGGGTTTCCTCATTGCCCTTGGTGTCTGCAGGGGAGAGGTCCCCACTATCAGTGACCCAGATGAGCTTGTAGAAGCTGTAGAGTGTGCTGCCTTCCTGCAGTTTGCATGTTTGGTGCAGCACCTTTGTGACATTATTGACTCAGACAACTGCCTCTTGCTTTACCATGCAGCCTCCATCTTCGGGGTGCATGCACTCTTTCACAATGCTGCTCTTTTCCTTCGTGATGCTTTTGATGATTTGAAGGATGCTGCAGAGAGTTCGATTCCTGAAGACCTTCTTCAATATTCTCAATCATTGTCTCCTGCTTCTTATATTGCTTTAGGCACACACTCTCCTTCAATGGAACTCCTAGAGGACTCATTTAGGGTTGTTTGCTACCTTGATGAAAAAGAGGGAGATTGGAAGCATTTGACAAACCTCCCAACTCTCTGTAGCACCTCCATGGCTGGAGTGGCAGTGCTTGACAATCGATTGTACATTGTGGGGGGAGTTTATGGTTACGGTAAGGACACAGTGGACAGCAGCTTCTGCTACAACCCTGAGTCAGGGGTTTGGACTGTTCTTCCAGGTCCCCAGCAACTAAGATATGACTTCACCCTGCTAGGGCATGAGGGCCGACTCTATGCCATTGGCGGCGAATTCCAAAAACGGACAATTTCCACAGCAGAGAGTTACAACGTTGAGAAGGGGGAGTGGACATTTATACAACATGCACCAAGACCTGTTTTATCTGCAGCATGTGCTGTTGCAAGACGGCGGATGTTTGTTTGCTTCTGGAAACCACCAGACACCACAGACATATATGAATACATACAAGTGAAAGATGAGTGGAAACTTGCAACTACAATGATCAAACCTCAAAGCTATGGCCACTGTATGGTAGCCCACAGAGACAATTTATATGTGATGCGCAACGGGCCTTGTGACGACTTCTTGCGCTGTCTAATGGACAGCTATAACATCACGACAGGCCAGTGGACAGCCATGCCCGGACACTACATCAACAGCAAGGGGGCACTGTTCTCTGCAATGATAAGGGGGGACTCCGTGTTCACTGTGAAACACATGCTAACTCTTGAATACACCATCACGGGAGATGGATGGAAGCCCCGTAGGCAGATGAAGGGGTTTCCAAAAAGTGGTTCACTGTGGACGTGTTTACTCAGGCTTCCCAAGACAGGACCCGTTATACCACAGCTGGATGCAGATGGGGAGGACGAAGAGATGTCTTTGCCAGACACATCTGAAGGATTTGTGGAAGCTGTACCGCAACTATGAAATTACTGCAAGACTGAAAAACAATGTTTTGCTTCTAGGGGTTTCTAAGCTAGAATACAAGTCTGAGATTTAAAAAAAAAAACACTCATACTAGACGATTCTGATTGCATAGTGACACAAATGTTGTTCGTTTCAATGCACTAAAACTGCACACACACATGCACACATGCTGACACTACACATTTGTTCTGATTAGCAACAGCTGCTACAGTAGTTTATTTTAGGGGAGGCCACTGTACGTGTGTGTGTGTGTGTGTGTGTGTGTGTGTGTGTGTGTGTGTGTGTGTGTGTGTGTGTGTGTGTGTGTGTGTGTGTGTAAAGTTCAAAGGCACTGACGGGATGTTTTGTGTTTCAAACCTCTCATTCTCTACGTTTTTCCTGAAGTCACACTGGGCCAATTCAGGAGCCACCGGCCTCCCAGTCGACATAAAACACACCACATCTCTCACACACACGCTCTGGGATACTCACTTTCCCAGGTTTGCTGCCCCCGTGAGTGATTATAATACCTTTCTGTGGGAGAATACATTACACATAGCCTCAAGCTTGTGACTCTGAGGGTTGTGGGAAATGTTTTTGGCTTGTATGACCACAGACTGCATTTGTTTTGGTGTATAAAAACCCATGGAATTCTCTGGCAACATGTGATATCAATCCATAGTACTTTATTTTAAATACTTTGGTGCTTACTATGGATAGTAACGTTCTTAATGTAACAAAAGACCAAAATAATGCCAATTACATTTAATGTTCAAATTTGTTTTTGGGCTCCTTTGGCATACTTTTGAAAATCACGATTTCCTCTGAACTTTCCCACATACTTTGTTGAGTTCAGCAGTCCTACTGGGGTCAATTACACTATTACCATTCCCACCACAATGGCAGTAGCTCAAAAAAACAAATAATTTCACATGTTAATCCACTCTGATGCAATAAAGCACTTACTGCTCTGGGGGGCGGCAGGTCGGGAAGGCTCTTCTGTGGGACAGGGACATATTTAGCTGCTTTTCCATTGACCAGGGCATCTGATCTGTCATCTAGGTCAAGGAAGTACAGAGAGGGAGGTCAGCGAATAACAGAAATTTGCTGTTTTGAAATGAATGTACAGGAATTTTGGATAAATGAAACTCAAAATCAATGTCAAAATTCTGTCCATGTTTTTATTCAACACTATTTCCAGATGTCCAGATGCAACATAGATATAACATGTTAATCATTCAGCTTCAGATGTGCTGTTAGCACAGTTTCCCCTGCTGTCAATCTGTCTACTACGCTAAGCTAAGCTAACATTCTGCTGGTTTAGACTGTAGCTCAGACCCCCAGGTTAGGATGATATCTCTGCCAATAATTGAGCGTCAGCATCAGTTCTGGCAGGCCAGGTAGTCAAGATGCTACTAACCGCTATTGGTCAACAACACCGTCTTATCAGCTGATCTGCATCAGCTGAGCTGCAGCAGCTGATCTGCATTAGCGCATCAGCTGGTCACTCCCCTCGCTTCTAAATGGTTACACTCAACAGGGCACACTACTTAAGCTGATTCAGTTTGCTCCTTCTACTTGCTGCCTTATCTGCTCCTAAATGCTGGTACTTTAGCTTGTTCCTACTGCTGCTTTAGTTTGCTCCAAATGCTTGCTGCTCGCTTTTTGCTACCCACCTCCTCCCCTGCTCCACCTTGTCGTGTATAACGTGGCATTTGCTTCTATGTCATTGTTGCTGCTCTGTTCATATGGAGGAATAGTTTAGCTCTCCCAGTATTAAACTGTGTGAGCGTCCCCTAATGCTGCTGCTGCTGTCCCCTGATTCACTGCTCTTTCATGGTGCTCATGAAAGGTCAGGGGACTCCTCTGAACAGAGCCATACCGCCAAATTGAATTCATAATTTATTCAATAAATTCTTAAAGCTTTTATTGTCTGTGTTATTCTTGGCGTTATGGACCTGACAGAACTATTGTCTAGGCCACTACTACTTCCTCTCTCCTCAGACCTTTCACCTAGTTTCTACTTGAATATTGATATGAGGATCAACACTTTCAGTTATGCGTTTAACTGTATTTTTTGATTCAAAATGTTTTACACTAACATTTAAGTCCAAAATGTTTTTCTCTTGCACTTCATCTGAAAGAGAAAGTTTAGGTTTATCAAACGATCAATGATTTCAGTCTCTCACATCGTCCCCCACTTTCTTTCAGTGTCTGTGAGAAAAAAAACTTTTGGCTTTGCTAGCGTCACTGCTGGAAATATGTGTGTGTTAAGTCTAGTGTTCGAAGAAACCACATTCTTCAACACTGTCCAAACAAAACAGGTCAGTCTGAGATGGTGAGGAGCTCTGAAGAAACATACAGGAAATGGTGGGGTGGGGGGGGCACGGTGCTGCTTGTGGCAGCTTATGCTCATATCTGCTATTCACTTGAATCATGTCAAATTCAAGAGTATAAAATGCAATGATATAACAAGTATGCACTGGTGTTTGACTGAATTGACCGAAGGTTTAGTTCCAGGTTGCATACCATTTCACAACAAACATCCTTCACAGAGACAAAACTCAATCCAACTAAATTTGAAACGATGAGATTTCAGTTATCATAGCAGGGGTAGTGCAGTAGGTAAATGGATATTCCTAGCACTAACATAAAAAGTGTGTCAAACATATACATAGATATTTGAAGTATCATATACTTAGATAGAAAGTCAAGGAGCTTTGCCACAGAACTATTTTAATATTTTTGTGTTTGTGTGGAATTCTGTTTGTGAACTATGACTGATTTGAAAATATGGCCCTAACCTACACCATAATTTAATGAAAATGTAATGCGACCTAAATGGAGTAATGTCTGCTACTAAGAGTCGACAGCCATGCTGCTCTGTAAGGATGTACTTTGGCAAAGCGTTGCTTTAAGCTAAATGCTAACATCAGCATGCTCACAATGACAATGCTAACATGCTAAAAATGTAGCAGGCATAACATGTTCACCCTCTTATTTTGGTGAGTTAGCATGCTAACATTTGCTAATTAACAGCACCAAACAAAAAATAGCTGAGGCTGATGGGGTTACATTATGACCTGCTGGTGGCGCAAGATGAAGATAAGGGGTCACCAGTCATTAGGATTCACCATGTCTGCACCATTAATATCTGTAGGCCTATTCAAATGTATGGCATTCCATCCAATAATCTGTTGTGACAAAGACAAAAATCTCAACGCCATGTTGGCACTAGAGAAAAAGTCAGCGGATCACCAAAGTCACACATACATGTCCTCTTGAGAACATGAATTTGTGTATCAAATTTAATGGCAATCCATGCGACAGTTGTTGAACTATTTCAGTCTGGACCAAAGTAGTGGTCTGACTGTCATTACCGCCCACAGAGCCACGTCGCCAGCAAGGCTAAAAAAGATATATTGTGACAGTATCCCTCGTTTTCAATAGGAAAGATAAAATCCTTTTCTTTATAGTTTAGATTTCAGCTACTTTTCAGAAGAAGAAAAAATCATCACCAAGTATCAGTATCACACTTTGTAGAGGAAACTCACACCTTTGCCGCCTTTGTCCTTCCCAGTAACAATGACTTTGTTCATGTAGATATACTCTTCATCAGCACCTGCATGAAAAGAGTAAAAGGTGACATCAACATACTTCTGGAAATGTACATTGTGGCTAGTTACTACAAACACTAACATTGTGTTAAACTGAAGAAACAAGAAGAAGCCATTTGAATACCAATCGACAAAACACCAGACAAATATGTACCATAGTAATACATGCATGTTTTGCATCTCTAGTAAACAGTTACAGTATTCTTACAAATATACTTCTAATGTCTCTGCATTTGATAATAATAATTAAAAAAGGAAGGTGACTGGGTGGAGAATGAATGGAACTGTCCAAAGTAACCCATGCACAGTTAATCTACAGGACAGAGGTCCATGCGTGCTTCTTCAACCTAGGAATCATTGCATTGTAGATTTAATCCTTGACTCCAAGAGCCCTCTGGATTTCATTGTAAAAAGTTGCCCACCTATAGTACAGTATAGGTGGGCAACATTTTCAGGCTAGTGCGTTGTTGCAAAGACTCAGGTTTGTTCACTCCTCCTATATTGTTATTAGTTGCACTATAGTGAATAGCCTTGAGATAGACCTCTCAGTATAATGTGCACAAAGTAACTTAAAGCTATAGTGCGTAGTTTCTGTCGCCCCCATGAGGAATTCTAGGTAATGACAACAACACTGTTGGCGCGTCCACATGATTCAAGCCTTAAGTGATGGCGCATGCGCCCCCACCCCTCCTCGATGTAGTTGCTAGCAGCTAAGGAGGACACGGAGGATTAAAAAACATGGACTCATTCAGAAGAGGTTTATCTTCACTTGAGTTTCTGCGCGGGAAAGTCACCGGACGACACAATCTTCTGAACATAGCGATACTGTGAAATACAGACGGAGTTGTGTGGAGCTGATAGTCTTAATTAGCTTTGTATCAACTCATTTGGCAATGGCTTGAATGTAACGGACTTTTATTAATATCGAAACGTTACACACTAAAGCTTTAACTGTATATGTAACATATATGTAAGAAAAGCATGCATATTTCTTGTAGCGCTGATGAAAAAAATCTGGCTCCACCTTAGTGCCAAACAAACTTTCAACATGTTTGTCAAAAGTCCAAGATTAAAAGGGGGAACTTGACCCAAACAAGTGGCCTATTGTGTGGACAGATGGGCCCATTATTGACACCCACTCTCACCGTGACTGGCATTCATCGGACATTAGTCAGAAAACTCCTTGCCTGCACAGATAGAGCACTGTGTCAATTCTATCTTTGAAGGTTTGAAGATAATACAGCTAATATATACGATGAAGGTCCTGAACTTGGTCCATCTGCTAAGACCAGTCCAAAAGACCTTGCCTAACCAAAAGTATGACTGTGGTTTAGTTTTAAATCATACTTCCACTTAATATCTGCAGGAATGTATATCCACAAACAAGAATTAGGACAACAGTTTATTTCTATGCAATCAGTTTTTAGTTGTATAGGCATAAAAAGCCAGAAAGCCAGAAAGAGTAGTATTTGATTAAAGTGAAAATAAGAAAACAATACAATATAATGTGGTTTCCTGTGACAACAATTGAAGCACAGGAAATGCTTCACATTGTGAGAGGAGTTAAACATAGAGACTGAACTTCACTTCTCTTTGCATACAAACGTAAATATTTATGGGTCAGTGTGAGCAATGCTATCATTTGGTCAATAAGTGGAGATGATGAAACCTCATGTCATACACCAGTGCTGAACTCAGCTGAATGAGAAAAGGGCTGTGTTTGGTTAAACGTTGTTTCTAGCATGATGTAGTAATTACAAGTTGACAAAGACATCGCCATAAAATTGCCACATAAACAGTTTGAATGAATGTCTTTTCTCAAGCAATAAACCCTGCGGTTTCAGCATAGCAGGCTCCAGCTGGTTACTATAACCTGTTATGGGAATTTGTTCTGGAGTTTCAAAGAAAGTCATTGAATTAAATATTTTAGCTGACTTGAGATTATACCCTGAGAGGAAATCAAACAAAACTCTAACCTTGCGTGATACTCTGGAGAAGCTTTCTCCTTTGAAATAGATATCGAGAGGTGAAACCAAACAACAGCAGATACAAACTATGTTTTGCCTGTACAGTGAAAACAGATTTTTGGGGAACAGACTTGAACTGCTATTAATAAACTGCTGCTCAAAGGAAGTGAGCGTCCCCAGAGGATAAATGTAGCTTTGGAAAAATGATACAGTTTGGAGCCAGGAGAGGAAGTACAGAGAGACGAGTCCAGGACCAGAACATGGAAAAGCATGACTGCTGTGTGTATGTGTGTGTGTGTGTGTGTGTGTGTGTGTGTGTTGGTGGGCAGTTGTGTGTGAGAGACAGAGAAAGACAAATAAGGAGTAGTAGCACAACTTATGTTGGCTTTTTCAATCCAAAAGTGACAGTGAATGGCCAAATGGCCAGAAAAATTGTTATAAAGATCAGCATAAAATTTGCAACTTTTCCCTACATGACACAGAGCTAAGATTCCTGAAGGAGCAGCAGTGTGTCATTTATTATTCCCAATTAATCACACACCTAGGGACTGAGGCTTGTGTGGCACTGGTTCACATCGTAACTTACTGACTTCCAGGCGCCATAAATCACATCATCAGCACCGCCAGCAGTTGCCACATTTTCATGTTGAGTGTCAGAGCCAGTGAGCAAGAACAACAAACTTGTCTTTAGCTGTTTGACAGGATACGTTAACGACCCATGCATCATTTTATGATGAAGCAAGAGGCACTTTGATTATATCTTGCTTGTAAGCGTAAAAATAATAACCTCAAACATTCACAACATGAAAAAAACAACGTCAATTTGATAATTTTGCAAGGAAAGTAGAAATGCAGGCAAAAGTATTTAATTCAGCTGCCACAGTGTGGTTTTTAGCCACAAATATGGGATAAAAGACCCCAAATGTATTTGTTAATAGAAGCCTGCAAGAGTATAATTTTTACATGGTGGTTACTCAGAGTTTATACTAGCAACATAATACCAGAGTGGGTTGCTTGATAGTCCAAAATGTAAGCCCACTGAATTGTGGGAAATGCAGGGCATGACCACATGTTACATAAGGTGCTATGCATAAAGGCAGATTAACTTCTAGTCACCCATATTTAAAGATTTGTGGTTACACCTCAACTAATGTAACTGTCATGTAATATCAAATACCACGACATTAGGAAATATAAATAAGGAACACTGAGTAAATGTTTGAGACAATTTCTTTTAATTATTTTAGAAATGACCAAGCTCTCGTTGGAAATTGCCATCATCTTGGTACCCCTATGTACCAAGACCAGGTTATGGTTGACCTTTTAAATGAACCTGCCTTAATTAATGAAAAGTGTTTTAGTATCTTATATTTCTTGGAGCTGGAAGTCTAAAGCAACTCTTAGACATTCAGCAGCCTTCGTGGGAGGTAAATGACAACTCATAACACAGTGCAGACAAGGAATAAATGATGGTCTTACAGTAAAGACCAACAAGGAAAATCCACTGTGGTTTACGCAATCAAACAACATTTTGGGGGGGGGGGGGGGAACACAAATCTTTTCTCAGTTCCCGTATCATTTCTTATTCTGGGGTATTTGCAATACAGTTACATAGCTTGCATTGCTACATCTACTCTCTTGCAGACTTTAGAATATATCTTGCCTAAACCAGGCAGAGCAACGTTCTCTTCCTCTACTGTAATTTTCCAAATACAACTATTATGTTACATGAGGTATTATCACATTGAAGATGTTTCCAACCTTTCACTTCCTACTTGTCTTTTTTTTTAGTTGCACGTGTCAAAAAGGTTGACCAATTTCCCCCAAAATATCCATCACAATAGTTTCCTCAATACATTTAAAGTGAGAACTAGATCATGCAGTGTGATAATTGTATTTCCTTATATGTCTACTACTACTGCACAGTTTTAATACATGTCAATTAAGTTAAGGGGTGAGTAATGTTATCATCTACTGGTATGCACTCCTCATAGTTTACTGACTGGTCTGGTCAGCCCAGGCTATTTTCCTGACTAAATTGTTTAGAAAACTAAGCCAGTGAGCCTATTCATCTACTTTTTTAAATGCAAATAAGTGCTCAGCTGTATGTGTAGCCACTACACTTTGAAAACTCAGAAAGGAGATTTTTGTTCATACCATTGGAAGCTTTGTAGGACTGAAGGAGATCGGAGAGCAAGCCCTTCTGGATGGTGGCACTCCCACTCAGGGTCTCCTTGTCTAGGATGAGCAGGAAGTGGTGGAGCTCCATCAGGAGCTGGTCCAGCACTAGAAGCACAGACAGACAAGAGGGTCTCAAAGGTATGGCATAATAAAAATTCCTTTATGCTAAATGGTGTTAAACGTTTCTTGGAGCGAGTGTTAAAATAATGGCTCCAGCCCAGAACTGTGACAGTTCCCATCAGCAAGAAAGAGAAGAGCTACAAGCAACATAAAGCCTGTGAAGTTTCCAGGCTGAAATATTTAGAATATTATACTTTAATTTATGGCTGAGGTGGAGAACAGGGAGTTAAACTCAATGACTTGTCTTTTAACACTGAATTCAGCTGCAATTTTTTTGCTATTTTATTCTCACTCGTTGGCTTTTATGCCTCAGGCTGTGCTGTATGCCAACATTTAACATGGGAGAGATTCTTCAGAGGTTTTTAGCTGGCAACAAGTCGATAACCATGCAGACTTTATGTGATTCAGTCATTACTTTGATCCAGTAGATATTGACAGTTACACGTCTGTTTGAGGTTGTTTTGGGAGTTGCAGGGGTATAGTGAAAGGTCAAGTCCAGAGCAGGGAGGAGCCTGGGCCTGGAGTTGGTGGGACCTCTGTGTCTGGGTGCAGCCCACACACATCCTTCAGGGGTCAGCGCTGAGCTCACAGCCCTCTCCACTGTGTGGGGAGTTCTTTGTGTTTCCCTTCACTGTCTCTTGGCCTCATGAATAGACCCCTTGCTACACTGGGCCTCAGTGTGTGAGCACTTCACCAAAAGACCAGACAGAAGGGGGATAAAGAAAAGAGACGTTTATTAAAGGAAAAGGTGGGGCTAATATCAGAAGCAATGTCATACTGTTCTTAGATACTAGAATGTATGAAATCACCCACGGAATGTACACCACTAACTTTTGTTATTTTGTTTTAGCTTTAGCATTGCTTCTACTTGGCTAATGTTAAAAATAGACACAAATTTAACCCCAGATGACATGTCATGAGAAAGATATTTGCTTGCTGAGAGTTAGATGAGAAGATCGATACCACTCTCATGTCATTGCATTCAGTATGGAGTTGGTGAGGAGGCGACTAGCTTAGCTTAGCCTGGAAACAGGTGGAAACAGTTAGCCTAGCTCTCTCCAAGGGTTAAAATGACGGCTTCATTTCTGTTGGTGTAAGATTAAACAAACAATGTACATGTTCATTCCTGAGCTTTAGAGGTGCTGGTATTTTGGCTGAATTGACTAAACCTTAGCTTACGCACTTAGACGAGCAAGACATAGGTTAGATATTTATATTTTATTGTCCATATTTTCAAAATCAAAGAACTTTAGCCAACATTAGCCTTTTAATGTAATAAAATGCTTCTTGGCTAGGAACTGTAACCCTGGGTTCGGTAACTACTACATGAAGCTAGTTAGCTGGACACGCTGACGTTTGCAGCTCATGTTGGAGCAGACACACACACACACACACACACACACACACACACACACACACACACACACACACTGTTTAACACACACTGTTTAATCCTGTCTGTGAGTACTGCAAATAGCACTATACTATACAGTCATTTTTGTTTCATTAACACATACATACTAATGAGGTGACTGCATTTTTACTGAGACACTAGACACATCAAAAGTTAGCCACGACAGGAGTCTTTGTACCCATATCAACCAAACTGCTATAACTAAATCTGAAATTATACAAAAACTATCATTTAAATGTCAAAAACATCAGACTCTACTCAAGAATTTAACTCTACTTAATATAAAATATTCTATCCAAACTATTCTAAGGAGAGTAAACTGCTCCTCTCTGTCTGAAATCTTAAAACTGTCAGCTTGTTTGTTTTAGTGGCTCCTTCCGGCTCAACGTGATCGCTAAGCGGGCCTTGGGGGAGGGGGGAGTACATTCATGCCCTCTCCCCTCCTTCCTACGCTCCCACACATCAAAGACTTCGCAAAGTGGGGGATATTTCTGCAAAATAAGGTGTCAGACACCGGTAAGCTTTTGCCTTTCGGAGATGACGAGAGGCTTTTCCCAAAGCTACGGCAAGCTGGGTTGTTTTTAATGACTCCTGCTCAAGCTGAGTCAACGTCTGCTGAGAGGCCCTGTGGTAGAAGGACCTGCACCATGAAAAAACATCACTGGTTTGGACACACAAACGCACACGCACACACACACACACACACACACACACACACACACACACACACACACACACACACACACACACACACACATAGGGAAATAAAGTAATTAAAATGAAATGTTACTATAATGATTAAAACTTTTCATTACATTTCAATAGTTGTTTAGCTGCTGATGTTTGGCTGTTCAGTATGACTCTAAACATTTTTCCAGCTTCTCCTCCTTGTGTGTTTGCAGAGATTGACTCTGATGGCCTTTTGGATTGGAGGACCCTGGGAAACGGTGTCAGCTGACAGGACAGGGAGGTCTGTAGCAAGCAGTCTCTGTGGTCCACGGGTTGGCCAGACACCAACTGCACATCCAGTGAGTGACCGCAGCCTCCACAGCATTAACAATTCACTTCTGTAGAATGGCCAAAAGGAATCTGAGAGACCATCAGCCAGCCAGAGTGCTACACTGTTTTCAATTAAAAATATATATATTTGTGTGATGCAATTAGAACACAGTAAAAAAAGGAAGTTAAGAATAAAACAAAGAGAACACTTTGCATAAAGTTTACGTCAGTAATCAGTAGGAGTGGGAAAAATAATTGATTCTTAGATGCATCGCGATTCTCTCTAGAACGATTCGATTATCAATTCTGATAAGTTAATAATCGATTTATTTATTTATTTTGTCAAATGTGTTAATTTTATTTAAAAGTTACTGTCTCCAGACAAGTACAAATCAGAAAACAGTGACTGAAACAGGATGGGCTAATGGACAATAACTTAGAGTTTAGGCAAGAGTGCAGAACAAAAACAGCCAAAAAGAAAAAAGTGAGTAGCAGACTCAGATTTATATGTATATTTTTAAAAATCATGCATGGAAATGTACATAAAAAAAATTGTTGCATCGAGATGTATCGATAATCGGTTTAGAATCGGATCGAATCGTGAGGTGCCACCCCTAGTAATCAGTTGATTTGAGTTTTTCAACACACAACACATACTGCATGCATTAGGGGAATTTCTCTTCCTCATGCCTGAGGTTGTACTTCCTGGTTTGCTTCATTGACAATAAACATAATTAAGCTTTTGTTTGATTTCTCAAACCCTTAAAAAATCCACTCATATTGTCGGCAGATCTGAACTCAAGATATATCTTTTATCAGTGCTCATGTCCATCTGTTTACCTTGTCTGTCTGTGGTCAGTACATATGTGCATTCATACATTCAATAATTGTAATGTTGTAGTTGTTCGAGGTGTAGCTAATCTTAACTGCTTTATATACTGCTAGGTGGTTAAATCTGTAACAATGCATCATATGTTTTAAGATGATCATATTTTTGTGTCTTTATCTAAAAAGTAATGAGTTCCTTTGCCGGTAGAGGAGGTTCAACATGGACTCCAGGACACTACAGTCTACTACTGGATATGCAGGATTATGTAAAGTCCTACCAACATTAACAACAAAGACTAAGGACAAAGACCCTCCAGCGTAAACATGCAATATATTAGAAAAAGCAGAGCAGGTGGAGGCTGGAGGAGCATGCTCTTCATGTATCTTACTTGTTTTGTTTATGGGGTGTGTCACAATATTTCAGGTCAGTTTAACCACTTTTGTAGTAAAAACATGTTATACTAAAACCCATGTCATGTGTGGGAGACCTAAGAAAATATGAAAAACATTGTTGTGCTTTGTTCCATGTCCGGTACGGATATCTCAAACACAAACACACTATTTCTCTTGTGCTAAGTTGAGTTTTGAATTCGTAACTTGGGACATCACAGTGAGAATTTCACATCAGTAGCATGTTTACAAAACCCTTAAGTTGTCATCCAAGTCCTCTAAATAGCTAGCCTGGTCCTACCAGACTCTTGTACATGTCATTTGTAAAGAGAGTAGTACTGAAGGGAAATGAAAATTGAGCGTAAGTACGTAGGAGGGCGGTGCCAGGCTACTAAATAGCCAAAACAAACTCACATATTTTTAGGTCAGATTTTTAGGTTAAGACTCAGGTTTGTTCACTCCTCCTATATTGTTATTAGTTGCAGTATAGTGAATAGCTTGAGATAGACCTCTCAGTATAATGTGCACAAAGTAACTTAAAGCTATAGTACGTAGTTTCTGTCACCCCCATGAGGAATTCTAGGTAATGACAACAACACTGTCAGCTCGTCCACATGATACAAGCCTTCCGTGATTGCACACGCGCCCCCACCCCTCCTCCACGCAGTTGCTAGAAGCCGAGGAGGACTACAGGATTAAAAAAACATGACGGACTCTTCAGAAGAGGTAATTATCTTCACTCGAGCTTCTGCGCGGGAAAGTCACTGGACAACACAATCTTCTGAACATAACCGAGAGTTGTGTGGAGCTGATAGTCTTAATTAGCTTGGTAGCAACTCATTTGGCAATGGCTTGAATGTAACGGACGTTTATTAATATCAAAATGTTACGCACTAAAGCTTTAAATGTGTGAATTGTGTGTTCTACCTTCTATCTTCTGTTCTCCTTTCTAAAATCAAACTGGCCCCATTTTCATGTTTCCTCTCATCTTTACATCATCTCCTTCCATCTGTCTTACTTTCAAAACAACTCTAGCATATCAATTCATGCTCCAGGAAATATCCACTGATGCAATATTTGTGCTGCTTTCACGCAAGTTTATGACAATATGTCAATGGTGAAAAAAGTCAAACTCTTTCTTACAGTACAGTGTATCAAATGTTTTTCTTATAGCCTACTGTAACGAATGACGAAGAACCTAAATCAATCTGAAAACAATGCTGACTTTGCACTGGCAACGAAGAAACCACCACAGTGTTTACTTGTTTAACATGATTAAGTAATGAATGGACATTAAATCACAATCAACTAGCTTAGCTAACTGCAAAACCATCTTTCTCTTTCCTGAGCAAGCATTTTCTAAACTCATAAAACTTGTTTACAACACAGCTAGCACCATTACTCATGTTAGGAGATTAACTGGCAGTTTATTTGAATGTGATTTCATCTGTTTGGCACCCCAGTTGAGCAGCTGCCCCAGTATCCTCTACAGATGGGACAGCTGTTTTAGGCCACTGTGCTTTATTGTAATTTTGATTTGCAAACATGCTCAGCAATATCATATTTATATTATAGTTGGTTTGTTCACCCAAACTAAAATATGGTTATAGTGACCCAGTGTCAGACACAACAACAAGCTCAAGTTTGGCTCAGCGGGTAGAGCAGGCGCACATATACTTGGAGGTTTATGCCTCGACGCAGATTATAATGGTTTGCGACTATACCATATTTTAGTTTGGCTAAATAAATAACAATAATATAAAAAATAAGACAAACAACCCATTATCTTGCTTGGCTTTCTACCCATAGGTGCTGCGTAAAGCATTTGTGCTACATTGTCCCAGTCTGTCTTGAGTTGGTAAACTGTTTCAATTAAAAGTTGAATTGCACAATTCATCATTAATATTCCTGCTCTGAAAAATACATAAGGAGACAAATTATTATGAATAAGAAAATAAACTTACATAATTCCATTTTTAAAGAAACCAATGATTGGTAGATGTAGTCAACCAAAGTTACGTCATATGATACACAGCACCGAGCTGATATCTAGTTCCATATTGTGACTGAAAATGACAGAGCTACAACTTCACCTAAAAGGGAAGTGCTGGAAAGAAGGAGAATTGGAACCAGTGACCAACTATGACAGTAAAATGTTTGGTTTGTACACAAACAGATTCAAGCTGTTTCTGCTTCAGCAGACAGGAAAGAAACTGACAGAAGCGGAGCAGATTTGTTTCTTATCATTTGACTTTTACACACCAAAACATCTAGAGGAAAAACACCCAAATGACACTGACCTTTGAGTCAGTTTCAATGCAATACAACTGGGAGAAGGAGCCACGTATGATTGCAGCCTGGACTGGCTCTAGTGAGTGTGGCAGATAATTGGCTGATGGGAAGAGCCAAATAAAGGATAAAACATAGATTTATATGGTGTTTGATGCTATTGGCAGGCACAGGTCTGTCTCCCTGCAACATGCTGGGTTCAGCTGTGAGGCAGGGACTGCGTGGACATGGCTGGATTAATCCAAGCTGTGTTTTGGTGTTATTGCCGTAGAAACCTAAATTAAAAAGCGGGTGTCAACTTGATGACTTCAGGGAAGGGGCCGTCTGCGTCTGATAGTAGCACTAAAGGAACTTTGGAAAGAAGTGGACAAAGTGACACAAGAGTGAAAAGTGAAAGAATGAATTGAAGCTAGAAGCAAGATTGAACATTAAACGTTACTAGTAAAAGCACATAAGTCCCTTTCTCACAGCATTAAGTCAACAGTTCTAACACAAAGGTGGTTTTGATTTGTTTGTGAGTGCAAATAAAGACACCCCACCTATAATGAGAGTAATCACAGGTTTATCTGGAGCAAACGGCTGTACTCTGCCCCCATAAAAAGCAAGGAACGTTAAAATGGTGATCTACCTAAAAAATCTTCAGTGTCTTCAGCATTATATTTCACTTTATGTTATTGTTTTAACAGATCCTTGTCACAATGCCGAGAACATCTTTTACGTTTATCAGTCAATGAGAAAAACTAAGCATTGTTCTGTGACTTCCTTACAAATATCTCTCACCATGACCCCTGAATCTAAGTAAGATAGTATAGAATATAGATTGATGGAGGATGAAGAGGATTTCTCTTGACATGTATTTACAGTCATTAAGTGTCGAAAAAGGCCATGCAAAATTGTTCAAATTCTGGTTGCAAGACACATTCACAGCAAACAGTGCGTCATTTTAGATTCCATGCCTCACGCAACACTGTGATAAACTCTGCTCGTCAGTCCCTCTGCTCTGCAATATTCATCTGATCAAAGGCGAGCCTCTGTGTTTCCCTGTCTTTGTCACTTTTCATTCTCTGTTTAAATTGTATTCATATGCAATAGATGTATAGTGTAGGAGTTGTCTAGTAAGTTGATGACATTTTGTCTTCATTACTATTTTCTTTGCTGGGCTTTAGGAGGACTTCTCAGTCTTATGTTGAGCTGCACGGTCATCAGTGTTTACAAGTTCCTGTCTTAGTGTCTTGCTGTGTCTGAAAACCACTGGGAAGTTTCTCACACTCCAGCAACACAACAGACTCTGCAGAGTGAGTGGCAACCTAAGTAAAATACAGCATGGTTCTATCTTATTGATTGCATGTTTAGCTTCTATCTACTAGCTCTAAGGCCAAGGACTCATTCATTCAAAAACAATGGGGACTAGAGGCAAAACAGACTCAAAAGTTGCAATTACAGTAATAAATCAATAATGGCTCTTTTCCCTCCATTATATACATAACGGAAACCACTTTGGCATGGTTAAAATTTAGTAAAAAATAAAATCTGTGTCAGTCTTGTCGTCAGTTGAGGTTATAAAGTAGGTCAAATACTAGTGACAGGAAGTGTTTTTTACACTGTGGGAAAAAATGTGATGTAGGAGGAGCTCATGGTTGTCCAGTGGTAAAGGAGTCACTTATAAAGCTGAGTTCTTTTTAAAGTTTCTCCTCTTTAATCTTCCCTCTGCCCCAACTATTGAATCTCGCCTTTATTCATCTCACACTTTATCTTTCCCAACACCCTTTTCTTTCTTCCAGTCTTTGCTGTCTCGGTGATATCGAGGCTTACAGCTGCTCTGCCCTTAGAGAAATCAGGCAGTTTTCATAACTGAAACATGCTAATAGGTTCCAAGTAAATACTTTTTTTATATAGAAAGGGGCCATGGTGTACTTGAGAAATTTGATTAGGATGCAGTGTACAATACGTTACTGCAGATGAAGGCCTGAGCTGAAGGATCAACATTCTGGCTTAGTTGATGACAGAAAGTGTGTGTGCGTCCGTGCAAGCGTGCATGTGTGTGTGTGTGTGTGTGTGTGTGTGTGTGTGTGTGTGTGTGTATAGAGTGTATAGAGCAAAGTCAAAGATGTGGCAAGTGAGAAAAAGAGCAGAATGAAAATAAAGTTTGAAAAATTATGCCACAATCTGCCGTTAATACTGGTATTAATATTTTAACAAATTACATTTCTTTAACAAGTTATTTCCTCTTTTGAATTTCTGTAGCCTTAGTTTAATGGCAAATTAAATATGAAGCAGTTATAATAAAGACAAATAAACAAGCAAGACAGTTTGTATTGCAGTTTTAATGGACTGGAATGTTAATGATGCTAAAAACATTTTTAGAGAGTTGTAGGACAAAAGCCAAGCTTTTCTTAAATGATGTTAAATGGTGTCATAAATGGAAACTGAAAGTTTAAAATGTCATCAGCTGCTCTAATATTCATATATTAACAATGGATCAAATTACTATGTGTAAAATGAACATGGTGACAAACCCACAGGGAATTATCACTCTGCAGTTTCCCTCAGCTCTAAGAAGCGTTTTAGTCTTTTTCTTATTGCATCTAAAACAAGTTAATATCAAATCACATTAATTGATCTGTGCAGTAGAACATGCAGAAAACTCAATGCTTGTTTTGCCAGGAAATGACAGTAATATTGTGATTCCATACTACTTGTTCCAAAATCACACAACTCTGTAACTCTTCCACTCCCACTGGGTTTCCTCACAAACACACAGAGATAAAAAAACGGTCAGCCCTGGGCTATGGTGCAGAAGACGCTCAGTGTGGTTCCACCTCATCCTCTTAATGTAGCACCCTGACTACATCCCTCCATCAAACTTCTTCTGTCCTTATGTTCCCTTGCGCCACAGGACCCCACCAACAGTCAAAGGCATCGTCCTCTAGAAGTGTGTGTGTGGGGGGTGTATATGCATGTGTATACCATGCAGATTAATTTTTAAGGAAAAGTGAAGCTTTACAAGGCTCCACAGTCTTGGCTTGATGAGAAAGAAAGCGACAGACTAGAAGCAGATGCTGACAAATAAAAACCTAACTAGCAATG
The DNA here is from genome assembly GCA_023566125.1 of Zingel zingel. Taxonomy (NCBI): domain Eukaryota; kingdom Metazoa; phylum Chordata; class Actinopteri; order Perciformes; family Percidae; genus Zingel; species Zingel zingel. Next base: position 12,795,016 of record CM042334.1, read on the forward strand.
CCGCCTCAGAGTCATCCACATAAAAGCTTCTCAGCTAGTTATTATCCCACAGATAAGTGGCCAGTAGGGCTGCAGGGAAAGTAAGAACTAGTGAGTGTGCACATGTGTGTGATTACAAGAGTGTATGCTCCTGTTCTAAGTGCCATTTTCTTCAAAAGAGTACCTGGTGAGGAAATAAAAACACAATACAGGTCTGATCCAGAGCTCCTGTATCCAATAAACAAAGCCACGTTTGATGTGTTATAAATGAACAGGAGCAAGACCCAGAGGGTGAAAAAGGGCCAAACTCACATGGAGCGTTGCACTGCCACAGATCAGGAAGACCGTCTTTCTTTTCATCATTTTTATAGCTCAGTCCAGCTTCCTGAATTACCCACACTCGACTCACTCCCCCATTGGCAAGTACAGCCCATGACACACACACACACACACACACACACACACACACACACACACACACACACACACACACACACACACACACACACACACACACACACACAGGTGAAGCAGGAGACCCCATGCCAGCCTCAATGGCCTACATCCGGCCTCTTCTGAGCTTATAGGAGGTCAAACCCACTTAACCCACTGACTCTGTCACACACTGTCATACTGCACTGAAAAGCACATTTGAAACTCTAAATTTCAACTGATAATACTCAAACTGCAGACTTTATTTTGACTAAGAGTCATTTTGATTGACATGCAGTTCACAGAGTGTAGGCTTTTTAAAACACCAGCTCTGAAAGCGCTGCCAGTATGGAATACACATGCTAATAAAAGTGAAAATAACTTTTCAGGAACAACTGTTTTTTGACACAACATCAAATAATACAGCGCACACAAACATTTTATGGTTTAAAACTGTAACCATAAAAATGGTGCTGCTGATGGTTGAAAGCTGTATTTAAACTATATTGTGTTGAGTAGTTAGTTGAGTAGGTATGTTCCGATACCGATACCAGTATCGGTATCGGCTCCGATACTGCCTAAAACGCTGGTATCGGTATTGGGAAGTACTGGAGTTTATGCACCGATCCGATACCACGTAATAAAGCCCTAAAGAACATCAACATTAAAGTAGTTCATTTATGTTCTTTTTCCGTTATAACTGACTGTCAAACTGCATAATAAAAGAAAGTTCTGTGGCATTTATGTCTCCCAAAGAGTTTAACCTGAGCCAGACCGACAACAAAAATAGAAATAATATCACATCCATACAGGGATAGTAGTATACAGTTGTTAAAACATAATAAAATATATGACACACTGGTATCGGATCGGTACTCGGTATCGGCCGATACGCAAGTTCAGGTATCGGAATCGGTATCGGGAAGCAAAAAATGGTATCCGACCATCTCTTGTGTTGAGAGACTGTTTGAATCCAATACAAACCTTCCTGACTACAGGACACTATACAGATAGGAAACCATTTTATTGTTAAAAAAAAAAAAAAATATATATATATATATATATATATATATATATATATATATATATATATATATATATATATATATATATATATATATACTCTAAGTCAGTCGACTTTTGTGTAGTTGCTTGTGGGTCGATTAACAATCCACTTCAAAAATGTCCTTCAATACATCTGTCAGTCTGTCTCCATTTGTCTTACATTTTATTTTGGCAGCGATCACAGAATCAGATTATTATTGGAGAAGACGACTGACGCTGGAGGCAAGAAAAGGAGCCGTCATCACAGACCCCATCGCTGCTTATCTGGGTGAAACCCAGCTGCAATGAACGTGCACAGTGATTTCAACATAGACATGCTTTACCCAGAAACTGGTGGGATCAATGATAACACGGAAAGCAAAACAAGCAAGGGCATGAGATGGAAGGCACTGATTGACAAGCAAAGGAAGATAATAAATACTGGAAAGGATCTTGCTAAAACAATAAACAAACATTTCCATTCCCTTTATGGGAATATTTAGGGAAATTACACGTTTAATTATTATATATGTATTACTGGTGAAAGTAGCCATTGAGCCAATAATTGCATTGAAAAATGCTCCTATTATCTCTTTGCTGAGCTGCTTTAAGTCCTCTGCTGCAACAATGATCCTCAAACATGTCCTACCCCAGCCCAAAGGTCTTTCAAACCATACACAGCTCCAGGTGATTTCACTAATTTGATCCCTATCTCTTGCAGAAGGTGTGAGAATCTGTGACATGAGCTGCTGAAAGTTGTTTCTTTGGAATGAAACCTGCATACATCAGGTTTGAGAAAAACAGAGCATGCCCAGGATACTAAACAATGCCTCTCCTTGTCATTGGCTTCCCTGAAGTTTCCCAGGTTTCCCTTCACTGTACTTCCTCCACTGGCTGTCTGTGGCTGTTGTATCTAATTTAGTGGCCTGGTGCTGCTGCTTACAGCTGCCAAAAGAGTACACTCTGGTCCTTATTTCAGCCCCACACATCGGCTCATTCTCTGCACAATGTAACTACCAGGTGTGGGATCCTTCCTTGCATCTCTCCACCTGCCCTCTCCCTTTCTCTTATAATTACATCCTCATTACTCAGGTCTCTACATGCCCCGAAAAAATGTCTGGGGCTTATAATTGGAGCTCCTATCTAAAACCAATAGATTTAAAAAAGTGCAACCATTATCTAAGCTTTCAAAGCCTGATGAGTTGATTAGAAACAAATTAATGTTGTGATGATAACCTTTCTTTTGAAATACAGTAACATGCCGTATAGGCAGTCCATTCCAATTTAAATTCAACAATCAAAAGTGTTAAGAATACAGTCAAGTGAACAATGTAGCTCCCATGGTGGACAATCAATGTAATCTCATCAATTCTGAAACATTACATTACGTAAAGATGCATCAATCGATGTATACTGTTATATTACATGTGATTAGGGCTGCAACTTTTCGTTATAGATTAATCTGACTTTTTCAGTCGACTAAGGGTTTAATCTAGCCTATAAAATGTCAGAAAGAAGAACAAGTCCATTACAATTACTAAGACGCAAAGCTATTTGATTTACAATCATATAACACAGAGAGAAAGCTACATGTCTTCACATTTAATAAGCTGGAACAAGAGAATATTTGACATTTTTGCTTGAAAATTAATCAAACATGCAGATCTTTAATTAATTCATCGACTTATTGTATCAGCTCAACGCGTGATGGATAGATGAATAAACAAATTGCAACACTGGCTATCATTTATTTTGACAGAGTGTGGGCGTGAACAGACTGGACTCTCTGGTCAGCTGGAGAACAGGAATGCTGCAGCAAGAATTTCAAATTGTGGTGATTCGATGTAGGGTTCCATTTGTGCCAAAATTAAGTCAACATGCTTACTGTCTATGTCTATGTGCCAATGTCTATGTCTATGCTTACTGTCTATGTCTATGTGCCAATGTCTATGTCTACTGTCTATGTCTATGTGTCAATGTGTCAATGTCTACTGTCTATGTCTATGTCTATGTGTCAATGTGTCTATGGCTATGCTTACTGTCTATGTGTATGTCTGTCTATCTATGTTGGTTGCTCACATGACAAAACATTTGTCTGTGTCAACTCAACTTATTCCTGTTGTCTGTTGCCCTCCTTGTCATTTGACTGTGTTGTCTTGCTGTGTCCATGCTGACTGTGTCATGACTGTGTCGTGTCACTCTGTCGTTGCTTTGTGTCGTTTCACTCTGTCGTTGTTATATGGAGTTTTAGTGTGTTGTTATGATTGTCGTCCTGATATGTCGACTTACTGTTATAAAGTTGAGCAGATTTCCCAGCTAAACAGGGGGAACAAGGGGAATGTCCAACACACAGTAGCCCTATCGTAGTGGTAACAGGGGCCTCCCCTCCCAGTTTTATCCCATCTAAAGCAATTATTGCAGATTATTTTCAAACACCTTGCCACATTAATAAGAGCAATCAGAATATCAGGAAAGTTGGTTAAACATAATCTGGGTTTATTTTAATGGGCTACAGTATAGGCTAATTATAAAATAATAATAACAGTATTGATAATAAATCTAATAGCAAAATAGTTTTCTTTCTGACAGCAATGTGAGGTGAACTGCATGGCAAATCATTCCAATGACTACTTTCAAACTCTTTGTTTATGTCAATCGGGAAGTATTAAACGGCCTTGCTCATCCCTCGTGAGCAAATAACCTTAAGGATATGAGGAATGCTGGAGTACAATGTTGCTGCTATTGCAATTCATCAGTGGCCACAGTGTAAACTAATTTATAGAGCCCACTTGGATGGCAAGGCAGTTCTTCATATTCACAGGGTGTGTTCAACTGACTGATTGCTCAAAGGCAGCTTACTAGTTTCTTAAGACAGTCTGTCTATTTTGGTAGGCTACCTATTTCCTACCCGCAGAAGAAATTGAATCATCAGTATTAGTGGCAGGTGACCATGTCCAAGCCAATGTGTGAAATAATGTTTCCTTTCAGCATTGCCCAACCACAGCTAAAATCAGGATGTCTTTCTATCCGGCTCTGTCAACATGCAAATCCCTGTAATGCAGCCAACATCTATATGTCATAATTTGGTGTATTTAAAAAAAACAAAAAACAAACATGCATCATTAAATACGGTTGCATTAGTTGTAAAGTCATTCCCATACAGATACATTGTCAGCGAGGACATGGAGACACTCGAGAAGTCAGCAGTTCATGTTTTTGACACAGTTTAAAAAAGAAAATCCTCCTTTTACCTTTGTGCTTCTCCATTCCCTTGCTGTTTCACCTTCTTGTCCCTTGCTTTCCTCCTCTCATAAAAACAAACAATGCCAAAAGTTTTTGGACAAGTCGCTCCCGTTTTCAACAATACCCGCTGAATGGCTGGCTGCTGGCTTTAGACCAGACGCACTGAGGTTTGACGGAACAACAGCGCTCTCCTCGTCTTCCTAATCTAGTTTGGCCGCACCTCCTCCCCTATGCAGCATCCACACTGCAGCTCGGTCATTCAGAGACTCACATGGGTCCCATAACAAAGTGAGGAAGAGTTTTCACTTTTCACTAGGATGTATATCTACTTTTGTTATCTTCTAATCAGGTTCGATTTATGTTTGTTTCCTGCTATGAATGAACCCTTACATCTTGGTTTAAAAACAACTTTTTGTTTTTCTTTTGATAATACTAAATAATTGCGCGATTTCTGTCAGAAGTAAGGATAAGTCTAATTTTGCATAAATTAAAGTGCAGTCCGCCAGATCAGACAGTAACAGAGGAAATGGTGTCTTGAGGACTACACTTTGTACATGGTAGGCTATAGATATCATTACCCATGTGCAGTTAGTGGCTTTCTTAAAAACACTTAGAGAGTATAGCCTACATAGCCTACTCTTCTTTCACGCACCTCCGTGGGAGAACTGCGTGGAGGTATGAGAGGAATGTCACGCAGAGAAACGCAACATGCTCCAGAAGATGATTATAACGCATGACGTGCATGCGAGTGTGTTGTATAAAGCCTCCACTTGGCTGAGGGCTTTCTATTTTAACATGCTACAGGGCGCAGGCGTAATCAAGGAGATTACGTGGATGAGTAGCAAAAGAGCAACACCAGAGTACCACTTGGTCACGGTTTGCACCAGTCACATTACACATTAACTGAAGCTAGAAAAAAGGCAGGTGGTAGTGCTGTGATGTCATCTGATGCTGGTTAATGATACACTCTCTATAAGCAAATGGCAGAAGACAGGATAGTTTGTTTTGGTCATGTTGCAAGTTGTATGTTTTGTATGTAAAAAAAAAAAAGTGACATTTTTTAGTCATGATAGAGGGTTCAGTTTTTCAACAACATCTTACATATTCATCCATCCTCTTGTTTTGTTTTTTACAGTCAGGGTCACAAAATAAACCCAGATTATGTTTAGCCAACTTTCCTGATATTCTGATTGCTCTTATTAATGTGGCAAGGTGTTTGAAAATAATCTGCAATAATTGCTTTAGATGGGATAAAACTGGGAGGCCCCTGTTACCACTACGACAGGGCTACTGTGTGTTGGACGTTCCCCTTGTTTAGCTGGGAAATCTGCTCAACTTGATAACAGTAAGTCGACATATCAGGATGACAATCATAACAACACACTAAGGTTGTGTCCTAGCTCAATGGTCAGAACTGGCACCCTGAAGAAGTCACCAGTCATCAGGGTCAGACAAGCCAAACCAAGATCCAAATTCAACACAGCAGAGGCTGAGATCAGAAATGAGGACTTCCCTGCTGTACAGTATTATGAGTGCTAGAAGAAATTATGACAAATGGAGGTTCTTCCCTAGACCTTTAATATATCCAAATGCAAAACCTGCCTTTCTAGCCTCATGAGTTTGAAGAGGAATTATTGTAAAATAGTATATTCATCAGAAGTGATGTCTCTTTGCCCTTCTGTCTGTGCCAAGATTTAAAGATCTCTGAAAAGACTTTTGAACTCATGCCATTTAAAAAAACCAAACAGCTATTGCTAGTATTTAGCGTCATTGCTATTTTTCAGTAATGCACACACTACCGACAATCCTATGAGAATCCCTATCCTTTCCCATGACTTGTTTGTCTGAACTTCAGAGAAGGTCTTGTTTAAATCTAGTGCTATATATTTTCCCAGCTTTGATTTGAACTTGTACGTCACAACCCAGTTTCTCCAAAGATACAAACATTTCCACTGGGGGATATCTCTTTTGCTTTTTGTCTTTCACACAACACTTATTGATACAATGTTATTTATGAGCATATGGCAATATCTTTGCAGTGTATGTGTGTGCCTCTGCATGTGAATATGAGCTACAAAAGCAGCATTGTCCTCTGGACATTTTCTCATGTGAAAATACAATGTTGTGAGTCAAACTAAACTCACTGTGATTAGTGTGTTGGCATGATTTTTCTCTATGTAGTAGCTTAAACTCGGTGCCTGAGAAAAAAAGTGTTCATATTAGTGTAAACCTATTAGGATGCAGGTTTGTATCCATCGCTGCAAATCGTATTTTCCAGTAATAACATTATACTGTAAATGATCTACTTTAAAACCTGCCAAAACATTGTAATGTCATATAACACTGTATATTCTTGATATATATGAGCCCTATCATGTAGCCTTCATTATTTTTGTGCATTAACGGTAGGCCTAATAATAATAATACTTAAACAAACAATCATTTATAAACATTTATAAAAAGCTTTAGTAATAAGAAATTGGTTAATTGGTAGCCACCGAAGCCGATAATGTGAGCCTGCTCTGGGTTGTTTGTGAAGGTCTTAAAGATGCATTTTGAATAATCTTCCTAAAGTCCTCATACCTCACACCCCTTTTCAGCTAAATGTTAAACTCCACAGGGTCTGTTTTCAGGATGGTAAGCTGCCTCAAAAATTTGGCACAGCTAGTTTTCAATCTGAAGAAATGCTTGCTTCTGTGTCTTCATTTATTGTAACACAAGCTGATACCATATAAATACAGTGTGTGTCAAACTACTTTCCAAGGTCAAGAATGAACTTCCTTGCTAAATAATTTGTTTTTGTTGTTATGCACAAATACAAAAGAAAATTTGCTCTTGAACAAATATTTTCACCTTCTACAATGTACAATACTTATTCAGTTCTTAGCCTTGGAAGGGTGTTTATTAGTCTGAATCTCTGTTCAGACTTCACAGGTCAGTTAAAAGCCAAGGGGTGATGTCACAGTTTTTTTTACACTTTATCGTATAGCCTTGTGCGAATGGTGAAAGTGTGAATGTGAGTCAGGCATGATGGCTCAGCATGAGTGCAATGCAAGGGTGGTATTTCTATTGTCTGTCTGTCCACAGCAGAAGAACTGTCTTTTTTAATCCAGCAAGGGAATTCCTATTGTGTAGCAGACCTTTGGAAGCCCCTGGCTTTACGGGTGGCTCCAGGTCTTGAACATTCAGATTCGAATGATTTACGGTCATCATGCTTGCCTGTGTGTGTGTGAGGTATGTGTGTGTAGGTGTTTCTGAGTGGGTCAGACATACTTGAACTTTACAAGATTAGATTTTTGAGTTAGAGGTACAACTGCAGAGTGGGCTTCCCTCCTCTTTTCTGCTGTGGATTGGAGCACAAAGAGCATTCCTCAGCTGTGAATCAGAGGACAAGGGTCACTGACTCAACTCCAAATTAACACTGGACCCTCTTTGATTCAGGGTCCTTTCTCATGTTTGCACACATATACACAGACACATAATGCACCACCAATCCCCTGAAAAGAGACCCCCCATTTATTTAGGTATTTTCATCTAATTGTAGTCTAAACCCCCTCTTACTGTTACGTCTGGGAATTTCCAAAGAAAGTTGAATCCACTGACTCTGCTGTACCTCCTTGTTGTTTTAAGAACATTTAGACCAAGAATGCAGAGGGCACTGGCTTTAGACACACTACACCTTGTAGAGATGGTGCTTGTTTCCCCACACCACAGAGGTGCGTGCACCTGACTAAACGTCAAGAGGCTCTCCCATGGCTAAAGTAGAAGAGTGTTAAGTCATAGCGCCATAATATTGTTTTTAGTTTATGTGTGCTCAGGTTCATGGTAACCTCTGTGGAAAATAAACACAGGTTCTTCAAGTTTCAAAGTGTGTGCGGATGACTCATGAAAATATCTAGGTGATACTTGTTGTGACAGCTTAAATCTTGGGTTATGTTTGGGGAACACAGAGAGATAGAGCGTATAGAAGTTGAATGTCCTAACAGTCATGTCTTAAATAAGATCTAGAAGAGGACAGGTATTTAGATGATTCACAAAATTTAACACCGATCAATACACTTGTTGCTTTACTTGTTTGTAACCAATACTGTGTTAAAGTTATTTTTTCTTAAACATTAATCAAGTCTGTCAAACAGGATGTATGCTGCACAATTCCAATGACTTTTGAAGTACAGTACAATCCAAGACTATCTGTCTATCTGTCTCTATAAAAATCACAAGTCTTTAGATGACTTTTGGAGCTGATTATTTCCAGACAAAGACTTCCAGCTGTGAAAAGTCTTTATATCTCAGCAGAATCACTGTGGGTGACATGACAACATGTGACACTGTGTGTCACGGTGCCCTAGCAGTTGTTCCATTAGTTGTTTTCACTGTGTCTGGAACGCAGCTACAGGATTTATTTCTAGATCGTCTTTAGCTAATTGAGCGACTGTTTTAAATTTACAAAAGGAGCTGAGCTGTACAATTTACATTAATGAAAAACTGTAATAATGTAAACTATCCCTTTGAATCGACAATTCTTTTTAAAGTTGTATTTCTTTCCTCCCATCCTATTTTCCTTACACTTCATCCTATAGTGTCTGTGTAAGCTCATACCATAACTGTGCTGCCATCTTCGTCTCTCTCAAGAGACTTGTATCTCAATACACGATCTACTGTAAATAAAGATGTAATAAACTAACAAAAACAAAAATCCCTTCTAGTAGGCTATTAATATTGCTATTAGATGGAAATTCTTGACAAGCTTTGTTGCCATGGTGAAATATTATTTTGGCATAACTTTCTATAGATATAGAAACAGTGGTTACAGTCATAGGCCATTTCCTGAGAACACATTACAACATGTCACAGAAAAAGCAGAGGTGTAAATAGTACAAACAACAATGGCATAATTCCATTTAGTTGCTTCGGTTTCAGGGACTTTCTCTCATGTTATGGCTTACTGTGACACTTGGATACAACAGAGCCATTGCTAATGTTATTCGTAACCTCTGTGCATGAAAATAAACTGTGACAGTCAGAACATAAACTTCTGGTCAGTTTCTCCTGCTCTATTCCTCCAGGCCTAAACCATAAAGCTGTAGTTCCCCACTGTCTTGCATTTGTGGCTCCATGCCTGTATGTTGCTGTGCAACATTGCCACCTGCAGGTGTTGATGTAGAAGTGTGGACAGCTCCAGATAAATTAATCTTTTTAACTAACCAAAAATGACAATTGAAGAATATTAATGTTGACTTTGTGCATATTTGAAAGTTATTGATGGCTTTTCTGTTATATTGAGTAAAAACATGATCTATTATGTGAAAATACAGTAGAAGAATTAAGCCTTTTTTCATTCCCAACACTATGCCGTGCTCCATCTGCCATTGAATCGGCAGCATGATAGACACAAACAGAAGCACATCTCACATTTCTCTGCTGCTTTATATCACTGCATTCTCCACCAAAGCCCCAACCTGTCAGACTCCTCAGCTTAGCAGCTGGCAGCAGGCAGCACCCTGACTAGCCTCATCTTAAACAAAGATATAAGTGTTCTCTCAGAGAGATGTACTGCCTCTGATGTTAGGGTACCGTACAGCCACAATAGAGCCTCCTCAAACACAATGATAAAAGACTTTATTAAAAAGCGCCTGTCCCTCCTTGACCTTGTCGCTGATTTTTTTCTCCAACCTTTAGTGTCAGTTATTGAAATTTCCTGAGATGTACCAGGACCTCAAGTGGGATAAGAGCATCATTTTACCAGACAAATTGAAATGCAAATCTCATACAATTCAAATGCAGATGGAGTTCAGCCTCTCTGCTTTGGTTAAGTTCAAGACAATTATAGCTGGGAAAATGACCTATTTGGATCCCAACAACAAGTAGACTATTTTGTGACATATTTAATATTAATATTATGATTATGATTATTATTGTGATTATTATTATTATTATTTGTTGACAGTTTTTACCATCCTCACTATCAATTCCCTGTTACAGTGTTCAATGATGTTCCATTAAAAGCCAAGAATACAAAAAGTATAAATGTAAGATATATACAGATTTGTATTATGTTTTGTTTATTTATTTATTTCAGTTAATAGCATAACTGGTGTGATCTTTTTTTTTTTTTTTTTTTTTTTTACTGTTTGGCTGGACTGACAACCCAGAATGTTTTCGACCCACAACAGAGTGTCTTAAACAGCAGAGCCCGTATCTATATATAGGCTATTTGCAATGTATTGTTTTAATAGGTTATAGGTTAAATAGTTCCAATATACCACCTACTGCTACTTTTCATATAATGGTAATAGGCTGTACATTTTAACAATATAAGCTAAATCAGTTTTGTTTATTTGGACAGGCTGAAATCAAACTAATTATATAGCCTACAAAATGAATGGAAATGAATGTGCAGGAAGAGGAAAGCCTGTTCTTATTGATTACTTAACTAAAAACTAAATAAGATTTTATGATATATGAACACAAAACCATTACAGAGTGTGAAATCATAAAAAAATAAAATAGTCTCTGTATGACTTTAAGGAAGATGTAACCAAATGAGTTAATTCCGTTACCACTGTAACTTATCTTATCAAAAAATAAAGGGCCCTCTCTGCTTGTGAGATTTTTTCCATATCAAGATAAAAGTACAAGGACACAATGTCGCCAAATGTATGTTTGGAGTGTATTGGAGTGGACATCTTTGACCTGAGAAACTACAAAGTGGCTTTTTTTGGTGCATATTTTTCCATGTAGCTCTCAGTGTCGAAAATATGGACCGCTACCTGGAAGCTTTTAAATGCCGCATAGAATTGCTGGGTTTTTGGTTTTTGACACTGTACCTTTAAATAAAACCCGTTTCCAGTACGCATGCGCATGGTGTGTTTAGTTTTCTCCAACCTGATGAACTGTCTAGTGTCGCTGCGCTAGCAAATCCATCGCTGCCAGTTCTTGTAATGTTTTGAGAGTAACAGCGGTGCTTTTCCCCACTGGAATACAAGGAGACGCCACGACACACTGCTGTCAATGAAGTCTACTTTTGAAGGTGCCTAAATTGCTGTGTGGGAATAGACAGTAGGATTAACAACAGTGCAAAGTATTAGCTCAATGCCCCTTCAGTCGGCAAGAATAGGTTTCCAGTTCCCACACCACATCCATGTTGACTGCGGCAGCCTTCGCACTAGGTTCAGGGCTACAAACACCACAACCCCTTTGTTCTTCTGTGGCAAAGATTCAGCTAAATTGCAGCGGTTTGTGGAAGAACCATCGCATGTTAAAATGTACATCCTTGTTTCAGTCTGAAGGATTGTTTACGCGTTAAAATGGCTGCTGAAATGGCATTTGGAAGATAGGGGTCTTGAATTAGTGCTGTAACGTTACTATACCTAGCAGAGGCCAAACTACAAATAAGCTACATATGCTAACAAATTATGTATTGGCTAGTCACAATTTTAATCGAGTTAGCTGCTTAATTAGCTTTAATCGATGGTCGGCTTTTTTGGTAGGTTCTTTCAACAAGAGGTAGGGTGAAGGGAATTCCTCCCACTCCAAGTCTATGCAAGCGGTTAAACAAGCAGCCTTTATGAACACTTTGACAACATTACATTTTCTTAGCCGTTTTGATTAGTAAACAGGCTTAGCTAAGCCTTAATGTGAGTATGCACAACACTCAACAAATATGCAGGACTTCTTTGTTATAATTAAAACAGCCTGAATTAGCCGAGGCTTTCTCCAGCAGAGCTAAAGGCCCCGGTCTTTTACTCGGCTTGGTCGTCCTGGCAGAAAAATGGATCCTGGGGGGAAATGTAAGACTGAACTCCTTCTTTTTGGACCCAAATTAGCCACCCACAGCGATCTGCGGGGTATCAACAGATACTTGGTGGTCTATGTTTTGTTTTACTTTGTACTGTTCACTCACGCCTCCCCGGCGAAACCGTGTGACAAGAATTGTCTATCTGGAAAATGTATCAACGGATCCTGCATCTGTGATCGAGGATGGGTTGGAGACCAGTGCCAGCATTGCCAAGGAAGGTTCAAGTAAGTGGCCATGCACTACATCTTATTTTATCTGTGGTCAACATTAGATTGATGCAGTGTCTTTGTTTTAGTAATTCTCATCATATTTCGATTTTAAATCATCTGAGCAACCTAAAGTAAGTTAAGATCAAATATGATCCAGAAGTGGCTGTTTACATCAAACAACAGTGTTAGTAGAAATTATTAGTACTCAGCAAACAGACCTTAGTGCACCTAGTTTTTTGGGTGATGGGTTGCAGTTAATAACTGCCTCGCATGTCAAAGACAAAACCCCTTTACACACTTACATGCTCAGTAACCAGCCGAACTGTTGTTCAAAACCTAACTATATTTTTGAATGAGCTAGCAGCCTCAACAGACCTGTTGAGCTCAACACTGTTCGCTTTCGACTAGCAGTCCAAAATTACAAAATATATAGTTTATTACCACAAAAGGCAAAGAAAAGCAGCAAATCTTCACAGTTAAAAACTGGAACAATGTTTTAGCGTTGACTTAAACAATTGGTCCAAAAAAGTTGCAGGTTAGATTTTGGTGGATTGACTAATTTGATTCAACTTCTCGTTTGGTGAAAATTTCTCACTTTGCCTGTAGCCACCCTCATTCCTTTAATTAGTTGTTTGTGATTTATCCCTGTTCCCTGGAGATATAGGCATGTATAATTATTACCCACATGTCTGATGTTGATGATTAAAGGAATGAGTGTGATTATCTTGCAAAATACAATCTGCACGTGTGAGCATGTACCAGAAAACCAAGCCTCTAACATGCACTGTTATTTTGACTTACGGCCTGATGCATTTGCACATAAAATCCATAAAGAAATAAATTGCTTTAGCTTTTGCCAGAGAAACAAGCCTACAGTGGCTTTGAGAAGACATCTGCAACGCATTTTGCAAATGCCTTGCAGCCTATATGGTGATTATGTCTATTGTTCCTAAACTGGAAGAATATGGGTGTTTATCAGCACAGGTAAATGCTATGTCAACCCCCTAATAGGTGCAATGAGTTAAGGATTGTGTGTACATTTGGTAGTAGTTAGGAGAAAGCAGGAAAATAATGGAAAGTGACCGAAGAAAAACATCAAACTGCTGTATAATGATAATCTTGAGTGTGACACTTGACAGGAACATCTAATGGATTTTCAGTACACCTGAAGCGCACTCTGGTACAGAAGTGCTTTGATCACAGTAATTACCGTTGCTCCTGATGTGTGTCTGAGGTTTTGTATGGGTTGTCATTAGGCATGTTGTCAGGGAATAACCTCCCATCACCTAAAGACAAACCACTGAAATGTGATAATTTAACTGTTAGCTTCTCTGTAGTCAGTGGAATGGAGGCATGCACCCTGGTTAATACATGATCACTTACACATTGCTGCAAAAACATGTTGTGGCTTCCCTCATAATAAGTGTGCAATCCTATCTTGAAAGTTTAATTCGGCATCACAGATTATTTTTCTTGTTTATGATGCGTTATAATTCAAATGGAGAAGGACCAAACATCACAGTGGCGTGGACAGCGGGAACACACAGAGTCTTGAAACGTTAAGGGACTGCACAGGATAATATTTCCCTGGGAAGTCCAAAGTGCGCCATAAAACATTAATTCATTCTTGGATGTCTACACTGTCCTAACTCATTGCTGGTTGCATGCAGCTGGGTGTTCATATCGATCAATAGACTTTGCATAAAGACTTTGCATATAAGCTTGCCTGATGTGAGATGTAAACAAAATACAAAACAGTGTTTGACACAAAAAAGATTCAAGATCATACTATACAGTATGCATACTTCATCAGTATGCATATATGCATCTTTATTAGATTAAAACTGTCTTTAGGCCATTATCCTTCAAAACCTCTGAATCGAAAGTAATGTTATACTCGTACACTCTCATGTTATGCATCCAAAACAACTAACAGGGAGCTAAAAAGGGAGTACAATTCAATTACTGTGTTACTCAGACCACCCACGAGAGCCCAGTATGTATTCGTGAAGCTTTCAAAGTCAGAAATAAAGAAACCAGGACTCTTTCTGTGATCTCAAGAACTGAACGGTATCAACTGACAGATACTCATTTTGTGGATTCATGAAGTAATGAGTTTTATCAAAATACAATCTGTTGCAAACCAGAAAAAAAGCATCACTGTGTGGGGAAACTAGTTTTGGGTAATTTGTCTCCTCATCGCAATCATTTTGTGGGTGGGATACCTACAAATTTCTTGTAACATGGGACAGTGATGAATGTCCATTCAGAAGTCGTTTATCATTGTGACACACTACTGTGAAGAATACTTTGTTGAAAATCGTTTCCAGTGTCAGACTTGAGGCAAGGCCAGAATGCAGCAGAGGAACCTTTTTAAGAGACAGATGATTTAATCTTTTGGTTGACAGGGATTGACCTTGGGCTCACTAAAGTTGGACACATGATTTCACCTTTTATAGAAGACTTTGCACCAGGACAACAGAGCTGCCTTAGACTGGGTGTTTCACAAGGAAATGCAACTTTTATACTCTCAAAAATACTTTATGAATTTGAGTCGTAACATCTTGATGTCTGTTCCATGCTGCTGCTTCTGAACTACAAAATGCACCTATAAAGTCTTTGATTTTCACCAGGTGGACAGTCTGACCACTGATTGGGTGTCATGCTGCTTTAGGGACATAAAAAAAAGATTGTCATTTCTAAAGCGGAGTGTGAGGGTGATTTTAAGAAGTAACATACTTAGGCTAATCTACTTACTCCATATTTTTTCTAACATTAGCTAACTGTTAAAAAGCAGTGTTCAATTTATGAAATGCTATTTCTGAAAGAAAAGATTCCAAACAACAATATATAAACATTTGCTTTTTATTCATGTATTTGATGTCTCAGACAGGCAACACAACAAATTACATGATGACTTGTGGTTAAAGATGCTCTTGTTTCCTCTACTTTTATGTCTTTAACTTAAAATGCTACTTTCCTAGCTGCAAAAAAATCCAGACCAGCAAGAAAATACAGTTAATGTGTAGCCCAATAATTACATGTATACATATACCAATCCATGGAACAACCATTAGAAGAATTGTTTCTTTAGATTCAAATGTATTTCAGGCATTTAACTTTACACATTCTACTCGAGGCAGCATACAGTATTCCTGTCCTAACTGTCCCGTCTCTGTGATCTTTCAGGTTGACTGAGCCCTCAGGATACCTCACCGATGGTCCAATCAACTACAAGTACAAAACAAAGTGCACCTGGCTCATTGAGGGCTAGTAAGTATTTTTGTAAATTGGTATGTTCTACTGAAGCTGAGCATGCACGGCCAAATTTAATAATGCCGTGTAAACTGATTGCTGCAATTAAACAAAGATCAGCATCTCTGTTGAAGGAAGTGTACTTTTGTTCCTTACACAGTATAATGTTAAGCGGCCGCCTGTAGCATTTTAAAGGGTTCTGAATGTTTGTCTGTTGAGCTGGGTTTGACTACTAAGAGTGAGAATCTCTGTACCAGTTGATGCTTGAACTTGTCATAGCAACCACGGTCACTGCGATGACGGAGCTGTTTGGAAATGTTATTGCCAGGAAGAAAAGGGAGGCCAGCCTGTCATCCTGGGGTCCTTAAAACCTTTTGGGAACAACAACATATGAATCCTGCAGTGACTTGGAAAACAAATGTGTATGTTGTTGAAATGTCCGTCCTTTAACCTAAACCATTATTTCATTCTTTCCTCTGCAGTCCAAATGCAGTTCTCCGGTTAAGATTTAACCACTTTGCCACAGAATGTAGTTGGGACCATATGTACGTCTATGATGGAGACTCGATATATGCCCCTATGGTTGCTGTTTTCAGGTAAGAAACTCCAAAGTGAAAGAGTGGATTGATACTTTAGGGTTAATACATAAATGGTTAGGTGGATGTTTTTTTTTAAGACAGGAGCGAGACGTGATTTTCAGGCTGTTTAATTTACTCTTCACTTAATGTAACATGTGTCTGGTTATCTTGATTTAGCAGAGTTATTGGTTTGTAACTGTAACTTAGAATTGGTGCGGGTTGTGATTATGAGAAAATGATTCCAATGAATTTCCTGCATTTCTCCACAGCGGTCTCATTGTGCCAGAGATACGAGGAAATGAGACGGTTCCTGAGGTTGAGACAACTTCAGGCTATGCACTACTACACTTTTTCAGCGATGCTGCATATAACCTGACAGGATTTGAAATATTTTACTCGTAAGTTATCCAGACTCTACATTTGAACCTAAACTACAAGCAAAGCATAACGTATAAAAACCTCACATTGTTTATATTTTTAGATTTGGATTCCTGACCTGGAACCAATTCCTGCTCAGCTTGTGTTTTAGGCCATTACCTGTGTCAGAGACATTTTTCAGGTTTTCATTGATGTGTCTAATTTATTGTAAATTGTGCATTTAATTCTCCTAGCTAGTTGATGGATGTTAACCTGTTTCTGCATCCTACATTTCAGCAACAAAAAAAGGCTGGTACAAGTGCTTTTCTGCTGGACTAAAACCCACAGCAACAATCACTGTTAATGAACAGTGACCTGCTTGACAGTTTTTCATTTATTACTAATTATTTTATCCGCCACACCTTTGCCAAACGCTAGGTGATTCTCATTAATCTTCCTCAGTCTCCAAGTAAAGGTCTGTGAGTGGCCTAAATAGTGCATACAGTGTTTGGCTAAATGAAAACATCCTTCTGTCTAGGATAAACTCCTGTCCCAATAACTGCTCTAGCCATGGGAAGTGCACCCCTGGTAACTCGGCCGCCAGCAGAGTGTACTGTGAATGTGACAAGTACTGGAAAGGCGAGGCCTGTGACATACCGTACTGCAGGAACAACTGCGGCAGCCCCGACCACGGCTACTGCGACCTCACTGGGGAGAAGTTGTGCGTCTGCAATGACAGCTGGCAAGGTAACAGTCAGTTCTGTCCAAACCCAACAGATGTTTGCAAGCTTTCAGATTGCGAAGAATTTGCTTAAACCAAACCAAGTAATATTTCATTGCTCTGGCATTACATGTTTTTGGTATCTGCTATTTCACTGTCAACATACACACTCAGCATTGACACACAATAGAAAACGACATAGTGAATTGAAGTATTTTTTAATCATTTCACCACATTCAAAACACTGAGTGATGAATCATATGCAACATACTTTTCCAATCACAGGTTGTAAAAATGATCATGTAGGAAGATGAAGAGACTGTGTTTGCAGACAAGTGTGCACAGCTGTGTTGTTTTGTGTCATAATGCTGATTGGTACCGTGCCGATAAGTCCTGTGACAGAGCGTTATTATGTAGCCTCCAGCTGGAGGGAACCAAATGCTTTCACGTGATGAAACTTGACAGAATCATTAGCAAAAGCATGTGCTTTTTCAGCACGGCCTTCATTCACACACAGTTAAACATATTCACACCTCCCTGTCTGTCATGTTCGGTTAAGGAGAGGCTATGCTTTTGTTTGGGTTTGAGAGAGGCATGTTTGCTATTTCACTGTGTAGGAATGAAAAAATGTGTCAAATGCTGCTGAAAAATTCCATCCTTAAAAGAGATTCAGCATCAGATAAATGTGGTTCTTTCTCTTAAAATAGTGGGGCATCTGTGTAGCTCACCTGGTAGAGCGTACGCCCATATACGGAAGCTCAGTCCTCGATGCAGCGGGCCCGGGTTCGACTCCGACTTGTGGTCCTTTGCTGCATGTCATTCCCCCCTTTCTCTCCCCATTTCATGTCTAAGCTGGCCTAAAAATCCCCCAAAAATAATCTTTAAAAAAAAATAGTGCAGCAATGAGCCATCAACTGTTATTTCTTTCTTTCTCATCCCGTCTTGTAGGCCCAGACTGCTCTCTAACTGTACCTTCCACTGAGTCCTTCTGGGTTCTACCAAGCGTCAAGCCGTTTGGCACATCACTCGGCAGAGCTTCCCATAAGGCTGTGGTGCAAGAAAAGGTCATGTGGGTGGTGGGCGGATACACCTTCAACTACAGCTCTTTCCAGATGATTCTCAAGTAAGTCCCAGAGTATAGATTTTTCCACAAGCAAAATGTCTGTTTATTTGTTTTTGAATGAAAAAACAGATATTTGGTAGTTTGTCCAGTCCACTGCATTCTCAGATTAAGTCCTGACCATGCCCTCACTTTGAATGTTCACTGAGCAAAACTACTAGAAAGTGCGGAAAAGTTTGTGGCTTCTCAGAATATTAACTGTCACTCAAATCTTGTGTTAACAGTGTTAGGGCCACCTGTTTCGCTTTGTCAAAACTGGCAAGTGTGGGAGTTAATCTTTCAGTGGTTTGCTTGAAAGTATAGGTGGTGCATTGACTTGAGAAATTGAGCATTTAGTATTTAGTGTACTTTGTTGCGTCCAGATAAAATGCAGACTGGCTGATTAAAAGGCTGACATCTGTGCTGAGTCATGTCCTGGCTCAGAGTTAACTAATCTGAATTGCCTGGACATGCGCTCTCCATCTGATCCATCTGTTTGTTCAACATCAGGTGCTGTGATTTCTGAGGAAAATTGATCCTGGGCTCCAAAAGTATTTTGAATTAATGACCAATGTGCGATGACATGACCAGCTGTTGTATAGTGAATGCCTACAAACGTGAATTCCCCCGTGTTTATCAGTGTGCAAATCCTCTAGCTAAACAAAAGTTCTTTTTGTGACTGGAAGCGGTACCTTTGACATGAAGGAAACTGCTACCTTTTGTGATTACATCAGCTGATCATGAGGTAAAATAAGATTTATGTGTCACGGAGGGACAAACTACATGTGTGCAGTGTTTAATAAATGTGTTTCATGTTCAGCACAAGGTCATGCATTAAAGTGTAATGTTCTGTTGCTTTGCTCTGCAGCTACAACCTGGAGAGTGGCATCTGGAACACAGTTCCCATCAACAGTGGCCCTGTGCCAAGATACGGCCACTCACTCGCTGCCTACCAGGTAAACACACATACACATATGCCTCACCCTCTCTGGGTACAGATGTAATTTAAAATACGCTAATGTTAACAGTAGGGAGGGAGAATTAGATGGGGTGAAAGAGCAATAAAAGTTTGCTCACACAAAAAGGAAACCACTTTCCACATTTCAAATGGAAATTGCTAATTTTCAGTATTAACATGTCATCTTCAAATAACTACATGTCTTCAAACACAAAGCTTAGAGACATGTTTTCTTTCTCATGGCCATATATCCATGATTACTAGACAAAAATATTTGTATTGTAAGTCTGCAACATTCCAGTTTCTCAACATGAACAAGCTTTATGGCTTTATATAAACTGAAAAGTAGAGGAAGCAATTACATTGAAACAGGCTTGTTTGAAAGGTACATTTTCTATCTATATGTTTTGACACACAGCCTTTCCTTTCACTTGTATTACTGCATGCATCAGCTTCTTTGCATGCATGTATAAACACTCAACTCTCTTTTTCTCAGGATGATATCTATATGTTTGGTGGGAAACTGGAGGCGGGCTGGGCGAATGTGACAGACGAGCTGTGGGTGTTCAACATACCAAGTCGGACGTGGCAGCGGAGAAACCCTGTGGTTGGCCCACCAGCCCAGATATACGCTGTGGAGGGTCACTCGGCCCACTGCGTCTCGCTAGACGAGGGCGAGGCAATTATGCTGGTCATCTTTGGCTACTCCCCCATCTACAGCTACATCAGCAACGTTCAGGAGTATAGCCTGAGTGAGTCACAGCTTAAAGAGACTGCTTGTTTCTCATTCTATGAGCTCTCTATATTTTATATATCCTATCCCTATTGCATGACATCTTCGACATTTAAATCAAAACCTATAAAATATAAAGTGCATACAACAAAATGACTGCATTTATGCATAATCTGTTTTTTGCCAAATAATGTCAAAACTTTAGCCCAGCTGTCTCCATGTGATGAAGGATGCAAATTTTGAAAATATAATTTGATTCCTATCATTTTTTTTTTTACTGCAATAAAAGATTCCTGTATATGTGTTCTTGTCAGGATCCAATACGTGGCTAGTGCCTGAGACCAAAGGTGCCGTTCCCCAGGGAGGTTACGGCCACAGCAGCACGTATGACAGTGCCAGTGGTAGTGTGTATATTCATGGAGGCTATAAGGCACTGCCTGCCAACAAGTACGGCCTTGTTGATGACCTTTACCGCTATGAGGTTAACACCCGGACATGGTAAATCGACACATACTCATTATGCATTCATGTCGGTGTATGTAAATCTGTTTGTTACGTGTTTTCTCATTATTTCTGCCCTTGACACACTTGTCATGCATATGTTTTAGGTTCATTTTGAGAGAGAGCAGCTTTCCACGTTACTTGCACTCAGCTGTGCTCCTCAGCGGCACCCTGCTCATCTTCGGCGGCAACACACACAACGACACATCGCTCAGCAACGGCGCCAAGTGTTTCTCTGCTGACTTCCTTGCGTATGACATCGGTAGGACTCCTATTATTCTCAACATTATGCCACCATTTGAACGGTGACCTCTCCAATGGTGTTATTAGCAACTTGAAAAATGTTTGTCAAAAACCTCTCTAATGTCATAAGCACAAAGACACACCAGATGTCTACATATTGTTTTGTGTTTTCCTCAGCTTGTGATGAGTGGAGACTCCTGCCTAAACCAGACCTGCACAGGGACGTCAACCGCTTTGGTCACTCTGCTGTGGTCAGCAACGGGTGAGTCTCGCTTATGGAATCTGCAGTCAGACTAAAGCACACTGGACAGACGCTTCACACAAACTACAGGTTTTTAGTACATTTATCTTGTGGCTGCTTATTAAACAAGGTCATGACATCACATTTTACTGCCTGTTATTACTTTGTTGCACTTTTCGTAGAGCGATTTTTACCCTTCTGAAGTGTTTAATAAGTAGAAATAAATAGGACAATCAAGTTTATCTCTATTTTGTGCCTTCTTGTTTACACTCTGTTCTCACGTTTTCTTTGCCAGGTCCATGTATGTGTTTGGGGGCTTCTCCGGCGTGCTGCTCAATGATGTGCTTGTTTACCGACCCCCCAGCTGCCAGGCCTACTTGGCAGAGGAAGGGTGTGTGAAGGCTGGGCCGGGGGTGCGCTGCATCTGGAGTAGAGGCCGCTGTCTTCCCTGGGAACCCAGCATGGTTAATGGAAGCCTCACTCCTGCCTCATTCTGCCCCCCTAAACCTGGTGAGAAATTAACTCTGTTTAACTTTCCACTTTTTTGCAGAGTGAATGTTTCCTATCTGCTCTTCCACACTTACAACACAGGCATTTAGGCTCTTTGCTATTCTGAATGACTGCTGTTGTGGTTTTAGCTCTGACTAATAATAATAATCAACTGTTCATTACATCAACAGAATGCTCTTCCTTTTAGGTTATCAACTAGTTTCATGCGTATTGTTTTCATATTCCTCAGGAACTATTTCCCTCTACTTAAATATAGATACATCTTATGTATTCCAGAAAATGTATAATTTTGGACAATATACACTCATTACTGCACTCTGTTGTCCCTCTCCCTATATGTTTTTAGTCACAGTGGACGAGCGGTGCTACCGGTTCTCAGACTGTGCCAGCTGTACAGCCAACACCAACGGGTGCCAGTGGTGTGATGACAAGAAGTGCATCTCTGCCTCCAGCAACTGTACCTCTGTGAGTCGTCCAACAGGGGGCGTCAAAGCACTTCTGGTCTTCTGAAACACACACACACACACACACACACACACACACACACACACACACACACACACACACACACACTTGTGTTTGTAAGCTTCGGATATTGGTCATCTTCACTGTTGAAATCAAGTGATAATTCAGGTTATTATGGTGTCTCTGTTTAGGAAGAGTATATACTGTCCGTATGTCGTACCTTTTAGTTAAATCTAATGCATAATAGTTTAAACAGGACTGTATTTTAGCGGTGAAAGATATTTACTCTCATGAGCTCTCAACAGTTCCACATGTTTTGGATCTATCTTAAATTTAAAGCTTCTGTCAACCGTCCTGTGTTTTCTATTCTCTCTTTCTTTTTCTGTAGAACGTGAGGAACTTCACGGAGTGTCCAGTGCGGAACGAGCATGTGTGCAGCAAGCTTGCCAACTGCAAGAGCTGCTCACTGAATCTCAACTGTCAGTGGGACCAGAATCAGTCAGAGTGCCACGCTTTGCCTGGTAAGATAGACGTTGGGCCCCCAACATACGTTTGCATACACATTGGCTTTGGACTTATACACGTGCATGAGAAGATGTCCAGGTTTACTCTTTTGTTTTTGTTGTTGCTGTAAGTGTAGCACTTACCATTGTACATGAACCTTATTCTTAATATCATGGATAAAATCTGATGAGAGCTTATGCTTCATAACATAAAACAGTCACTTGTGTTGTGAAATGATGAGAAGTTGTGTTAAGTGTAATGAATGACTCCACACATTCAGACCTGAAGCGAATATTTAAACTTATAATCATTAAACCTTGCTATTAGGATTTGTACATTGTATTGTACATCTGACTTCAACACAGCATCTGCTATTTGCAGAGATGTACTTTCAAGGTGTCATCCTGATGTTTGTCAGGCTTGGCAGTTTATTTATCTTACCTCTCACCCTCTACTCCTCCTCCCAAATGTTGACTGGCTAAATCTCAAGAATTGTTGCTGTCACTATATCCATATTTTTCAGTTTGTAAAAACTTGTCGCCCAAGGGCTTGTTGCAGCAGTGGGAGTTTCAAATCTTATGTGTGTTTGTGTGTATTTCTGATGCCTGAAGGGGAGTCTCGGCACGATTCGCATGTACTTGCACACACATTTAAATGAGCACCCAATTAACAGGCTTTCTCTAAGGCAAAAAGTGCAGATTGCGCACATATATACACACACACACACACACACACACACACACACACACACACACACACACACACACACACACACACACACACACACACACACACACACAAAGTCCTAAATCTTCAGTCTGCTGTGGTTTGGAAGGAAGCAGATAATCATAAACACATATTGCAGGAAGTCTGCTATGTTCTCTACTTGCAATCTTTTTTTCTTGAAGAATGGTGTTGAGCAGTATTTAACTAATGATTTAAAGTGTAATTGAATTTAAAGATTACATCATTTATACATATATTTTTAAATGTATCAAATGACAAGGTGAAAACAATGTGAAATGGGTCCCTCTCAGTGATGAACATACAGAATTATCACCCAAATCTGCAGCTCCCATCAGCTTTACGTAGCTTTACAACAGGTTTTCAGCTCATTGCTCATTTACTGTTTCGGTTCACTCACACCGCTCTCATAGCATCATTTTCGCCGACAGAAAGCCACTGTTGTCACCCAAAAAGCTCTTAAAAACCCTTTTGTACACAACCTCCTTTGCACCAAATGGCTAAAATGAAAAAGTCTTGTCAAAATAGTTTCACATATTACTAACATCTAACATGTCTTGGCCCATGGCTCATACATCTTCTTATCATACTCTTTCTTTTTTCCCAGCCCAGCAGTGCAGTGAGGGATGGAGCCAAGTGGGGGAGGCCTGTCTGAGGATCAACTCCAGCCGTGAGAGTTATGACAATGCCCAACACTACTGCAAGAACCTCAATGGAAACATCGCCTCACTCACCACCTCCAAACAAGTGGACTTTGTGCTTGAGGAGCTAAAGAAGCTCCAGCAACAAGACAAGGTAAATATAAAAGCCTGCAGTAAATACGGTATGTCAAATTCAATCCGAAATATTTTCAGCTGTCCTCAGATGCCGGGTAATTGGGTATGCAGCTTACAACTTGGTGTTTAGCTGACAGAAGAGAACAAAGATTATCTGTCTGTAACTCTGTTGAGTTATTCATTCTGAGATGATTTTCTCCTGATCAGTTTTGTACTTGTGCACAGCTCGGTTTCCTGTCTGATTGCAGCCCTGCTTTTAGCTTGTATAATTCATGTCTTTCAACCATTTTTCATCACATTGTTTTCGATTTGGCAGTGCCACAGACTGTATGGTTTGTTTTTGACTATGATGCAATTACAAGTAGAAGACAATGCTCGGCTTTAGTTTCTGAGATACGCTGTTGCTGTTTCTTCTTTCTGCTTTATATAACACACCAGGGCCATATGACTCACTGTCTGTAGGAACAATCATGAGCACTTATCTAAGGCATAGCCTTGCTTTTAGTTTTCACTTTGGTCAGAGTATAACTTCGAAATTCCTTTGCTTTTATAAAGTGCATTTTAAAAATTGATTCTTAATATGCACAAATACATCAACACAATAACGGAAATTGGTGACACAAATTCAAAATGTGTGTAGGTTTGTGGCCCTCGTCGAGTTTACATGTCTGAGTTAGTAGGCTCCAAATGCTTTAGACCCATACTGTGATATGCTGCACCTTGAGATGTCCAGTATGCCCAGCAATACAGTTGAGAACGGCTCATTAACTATAACTCATAAATTACGATTTGTTCATAGAAAGAAAAATGAATTGTCCTGACATCATAATTCAAATCTCTTCATCTTTAATAGAAAACACTCACCTTCTCATCTCGCCACAGCTGCCTTGCACTGAAAGAAAATTGTGGAGTCTACTGATGATTTTAGTTTGGTCATGCCTGCTGTATTCATGAGGATATCATTTGTTTATCAGTCTGCTGGAGTAGAAAGTCATGTGTTTGTTCCAAACAGAACCTTGACATGCCATTTCCCATCATTTTCCCCATTACTTTGCGAGTTGAATCCTGAAGGCAAATAAGTATTCATATCTGTGAAATTATTCTCAGCAGACTTTTAATGGCATTCTTGGTTCCCAGGTGTAAATGCAGTAGCCGTTCATTTCTTAAATAGCACAATGGAGCAGAAAGGGGAGGCAGAGTTGCGATAATTTATCCTAAATTTCAATACACAGTGACTCGTCTGGCCTTTATGTGTTAAGCCTTTTTTCCATGTCTCCACAGCGGCTGTCTCCCTGGGTGGGCCTGAGAAAAATCAATGTGTCGTACTGGGGTTGGGAGGACATGTCTCCCTTCACCAACGGCAGCCTGCGCTGGCTGCCCGGCGAGCCCAGTGACTCTGGTTTCTGTGCATACCTGGAGGAGCCTCAGGTGTCAGGCCTGAGGGCCAATCCATGCACTGCCACTGCCCATGGCCTCATCTGTGAAAAAGCTACCGGTAAGACACGCTCACATGCATGCATGCGTATACTGCATGGATATGATCTATCTGTTTGGAAACGTTGTAACATTACATAGGAATTGCACTCTGATATGAAAATGACCCATTATCCTTTCCTTCTGTCTTGTACTTTCCTGTCCAGGAAACCCCAACCAGAGTTCCCGTCCATCCTGTAAGAAGCCTTGCTCTCTGCACACCAATTGTGCCAACTGTACCAGCCAGGCCATGGAGTGTATGTGGTGCGGCAGTGCGCAGCGCTGTGTCGACTCAACTGCCTATGTTATCTCTTTCCCCTATGGCCAGTGTCTGGAGTGGCAGACTGGTGATTGTGTGGGTAAGTGTCTTTTACGTACCGTAATCTAGATGAGGCTTCTTTGAGTCTATAGTCTGGCATTAAGGTGGCCGGCAATACGCTTTCCCAGGTTACTTTGCAATCAATATTCATCACAGCCCGAAAGGAGGTTAAAAGAGGAAAACAGCTTAAAGTGGAAGGTGTTTGTGTCAGAGGGAAAACGGTATTAGTTTCCTCTAATTCTGATTCGCTTGAGAAGTTTTTTTTTCTGGCGTTGTAATGCCCAATTGCTCTCACAAAGTCGCCCCAACTGATTTCCCTGTTGACCATGCTACTGATGGACTCTTAAGCAGTATCTGGCTTTACGTGGTTAAAAGACAGTCACGTATCAAGGAACAATTACAGAGAAGCCTACAAATAAATTCCCTCTGCGAATGAGAAGATAAGTATGATGGGAATAGCTGCATATACCGTAATGTAAATATGAACGTTATTGTAGTTTTTTGGAGTAGGGTTAAGGAAAAGATTCACCCGAGGAAAAAGTGATTATCCATCAGAGTTGAATAGATCAGATAATAGGCTTAGATTCAAACATGAAACAAACACATCTGCTTCATTTGTTATTCTTATTTGTCATCATATCTAAAAGTAAATAAAATAAGCACTGGACGCATACAGAGGCTAAACTGTTGACAGTATTTTTCACTTCACATTGCTAAGTTGATCAGAGGGATCCCTCACCTGAGGGTCCGTGCTGTTGTGCTGCGTGATGTATGATTTATATCCACAGTTGTGTCAGATCGTAAAAACATTTCAGATCAGTTTAGCGAGTAACAAATTTAGGGAGGTGAAGGGTGCAGTCTCAAATTCATTTGTGTCAGCCGGTGTTAGGTAACTCAGAGACGTTTCTGTACACTGGATATTTGTCTTGAGGAATTTGTCCCCTTTGGCTTGAAGGACAGAGAAGGGTATCCTATAAATTCTCTTTCTGTCTGCTCTGACTTTGCTCATTCAAGTTTCAAACACCACTTAAGTCTTGAATTACCTCTCTTACTTTACTTCTTTCCTCCTCGTTTTCAGTGCATGGAGAGGCTTTCTTTATGCTGAGTACATTGCACACATGTACTTAAAACCATAGACCTGGGATAAAATGCCCTGTAGTATCATTACCTTCAGGGAGGCTTTGAAAGGGCAGACTGTGATGTATGTGTTGCTCTCAGTAGAGATTTATAATTTAGCATTTCTGACCTTGCACAAGTAGTTATTTTTTTGGGAGTTAGTAATACTTGGTAGTAGTTTGTTGCTTTGATGTAAGGAAGCACTCTTTATTCATGGCCTTCAACAGTAGTTCTAGTGATTTCTACCTGTCATGTTAAGTAGTAATCCAAAATACCTCTTCAGCTTCTTATTTTACCAGATCAAACAGTCAGACCAAATGTATCAACATCACATCTCTGCTATGAACACACTGTCTATCTGTTTCATCAACATAGGTCAGAAAAAGCCAAACTGCATTTACTTTAGATATACTGTAATTTAAAAGATGCACGGTGGAGTTGACTTTCCCTTTTTCCTCCCAGCATTTTGCTTTGTCCTTGATTTGATAGTAGGGCTGGGAAAAAAATCGATTTGATTTAAAAATCGAGTAGGTAGGTCAAATCGGATTTTTTTAGGGAAAAAAATCGCCCAGCTCTATTTGATAGTAGGACTGGGCTGTGTGCTCCATACTACATCAACGCCATTGTTTTAGGTCCTGCAGTTACGCTGTAAGTGACTAGATGCACAGTACAGTAGGTGAGCTCAAACAATGAGTTGATTTAAAATGCCAAACTGTTTCAAATGTGAGAATGTACTGCTTTTTGTGTCATATATGATGCAATGCCTCTCTGCGTTTTGGACTGTTGGTGGGACAAAATAAGCTATTTGAATACGCAACTTGGGCTCTGGGAATTTAAAATTTGGAATTCACATTTTCTCTTCTGTCAGTTTAGAGGGGGAGGGAGGGATCATTAATTAATTGATTGATTGATTGATTGAGAAAATAATGATGCAGATGAACTGATTTTGAAAATAGTCATTAGTTGTTATTCTGGGCTGTATTTATATTAAAAGAAGCCATTAGGAAGTACTGCTAAAATATAATTCTGTATCTCTGCCATCACAATATTCACAAGTATGCTTTGGTCATTAAAAACTAGATTCCATCATATTTTAAGAGGCCGTGCCTTGACTGCATCCTCTGTTTCTCTACTATTTCAGTTTCTGTACAATTTCTTAAGCTGCGGAGGGCAGTAAGGATGGAGTAAAATTCTTTGCGTATGGCTCCCACATTCTCATAAGGGTACTTGGTGATATTAAGCAACATTTGTCATCTGTTGATTGCAGAGTGCATTAAAAGACATGCACAGAAAAGATACTGAAGTTGTCATTTTGATCAATGATCTTTGTAACACTTTGCAAGCAGTAAACAGCCTGCAGACACGGATTAAAGTAAATGTAACCACAGGAGGCGTTGGACAGCAAAGTGGATGCACAATAAACTGATGTTATGAAATCTGAGCTTCTAGAATTTTTCCCTCAAAAGTCATATTTTGATGCCATTTGTGATTAAATGATGATGTTAAACTCGTTTACATTTTAAAATGCACTTGAAAGCTTCCATAAATAAATTCAGACTTGACAGTGTTGTCGAGAGAATAGGGGCCGGGAATACAGGTTATGTTTGCTCGGCTGGTGAAAACTCTTAACACTGGATGAAGCGACACATTTTGCTGTACAGACCCAGTCACGACCACTATCCAATTTATGTCGTCCGTGTTCACACAGAGTTTTTATTTCAACATGCTTTTGTGTTGTGGCCAGACAAAAGTCCTCCTTCAGCTGCTTCTTTTCTCAGAATGGTATGCTAGTTAGAAATCAGCCACTAGAAATCAGCCTGTTGTCAAAACATACTTAAATGGCCTTACTTTGTGCTGATTGTTCTCGCGTCATGGTTTCACATCCATTAGCAGAATAGCTGGAGACTTTTTGACATAAACTGAGGTAAAAGCACTCAGTGTTTGTCTCCTTAAAATAGTAGTGGCATTTTCCCCATTTGAAGTGTCTGTCTGGATGGCAAGTGGCAGCACTGAAACTTGTCAAGCAATTTAGTGGCCCAAAAGTTCATCCCCCAACTGACAACACAGCATCGCTCCCTTGGGTTTCTGAGTTTGGAGCGAGGTGCCACTTCACACATCACATTTAAGCCTTTCATTGAACTTTGCTCAAATAACAAACCTTTCACTGGCCCTTGTGTGCTGATACATTTTGTTTTATCATTCTTTGGCCTTTTCACCTCTCAATCAACTGTTGAATGCTCAACACTTGCTTCTTATCTTCTTATGTGCCCTCAGATCCGTTGTCCTGACAGCTCACTAGATAACCAGCTTGTGTTTTCAGTGCAAAGCACATTCATGCTCCTTAATCTGCATGTCCTGCTAAAGGCTAAGAAATGACTGGTTTTGTATGTTTAAAAGCCTGAAATCATGAAAGCAACATCCCTCAGGATTTTATTTGCGGCAACATTGGGCCTTGTTACAATTTGCCTTCTGCTGTTTGTTTTAAGGTTACTACCCTGGTAAATAAATGTTAAAATGAAAAGAAATGGACAAATGTGACTAACAAAGGACAATAAACAAAGACAAAAAGCAATTTTGGGTTTAAATTATATATATATATATATATATATATATATATATATATATATATATATATATATATATATATATATATATATATATATATATAAATAAATAAATAAAAAGAGCAAAGGAGTGCAACAGTAATGAAAACTTTCCAATATGATAGTTTTAAGAAATACAAGTCTCTCACTCTTCGTCTCTCCTTTTAGCCCAGAACTGTTCAGGCCTGCGGACATGTTCCCAATGCTTGGAGCAGCCTGAATGTGGCTGGTGTGGAGATCCCAGCAGCACAGGGAAGGGCCTGTGCATAGAGGGCTCTTACCGGGGGCCGATGAAAAGACTGGCGAAGCAGGGCCAGCAGGTCCAGTCCCAGGACATGATCCTGGAGCCGGGCATCTGCCCCAAAGACAAAGGCTACGAGTGGGCCTTCATTCACTGCCCTGGTAAGGAATCCACTTCCTGTCTGTCTTACTGAAATTACAGATCATGCGTCATAAGTGTATCTTCTTGAAAGGTTGTTATTACTGTACCTATTAACTGTCACGTCTTAAGTTTAAAAAAATGTTCTTGTCAAGGATTCCTGTTACAGCTTCCCTATGCAACTAATCCCTCCCTGCTGACTTTATGCAATCTTATGCTAGTATGCCATTTAATGCAGTCATCAAGCCCCAGTCCGTACAACCACGTCATGTAAGACGATGATATACTCAGTTGTAATATGAGACTGTGCGGTGTGCTCAGTGGCTCAGTGATATTAATAAAAAACCTTGAGAAATCTGAAGGGACATGTAGTTTTGGATGATATTTTGCCTTATTATTTAAGCCTTTAGGTGCTAAGCTTGGCGTTTTTCATTTTTTAATTCTCAATGATGGGATGAATTATAACAATCCATATTTACAGTGTGGAAAAAAACAATGCAAACAAGGTTAACTTATGA
Organism: Zingel zingel; assembly: GCA_023566125.1. Classification (NCBI taxonomy): domain Eukaryota; kingdom Metazoa; phylum Chordata; class Actinopteri; order Perciformes; family Percidae; genus Zingel; species Zingel zingel. The sequence goes on from CM042334.1 coordinate 12,825,814, forward strand.
ATCAGTCTTACATAAAAGAAACACTTATTTTTTTATTTTATATACTTTTCCATTAGATGTAACTAATTATTATTTCCAATTGGACACATAGATGTAGCTTCATTAAAAGTTGCAGCCATTAAAAATATTTTAAAAGTCAAGTCTGATTAAATAGCAATTAATCTGACATGGCAGACACAAGCTGCTGACAGCTCTAATGGGTCTGTTGATTTTCCAAGAAGCAATAATAACAACAACCCCTAAGTGTACGTTTTGTTGGGCGAGTGTCAAATCCAAGCTTTTTAATTAGCTGCAGGGAGCATGATCAACATGATTGTGTGGCTTGGATTCAAACTATACAAAAATGAATCTGTAAATCCGACTTGCAGGCACATGAAGATGATTGTGACTGCAAGCATGTTAATTCACTCTTCCTGTCCCTAATCATAAAGAAATAAATAAATAATCCATGTTAGTTCCACCTTGTGTTAGCTTGCTCTCTGCCCCCAGTATAACCCACAATAAGGATACATTAACTGTGGTAGCCATGAGTTGCTTAATGTGTTAAGATTTGACATTTCATATTCACTTATTTCCTATATATCTAGTTGAAATACAGAAAGTTAAAGCAGTTAAATGTATTCCAACCCTGCTGTTGCATTAATCCATAACCTCTCTATCTTTCTTTGTCAGCATGCCAGTGTAATGGCCACAGCACGTGCGTGAACGGCAGTGTGTGCGAACAGTGCCGTAATCTCACCACTGGTCCTCACTGCCAGACCTGCATGCCGGGTTACCATGGAGACCCAACCAATGGCGGCAAATGCCAGGGTGAGTGCTGCATCGCCGCAGACATGAGTTATTCTGCACACATACGACATAATGAATTTACTTGTTATTATTTTGGTGATGTAGTCAATTGATTTAACTCTAACCCTCTTAATCTTTCCTCAATCATCTGTATACATTTCATTTCAATTAACAATCATTAAGTTTAAACAAATACAACACAAATTATATTCTCTATTTTCTTTTATTTTGACTAGACCTACTGTGTGTAAAAGATAATTAAACTCTTTCTAATAATTCTAATTAGTATGTGATAAACATGCAATAATAACGCAACTTAACTAACAGAGGGCACTATTGTGTATTGAGAGGAATTGGTGACAATTTGTCCGTTCTGTTTGATTATTGAGAATATTCCTCCATGTTGGTTTCATAAAGAAAATAGACATCTGATCTCTGTTGGTTTCTTTTTGCCGTGGCAACTGAGTTGAAAATACCACTCTCACTAAAGACAAGGAAATGTCAAGATCATCTGTGTTTACCTGACATAAGAGTGAGTGTAGAGCAGATGTGGTACACTGTGGGAAGTGGAGGTATAATGTAGAGAATGGCTGTAAACATTAGGATGTTAGCTTAGGAACAGGCATTCAACTGAATATAAAATGATTTTAGGTGAATTTGGTAACAGTCTCAGGGTGTTATTAAATAAATTGGAGATTGACTGAAGACTGGTAGTAGCGCTTTCTTGTCAAGAGGAGATTTACCCACGCTCCCTGTCCCTTATAAGACGTGAATAGCATTCCTGAGAAATTACATGGCTATTGTTTGAATTGCCAGACTGTCACACACACACACACACACACACACAGACACACACACACACACACACACACACACACACACACACACACACACACACACCTGGGAGCTTTATGGTCTCAGATACCGTCTGCTAATGCATAGGCTATGGCTATAGCTGTAACCTGTAAAGGGAAACTACACAGGTGATCATCTGTGAAGGGAATATTCTGCTTATTCGTTTGGAGCCTGGGGGCGAAATGACTCAACATCATTATATGCCATGAGTACATGCAAATAGAACCATGCTTTAATGTAAACGCAAGGGGATCCATTGCATATTCAGTGTTTGTTTTATGCACTCCTACCTAGCGTGACTTGCACACAGTACAACTAAATCCCTGTATCACCAGCTGTCAATAAGAAGAAATGTAGGAGTAAGTGCTATGATACTCAGTTAAAAGCACTCATGTAACCTGAAATAGTCATGTACCATCTTAGGTGCTGTGAAAGAGGTTTAGAACTGTGTCCGCTGACCCTTCTGTAAAACACCTTCTCAGTGTTTTAAAGCTCAGTCAACTGAAAGGAATAGGTTATTTATTTGCAAGTGCAAACCTGAAAGGCTGCCCCACTAGTAGCACTTAATGAGCCAATTCACACATCTATTGCTGCACTTTTTTATATTACACACACACATGCCCAGTGGGTATTGTGGTGTCCTATCTAGGGGGGGGGGGCTTATTTTCTCCATCATGTCTCAGATCTTTGAAGTTCAGCCAGTCTTTTGGGAAATACACTTGTTTACCATCCTACCCAGATCAATATCAATTTCATCTCAGAGTGTTCAGTACAGCAGAAGACATGTACAGTGAGGAAAATAAGTATTTGAACACCCTGCTATTTTGCAGATTCTCCCACTTGGAAATCATGGAGGGGTCTGAAATTGTCATCGTAGGTGCATGTCCACTGTGAGAGACATAATCTAAAAAAGAAAATCCAGAAATCACAATGTATGATTTTTTAACTATTTATTTGTATGATACAGCTGCAAATAAGTATTTGAACACCTGAGAAAATCAATGTTAATATTTGGTACAGTAGCCTTTGTTTGCAATTACAGAGGTCAAACGTTTCCTGTAGTTTTTCACCAGGTTTGCACACACTGCAGGAGGGAGTTTGGCCCACTCCTCCACACAGATCTTCTCTAGATCAGTCAGGTTTCTGGGCTGTCGCTGAGAAACACGGAGTTTGAGCTCCCTCCAAAGATTCTCTATTGGGTTTAGGTCTGGAGACTGGCTAGGCCACGCCAGAACCTTGATATGCTTCTTACAGAGCCACTCCTTGGTTATCCTGGCTGTGTGCTTCGGGTCATTGTCATGTTGGAAGACCCAGCCTCGACCCATCTTCAATGCTCTAACTGAGGGAAGGAGGTTGTTCCCCAAAATCTCGCAATACATGGCCCCGGTCATCCTCTCCTTAATACGGTGCAGTCGCCCTGTCCCATGTGCAGAAAAACACCCCCAAAGCATGGTGCTACCACCCCCATGCTTCACAGTAGGGATGGTGTTCTGGGGATGGTACTCATCATTCTTCTTCCTCCAAACACGGTTAGTGGAATTATGACCAAAAAGTTCTATTTTGGTCTCATCTGACCACATGACTTTCTCCCATGACTCCTCTGGATCATCCAAATGGTCATTGGCAAACTTAAGACGGGCCTTGACATGTGCTGGTTTAAGCAGGGGAACCTTCCGTGCAATGCATGATTTCAAACCATGACGTCTTAGTGTATTACCAACAGTAACCTTGGAAACGGTGGTCCCAGCTCTTTTCAGGTCATTGACCAGCTCCTCCCGTGTAGTCCTGGGCTGATTTCTCATCTTTCTTAGGATCATTGAGACCCCACGAGGTGAGATCTTGCATGGAGCCCCAGTCCGAGGGAGATTGACAGTCATGTTTAGCTTCTTCCATTTTCTAATGATTGCTCCAACAGTGGACCTTTTTTCACCAAGCTGCTTGGCAATTTCCCTGTAGCCCTTTCCAGCCTTGTGAAGGTGTACAATTTTGACTATAGTGTCTTTGGACAGCTCTTTGGTCTTGGCCATGTTAGTAGTTGGATTCTTACTGATTGTATGGGGTGGACAGGTGTCTTTATGCAGCTAACGAACCTCAAACAGGTGCATCTAATTTAGGATAATAAATGGAGTGGAGGTGGACATTTTAAAGGCAGACTAACAGGTCTTTGAGGGTCAGAATTCTAGCTGATAGACAGGTGCTCAAATACTTATTTGCAGCTCTATCATACAAATAAATAGTTAAAAAATCATACATTGTGATTTCTGGATTTTTGTTTTTAGATGATGTCTCTCACAGTGGACATGCACCTACGATGACAATTTCAGACCCCTCCATGATTTCCAAGTGGGAGAACCTGCAAAATAGCAGGGTGTTCAAATACTTATTTTCTTCACTGTATGTAGCCTAGCTTATCACAAGCACTGCAAGCAATGGGAAACTACTAGCCTAGTGCTATAAAGTGGGGGGAAAACAACTGTTACGACAATAAGTGTAGGCTTTATTGTGCCCTCAGGAGATCCTGAACTCAAAGCTTTAAACGTGCAAGCACATACAAACAAAAATCTTCACTTTATTCACATTTTCAGCTTTGTTTGATGCTAATCAACAATCCAATTTCCATCTGTGTTTTGTCGCCCCTTCCAGCCTGTAAGTGTAATGGTCATGCAAGTGTGTGCCAGGTGTTAACTGGCAAGTGCTTCTGTACCACCAAGGGGATCAAAGGAGACCAGTGCCAGCTGTGAGTACTCCGACCACATGCTTACACACGCATGCAAAAACAGAAGTGCCTTGTCGTTTTTTAAATGGTTGCATTTTCCAACACTTCATAGTATAGGTGTTTACTACCACATTAGTTTATGGTCAGTTCAGCATCTACATACCCTGTTTCCTAAAGTTCAGATTTGCAACAGAGAGGTCAACTAAGAGATGTTCCGAGTGAAATTCACTGACTTGAGGTAATGCCAATCAAAAGCGAGTCTCTGTGCTGCCTGTTACCGGGCCAGTCATCAGTTGGGATGGAGCCATGACAAAATGCTCGCAGCTATTTTAAGGGAAACTCATTTTGACAAGCGAGACAGATACATATGGGAGGGTGTGATGTGCTGTTTGTGATATTTTGCCTAAAAAAAAAAAAGCCTAAATATTGGTTCAGTGATTTCCACATATTTATGAACAGAGCTTCTGTTATGAAATAGAGATAAAAGCCCACCCTGGAGATTTTAAAGAGGACCCAAAAAAATGATAACTTTAACTAAACAAATCCTTAATACTGTACATATTGGATTAGTGCTGTCATGAATTAGTCAGAAAGACACTCAAATATAAGTATATACACATTAAATGGACATTGATTTGGTTTTGAATCATGACATAGTCGGACTTTCAGTCCCCCCTTTGTTTTAATTATATGATGGGCTTCATAGACTGTGAGGTCACAGTTCATGGGCATTGATTTCTTATCACTGAGAGCAGCCCTCTTCCTTCTCTTGTGGAGGATTGGATATTGTAATGATTTGGCGGTTTAAAAAAAAAAAAAAAAAAAAAAAAACATCAGTTGGCATTATTGTCCAGAAACTCCACCTCCAGCAGGATTTCTGCTGACGCAGTGGATTTCCTCCAATGTGGGAGGACCATCTCCACTTAGCTGTCTGCTATCCCAGTTGTAAGCAGAATGGACTGATGCTTTTAATACCCCTAATGCAGTTAGAGTTATAGAGGGGTCACTGGCAAAAACGAATGCACATCCACACCCACACACCATGCCTTGAAGTGTTTCTCGCTCTCGCTCTCTCTCTCTAACACTGGATCACAATTGCATATTCAGGTTCGTGTTTAGGTTTGTCATCTCTACGTGTTCAGTCACACATTTCCAACCATATTTAAATTAATCTGATTTGTTAATAAAAAAACCATCTAAAGTACAAATCAGATTTTGCACATGTCATACTGATTCTATTGAGCCATCTTCTCGCTGAATACAATGACAACCGTTTAGTCAGCACAAGTCACATAAAGTAGTCATGATGCCCCCCTGTGGAGTTTTCTTAAAAACAAACAAAAGTTCTGTTTGCATGATCTGTTTCTCACCAAAACACAACAAGAAACATTGTCGTGTACGGCTGATCACTACACTGATTGTGTGTATCACTGAGGTCTAACAAACTAATGAATGCATTTCCTTCCTCATAAAACATTTGTCAATGGTTTTTAATTTTAAAATCGTGGGTGGTTTACATTCTATTATTATTACTAGTCTGCTTCCTCTTTGCCTTTGTTGGCATATGGCTACACTGTTGTGGAATGGTGTCTCCACATGTTCCTGCAAAACAAAACGGGGGACCACTCCTAAAACATCACTCCATAGCACCACTAGTGGTCAAAAACTTCACAGGGTGCCTTTTTAATCTTTTGGGTTGAAATCTCAAAACAAAGTTGTGGTTCCATCGTGCTCTGTATGTAAATTATGCGTTTGCATGAGCTGTTAAGCAGAAGAAAAGTGTATGTGATTAGAAAATAAATATTTACATAATCTGAAGCATTTTCATATAATTACATGTACAGTACATTGTTCTACTTTTATACTATGATGGTCGATCTAAACTGTAGTAGTCCAAACTGTATTAATGTGTCATAAAAACCCAGTATCTAGCAATATTGGGTTTTTTTTTCTTAGAGAAATCATGAAGTGCACACGGATCAATACCTGTTACACCCTTTGTGTCAGGAGCAGTTTTTTCATAGGAGCCAATACGTGGTAGTTGTTCTAAGTACTGACGAGCACCGTGTTGGAACCGAAAAAGAGAGTGCGTCACCTATAGAGACTCAAAGTTTATCAAGAAAGTCTATTTCTTGGACACTACAAGGTAGTTGACGTCAAAGCCTTGGAGACATAGTCACAATGTGCAAGAAAAACCATTGAGTGAGAGAACACATGAAGTGCTCAGACGGAGGGAGAGGCTGGAGGAGAGTGAGACCTCAATGCTTTTCTCTTGACTTTGACAGTAAATAAATGGCGCTTTGCACAGATGACGGAAACGTCACTGCTACCAGATGGAATGCAGCGCAGTACAATGCAGAGCAACACACGGATAGCAGGTGGCTAACAGTTGACACAAATGACTCTGTTTCCACCCTACGAAATCCGAGGGTTGTATCAGAACGGGCCAAGCACCAGCAGGCTGATCATCAGCCATTTAGAGGGTGGATGTGCCCATACAGCTCTGGATCCAGTTATGGGAAAGGTTCCTGCAGCCCATTACTGATAATCAGCTTCAAATTTAGCCAGCAACATAAACCACCAGAATATGTTGCTAATTCAGTCCCATTTACACTTTAATTAGATTGTCATTATCAACAACCGCTGTTAAATTGCTGTCTTTAATCTCAAAATCAAGATGCTTTTTCACATTCAAACATTTTGGAGTATTCAATTTTATTCAAGTGTAATCTAATTAGTGTGTGTATGTATTGACTAACAGTTGGGGTGTTTGCTGTTCCCTTTTTTGTAATGTAATTTCTAGTATCTCATTACATGTAATCAGTGTCACCCCAACCCCTGTCTGCCACTCACTCGCACCGCCCCCTTACACAAAGACCTCCACACAAGGGTACTCTGTCTTTTCCGCACTGTGCACAACAGTACACACATGCACTCTTTCACACTTGCATGCACCGCGACCACCGACGCCATTAGGACCTCCGAATAATAGCTGCAGTAATGAAGTGAAATGTGCATCAGTGCAAAATAGAATTGTTTTTGAAAACAATTGATAAGGTCCACACTGCGTTACATTGATGAGTCATACAAGAGCGGTTAGGGAAATATTTTTCTGTGATAGTGCTCATTATTCAGGATCCTTCTTGTGCTGGAGGTAACAGATAGTAGCTCTGAGAGTGTACATGTGTGTGCCTGCTCTAGCCTGCGTATGTGTGAAGGACATTGTTCATAGCACATTCCCTGTGTGTGTGTCGGTGTGTGTTTTGCCTGTTAAATCCCAGTGTGTGCACAAGCACAGACAAAGGTTCCAAGTTGAATGTAGATCAAATTAAGATACAGTGGAGGGGGATTGCCTGAAGTTCAGATGTGTGCACGCATGCATGCAGGTGTAGATTAAATTAAGATACAGCGTAGGGAAGTTGTATTATACACTTCAAGATGAGCGTGCGGGTGTGTGTGTGCTTTGCCATCTACAAATGCCAGGCAGCTAAAATGCCCCAGGAGTGATGTTCTGCAAGGTTAAAAAAAAAAAGCACTCTACCCTTTCTACCCCTTACCCTTGCCAATTTAATATAAACCATGAGAGCAGCAGAGCTAGCTCCTCCCCAGCCCAGTGTCCTGCCCCCATTAGATCAGTTAGAGCACTGATGCTTGTCCTTCAGGACTTGCTGGTTAGATATAGAGGCAGACTCCTCCTTCATCTGGCCAGTTAATATTGTTAAAGCATACATTTACTATGCATGTGTCTCTGAGTAATCAGCAGCTGTAAAACAGCTGTTGGAGACAAGAGACATGACAGTATATAAGATATATAAGCATCAGCTATATGAACAATTTATAATTCACTTTTTAAGCTTAAATATAAGCTCAAATTACAGTATTACAACGTTTTTAGTCTACACTCTGCCTGTATCACATCCTGGTGATATTTGGAGTGTTGGAACACATCTCCACCCACATCTGACTGACATTTTTTTGCGTAATGCCGTCTGTCTTGTGAATCCAAAAATGCTACAAAACAACCAGTGTTGCGTTATTTTTAGAGGGAGAGTCATTCACTGTAACATCACTATCGACCACCTCCTCCTCAGCAGCGTTCGTGTCTCTCAGCTGGTTTGCTCCACTCCTCCGTATCCCTCTTTGCTGGGTGTCCTCTCTGACTCCTCAACACCGCCTCTGATATTCACGTTTTAACAACTCTAATTGGTTGTCTGTGAGATAAAAAACAACACTGACACAAAATCAGTGTGGTAATAGATAACTTTGTTGTTGTTTTAATGCAATTTTTACTTTATTAGTGCATATGTAGTTCTTACAGCAGAGGGATGACATAGTAGTTCCGAGTGAATTGTAGAGTGTTTAATATTGCGAGACAGAGCGGGGAGATGCATTAAAAAGGAGATAGAGAACACTAATCCAATAAAAACTGCCATATGTTCCTCCTCATTACAGGCCTTTGCAAAGCCATGAGCCTGACAAAACCCTTGGAACAGTTGATGGCACTCTATGGATGGTAAATGATTTTGCTTGGCAGCACTTCATTTGAAAGTCAGGCTATTTTGGCTGATGTCATGCCACACTATCTGTGTAAAAAGTGTGTATAGTGTCAAACTGCAGTGGTTTAAGCAAACTGCATGACCTTACAGGACACCAAGAAAACCAATTACATCCTTCTATTTAATTAATGCACAGGAAAACGTCTGTTTCTTTAGAAATGTATTAATCCAACTCTGAAGGACAGCATAGAGACTGCATCTTAAATTGTAAGAGAATCCAGTTCATACAGAATGTGTAGCAGTGAGTGGCGGAAAGGTTTAAAGTGGTGCATCTTTTTATTGTCAATAGACAGTTAATGTTTGTATTTGCCATTTGTGAGGACAGTGGCGATGTCTGAGGCTTCAAAATTAGAGTGTTTGTCAACTAACAACGACAATGGATTGGAGGCAAATGGAAGCTAGTAATTGTCCAATTTTCACACCATGTTTAGCCCTGGGTTTGGACCCTCATTAGCTAGAGTTATAGATTCATTGGCCTTGGGCTTACAGTCATTTCACACTTGCAACAAACACAGACCATGGGTAGGCAGAGGTAATTATAGTTCATATATTTTTTCTTCTTCTTCTTCTGGAAACGACTACTTTTTGTTTGCTTCTTATTTGTCACGGTTTTATAGTTGTATTGTCATGAGAATTAGAAAAAGTATTTTTTGCTTCACTGGCTCTTTAAAGGGGGAAATTAAACTGTATATTTTTTTTCCGCATGACGACCATCAGTGCCCTTTATTACTGTGTGCTTCATGTATAAGTTAATTAATGTTACAGTGGAAAATGGTTTCTAAATGCTTTAAAATGAGTTTTGTGTTTTAAAAATTTTAAATAAAGTCTATAACTCCAACAGACTGAACAGCATAATAAGAAATGCAAGGGTGCATCATTTTGATGCACAGTTTAGTGTATATAATTGTACTCAAAGTACTACAGAGCAGACTGTCTCATTTCTTCCTGATGTTTGTCATGCCTCCTGTGTACATCTTGATCACACACTGCTGTACAAGGTTTCTGTTGAAGAGCTTTGGTCCATGCAGATGTAAACAGATGCAAGAAATGACCTAGAGTCATTGACCAAATGTAGTCTTGATAAGTATTTTTTGGTACTTTTTTGTGGCATTTTAAAGTAGTTCATGTTCTTGTTTAGGTTTAGTTCTTTTTCACCATTGCATTTGTTGTCAATTGTTGTTTGAGATTCTAACGCTGGTTAAGAAATATACTGCACTTTAGTGCCATGGATACTAAACTCCACTCCAGAACAGAGTTATCCCTGATCTTTGTGGGTTATCTCCAAAAATGTAGTTGTAATAGGGCTATGAATCGACAGGGGAATCAAAAGTAATAGGACGATCATTTTCCAATCAAAAGTAAACAAAGTCATGTGCTGTAAGCGCTGTGAAGATGTTCACCCTATGCCCTGATTATCAAGTCTGAATCCTTAAACTCTGATTCTCAATTTTGGATTATTTATCTCAAATAATCAAGTAGGAATTATTGTACTTAAATTTGGCTGTTTGCTCAAAGGACGTTAAGGGATTAAATTAGTATGTTACTTTTAGATGCCACTCTGGGCTCTCTGATCAGGTGGTACATAAAGTTTGTTGCATGTCACTGTGTTGCTTTGATAAACAAAATCTAATTAACTTTTGCAAACTATCAGATTATTTCCTCTTCGTCAGAAGTAAGAGACCTGATGAAGTGCCAACAGCAGGAGCTAATGCGCTGGCACTTGGCAAACACTGCCCCTGATAAGGAAGCATTCTTGCTCTGTCTGTTAGCGCTCTTCTTTATCTTGTTCTCTCCTCTCTGTTGTCTTCACTGCAGATGTGACTCAGAAAACCGTTACCTTGGCAATCCACTCAGAGGAACCTGTTACTGTGAGTAATTCTGCGCTGGACGGCTACTTGCTGTAGAGACCGCTCATAAGCACACGCACACCTCGATTATTTTTGGCTATTCTCTCTCTCTCTCTCTGTGTCTGTCTCTCTCTCTTTACTCTTCCACTCAGGGCAGATGGAGCATTTTAGCACTTTGGCACCAGGGGCGCTTGTTCAGTGATAGAATGACTTGTCGTGAAAATGTCAAGTGCATCAGAAGGAGTGAGTGTTTAAGCTAATCAAGGACACGGAGGGAGTAAAAACTCTCCACTTGTCTCAACTCACTCCCTCAATCAACCACCTTCTCTTTCATTAATTTAGAAAGTTGACTAAATGTTAGTTTGACTTGAGTGTGCACTGCAGTACAATGAAAACCTATCAACAAGCCGGCTGCATTATGGCATAAATAAATGACATAAAGTTTACACCCAGTGCCCAGTATTCTTCTGTATACTGTACATGTTGGTGTCTGTGCTTTGTGTGTTTATTTGCTTGATGTGGTGTCCTTCATGGTGCTGCAGTACATCTCTCATTCAACTCTCTCGCCAATGACAACAGAGCCTTTGCCAAGGTTTTTGTCCCTTTTTGAAATGCCACAGCCTGACACGGGCTCAATGAGGGGAAGACAGGAACTAAAAGCCTGGAGCTTGCTTTAACCTCTGCATACCACTGGGACCTTTTCTTGAGCTCTGTTACGCAGTATTGTAAACATGACACTCCTGACTGTCTGAAAGGCCATTGAGCAAGGATTAACACGCCCCACTTACTGTGACGTCATCCAGCTACTTTACTGTGTGTATTTGTTGACTTCTCACTTCTGCTATCTCCCAAACTGTTAGGTTAAAACCCTTTGACTACCACATGCATACTTAACCACGCATGCAATCAAACAGAAAACTGTCAGGCGACAAGTTTAGTTTTGCTTCTGAAAAATCACATAAACACAATTTATATGTGACAATTTTGTTTGTTGATGTTTCTACTGCACGATTTATCGCACCCAGACAAAATGATGTACACCCAATTTGACCCGTGCATCAGTAAGAAAGCATTTTAATCCACATAGTTGGATTTATACAAAGAGGTTGACTGATCAATTATTCTGTCTTTATTTATTGTTAAAAAAAAATCTGCCCACTGGAAATGTAATCATCTACTACCCCATTACTTGCAAACAAAAAAATCAAACATCCATGGTACAAATGTGATTGAGGATACAATCCAATGTGTATGTGTATACTCTACACTCAATCAGTATGTCGTGACTTCATGCAGCCACGTGACCACTATTAATGAATAATTTGATACTTTATTAATCGCTGCAGGGCAAATTTTCAAGCTCACTCTCAGTCAGGTGTTCCTACTCGTTCTCTGCTTGATGAGAAAATTGTACAACCTGATTGCCGTCATTGGATTTAATTACAGACCTTTTGATTTCACTTGTCTCCATCATTCTATCACTTGGAAGTTTCTTTTGATCATATCACATAGCATACATCTCTATATATTTATTCTGCCATAGCAGTCTCCAGTAGTGTAGGCCACAGCTGGCAGCTTAGATGGTCTATATCCTTCAGAAAGTTCCCACTCCTCTTTATGTTCAGTTAGCTGTCGAATTATATGACTGCTTTTTTTTATTTTTTTATTTATATAAACAGACAATCTCCTGATCGACTACCAGTTCACCTTCAGTCTCATCCAGGAAGATGATAATCACTACACTGCCATCAACTTTATGGCCTCACCTGAGCAGGTAACGATCGAGTCATACGCTGACACATTTAACGTTGATGATCGTTTTTTTTTTATCATGATGCTAAACAGTTGCACCAGGAGTCTGGAACAGCCCATAACTTTAAGGCTCCTTGAATCCTTGTTGAATTGCATAACCTCTTCATAATATCTCTGCTTTTATGATGTACTTTACTATAATGATGCTCATGCTCTTTTTTGTGTGTGATATTATCAGTTTATCTTATATTTAACTACATTTATGTTTTATGTTCTCCATCTGAAGGCAAACAAGAACTTGGACATGTCCATTAATGCATCCAACAACTTTAACCTCAACATCACCTGGTCGGTGGGATCAACAGGTACTTTTACTTGATTTTGCAGTTAATTTACTGTGTTGAAGAAACATCTTCTATTCAGAGACCTTGACGAGGTCTAAACTATGACCACAGCCCATTTGCTTGAGGTATTTTTTATATTGATTCCAATCTCATCAGTATGGATTGAATAATCAGTCCATTTCTAGTTAAGTTTTGAATTAAGTAGTAGTGTCAACAGCCCATTGGTTAATGACTTTTATTCTCCTCTTCTCATTGTATCGTAAATCCACCCATTGTCTGTGAAAATACATATTACCATCGATGACTACCAAATGAATTTGTGCAAAAGAGCAAAATAATTATGTATTTAAAAAAAAGTGTGTTCTCCACCTAACAAATGGCTTAGGTCACAAATGCTTAGAGGTGTGAGTCAAATGGCTTCAGAATTGTAAAATTAATGCCGTTTTTGGATGTTATGAATTAGCCTTTATAAGCGTTGGAAGGTCAGCAAAGCAGATATTCAAAATAGAAGAATATGTAGTGTGCCACTACCACACAAAATGCTATACACTCAGTTAGTCCCAAGCACAAATAAGAGGCCATTTCCTTACATAGAGGGCTTTATACCAGCAGGTCAAACACAGACCCATGCTGATGATTTATACTGTCGCCTACTTCCATAATATTCACAGAAATAATAAAATACACCATTCAAATAGACCTAAATATTACACTGTTAGTCAAAAACCCAGTTTAGTAATTTCCATTCATGTTTTAATTGTATGTAATGACCAAACATTTTCCCATGATGCTGTTAATATCATACAGTTGGGTTACCAACATATTTACTTAACTGCCACCTTAAATGTCTGAGGTTTTAGAAATTGAGTTTCTAATGTAGATAATTTGTCTTTTTCTTAAAATTTGTTTTATATATTTATTTGAATAATGATTTAGTCAGTGGTATAACAGCTATAGCAGAAACAATAATGTACGCTCTCTTGTTAGTGTGTGCCGTATCACTGTTGAGTGGGTATTATAGGTCCCCTGAGGAAAGACACCCAAGGACACTGCAGTCGTCCGGTGCCACCGTTTATCTCCTGCCCTCCCCTCCTCTCAAGTCATCTGCCACTTTCTTCCATCCCACAACACTGACATTTTCCTACCACTAGAACACGTTAACCTCACCCCCCACGCCACCTTAACCTTTTTCATAGCGCCGTCATTAATAGAACTTGGGTCCCCTTTCCCCCAGCAAAGATATTGTGTCTCAGAAGGAACGGGAGCCTCTTCACAATCGACAAGAGCGTTGAAGCGCTTTTGGATGGGAGGAGGAGGGTGATTTCAATTAAGATAAATATGTTCACGGAGCCACACTCAAGCTGTCATTTTCAGTTCTTTTGTTTCAGAGCTGTGGATTGGAATGTCAATGCTGAGGACCCACTGACACAAGGAAGAATAAGAAATGACTTGAAACATTTAGATAGACAGAAAATAGACTTGGTTTTCTGTTGGAAATAAATTAGTTTTTATTTTGTGATGGGTATTAACAGTCTTATATAAACAAGGCACTCTAAAGTTTACTGTTTTGACCATATTGAATTTTATTGAAAGAAACAACCAGTTTTGGGCTGTTGTAAAATGAAATAACAACCCCTCTCATGAATACTGAACACAAATTGACCCAAACAAGTCTTTATAATCAATGTGCAGATTTTTGTTGCCCTCATATAGACTGCATCCGCCTCAAGGAAATAAAATGCTAAAATCTAGGTTTGAAATACACTAAATGCATTAGCTGATAGTGGTGATATGTATTCAAATGATGACTATGTGCTAACATGACTCAGTCATGACCTATGGACAGCAGCATTTCAGTCCTTCTCTCAAGCTGTGCTTTTCTCCCACGTCCATTTAACAATAAAATATGGACAGCATGTATAATTACAAAATAAAGCTCTACTCTGTTTAAGGTCAACCAAAAACAAGTTTAATGCACTTAAGACATAATAATACTAAGTGCTTATGAGAGCTTTCCTGTCCCAAATGGCTTGATAAGCTCATTGATGGATTTATAATGATATGTTGCAGCTCCATCTTTATATGTAGTTGAGCTATCTGAGTGCCAAATGGCAGCATGCTGAATGTGAACTCTTTGCCCCAACAGCTGGAACCATCTCTGGAGAGGAGGTGCCCATTGTGTCCAAAACTAACATCAAGGAATATAGAGACAGTTTCTCCTGTGAGAAGTTCACCTTTCGAAGCAACCCCAATATTACCTTTTATGTCTACGTCAGTAACTTCTCATGGCCTATCAAGATCCAGGTAAGCAGATCGCACAGCGATCTCATCCCCTCTCCGTTCTGTGTGATGTTTTTGCTCTCAAATTTGCTCACTAGATATATGGTATGTATATAGCAGTGTTGTAGTACTCAAGATCGGTCTTGGTCTCGGGACCACTGTTTGAAGGTCTCGATCTCGTCTCGGTCTCACATAAAGAGGACTC
Organism: Zingel zingel; assembly: GCA_023566125.1. Lineage (NCBI taxonomy): Eukaryota > Metazoa > Chordata > Actinopteri > Perciformes > Percidae > Zingel > Zingel zingel. The sequence continues at coordinate 12,841,158 of CM042334.1, forward strand.
AGGATTTTATTTCAAGACCACAACTGCCTTTTATCTAGGCATTTCTCGTGATACATTTATGCCAATAAAAGAGGTGAATGAAGAATGTGGATCTTTCTAATCAATTTCAGGAGTGCCTATGGTTAGCATTTTCCACATTTTATCATGGCATGCAATGTGGGACTCGCACTGGTCTGGTCTCGACTCAGTCTCAACCCCTCAAAGTCCTGGTCTTGTCTCGCTCTTGATACGCTCTGGTCTTGGTGATGACTTGGTCTCGGTTTAGGTGGTCTTGACTACAACACTGGTATATAGTCATCCCACTGATTGACATTTGGTCCTACATACATAAAGAGAGCAGAAGCAGCCTCTGCAGATGCAGAGCTTATTGTTGCTCAGGGTGATTTCAAGTGCACTTCATTGTAATTACAGATTTAATGAGCGATGCTTAGCGTGCATAGGTGCACAGCTGTTTTTAGCAGGCAAAGGCAAAGTGCTGTTTAACCTTTCCTAGCCCTCTTTCTGAATAGAGGAGATTTAGGCTTTGGTGTGGTGGAAGGGGTAAAAATACAACAAAGTGAAAAATAAATATAATTTTCTCTCAGTTATTTTGGTTTTGCAGGAAAACAACAATTGAGCTATTGTCAAAAAAATATTCATGGTTTAGTTTAACAGGCATTTAAAGATGCCAATGTTGCTCCATATCTGCTGGATGTGTAATTAGGCAACTGTTAACACCTTCACCATATTCACTTAAATGGTGATACTATATGTATGCCAAAAAAAAAAAAAAGAAAGCCAGTCAGTCTGCAACAATTGTTTTGAAACAATTGTATGTTTAAGAGAGACACACCTTTACTGTGAAATGTGATGGACACAATAACCTTTCCTAATAATAGCACACAATTCCCTTTTTGCTAATTAGCCCACTTCCAAGTATTGATTTTTATATTTGTTCTGTGCCTCGCTTTCACAATGTAGATGATTGGACAACGATGTAGCGATACCATCTTTAGGGTCAGTCCATCTGTGGAGGTGGCCCAGTAATACTTTTCTATTAGATTTCCTGGCCAACAGTCACTTGTTTATTATGGACTGGCTTTAGCTGTTAAAGCAAATAGCTTTTGTAACGGGATAAGGTCTCGTTTTGCTTTCTGATGCAGGGGTGAGAGCGTAGACCTGGATGAGATAAAGCAGAATTTGAGAATGCACTTATGAGCCTTTGTATTTAGGGTCTAAGCCAATAAAATAAGCATTTAAATGTGGTAAAGATGGTCTTGAGCTACGATTTTTCAGTGACATCAATAGTGTCAGTATAATCGTAACACAAGAGGACTGTTGAATGTAATAAATGTCCACTTGTAATGGAAGTACATTCTCAAATGATTCCATTGATCAGCTCAGATAGATTAATTAAAATTAAATTAACCCCAAATGTATTGCTGTGACCTCATATATTGTGAAAAGCAGAGTTCTGCGCACTAATAGAACTGCCCACACTTAACTAAAAAATCCAGCAAAACATCTGTGTAATGGGTGATTTTGAGTCATGTTTGCCATGTCAGTGAGCATCTCATTTCAGATCAGTGAATCTAATGTTCTACTTAAAAAAACTGTACAGTAAAGACTGTCCTGCTAAATAACCTTAACATGTAAATACTTCTTCTGCTTAAGCCAAATATTTAGCTCTGCAGCTTGTAGATAATTGAGAAAGGGTGATAGTGGGCTACTTTTCTTCTTCTTTGTATATATAAAGAATGCTTGCATCAGCTGTTATTGAAAGACTGAATCACCAAAATAAGTACATTTTTGAATTTCTGCCTCATCAGCATCAAACATGACATACCTCTAAAAGCACAATTTGTGCCGTTTCAGCCGACCCCACGTGCTATGAACCAGAGGGGGCTCGGTAACTGCTGCAGATGACGTTGTGCTTGTGTGGCTAAATGCTTTCAGGGCGAAAAGCCTTCGAAGCATCTACAGTAGATAATGACGTGTCACTATGATGTGGCCTATCAGATGTGATTTAGCTGCTAGGACTGTGTGTAATCCCTCTTTTAATGGAGGTAAAATATATTTCTGGTCCATTATTCACTGGCCATGCTGCTGACATAAATACACTTATCAGCTATATAAGAGATGCAATATATGTTTTTTACCCCAACAGCAGATGTGTTGTTATGGACAGTTGTCCCTTTACTCAATTACTCAATGGAGTTTTTTTTTTTTTTTTTTTTTTAAAACAATGAAAGTTTGTAATGTTATAGTCATATTTAGTATTGGATTTTTAGGTTTTATTTGTGTTTTTGCAAGTTAATGTTTTTCATCTCTGGCCTCAAGTCATTAAGAAGGAGCCTGTTGTTGGCTCAGAATACATTGCGTTAGACATATTTGAGTTAACTCATAAAAAAGTATCAATAGATTAATGTTCTGAAACACTTGGGAAAAACAATAATTTTCAGAAGTTGTGGATTGTCTGTAAATGAAAAGCTTTCTGTCCTTTTTTGATCTTTTTTCCACTATATTCTTATTTCTTTTAAAGAAGAAATCTCGTCCGTGACCTTTTAGCAGGTCCATTCTGCTCTTACTGCAGACTTGAACTGTCGACACCATTATTGTGTAACCCCTTCACAATGTCACGGATCAACTAGGAGAACTCAATCGAAATGAACAGTGTTTCCCTTTTTAGAATTACATAATTATTAACAACAGAGATTTTAAATATAATGTTCAAGTTTCCAAAGAAATTTGGAGTGACTGTGAATGCTGCAAAAGCCTCATTTACCTTTTTAGTATGGTGATTTATACCCATGTTCATATCATGTTGGCTGTCAAATATTAGTTTTTAATATTACTGCCCTGGTATTTGTCGGATTTTTAGTAATTTCTCATTCTCTTCTTTCTCTCAAATAGATTGCCTTCTCCCAACACAACAGTATCATGGATCTTGTCCAGTTCTTTGTCACATTTTTCAGGTAAGTGAGTCAAATATCTATACTACTTGTACACACTATTCAGCAGTCAAGAAGCATCATCCGGAATTTGACCCACCACCTCTCCACTTTCGGGCTTATTGAGTTACTTGATCCTGTTCTGTTAACAGAGTACATGCAATTGCTTCTTGTGTCTTCAAGGCAGCGATTTTCCTTTTTCAAGTGGCAAATGAAGCAGCCATAACCGTTTAAATAGGTGCATATTGCTCTGTGAGTGCCATGTAAAAAGAGGGCATGGGCGATCAAGATACAAGGGGCTCTTTAATTACTTTTCATCCTGAGAGCTGCGATGGAAATCTTCTCTCATTGAAATGTTCAAAATGAGTCAGTTGAGTTCTCCCAAAAGCATAGCAAAGTCTGAATACATTAAGAGGATGTATAGAATAGAATAGAATAAGTTTTATTGTCATTGGATAGCAGCTGTCCAATGAAATTTGTATGCAACTCACCCTCAGTGGTACACAAATACAATGACAGTACCCTTATAAAGGTAAAAGACACAGAATAAATACAATAATAAAAATAAAAAAGTCAGATATTGCACATTTGTATTTGCAGAAAGACTGCTATTGCACAATTATTTGTTAGTGTTTAGTTCTTTTATGGCACATGGGTAAAAACTGTTCATAAGTCTGGATGTGCGGGCCTTCATGGACCTGTATTGCTTCCCAGAGGGCATCAGGGTGAAAAGGTGATTGGCTGGGTGGGAGTCATCAGTCAAATGAGTAGTGGATAAGTTAAGTTGGTTTCAATCATTTGATCAGTGTCAGATATGTTCACACTTGACACTAATAGTTACAGACCATGGTGCAGTTTCTGTGTAGATGTGTTTTATTTTATTTTATTTTAAGGTGTTAGGCTATAATATAGCCTTCACATTCAGAACATCTCAACCCAACTGAACACCTACAGTAAGGTTTCGGTGCACCACTATAATCACAACATCCTTGAGTTAAAATCTTGTGTTCAGTGTGGAGAATCGAGGAGCACAGGAGCCTCGAGGTGGAACAGCGCCTTACTAAGACACTTGATGAGTGTTATACCTTTTAATGTGTCACCCATCTGAATATACACACTCATACATACCAATTCCTCCACTAATTGTGGGCACTGAGTCATAAATTGTTGGCATTACATTTTCATTGTATAGATTTGTCCATTAATATGAATGGGTCTCCCCAGAGTAGCAGATGTACTAACATATTATCTGTGTAGCTGTCAAGGTGGGAATAGAAGACAGCCTTTGCCCAAGGCACCTGCTCATCATTGCCCAGCCCACAATAACGTTCCCGAAAAGCTGTCACACAATCAGATATCTTCTGTCTCCATCCGATCGAATTACAATTGAATAGCCAAATTCAGGAATTTTTGGATGGAAAGGGGAGAAGGACGGAGATTATTTTATCTAAAAATGTGTCTGACAGCTACTATCATCATTTGCACAGGAAACCATTTTGAATAGGGTCACAATAGGGGCACAGAAGAAAAAAAAAAAAAAAGTAGGAACAGTTTTGGTCTTTTTAAAGTATGTGTGCCCATAACATTGTACTCCTTCCTCTTGGAAATTGTTGTTTGAATGGTATTTATGAAAAACTTGTTCCTTTAGTCATTCATTTCTCTCCAATTCAAAGATTTGGTGAATTTGTGCTTTTGAATCCAATGGAATTCAATCCCAGCCATCCATTACACAGAACATAGTTTTTTTCCGTTTGGCAGCATCTGTTTCCTTCAGTGTATTGTTATTTTTTTCATTATTGTGCAAGTTATATTAATTCTCTCAAGTCTTTTCTGCATCCTTTTTGTCCAGTTCTCACTGACCCGTAAAGTTGCGTGTGTGTGTGTGTGAGGGAGGTTTGGAGGGGATGGACCTGTGGGAAACATAATCAGCCTGATGACAAAATGTCAAATCCCCCCTCAGGGTTTCTAGACCTCCTTGTATGAGAGATAGAGAGTGAAGAAATGACGGCATGACTGGAAACAAGTATTGTTTTCTCTTCTGAGTTTTTTTCAAATATCGCCTCACCTTTTTGACTGTAAACCGTCACTTTCCACATGGCTTCTTCATTTTAGTGACTTCATAAACAATATTTACTTGCACAGCACTACTTTGTTGTAATCTAATTAGAGTCTGATTGTTGTATGCGTTCTGATTAGATGCTATAGAAACTGTCTAATAGGATGCTGCGCTTTACTTGAGGTGGAACCCCAGGTTCTTATTTATACTTGTTAACAAGCTTCATACCAGTTGTGTGTGTTTGTGTCTGTGTGTACACAGAAGATGTAAGCGCATACACATGCACATTAGTGTCGCTATGTGTTTATACCATATACTGTATGTACAAGCAGTAGACTTATTAAGACTCATGCATGCACGCATTTTTTTTTTTTTTTATCACCAACTTCATTCCTAAAATTATCAGGTAAGGTCGAATGAGAACCACACAAAACTGAACTCTTAAAATGCATGTAAATGTGTAAATACTTGAAAGAGCTTCAGGCTTACAGTACATTTCAGAATTCTATTTTTAATCCTACAATACATAATCATGATGTCATACAATCATGTCTTCTTTTTTTGTAGCAATTTTAGGGGGATTTTTACAGAGCTTCTTGGATCATGTTTTTACAGCATAAGAAGCCAGTATAAAGCAGATATAGATATTATTGATTGCGTTCCCTTGTGGTAACTGTAGCCTTGTGGTTGCAGAAACAAGCATGTAATTAAAAGAAAGTGTTCAGTTCACTCTTCTCTGTCAAAGGACAATTTTCACATTACACATTGTGTGACACAATCACTTTTAAACAAAAGACATATTTGGCGGCCTACTATTAAAAACGTACAATAATTTGGCCGGTTAGCTCAGTTGGTAGAGCAGGCACACATATATAGAGATGTTTATTCCTCGACGCAGAAGGTCCAGGGTTCGAGTCTGACCTGTTTCCCGCATGTCTTCCCCTTCTCTCTCCCCTTTCATGTCGGAGCGGTCATATCCATTGAAGGTGGAAATGCTAAAAAAAAATCTTATAAAACTAAACCCACAACATAAAGAACAGTGGGATTTTTATGAGATTAGTAAACTCAGGAAATGAATTACAATGTGTGACAGCTTTCTACTATCTTGCTTTTTTGGCTGAGTAAAAGTTCACACCCGCTGTTACTAGATCCTATCCCATATCAATAACTACTTGTAGAAAACGTGATAGCATCTTTGTGTTAGTCATTTTACATTTGTCCTTCACTACCTTAAGCCGTTAGAACATTAATGATTGCAGAGCTCTTTTAATAAACAGCAGAAGGAACAGCAAAGGGGAATTAAGCTTCTTCACATTCTAAAATAGTTACAATGAAAGCCAAACTTCTGTCTAGAGATTTTTGTCACTTCTGCCACATTAAAATGTCATTGACGCTCCCACAACACCCCCTTCCTCCATTAACTGTTATCTTCAAAGGCGTCTAAGATGGTGCAAGTATTTCTAAAAGAATGAAAGTTTTCCCTCAGAAATAAATTCCATGTGCAATGACGAGCTGTTTGAAGCACAGTTTCCCATCACTCTACACTTTAATCCCACTTCCCTTTCATTTTTTTTTTTTGGGCTTGGCAGCCCCCCTCTTTGCTTTATTTGAGAAGATGTATTTTCCAAGTGTTATCACATGCCTCACAGAATCGCCTTCTTCAAAGATCCTGGCCAATAGATCTAGCAGGTGTGGCCGACAAATTGAAAGCCTACAAAAGTGAAGATATCAAACAAATGTGCCCATGAAATCTGAACTAGTCATGTGTCTCTGGTGAAATGTGCTTATTGGACCAGGCTGTTCATTTTAGAAATGTTGCATGTCCCTGAAGACAAGGACCCATTGGTCATATTACAGTATGGATTTCAAATCCAAATATGATTGTCTTTGTTCCTGGATGTCAGGAACAGGGTCATGTTCCATTCTAATTCAGTGAGTAGAGAATAATTAGATGATAAAATAAGTATATGACAGAGCAATCTGCGGTGAAATTAAAGTAAAATTAACACCAATACTTGACCTTTTTATTTTGTTTCCATATATTTTTACCTAACCACAGTGCTCAGCGTCCCACATGTTGATCCGACAAGCTCAAGTGCAGAACGTCTCTTCAGCACATTATAATCTTAACACTCTTATCCGTCACCAGGATAATGAAGTGGAAGCTCTCAATCATTCATATTTTTCTATCCCAGCAACTCTCAGACCTTGTTGAATTTCCCTTGACTAATGATTTTTACTGTTGGATTATTAATTGAAGTAATTGGCCAAAATATTTAGTCTGCTAAGAAATTAATGTGCTACCTCTTCATATCATCCCATTTTGTCTTTTTTTAAGTTAGAGGGGAAACTTTGAAAATGTACTCCTGTTTAAGCCAGTAATAGTGTAGTTGTTTTAATATATCAATAAAATATTGTGAGTGTACACAAACTTGGCAAAAAAAATCTTGGTAGAGTATGTGAGTGTGTAGAACCAGAACTATTGCAGCTGGTGTAGGATATACTGTAATGTAAAGATAGGGATCCTTGCAACATGGTAACATGATAATCTCCTGGATTAAGCTGCATCTTAATTCAGTATCTACTGTTGTGTGCATATAAAAGAAGCAACATGCTTTAAGTAATGGGTTGAGTGCTCCCTGTATGCAGAGAATATATATGTGCACTTTCTCAGTGACAGCTATTTCTTAAAGGCATCTTGCTTGAGATTGTTTCCTCTCTTTCATTCCAGTTGCTTTCTATCACTTCTCCTGGTGGCTGCAGTGGTGTGGAAGATCAAGCAGACCTGCTGGGCGTCACGACGGAGAGAAGTAAGACCATAACACACATTCTGTTGTCATATGACATACACCTGATCGTGGTAATATTTAAGTACCTTCCCGTTCTTTTTAGAGAAAATGTTTACTTCTTAATATGTTTGCTAAGGCACCATAATCACACAGACAGTTTCACAAGTGCCTACAAATTACAATGCCTGCAAATATAATTTCTCAAACTCGATAGTGCCCCAGTTCTTCTGAACCACTTTTGAAACTTAAAGCAAACTGCATTTTAACAGATAATTCCTCATCTTTACAAATCGTTCAAAGTATATCTGTTAATATATCTGAGTATCTGCTAATGGCTACATCGTCCCAGTATTTGATCGATTGCTTTGTCATAAATAAATATGGTTAAAAGTTAAAGTCTAAATTATCATATTGAGATAAATTGTGGATTCAAGTTGAGTGGAAAAGGTATGAGGGAGTAGAGATACTGTGAATGACTGAAGGAAAAGGGGATAGAATGAACCATTAGTATTCAGTGAAAGATGGGGTTGAGAAAAAATGGGGATGAAAAGGGGTGAAAGATGAAATGATTGACAGAAGAAATTTAAAAAAAGAGGGTAAGAAAGATATAGTGCAGGAAATTGAGGAATAGAGAAAATGTATGTAAATTCACCTCACTCTCCTGAACCCAAACTGCATGGGGTGGCTCCTGGTTTCTGTTAAGAGCATTCATTTCCATCTCTTCAGGCCATATCCTATATTCTCCTAGATGCTGTCTGATACTCAATAGTAGGACGTTTGGTGCACATCCAGCCTTATGACCAGCAGTCTACTAATAAAGCTCCCACAATTTATTTCCCCTTTGGGGATGACATTGATAATCATAAGATCCCAATTTTATATCCTCTAATTGATATATGAAAATAAACAAGAATGATAGCTACCGTGACTCCGAATCCTGCCTATCCAAAGAATTAAAGTCAATAAAAATTAATGCAGGCAGATGGGCTCACGTCATTAAAATTCTGCTCACTTTTCCTGTCTGCTCTTGGCATTCCCATCATCTGTTTGTCGCTGCCCTTCAGCTGCCAGATGAAAATACTGTAGATAAGTATTTAAATAAAAATCTCTCATCTCTTAATTTCGGGTGATTGAAAAGTTGTCGCCAGAGGAACAAAATACTTTTTATTCTGTGAGAACTGACTGAAAGATTTGTTTGCAGATGATACATCTACTGTATATTTGTATTGCTTTCGGTTTGAGTGCACTTTCCCTGGAGTCTGTCCATTCCAGTGTAAAGTTCAGTCAAAGTGGTCGCCATGTATTTTGGTTTTAGCTCATTTAGTAAAGAAGACATGATATTTTTCTCTCTTTGAAACATGAACCTTACATTCCTCACTGTGCTCATAATTTCTGAATTTGAATCCATCCTACAAACTAAAAATCCTCTGAGATTCTGTTGGGTGTTGTAAGCAGCTTTTGTTGGCTGCAAAGGAGAAATCATTACAGGTTTGATGGAAATGAATGTGCAAACCCTGTAGCAGCCTAAGATATGAAATTTGTTTCACTTGTGCAGTTAAACCCTGTTGACACAAAAGGTTTTGCACACCCTATTTATGTTTTATTTAAAAATGTATCACTGTTACACAAATAAACATTTCTACTACATAGCTTTATAAACCTGAGGAAAGTAATACCGTAAGGTTCCTGTTGTAAGCTTTGTGGTGGTCACCTTTACCTGAAAGCTGTAGCTGCCTTGAGGGGGTTCTGCAGTGTTGTTATGGGTGCTCCAGCTGCTTTAACTGCTTCTCATGTAGCACTTCTCTTGGCCACATTTCCATAATGCCCAAATCAGTAGGGCCATTTGTAGTGATTATTGCTGAGCTAGTTAAGGTCTGTCTTATGTATATAATGGGGCATCCAGTGCATCACTATATAAGTAATTTTGTCTGAAAATGTTTTTTGTTTTTTTTTGTAGCTATAATGTCAAACTAAGAACTGCTTTTAAGTCTGCACACTTCATACTGCAATCAGTGTACGCTTTTAATGTAGATCCAGGCCTCATATTGCCACCATTTGTACTGATAAAAAAAAGTACCCATTTAGGATCACGTCAAAAATAAGTAATTTTGATATGTAATTTCATTATTTTTAACCATAGCTAAAATAGAAAGGTTCAGCTGGTGAAACAATCCTGTGAACAACCTCCAACTTTTCTCACTTTTGTTTGATGAACTCTATTATCAGTGTCTGTCAGGCGCAGACATAATCAATCTCTCTTTAAAAAAATTTACCCAGAAAACAAGATCTTCTCTCTGTAGCATTGGCTGCTCAAAGGACAATTATACGCAAATCCATCTGTGTCCTAGAAAGGACTCTCTTTGCCATTGTGTTTTTGTTTTGTTTTCTCAAGAAAGACTGGACTATATTAGTCTCCATTTTAAAATGGACACTCATCTTTTTGATACATGATGCAGCTGTTTACAACACTAACAGCAGTTGTTTTGAACTGATGGATGATGTAATAATCAAGAAGTCCCTTCAAATGTAAAGAATCATGCACATGTATAATTATTATATGGAATTATATTGGGTAATTTCTATATTTTTGACCCATTTAGACTAAATATACAGAGATACAGGGCCACAATTTTGCTTCACATATGAACTTTAATACAATTAGAATTTATTATTATTATGTCTTTTTTTTTCACATGGCCCATTATGAAATTGCAGTTTATTAGATTTTGACCAGCTATTTCATCATCAGGTTTTACAAGATACTATTGCTTTAGCCTTGTAGGTAATGTAGGTGCCAGGTTTTCAGGAGGAAGAAGGATGCGTGGAACGTAAGAGACGATGTCTCTGATTCTGCTGTGTCGAATTTGATCCTTTTTGTTTTAACTGTCCACCGTGAGCCCCCCAATGTTATAGGAGTGCAATAGTAATTTGGTGGAGTGCTCTTTTAAGTATATGGAGTATTTTCAAAGAAGAACATCAGCTAAACCGGCTCAAATTATCCACACAAATCAATTTGGGGCAATCATGTGATGGCATTCATAATATATTATTACCACACTGCTTGTAGTAGTATGCATTTTAGTTTGCATTCAGCATTCTGTCACATATTAACTAATGTGAAGGTATAATCACAAGAGTTTGAGTAGAATTTGTGATGACTCGCTTGTGTTGAGATGGTTCCAAGTCTTGTACGATATTAGATTAACTGATTCGGCGCCGCCAGTCTCGTCCATTGGTAAACTGATTGGCTCTTTACTGAGCATTGTGTCAGCAGTTAATTTGAAAGGGCTGTTGAACAGCCCGTGCACTTACGAGGCTTGTCTAAATATGGAATGAAAGGATTTGGGCTTGAAGCCATCTAATGCTCACAAGCCCCCATTGAACATAAGGACATGGAAGAAACGAGTTCTAATGAGACCTCTGGAGACAGTAATGAGACACTGGTCCAGCCAAATGACATATGGATGTCTGATACTGACTGAACTTTTGGATATTCTTTTATTGGCTTCCTGGTGTGAAATCTGTTTAAGTACTTCTGGGTTGTGCTAGATTTAAAAAGTAATGGGTTTATATGAAACTATATATACTAGAAACACGTTTGAGTATTTGTATATAACCAAGTTGACATCGTCTGTCTGAAATTTTAAAATTAGCTGTGGATGGAGGATAGAATAACAACCACTAACAAACTCTCAGAAACTTAGAGCCATAAGGTGCTAAAGGCCCTATATTAACGATCTAAGCACACGGCGTGAAGCGCAAGGTGCAGGTGCGTTTAGGGCATGTCCAAATCCACTTGTGCTTGTTTGACGGCGGAAAAAAGGGTCCATGCCGGACGCATGGTTCAAAAGGGTTGTACTTAGTGTCTTCATTAAATCATAGGTGTGTTTTGGGCGTAACATGCAATAAACCAATCAGAGTGCCATCTCCCATTCCCTTTAAAAGCCAGGTACGTTTGTACATTGGCGCATTGCTATTATGATGGCGGATTAGCACCGTAATATTTTTATTTGTAATCTTGTGTGTGTGTGTGTGTGTGTGTGTGTGTGTGTGTGTGTGTGTGTGTGTGTGTGTGTGTGTGTGTGTGTGTGTGTGTGACAAGCATAGTGTGCGCGCGTTGTGCACGAGCCTAGGCACATTTTACTAATTCGCTGTTAAAATAACAATGAAATGCTGCGTTATTGACTTTAGACCAGGTTTTTGTTGGTCAATGGCACGATCACTTCCCGCTGCCTTAAGATGGCAATATGCCAAGAATTCACCTGAACACACCTCCCTGTAAGAGCACGCCCATGGGCGCAAAGATGGGCGCAGGTGCATTTGCTGTTTATACGATGTGAGCGCTGGATGGGAAATTGACAACTGCGTCGGGCTTTGCGCTATGCCGGGTGCAAGATAGGGCCCATAATGTGTAATTCCTCTTGAGTTATTCTTACAAAGCTGATCTTTTACCACTCAAATGCACTAATTGGATAAGGGCTTTCTTTTTTGTCAGGAGTTGAAAGGACTTGAATCCCAAGGTGCTGCTGTTGTATTCAAATACTTTTAGTTGATAAGTGTCGAGACTTGGAACCTGAGTGGGGGGGGGGCAAAGGGATGAAACGACAACAGCTGTAAATGCCACAGAGGAGGACGAGGGCTGACCTATTTTGAAGCTACCTGTGGGTGGAACGGGACGGAGGGGGCGCTGACATTTACAAACTGCTATACGGAAGATGTTCTACACACAAACGTGCATTTATTTAATGCAGCTCCTCTGTCTTTATCTCTCTTACACACTCATGCAGACACCCCTCATACACACTTGCATCATATGTACTGACCGTCGTGTGGAGCGGTGATGTTTTACTGGCACTCTAGAAGCACTCTAACCTATTATTGAGCAGCGGTTAACATAAAAAGGATATTTTCTTCTCTTGTTTTCAGTATGTTTACGCATTTCATTTACTAAATCCACCAGTAACTAATTAGCATCTGTTTATTTAAAGCTGTCATCCTTCCATAGAAGCTGTCCTGGCCGTGACGTTGGTAATTGATGTGGCCAGTTTGTAACTGATGGCTTAAACCTGCCTGTTGTGTCAGCTGAGGATAAGATAGTGATGGATGTAAAGGCTAAGAGCAAGGACTACTGTATGTTGTCTATAATGGTATGTCACTAATGTAGTTCAGTTCCTATTTTCTTATAATTTATTCAGCGATGTTAGCGGCATGGCTTGATGGATGACAATGTTGGTTGGTCAGTCCAACACTTTTGATCCAAACTAAAATATCTATTGGATGGATTGCCATAACATTTTGTACAGCCCCTTATGGTGCCCAGAGGATGAATGTCACTGACGTTGGTGACTTTACCTCTATCAGCGCCAACAGGTCAACATTTTCAGTAGAACTACAGCAGAAATACTCTGTTCATGTTACAAATGAATCTACTAGAAATGTCTGCTTGCACATATTTGATTGGTGGATGGATTGCGGTCCAGTTGAGCCAGGTTCACTTTTTTGCCAGACAACCCTGTTTTTGTTTAAGTTTTTTTGCCCTCTACGTCAGCACCCCTGCTGGCCTCATTCAGATGAATTAAAGGACTGCATTTTTACATGCAGAGCATAAGTCGATCTGAATGTATCTGAGTCTTGTTTTCTGTAAAAGACACATTTTTTATGTTTTATCAGCGTGAGCCTTTACCTACAAATGCTCACTGTAAACAACCCATTTTAATCAAGACATTTCAATTATCTAATTTGCTATGTGTTTGCCTTGACAAAACTGAAAGAAACCCATTACTAACCCACAAAATCCTCACATCCCTGCCCCTCTGCAGACTTGACGTAGTCTCTTCCCTTGAAGAGCTCAATCAGCAGTCATCGATTGCTATAATAAGATTATCCCACTCTTAAGCCCCTGGTCACCTTGATTGTCCCTTGTTCAGTTTAAAGTTTGCACTCACAATTTCCTCTAAAGTTACAGATGATTGAGCGTACCTGTGATTAGGAGTTCAACTTGTGATATAGATTACCCTTGGAAGTTTAGAAGCTGTCCCACTAATGAATGAAAGTAACATTTAATTAATATTTTATGTTAGAATTTACCCTCATTACTTTTCCTATTACTGCAATATTACATATTATTCATGTTTTCTAATGGGTTCTTAGTACTTAGACACAACACCACACCAATATCATATCAGTGTGGTAAACAGTGGCAGTCTATTAGACAGGATATCTTTATTTAGGGAATTCCAGTCTGTGTAGATTGTTAAAGCATTTGTTTTTATTTTGCATATTTTTATTTTAGTTTTTTTTTTTATCGTGCTGAGCAGCGCCTGTGGGCATAGCCAGTGATCTTTGAAAAGGACAAAGTGACCTGCTTAGGTGTAGAATATGCTCAGAGGCGGGATGACACTTACCCTTTTATAGAATCCAATGAAGGGAACAAAATGCTGTATTCACAAGACGGATAATTCATGCACCCACTTGCCAAATTAATCAAATTGCATAGCAATGCACTGCATGCCCACCCTTATCACAACCGTGAATGGCTCCAGCTTGTATTCTTGACAAAATCAGTTTTATTGCACAAACGTTACTTGCTTTTGCAGAGTTCACGCTTGCCTTTTTTGTCATTAACTTTGTATTCATTTCTAGAATCTCTCTGGTATTGTACTGACTCTTTCGATGATTGTATTCCCAGCACAGTATTTGATGCCTGTGCTGGACACAGAGCAAAGCGCCAGCATTCTCTGACTTTGCTTCTGATCTCATGCTTTGTTGCTTTAAATGAATTCTGTAACATGATAAGTTAACATTACTGCTATCTGACATTTAGAATGAATGTTCAGGTTAGTTGTTGAATTTGAAGTAGTTTGATTTGAAGCTCTTGTGTTGGAAACCATAATAAGCCGTGAGCTGTTTCGTTGTTTTGCAACAACCCTGCCGGGTCCTCCATCCTTTTTTTATCTTTTCGAAAAGGGCAAAGATTCTCATTTCGACCTGCGGTGGCCCAGCAGCTCAAATCTATCGGTTTGGTGTTGCTGGGTTGATGTTTAATCGTAGAGATGTACAACAATCCAACATGGGCCCTCAGATTTGAAGTTTAAAAATCAGAGCTACAAAGGGAAAAAAATCAATCAGGTGATCAATCTCAATTTCATATGGCTGTTTTTTTTTCTTCTCAGCTTTACCTCCCCCTGGGGAATGTTTTCAGTGATTCAACAAAACAGTTCTTACATAGAACCCACGTCAACCTTTCTATCACTCCCCACCAGTAAAGCTGTACAACTAATCTGTAAAGGAACAGGTACATGTTCAAAATGCTTCAGCATGGGCTGCATCAACACAAATAAGGCATTATGTATGATGCACACAGAACAGATATCAAACCACACATTTGACAAATGTGTGGTGAGCAATATACATAAATGGTATGCACATTGCCCAGATGATATGTGCTTAAATATTGCCACTATGTGTGTCTTGTGACCTACAATAAAACATTTTACACTCTTCAATATTACATACAAATCAGTAGACAGAAGCTATAACATTGTGTCATAATTTTATATTAGGATATTAGTGATTAAACACATTTCATTACATTGTGGTTTGCCATTTCATGTGTTTTCAGATATGTTATTTAAAAGGTTCATTATGTATCCTCTAGATTTGAGAACATGCTGTCTCGATTTGTTGTTTTGTGAGCCTGTGCAAGGTCTTTTTTTAATTCAATCTCTATAAAAAGCCGCAGCCTTTTGAGGCTCTGGCTGAAAATCTGCCCGTCCAAGTACTAGTCATGAGTCACTGTTAGCTCTCAAGTATCTAATCAAGTGACATATTAATTGAATACCATCCTTTCCATCACGTTTAATGTTTTCCTGTGTATACCCTCAGCAGAACTATACCAATTTGAAAGAATGAATACAGTGCTCTGAATTACTCTTTTTCTAACCTGACGTATAGATGGAGTCGTTGATTTCCACGTTAATTCAAAGCGCCATCTTCTGAATTTCTTTTTCCGCTTGTACAATGCTATCAACCTCTCCAGACCTCATCTGAATTTTTGCCAATTAATAGCAAGACTAATGAATACTTAATTGAATTCAGAGTGAGTGAGGGTGGGAGGTCTGGACACAAGAATACCAGGGTTCATTACGACACCAAGGACAAATTCCTATTCAGGATTGAGACCACCAGAAAACTCAACATTCTCATACATTTGACCCAAACAGGCACATTATCAGAGGGATAATGTGAGATAATTGGAAAGTGCTTGAAACAGTCTAGCGTTCTTGAAAAATAAAAGATTTTCTTCTTTTGTGAGCCAGTGGCAGCATTGCAGCAATATAAGTATTTGGGCACTGTCCTACGGTTGTTCTTTTGAAGTAAGTTGTGACGTTTTAATGTGGACATGACACTGATGAAAATGTTTTATTTTCTTTATTGAGGCCAAACTTTTTTTCCCCCTTTTTTATTATTTGCTGGTTTTGCAGTCTCAGTCTTTTAAAATAGGAACAAACTGGAAAAAATTGTCAAGCTGTGCAGTGCACTTTGGACCCTCAACATCCTTTACATGTTGAGTTCCAGATGCTTCCATCAAGGCGGAGGTTTTGTCGCCCCAAAGGTAGCACTAATAGATACTGATTGTCCTTTGTTCCATCTGCTATTGTTTTTTTTTTTTTTAAACAAACTATAACCCCAGATGTTATGTCATTTTTTCTTATTTTTCAATGATTCATGGTGACAGTGTAGGATATATGGATCTTGTGCTGTGTATGTATTTGTGTTGGACTAACTGTCTGCTGGTTTTTAAATCTTAAATAGATATTCTTCTTTTCAAGTTTTGGCAGTAAAATGAATACTTGGATTTTTATTATGTCCCCTTAGTTACTCACATGGCACACATGGAGTTTACAATGATAACGGTGGCATATTTACCACATATTTATAAGTCTCTTTTTAAACAATGGCTCCTTGATTTTAGACGGCAGTAGATAAAAGCAGTCTTTTTATCTCTAGTTGATTCATCGCCTTTTCAGCTAAAATGTCAACAGATTTTATCAGCTGTAGCTAGCAAGCTTCTTAAGCTATCATTAGCTCCAGATGAGTTGAAAACCTCATCTCCGAATGACTTTTTAATGTCTCCATCTGTCACATTTTAAAACAAGCATTTGATATACATAATACATAATATACATGATAACATGCTGATAGACTGACGCTAAAGCTAACATGCAAAAAGTCAGCATCCCCACCATATGTATAAGACTTAAATAAAGAAACAACATTGTTTGTATTGCAGTGTTGAGGTAGTTCTTTTATTACAAGTATGATAAAGAAAAATGTAGTTAGCTAATGAAATGCTCCTTGGTAGTAAGCTAGTAAGCCAGACATGCTAATGTTTGCAGCTTATGTACGTTGAGCAGACAAACACTGTATTTCTTACACTTTTCTATGCTCTGTTTTTTTGGTTTTGAAAAGGCTAAGAAAAAACATATGGCCCTCCAAACTATTTAAATAGCAAATATCATTCTTTGTACAGCTGCACGCACACAGCTTCGGCATGTAGAGAAATCCAAAGTGTGACAGGTTTGCTGTGTTTAGTTAAACTATGGGTGGACAGATGCTATCTTTTTATGTTTATCATTTCTACTCATTAGTTTTAAAGTACTATTTCTACTTAGTTTTAAACTTCCTCACATACATAAAGTGTGAATGTTACAGAACCCAGAACATCCAGCAAATTATTTGCTACATATCTACTATATAATGTGTATTAGTATTACTTTTGTATGAGAAGGGCACATGACGATGCCGATCATCACAACCGATTGCTGTGCTTAGTAATCTGAAGTACAATTAGAATCCTAATGCAGCACACTTAAGCTCATCACAAATCCAATAGCAATCAGTGATGTCCTTGGTGCTAAAATGGTGGCCTGTGTAGATATTGATCAGACACGGCATTGCTGATGAAAGTATGGCGCTAGTTGTTTTACAATATTGATTAGCGGGGAACAAGAGATGCTATTTTCTGTTCAGTCTAAGCAACAGAAAAGGTGTCACTCTGAGGCAGTAACCTAAACGGCATTTCTGTGCAGAGAGAATCGTTTGGATATTTCTCTGTGGTGGTGTCCTGTATGTGTGTGTTGACCAGATCAATATACCCATGAGTAAGAGTTCTAAGTTTTTAATGTTAATTTCAAATTAGATTGTCTAGGTTCAAGGTTGTTCCTATTTTTAGTATTTGTAGTGGGGATGGGTTATAGTGTTGTGTCACTGTAGTTTCCATCATATTCAAAAAAATGTTTGGAATAATTTGGTACCTCGTGTATGAATGGACAAAATATTTAATAATAAATTTGATCAAATATAAAAAAATATTTCAGTATTCAAGTCAATTTTATTATAATACAAAATTGGAAGTCCTCATATACAGTTAGGGCTCAGTGAGTAATAATAACACAAAATAATATTAATCTACATATTATGAGCAATAATGAGTATATTTTAAGGAGTTGGATTGCATTTAATAACCCTGACTGTCAGATGTGTTTGTTGTGTTTTTATTAGGGCTGTCAAAATAACGCGTTCATTTTCGATTAATTAATCTGAGAAAAAATAACTCTTAAAAAGAAATAACGCAGATTAATCCATTCCATATTGACGTTTGACCCGGAGCCGTTCTAGCCACCACTGGACTGTAAAATGAAGGAGGGAGACGAGAATGTGCTGCCTGGATCATTAATTGGAACATTTACTTGTAAACATCTTCTTCCTGCCAACCCTGGCTACCGAAATCTGGTGCCACTGATATGTCTGCGCTTCTCTCTGATGCTCTGAAACAGACGATACAGGCAACACAAACACCGCTGCACGTGACGCTAGTTAACACTATACTCGACAGCAGCTAACGTTAGCCTACCGTTAGCTAGTTAACACTATACCCGACAGCAGCTAACGTTAGCCTACTGCTAGCTAGTAGCTGGATTAAAAACGGTTAAAATGCTGACAGCTAACGCTCAACGGTGTAAAGTTTGACTGTGTTTTACTGTAGAGGATTCAACACCGGTATGTAACAAACTGCAGCTGCAGTCGGGAAAACAACACAGACGGTGTGTTCAATTAAACTGGTAAACTACAGCCTCGTGGTGCATTTGTAGTTATTGTAAATGTCCTTTTCCCATCTGGTGGTTGTTTTTGTCGTTCACCAGCAATTTACTAGTGAAAGAAGTTATTGTTATACATTATTATAAAATCATTTAATTTTGACCATATGACCTTAGCAATAAACAAGCCGTTCTTTAATGTCACCGACTGTTGTTTAGTACCCTTTTTTTTTTTTTTTTTACTTTCTTAAAAAGTATCTGTTCAGGCACCGTTAATTATGTATGCGATTAATTAATCACAGAGTATGTAATTAATTAGATCAAATTTTTTAATCGATTGACAGCCCTAGTTTTTATGTAGTAACAGGATAGCGTTGGATAGTGACTTCCTGTAAGTTCTTTATAATGAAGGGCTAAAATTCAAAATGTTTCTTTCAACTTCATTAGAAATGTAATTTGGTGAGGGTTTATATATTTATGATGTATATTACATGTAAATAATGCATGTACTATTATGTATTCATATATTATTATTTCAGTAGAGCATATTTCTCATAATTCTCATTCATCTATCTATTTCTATTTAGTTTAATAAGACTACGTTCTATGCTCATCTGTCATCTGTGTTTGATTTTTACAGCAACTGATGAGAGAGCGTCAGCAAATGGCCAGTCGTCCATTTGCCTCAGTTGCGCTCGCACTGGACACCAGGGGCGAGGAAACCGAACTGTTGCAGCCTGTGGTTGACGTGAGTCCTGCTTGTTTACACACACACACACACACACACACACACACACACACACACACACACACACACACACACACACACACACACACACGCACATAATCATTACACAGTTTTGATTATTGTGAGTCCTGCCAAGCACCAACCATGACCATGTATCCTCCTTTTGTCATCTTTGCACATCTGTTACAATCAATCGTAGATTTGTAAGTGCTTCTACTGACAGACATACAATAGTTTTGTAGTGCCACATCATTGGTCCTTATTGTGATGTACTCAACCAGCTCATGTGCTCCACTCACAAGATGTCAGCCTTTTATCTGCTCCCCACATTAATAAGAAATCTGCCAGTGATGGTCCTTTCTACCCGTGTCTTCTTTATATATATGAATTGTCCTCTGCAATCAGTGCTACAGACTTGCTGACATTCTTCAATCGATGTTACACGTCTTTTATACGAAGTGATGTCACGATGCCAATTATTCAAAAGATTTTTATAGATTTTTCAAAAGTTAAAAATGAAAGATATGGATTTTATGGTCGTTTTAATCTTCTTGCAAAGAAAAGGATGGTTGTTACTTTGAAAAGCATCACTGAATTGGAAAGGGATTGCTCTGATATTAAACATATGACATCAGAATGGTTTTATTTTATTGTTGTTCTTCAGTGTGCATGTTTTAATTTTGCCTAATTTGTTTTCCAGGGTTGTTCACTGGGAACATACTGCACGTTGATTTTGCACTTAGATTTTGATTCATAAGTCATTATACCTCATGTGCTTTTGCACATATGAAATGTTCTGTATAGTTGCTACTTCACCTATTTATTCCTACGATGTGAATACCTCCCAGACAAATAGAAAGTAGAGAAGAAGTCTGACGCAAAGCACAGTCTATGGCTCTATGACACATGGGATAAAAGCATAGCTTAAACACAATATGGTGAGCTATATCCACAAATTGACATCGGAGGACCAACAGTGTTTCCTCAGCCAGAGCCACCTCTGTGTCATCTGCCGCTGAGAGAAATAAAATCACTGTGGCAACCAGGAAAGAGGCACTACATTAGCTATTAATGTATATTACTGAGTGGTACTCAGTGTGCATTATGGTGTTGTGAAGGGCAATGAAAAGAGAGAAAGAGGAGAAAAACAATGCTTCTTAGCTTTCTGAGTGCACTTTTTTGAGTTGTGCTTTCAAAGCAGTAAGGTACAGTCTGAATCTGAATGGCCTGAGTGGAAACCACTGCTTTGCCTTTATTTAGGTAAAATGTTAATTACAGACTTGTCAGTGGGACGTGTGTGTCAATCTGTCATTTAATCATTTATTCCAGAAGTGTTCTCCCATTTCTGCACACAATCCAAAAACAGTGTTCTTGTTATAGAGCGCATTAAGGCAGAGACTTTGCATCCACTGGAGAGTATTGCTGTAAACAGTATCCCAAGCTGTTTTGGAAATGATTACTGGAAAAACAATCTTCTGTTTCTTCACCCTTTCAAGATGCAGAATGAACCTGTAAGCACTTGACTTTCAATTTTACTTAGATGTCCGTACAGCCTTTAAGGAAGTTACAATACAAGTTTTGTTTGAGAACAACACCTGAGAACCCTGATTTACATGCTGGTGTTCTAAATGTATTTCACAGTTTGTATGCTGAATGCTTTTCAGTAGCGCCTAAGACATAAAGTGCACTGTAACTTCAGCATACAACTGTACAAGCAAGCAGTTTTCTTGCCTAGTACGTTGCCTAAATGTGTTTTAAAAACACATCTTATGGTGACACAGCCTTAATGGTAAATCCTGCACACATCTAATTCACCAAGCAGCTCTTAATTAAGTGTTGCTTGGTTAATCATTTACATGCCAAATGTTTTGGCAGCTTCTAGTGGCTCAAAAATGTTCTCAAATGACATTCAACGATGTGTGACGCCAGCATCACCGTAGGCAAGGTGTTAAATCCAGATGTATCAAGTAGCCAAATAGAACATGAATATCTTATATACTTCCGCAAAGGTCATCAAGCATTCCTTGCATGGAAACAAAAGCAAAACACACATTTCTCTTTTGAAAATATGTGTTTTTTAGAGGTCATGTAGCTGCTGCAGCATTTGCGATAGTTTACTACTGTACTTCAGTAAATCAGAATCAGAAAGGGATTTATTGCCAAGTAAGTAACACTTTCAAGGACTTTGCCCTGGTTGTTGGTGCATACATAAACATATTAAACATTAATATGAAATAAACAAACATTAAATACAGAAACAAATATGTACTTACTATAATACATTAATGATTTCATTCTATTTTAGGTTTCCAGCTGTTAAGATGATTTGCATTAAGATGCTATCTCGATATAACTGATATATTTGTATATACTGTTATAGAAGCACAGAGTCATATTCAGCCATAGCACAACGTAGCTTTTGACAGCTTTTTAAATATGTCCGTGTATTTTGGATTCATTCCAGAAAAATCCAATCTACATGGTTTTAAATGTGCAAATGCACATGTTGGACCACATACAGCTCCATCACATGCCTTGGCTCCAGCTGAAGGTGAAGCATATGATACGAGTCTAATTCTCTTTTATAAAGGTTAATTGGTTAGCATCTGGCACCACTTAGCCATTGGAAATATTTGTTGGTTTCAAAGAGGACACTGATGTCACACTAGCATCACTGGTTTCCTGTTTGTTTCACCAGCTCTGTTTGTACTTTAAACTCAGGCCCACCCACTCACTGAGTTAGTGCAGGCAAGACAAACTCTACAAATAATGTACATTTAGATGCAGGCACATGATGGTCAGTTTGGAAGTCTTGAGGTTTGCTTGAATTTTTTTTAGTTACAGTATTTCAGGGACAACGTTTAGAGCATATTTTAGAGGATTATAACCACACTAAGAGATGATGCAGCTTGCACAGGAAACAAGACAGAGAGGGGCTGCAGTACCAAAATGACCCCTCACACCCATTCCAACACATGAAAACATTTAAGACCCTTTTTTTCCGATTGTACTGTCAGCACTGATCTCACTGCATTAGTTATTACCAGTTGTCTGTCACTAAATCTTTGCAGCAGGTCCCAGAGAAAATCACAACAGCCTCTGTGCCCATTTCCTCTATTTTTGGTTGGTTTAAACCCCCAAGAGATGGACATTGCTTTTAGTGACCAAGATGTCAGCAGCTGTTGGACAGAGAGCCAATCAAGGCCCAAAATCTGCAGGCCTAGGCCTCAATGTCACAGATGTCTCTAGTCACTATGGCCGGCATTCAACATATGGAAGCACTAACTGACAGCTAGTATGATGGATGACACCTGTCAGCAGGAAAGCAGATAGTGTGTGTGTGTGTGTGTGTGTGTGTGTGTGTGTGTGTGTGTGTGTGTGTGTGTGTGTGTGTGTGTGTGTGTGTGTGTGTGTGTGTGTGTGTGTGTGTGTGTGTGTGTGTGTGTGTGTGTGTGTGTGTGTGTGTGTGTGTGTGTGTGTGTGTGTGTGTGTGTGTGTGCGCGCTTGATTAATGCATAGCAGAGTTGCAGGCTGTGTAAACCTTCTTTGGAAGATATGAAAATGGAGACAGCAATTTTAAAAAGCTTTGATAAAAAAAGAAATTTAAAAAAAACTATGATTGAAATTATTTATTGATGGTTTTTTTTTATTTTCCCCTGCATTTTTGGAATATTTCTATTATCCCAGGTTAATAGAAGAAGAAAGGAGGCGGTTTGACTTTGCTATTATCGCTGCCTTTCACACAAACAAAAATGTGTTTTTTATGCTTTAATGGCAAAAATCACAGCATTGGTGTGACGTTACTTGTGCAGTTCAGTGTAGTTTAAAAAAAAATGCACAACAAACAATGTAATGTGGAATGGCACACTCCAAGCTATTATAGCTCTACTAATAATACTACCAACATTTATATTAATACCAATACTAGTGATATTATCAACTTTGTGTAGATCTGTAAATTAAGAAATATGTTCAGATTAACAGAGCCAGTGTAAACAGAGCCCAACAGTCAAAGATGAGGTGATGGTGGTAATCCTGCATATTTAAAATGTACAATCAGTTACATTTGGAGTGGCAGTGCAGAGAGGATGTGTAAACAAATGGTTTAATGTAAACAGAGCTCATTTAGAGC
Organism: Zingel zingel; assembly: GCA_023566125.1. NCBI lineage: Eukaryota > Metazoa > Chordata > Actinopteri > Perciformes > Percidae > Zingel > Zingel zingel. The sequence goes on from CM042334.1 coordinate 12,864,912, forward strand.
CTTTCAATGATTAATGTAAAGATTGAGACAGTATTTCTACATATACCATACAGCAGTGCTGCAGCTTCTGTTACAAGAATGTTGCAAAACTTATGTCTCAGTGTTAGGAATTAGTTTGGAACAGCTGTAATGATGTTTCACCCAGTGGTCCATGTCAGTAGAGCTTGCAGTGGAATCTGCCTTAAAAGCTCCCTTGCATGAATATGACTTACATACTGTAGCTATTCATTAGCAGAATCACTTGAATGGTCATGAAATGGCTGGCAATTTAATTGCCCTTGTATGTCAGTGGTAGATCTAATATGGGCCTCTCTCGATCATGAATGCAGCTGAAAAGATGCATGAGAATGTATTCTGATCGTTTGGTTTAATTGGGTTGAGTAACGATGCACATAAACAATATCGGTCAGCCTGTAATACAGAAACTCTTGTACTCTTACGTACAGTATGACTCCTTGTGTTTAAAATTGACGTTTGGCCTCCTTGTGTTTGCTTTCACACGGTGCCTGTGAAGGTTTTAAGTCCTTCAGAGCATTACATGTAGTATAGTCATATGTAAGAGGCAACAAAACTAATGAATGTATCTAGGTTGTACTTACAGTTGACCCAGGGTTGCATGTAAATTAGTTTAAAAACTAATTAAACAAACAGTGATAGGGTAGATGTTTGAAATCAGGCCTTGTAATGTGTGCACTCATCAAGTTTTGTGGCCTGAGTAAAAACGTTATAAATGTCGGGCTTCTTAGAACAGTTTAACAACTGATTAACAATTAGACGTTGTGTCTGTCACATTTAATGTACTTTTCTTTTTCTACTTTGGTTCACCTTTTGTCCTGCTCTCCATTCTCCTCATCTTTCTGTCCCTTTGTGTTAGTTCCAGCTGATCAGTAGTACAGGCAAATGGAAGATAATGCGGGCCAATGTTGACAGCATTCATAACCTCAGCAAATGAGTTCTGCAAAGAGGTTTCTCTTTTGATGAAGGACTAATCCAGTACCTCTCAGAATCAACTTCCAATAGTTTCTTTCAATTTATCTTTTTAAGACTTTTTCAAGATTTCAATTTCTTATTTGCTCCAAATGTTATACTGTTTGTATAATGAGGTTCTTCATGTAAAATGGCATAAAACACCTATGTAACCAAGTAACAAAGAAACATATTTTAGTTGTGAACTCTGGCATTTGAATTGGCAAACTTAATTGAAAGTTGCATGGGAAATTACACTGCATGCTTTATAGAAAACAAGATTGCACTCACTTTTAATTAAAGGACTTCAAATCTGCATGTAACTTTTGAATGTATAGTTTACACTTACAACATACTGTTTATATTTAGTTTTTTGTTTTTTTTGGTGCTGTTTCCACAGGGTGAAATATACAACAAATTTCAGTGGAACATGTTACTACAAATGAGCACATCCCACTCCTGATTCTCTCATGTTTTAATGCATGTGCTTGTACATCCCTGTTTTTCTACCATTTTGCCTCTTCTGACTCTCTTATCCCCATTTTAAATGCAGCCAGTCACAGAGAGAGAGAGAGAAAAAAAAAGTCAATTATATTCAGACATGTTATTATTCCCCAATTTCTATCCCCTCATCCAAAACATGCTGTGAAACCCTTGACATCTATTATCAGGATGGCATGTTTTTCACGCTTGAGACAAGCAGTTTTGGCCATTAACTGAAAGGGTAGGTCATTGCCTCAACACGTGGACTGTCTGACAGACACACACACACACACACACACAGTGTTTTTGTTGTGTGACCAATCAAACCATTTGTCTCAGGAGGAGGGTGTTTTGTGTTTAATGCAGCAACTTGAGCAGCTAATATCACTGACTGTTGGTCTGCTGGTCGATCTTTCCAAGTGTGACTGTCACATCACTTTGATTTAAGATGGGTTGGTAAAGAGATCCTGGGTTCTTGTACCAATCAAGTCAATAAAGTACTTCTATAATGCGTCCTGTCCGTCACACCTTATCTCAAATCACTATAATTGGTGTCTGTGCAGCTGATAAAGCTATTTTTTTTTTTTACCGTAAAATCCAAATAAACCAGTGAACATTGGAAAGATGTTTTTCTTAGTCTGTCTTTAAAATGTGTAATTTTTTGTTGTCGCTGTGTCTCTCTTCTCAGGGTGCACCTAAACCTGTAGCGATTGAGCCGTGTTCAGGAGGGAAAGCTGCTGTGTTGACTGTCCTCATGCGTCTGCCCTCTGGGCTCTCAGACTTACCTCCCCCAGGACAGTCAGGTAACAATTGTGTGTATATATGGTGAAGTGTGGTTAAAAAAAATGTAAGCGCTCTTTTACTGCGGTGATGCTCACCATATTCTGCTTAATTCTGATAAATGTTAATCAGGTTTGGGTTGCACCTGTTGCGTTGACAATGCCGACTGCGTCTCAATTAATTACTGCACTAAACATCTATTTATGAACATGTTGCCTGGTCAAAGTCAGGGACATATCACTGCATATAACATTAAGCACAAACTCTACTTCTCTCATCCTCATTGCCAGTGATTTTACTACTTTGTAAACCTTTCACTCAACCTATGTTGTGTATGTATAAGACATGCATTTCCCCACACGCACATTTAGCGTGGTTCAGTGACCCATAAGTCTGTCGCGTTGTAAATATATTGTATTTTTAGAGTGAGCAGGCCACAGCGAGACTCATTGAATCCAATTTACTTTTCATAAAGCAGGTCCATCGTTCAAAAAAAATCATTTCAAAGATCACAAACAACCATCTTGTACACCATCAGAAATATATATCTATATAATCGCTTTGTCACACATTTGCATCACAAATAAATATATAACCATGCTCCTATTTACTGATGTTACTACTGAAAATGTGGTTCCAATCCACACAGAATTTTGTTTTTAATTTTGCTCTTGGAAGCTGCAAAAATATTCTACATAAAATTGGGTGTTTTATATATTACAGACATGTGTAATCCTTCTTTCTGAACAAAGAAAAAATGTGTTTTTCACCACCCTCACAATTTTCTTGCTCTTTTCCGTCTTTAGGACTCATCGTTGCCAGTGCACTGATAGACATTTCACAGCAGAAACCATCAGATTTTAAGGATAAGACCCAGGGTTTAAAGAACCGAAAAGCCCTTTTTCCAGCACACCAAGGCACCTGTGTCTGAGTCTCAAGCTGTCAATCCAGTTGGGTCCCAGTTGGAGGCCTTTCCACAGACAAGACATTGCTACATGTAGAAGATTACATTCGGCTGCTACCACTCAAGTGTTCACTGAAACTTGCCGAGTCCACAAGAGCACAACCTTGCTTACCTTTCCTGTCCCTTTGCTCTAATCTGCACACATCAACCTCTGGTCACATGAATCCTTCTCTAATCTCTGAAACTACCTTTCCTCCACTTACTGGGCCCAAAATCGCTTCCCTTCAGCTTGGGCAGTTATCATGGCAAAACTGTGTCTGCTTGTTGTCTGTGCTAAGAGGGAACCTGCCTGACATCAGAGACAGATTTAATGAGGGGGATCTGCACCTATTGGAGCTTCGGTCGTGACTATTTTGTGACACCTCATCGTTCATTTGCTCAGCATGAGAGAAAAGCGAAGGTGTCTGTACCTAAGGTATATATGAAAGTTTAATTGATCACATCAAGTTGGAAATACAAGAGATGATTAAAAAAATGGCTGGTAGATATCCAACACCTGCTGCTTGTGTTTTTTTGTTAGTTTTTTTGCCCGCCAACAAGTGGTATTCTATGGTGCTAAGGCATTACTCACTTATGAGAAGCCTTTGCTGTATGGACTGATATCATTCTGCCTTTTCGTGGGGGAAGCTATGCGCTAGGCTACGACTCTCTTTAACACCCCGTAACCACATGATAGGGTTTTGACGACGTATTTTCGTCACACCACTTTTCAAGTTCAATTACCATTAATGATCGGTTTTAGCATTTACTGTACATATGTATCATCCACCCAGCTGAAGCTAACGTCTGTATTTTCTGTGAAATACATGTACAAATGCTGCTGAGACATGAGACTGCAATCACTACCACCAGCGGCTGCATGTAGGTGAAGACTGCAAAACTAAAGGAGGCACGAACAAACCATCGGTCATAAAACTAAAGCATGGAAAACGCCAAAACGTAAGAAAAGTTAGATCCATTTTTATTAACAAACTGGAAATTTCATTTGTTACAAAAATCCAGATTGGTTTTTGTTCAGTTTGCTCACTGTTAAAGAAGTTACATAATGCAGATTAACACTGACGTTCTGGTCAATTCTTTACCGTAGCTGGTTATTGGGTCATTTTGCTGTGCAACTTGCTGTTGCCTTTGGATTTGTGGTGGGCAGATGCCATTTAAGAGAAAGACATCTGCTTAATAAAATTAGACCAGGGACATCATGCTCCTCTGGCTGTTTACTAATTTGTTTTGTAAGGTTTTTTTAGGAGCCCTCTGACACCATGACTTTATTTCCATCTTTGAGTACAATGAGTTACGTTACTTTTTTATAATGTTTCCATGGAAGGAGGGGGCCTGTTGATCTGCAGAATTTTAAAAGCTGTCGACCATTTTTAGCCCCGACCTCCACCCTGAGCTGTACAGTGTCTTGTTGGAACAAATGTGAGTCTTTGTCCCTCTTATCTCTTGAAATTTCATGTGTTTGTCAGGTTTTTATGACAAAATGGCAAGAGATTATCATTTATTTTAGGCCTTGTCACCTGTTACTATTATATATATGATAAATTGTAAGTCTTTTGCTACACTTGTGAAAAGAGCATTTCTGTTAATATTTTTGTTTTGATATTTAACAGATTCCTGTGTAATAGCATTTAACTTGATTTTATTTTTGACTTAAATCGGTTGTGTTAATGTCAACTCCTTTTGAATTGTGCATCTGTAAGGACTGTACGGGCATTGTCTTGCTTTTTGTTGCAAAGTAAGTTGTCGTTATGATGCATTTCATAAGGATAGTATGCCAGCTAATGTGTTTTTATTTTGTGTTTGTAGAGTAATCCTATAACAGTGTCATTACACAGGAATCAGGGTCTCACTGTACCATGTAAAAAAGATGATAATCTGCATATCAGTAAACTTCAGTGTATTTTAAAGATGGACAACATGCCAGAAAATAAAAAAAAAAAACAGACCTAAAAATCTTTTGTGCTTTGAAGTCTTTTCACATACAGTACTTGTACTACAGACATTGAATTGTACGCTTTTATGTCTGCCTGTCTGGTGTTTTTGTCTCTGAAGCTTAAACCTACAATTTGTAATTGTGTTCTGGTGCCTGGTGTTCAACACGGGTTGATTGCCTCAACTAAAGATAATTATCCCCCCTGAGTGTCTGTGAGAGTAACTCAAACCTGAATATTTGTGTATTTTGTGCCTGTGCAAGATTGAAAAAAGATTTTCTACATAGTAATTTGTATAAATGTACAGTATATAGTGAAATGATTTCTTGGATGATACTTTCATAAAACTTATTAAAAGTGATGCAACTAAACATTGTTTTTCACATCAATCAAACTTTATTTATAGAGCACTTTTCATACATGTAAAATGTAGCACAAAGTGCTTTACAGTTAAAAACAATTGACCCCCCACCCACCATCACATAAATGCATCCCCAGACACCCACAGACACACACCATCTCATACACACAATAAAACTAACATGTGACTGAGCACGGAAAAGCTAAGTTAAAAAGATGGGTCTAGAGCCTTCTCTTAAAAATCTGAATATTCTCTGCAGCCCTCAGGCCCTCCAGTAGGCTGTTCCACAGATGGGGGCCGTAGTACTGGAACGACGCCTCTCCGTGAGTGTGTGTCCGAACCTTGGGAATAATCAAAAGGCCAATACCGGAGGACCTCCGGGTCCGCGAAGGCTCATAGGGTAAAAGCAGTTCCGAAAGATAAGAAGGCCCAAGACCATTAAGAGTTTTAAAAACCAGTAAAAGAACCTTAAAATCGATCCTGAAACACACGGGGAGCCAATGCAGTGATTTTAAAACCGGCGTAATGTGTGCCTGCCTTCTGGTCCTCGTCAGCACACGAGCGGCTGAGTTCTGTAACAGTTGGAGAGGGGAGATACTCTTTTTGGGGAGACCAGAAAGCAGGGCATTACAGTAGTCAATGCACCTGGTGACAAAAGCATGCATCGGCGTCTCCGTGTTGGCCCGAGAGAGAATAGGGCAGACTGGCTATATTTTAGAGGTGATAAAAACCTATTTTAGTTGTGTATTTAATATGTGGGATAAACCCAAGCTCAGAGTCAAAAATGACGCCCAGGTTTTTCACTTGTGATGATGGATTTAAGAATTCCTGCAGTTTGGTTTGGGGTTTCTCTCTCTGAGCCTCAGGACCAATGATCAAAACTTCAGTTTTGTCCTGGTTAAGCTGTAAAAAGTTGACTCCAAGTCAAAAACTGAATTAAAATACAAACGGATTAAAAGATACAAACAATAAACCCTCCCTTTAAGCGTTTTATGACAACCAGAATGAATCAAAACCAAAATGCAGGTTAGGTTTAAGCTAGTTTTAACATTGAATATTCTGCAGCCATGCAGTCAGAACAAGCAAAAAAAAAAATGCAAGAGACTGAGTAAAATAAAATAAAAAGATAAGGTGATTAGACAAATACATTATAAAAACCAAATTATCCTGTAACAGGATTTTATTTATTTCAATTTCACGTGAAGAAAAGAAACATGCTCCATTAAACTCTTTGAAAGATCAGCCTGATGTTAAAGCAACACCAAAGATTCTTTTGTACCTTTTAAAATAATGTTTCTAAAATCGTTTCAGTGGTTCATCAACTCGTAACAGGGTGAACGGCACTTAATCGGCTATAACCGCACTATGCAAGTTTGCCAGATCGGATTGCGGATCTGCAGTTCAAATGAGACAGCGGTAATGGACAATTCTGCTTCCAACCTGTAGGGGGACCGAAGAGGAAAAGTGCTTTGCTGTTGCTTTAAGAGGTTTGTCCTTCAGTGTGCCAACACCTTTCAGAGTGCTTGTGCTCCCTCTTCAATGTCAGTGGTGTGCATTTGAACAAGGATGTAAAAGAAATGCAGCCGGCCAAAGAGCTACTCCGGATAATCCTCATTTATACTCAACAGTATACAGCTGCAAGCGCTCTTGGAGAAGAGCCACCATAGTTCCATAATGGAATGTGGGTATACTGTATCATAATGTGGTGGATGGCAAGTAACCTGACGAGATGCACCCGTTAAGTGCTACTGTATATTATATATGAAGTGCACATGTATATGTGTGTCCTGAAGATTTTCTACTCATATTTCAGATGGTCTTAGGGCTCGATTGCGCTTTGCAATTTTGTGAGTGCTTGTGACTGCCAGTCCTACTTGTGAAGTGCTGTATGCCTCCCATGAGTTCTCCCCTGCTGTTTTAGTGATGTTGACAATAGACATGTCTTCAAAAAATCGGTACATTACTGCAATCTTTGTCAATTGTGGAGCAGCCAATATAGTCCAATAGTGAATAAAAAATGATAAATAAATGAAACACTGTACAATTAAAACTGATTGCTACACAGAAAAAGGTGCAGAAGATTGCACTGAAAGTAAAATCAGAGACATTAATCCCAAACTACTGTATAATTGTGTGTAAATGAATAGAAAATCTTCAGAACATGACTAAGGTTGTATGCCGGGCATATGATTACTTTCTAAGTAGGCTATATGAGGAACACGAGCAAGATGTCAGTAAAAAGAACAAGAGAAGAAGAGCTGATGGCAGTTCTCTTTAGAGATGTCTAATGCAGCACATGTTATCTACATTTTTATATTGTAGTCATTGACGAGGTTTTTAAGTTGTTTGCTTGCCCTGGGTCTGACAAAGATCCAGGAAGGCACTAAAATCAGATTTTGACCAAACAGGCTACTGACTGTTCCAAGGCGTGACTGGCTGTTATTTTTTAAAATGACAGTTGAGTGAACAGAGGTCATTGCTAAGCACTGGAGGGGGATGTGCTGAAAATATTCAGAGTGACTGCTGTGCTGAGCCTGAGTCACTGTTGGCAAACTGATGTCCAGTCTGGTCCAACCCTGATGGGCATTATTGTCTGGCTTTTGAAAAGATTGATTTGTATTTTAACTCTACTTAAGCCTGCTAATAATGTTAATAATAATAATTTCTAGCCAACAGCTCCTAAATGATATTCAGTCATTACTTGACCTCATCATTCAAAGCTGAAATCTAAATTCTGATATCTGATTTTTGACTTGATCCCTCTCTATACAGGACTACTATAAAAGCAATTGCTTAACCGAAACACTCATAAAAATCCTTTTGTGTCATCTTAGTTTTTCTCTTCTGGTGACCAAGTCAAATCACTGTGGATCAATGTCAATGTGTGTCCCCTTTCTTCTTATAAATAGGACCTAATTCAGTTTCCTTTGTCGTTGCCCTGATAACATTACAAAATGTTCCTGAGAGAAATTGGATAAAGTCGGGGAGACCTTGGCTTGAATGTGTTTTTTTGTGTAACTTGTCACAATCTACTTAATTCAACCCCCAATCTGCAGGTCACACAGGCTATATCAGATTAAGAGTTCACAAACACGTGAATGGGCGGATTGCCTCAGATCAAAACGTGTCAGTGTAGACATTAACGCTCGTGAGTTCCCTGATTCGCTTATGATAGGGGAGTATTGGTTTTTATTCCCGTTTGTTTTAGTTCTTCTCCAGTATTACCATGAGATGGTGATAAATGCGTCACTTTCAGCTATATAATTCATGGGGGTGTGTCAGAAGACAGATCTGCCAAACCATCCAATATAATCCTGCTGGAAGAATTTGGATGCCAGTACACAGTGTAAATCAAAGTGTCCTGGCCTTAACTTGCTAATGTCAGTGTGCTTTACATATAATGGGGAAGGTAAAGGCAAGAAGAACTATCTGGGAGGTACTGTATTCCATTTATTGGTGATCATGACTGCTTCTGCAACCTCATCATTGGAATTCCATCTTGTACGAGATCTAGACGTCATGTGTTCTTGTCCAGCGTTTTTAGAGGCAAATATTCTTTAGAAGTTAAGATCATATTCTGCATTTCCACATTAATCTGCAATTCGTGTCTAAGGTGATAGGTAGGCTAAACTTGGTTCCCAAACTTTTTGCGTCAAGGACTCCTAAACTGACACAAATCAGACCACGGACCCCCATTTAATACGTTTTTGTCCCAGGTTCCTGCATCTGATAGGATTTTTGCTTACATATGCTTTATTACAGAAAGTGTATGAAAGCCATGACCAAAAATAGTCATGCATTCTGTCATTGTGTTATATTTATGGATAGTGAAATCAAAATATTCCCCTATTTGTTAAGGATACCCTGGGCCCCCCTTAAGGACCCCACTTTAGGAACCACTGGGCTTCTGCACAGGAAAATGTAGGACAGTCCAAGTCAAGCTCTAATGCTGCATTCAAGCCCTGCCAGCAGAATGGGAAAAATGAAGGATATCCCTTTACCCTTTATTCAAACCAAATAAAATAAAATACAGCCTAAATTTGTCCATCTTTATCATGCTATGTATTTGTAGCAGTTTGTTAGCAAGATATAGCTTATATATAAAGAAACTATGGTGGCCATATATCCTATTGTTTTTAAATTGCTGCATATTGATTGTATTAAGATAGTTCTATCTTAATACAATCAATATGCAATTGGAAATGGAAAATTCAAAGCCACTGTACCTTCAACAGGGTCCCAAGATGAAGTGACAGGCAGAGCTTGTGTTACAATAGACCCATCCAGCTCTGGGCGACGGGCTGGTTTCCTGTGTGGTGTTGACTCATCTAAAAAGAAAGTAGATATGAATATTGGTCAGTTCATTTATGGTAGGTTTCTTGCACATGCCATTGCAAAAGATGAACCTATGCTGTTACATTAAACAATCAACAAAAAAACACTTACACGCAGGTGGTGGAGGCAGTAACATCTGCTGACCTGAAAAAGGGCAGGCAGGGACAAACTCATCAGAACAGTCACGTGATATGCACCATGTTGAATTTCAGTAGTTCCATGGTAGGAAATATGACTGACTTTTAATTAAGTTGTGAATAGCGATTAGAGAACAGCGAAGGGCAGCAATACACCATAAATGCGTCTAGTCTGCCGGAAACAAAAAGAAGAAATATGACCCTGGTTTCTTAAACGCATGCATACATGTTAACTTACGGACAGGGGTTCCAGACACACGCTCAGTCCTGAAATTCTTTCTTGCTTGTGTAATGGATCTGAAATAAAAGACCATACAATTTGTACTGATTGCAAAATGAATATTTGAAGTGTAAATAATAATACATAGTCTGTACTTGAGGTCTTACCATGATTATCTAAATAAACGATGGATGTATTTAGACAACCAAGGAGGTGTAATCATTATGTCCTAGGTTAGCCTGCAGTTTCGTGAACAGAGCTTCTCTTAATACATCCATGGCTTTATGTCTCATCCACGTTACAGGCTTTACAGCATATTGCCCTCAGATGTATCGTAAGATAAGTATTAAACCCTAAACCCACATCGGCTCTTAGGGACACATAATACATTACGTTAACGTTAGCTAGCTACCTAGCTCCATTGTTGCTGTATAATGCTGGCAACCATGTTAGAGCTTTCTTTAAGTTGTTTACCAAAATCTCTCACCTTGTTATCCAGGTTCCTTATGGTGGTTAAAACATTACCGAGGGAAAGCTCAGTCTCTGTGGCCAACTTTGATGTATCCATGGGGCTAGCAGCGCTCACGGCATAGCTAGCTGTGGAAAGCTAACTTGTTTCCCGCGTTAGCATTCGGGTTAGCAGTTTTAGGCGGAGAAAAATCTTTACTGTTGACCGCCAACAACGTCTTTCTTGGTATCTTCGGGCTACCTTGCGTTATAACACCGTCGGTGAAGTGTAGTCAGGATATGTTTTAGTCAATGGCAGTATTTCAGTTCGAATTTGGGACCAAACGAACGGATCTTTGTCTGCCTTGTTCGCCAGGTATATATATATGTGTTGTATACGGAATCAAGACAGGACTTGAATCGGTCACCTGAAAGCAGAGGCACTGTCTTCCCCCTACTGGCGTAGGGGGGTAACGGTTGGATTTGTACACTGAATTGAGCCGCTTGTTAAAAGTGAAATGAAAGAAGTGAATTTTCTTAGTTATGAAAATCGTTCTATTGATAGATTCTTGTTTTAAGTATTTTCACCTAATAAATTATTGTTTTTAACAAAATTGTTATCAGCCTAAAAATAAATATATTCTCTTGCTATGCTGTTTATCTTACTTATATTTAAGACCAATCATTTTTGAGTGAATCTAAATCAAGTGACTGCAAACATTTTATATGCTACTTCAAAAACTTAACTGGAGCTGGTATAAATTAATTAAATTCAAAACCGCACTCAGAACAACCAAAAACAACCAAAAAAAAAACAAACGGAACGTTGTGTGGAGGTACAGTGCAACCACAGGAGACTGTTCCCGTTGGTTGGTTCCCTTAACGTTTAGGGAACGTTATAACCATAAGGGAACGTTCCCTAAACGTTAGTTTTTGGTCTGGTTCGAACGAACCTTTAGGGAACCAGAAACTAACGTTCCCCAACGTTCCCTAAACGTTCTGTGTTAGTGGTGGTGGACGCCATTTGCGTTGAACTTCCGAGCAATGGCGCCATGTATAGTTAGTTAACACCTGTGTACTGTCTACGTTGAAATATCTTTTCGGCTTTAGTGGACATTTTCCCTTATACCTGCTGGTCATATAACAGTATTTTATTTACGTACGATATTACGTGAAAAACACACCTGTGACAAGGCGGGTTATTTAAACTGCCCACTTTTTCGTCTGTTAAAGTTAAGCTGGCTAGTTTCTGATCTGCTCGTTTACAAACTTTGCTGCGAGCTCACCGCTGGGTATGTAACATTAGCACTATAAGCTAACTTTGCTCTCCAACAATACTCTACTGTCGCTTCAAGACAGCTTTGTGAGGAATTAATTGAATAATTGCGTTGCTCTCCATTAGCTCTTAGCTACAGACTATACAGTTGGAAGCTGCCTGTTTGCATGGGACTGGAAAACCAAGCTTGGGACTACTCTGCTGAGACTTTGAGGATTGCTAACGTCTCTTCAACAAGATGGGCTTTGCTTTGTTATGTTTACAGTGAGTGGATGGCTGACTCTATTTAGTTTGTGTTAATGTTCCCTGGCTGCTCTTCATGTTTCCCACGTGTTTTGGCATGTGGTGGTTGCTAATTTCTTTTTTTTTATTCTGCTGCCTACAGTACAGTGTGCAGTATTTGCTTGGTATGTTTTTTTTGGCATTCATCTTTTGTTGTTTGGAAAGAGCATTATGTTATTTTGATTCTATGATTATAATAGTGAAATAGAAACACTCATATTTAAGTATCATGCATGTTGTTAGCTGAATTGCAGCACATTTCCCCCTTGCTGTTTCTGTTGTTTTGTGGGGTCTGTTGGCTTACTACAAGCTTAGTAGAGGGTAGTATAGTATATTTGCTCAAGGGATGCTTAAAAGTTTGTTGTCTTCCAAACTGTCTATATGCATAACTATTTATTTGTAATATTAGTTTAATGGCAAAGGTAAAATGGCTGTTATGTCACATAAGTCGTTATCGTCAAAATTAGCCTACTCTACACACTTAATATATGTTAAACATTAATAACACTTAAGTTAAACTAATGGGTTTTTCATATCATGATTACATCTGAAGTGCTGAGCTGGTTCTGTCCATGCACTCATTGACAACCTTAAGCTGTGTACTTATGGTCATCTGCTGCTTATCAATGCTACATAACATTTCAGAACAATATTTTTTTGAGCGAAATATCTTTAAGTTAATTATCTGCTGCATATCTGACTTTTTCTTTTTTAGATTCATCCATTGCCAAAAATACTTTTGCTATTGCATTCCCTAATTTCTGTTGTACTTAGTGTATGCTTGCGTTAAGTGACAGGGTCGGAGGCTAGTTGCCAACTATCAACTCTGTACTTGGTTTTACACATTACATCTGTTATATGTGAGTTGCCTGCTTGCTGATATTAAGTAGCTTGAAAACACAAGGTTTACTCAACTTGTGTAATTTAAGGTATCACGTTTGTGTAACAATAAGCCACCAGCTGGGTGCACACCCCTTTCCATAAAGGACATAGCCATTGTGTTAAGGTCTCAGATGTGACCATTATAAGCAATACTGCCTTCAAAATGAAATCACTCTTGACAAACAAAGAATAACTATTGTGGGGACACAACACACTTTGCAAAATGTCATCAGATGTTCAGATCAGAACACATTTGCAGTAGGAGATTTATAATATGGCATTATGCTGTATTAAAGCTGATTAGTACTTCCTTGATGAAGGCGGTGTAAGCTCAAATGCAGCCATTTTGTGCCTAAACCAGAAAGACACTGCATTAGTAAACACAAAGACAGGAGGTTAGTTCTCACCCTCTCATGGAAAATCAGTAACCATCTGTAATTTAAAGGGAAGCTGGAGGTTACTCTCATGTGGGAGAGTCATTACTTTGATTGAGAACAGCTGGTGTCATATTCTCCAGCTTCACCCCAGGTTGCTCTTTGTTGAAGTGGCGCTCTCCGTGGTGCTGAACAACTGCCTAAGTGGCACGACAGTCTATAGTTTTATCAGAATCAAAAAAGCTTTATTGCCAAGTGAGTTATACTAAGCACTCCACCTCTGGCTCTACATGCCACTGTACTCTATCTGCTGTAGAGCCAGAGGTGGAGTGCTTAGTATAACTCATGAAAATGACCCAGATTCTTCTGTAGGGGCATTATTTCTTTATTTTTTAGTTTAGAAGTCCCTTTTTCATTGCAGACAGAAGAAAGCCTGCAGGGGTGCAAACCCACTTTACTCTCTGCTGTGCGTATCGACGACTACAGTCATTTGGAGGTTCTACAAAATAAAAACAATCTTTTTATAGGGGCAGACTACGGCGGGTAATTTAGTTTAAAAAATTGTGAGTGAACCTTCATCTAGTGGGTCAGTTAGCCAATGAAGAAAATAATAGGAAATTAGTGGGCCTACTAAATAACCTGAAGCATTACCTATGCTACTTTGTTTCCAGATTGTAGCAAATGGTGGTGATACAGATTCTTCTGTATGATGTAGCCACAATGTCAGATGATAAGTCATCAGTTTAGTGTATCATGAAGTCTCAATAGTTTAACATGAATCTTACATTACGCCATGATTGACTAATGTCTTCAACTGAAATGCTTTTGCCATTCTAGTTATTCATGCAGGTTAACTGTATTGTTGAAATGATTAACATCAGTAATTTTGGTAATCCGTTGTTTGTCATTTATTTTGTGGAAATACCAATCATTTCCTGGTTCCAGCTTCTCCAATGTAAGGTCCACAGTTGGACTGGTCAATTCAATAGCTCATATTCTGTTGCACATTTCTTAAAATAAGATGACTTAAGTAATGAAATCCTATCGAGGTCAACAGGTTAATGTGTCTTTTTCCAGCCTGAACAATAAAAGGTCATCTTCAGCTCTCATACGATCTATCCAGTAATTTAAAATGTTTTCAGTCTCTTCCATCTTTTCAAGTAGAGTTTATGATTTTGGCTTCATTGTGCAACCAATGATTAGCTTTATTATCTCTTATCTTTGCCCCTGCACTGCTCTGGAAAACATGCGAGAGGAATCATCTCAAAATAACTGATGTAGTGTTTACTGTGAAAAATCAGGCACACCCTGACATTTGGACACAACAAAAAAAGAAAGTAATAAAGTGAAATTGGTGCTGCTCTCCTGGTTAATAGAAAAGGTGAAATCCACAGAGTAGTTTCGAGGTGCTGAAACAATGTTGCTGGAGAGGTCAAAGTTGCAGTAATTAGATGTGATCCCCACCAGGCATTGCTGCCATGATTGAACTGTTTTATCAGGACTATCTTTAATCTATGCCAAGGGTTAACATTTGGATTGAGAAGACTTGCAGTGGTTTTATAGTTGTGGGAGGAAGAGTCTCAAAACACTATCTCTCGGCCCTCAGGGCTTTATGGCATCAAACAGTAAACCTGGTGAGCAATAATATTTATCATGGGTTTTAATGACAACTATTCTTGTCTCAAGGCTTCAGTGAACTATGATGTGTGTTGCATTCTAAAAACCTCAACAGTTAAATTGTAATGTCAGTCACATCTCTGAATGTAATGGTATTATAATCAAATCCCATGAAGAGGTTCACGAGTTTGGACGTTTGAATAGTGCTGTGATAGTTTGAGAGTTTCTTTATTTACAAAATGCCTAATATCCATTTTCAGAAACTGAAACAAGATGAACATGACTTAAATGAACAAGAACACGGACATTGAACAAACAAAAATAAAAATGTCCTGTTAAACATTATTTTAGACTTGTATTTCCATGTTACAGACCCCTGTGCTTGATTAGTGCCACATGATAAATGGTGGATATCTACCTTTTATAAATGAAGCTGGTGATATACAGTCTATTTGTAATTTAAAACATCCAACATTGTGTTAGTCTATTGTTTAATACCTAGAGACTTCCCTATCCTGTCTGTGGCTCAGAGTCCCAAACTCATTTCACTCCATACTGAAGATCTTTTTTGAAGTTTTTTCTACATCAATAAAGATCTAAGACACAGAGGAAAAAGCATATCTCCCAATATGTTGAACGATTACTTTTAGAGTGCCCCATTTCTAAAAACATGTTTTGTTTAGTCCCAAATTATTACACAGATTTGTTAGAAGTAACGTGTTAGATTCTCTCCGATCACTTTACTTCCCTCTTATATCACTTTTTGAATGGACAGTTGTCATTTTCATCTCATGCATAACATGAGGAGCATATTTTGTCTCTTTCAGTTCTGTGACACGTCTAATAAATCTTAGGCTCTCGCTCTCTAGGTCAAGTGTTCCATCACTGTGCCAAAAAACAGGTGTGTCATGTTCTTGGCGAGACGTGTCCCCGTCCTGTCCACTGAGCAGTCTGTCCTCTACAGGCTGCGTCCTTGTCCGCCTGTGTCACTCTGCACAGGGACTGATGTGATCTGACTGACAATAGCGGTCTGTCTGCCTGGTGCTATCTTATAATCCTGCTTTACAAGAGTCCATCCCACAGTAGTTGCTAAAAATACAGATAAACTAGCATTGGGGGAAAAGGATTGATATAAGCCCAAAACAGAATGTATCATTTGCTGTTGATTGTAGAAACCAGCATGAGTCACTGTTCACCAATTTTATTTCAGCTGTTTGGCAAACACCAAATCTTAAAGTATTTTTCATGGCTACTTGTACATAAAAGTGGCCTCCTTTCATGATATGTCTTCAAGTGTAGGCTGGTTTGCTAGATGTCTACTGGGATCATACATAAAAGTGATTTTAACACATTTTTTTAAAATTAATTTTAGAAATGTTAGGATGTTTAAAAACAAGTTTTTAGTGTGCATCGTCATTATGTTGTACATCCTCTGAATGTCTGATAATTAGGGGTTTCATTACTTTTATAATAATGATGTACTTGTTTTTAACTTGGCCATTTGCATCAGTAGTAATTACTAGCAATTTATGTCTACTGGCTTTTGTCTTTTGGCATTTGCTCTACTTGTGGATATGTACACTACACATTATTCATCAAACCCTTGTCCTTTTGCTCTCTACCAGGACACAATAATGTGAAAGTAAAATCTGGATCAAACCATCAAAAGAAGGACAGAAAAACAACATTTCCTTTTTTTAGCCATTAAAGACACTTTTGTAATGTTCTTCTTATTGTTACAGATTCAGAATTACAGAGTTCGATATTCCTCAAGAAAAATACTATTTAAGATAACTTTATGCACTTTGAAATCAAAATATAATCACACAATAGTCATATCTGTAACCACATAATTAATGAATCGTACCCCGTCACACTTTATAAATCATAGCTACACTGGATAACGCTGAGAGGCCTCAGTCACCAGATACTAACATAGACTCTTAAAAACATTACACACAATATGTTACAAGCTAACGGCAGCATACTGTAATAGTGAACACTTTATGTATCATATGTACAAAATGTTCTTTTAGAGGCGATGTGATAAAACCACAAACCACCATAACAATCAAATCTACAAACCGGATCTATACCTAGTATGGAACATGTAGAAGAGAAAATTGTAACTTTTTTTTTGTTTTCATTTGGCTGATATGTCTTTGTCCTTTGAGGAAACTCTGACAAAATGTTATGGGATTTTAAATGAGTTAAAATGTTTTACGAATCATATTCCATACAGTGTGTCTATGAAATTTGTTAGCTGTCCCTTTTGACATATTATAGACCAGCATTTTTATATCAACACTTAGTTTTCCTTTTGTTGAACTAAAGCATGTTTATTGGCTGGACAAATCAAAGCACAGTTATGCAGAGAATGATCC
Source organism: Zingel zingel (assembly GCA_023566125.1). NCBI lineage: Eukaryota > Metazoa > Chordata > Actinopteri > Perciformes > Percidae > Zingel > Zingel zingel. The sequence continues at coordinate 12,882,351 of CM042334.1, forward strand.
ACTTTCAGCACTGTTAAGCATTTTGGCAGTCCATTCAGTCAAATGTGCAACACATTCAAAGAAGTGAATTTATTCACATGCTTATCAGATCACAGGGTTTAACTCCCAAAAAAATGAGTGTTCCTCAGCGCGAATCGGATTCTTGAAGTCACCAAATTGCCCCCACGAGGCATGGAAGGCGAATGAGCTGATATCTCAGCTACAGTAAACATGGACTCCTCAGATAATAATAATCCACTGTTGTCTGTGATTTCAGTGCTCTTGCCGTGCTGTGTTTTCTCATTTCCATTTCAAGAAAAATGTAGGTGTTGCACTTTGGCAAATGTCTAAATCAAAATGAGTTGAAGCACTTTGAGAGAAGAGGGTTGAGCCACAGTCCTCAGATCCTACAAAAGCTGGAAATCTTCAAGCCGTAATACTAGTGGCGTTAATGCCAAGGCTAATGCCAGGTGCATACTTGAGAGTTCAGCTGCTGAGCTTCTAACAACGGCATTGGAGTCACTAGACTCATCCAGTTGATGGTTCTGAGGGAAAAGACCAGAGTTTTAGTGTTACTATGAGTGGAAAGTTGACAAACTATTTTGAAATGGATTGTTTGTTGTTGCTGTGGGCTTCACTGTGAATCTGAGATTTAAAGGATCACAATATGTGTAGCTTGTTTAACTACAATCAACTACAATTTGGTTACCAATGGCATTGTACATGTAAGTCAGGTCAAAAATATGCTGGAAAAAAGTTTTTACACCTGACTGAGTTGGAAATGTAGCGATTTAAAACCAAAATGTAATAAAGTGGGCATTAATTAGCTTTATCTTTTGCCTATTTGGTTAAATTTTGTCAGCTGACCTACATTTGGATGGAACGACTTGTTACACAGATTAATTTGTGTTTCTGCATTTGTCAGCCGTTGCATCACAAGACATTGCAGTACAGGACAATTCTATAAAGAAATGTTTGCAGTGTTGCCTTTACGGACTTTGTCTACCAGAGAGCATTTATAAGTTTATTTTTTGAATGTAAAATGTTGAGCTCAGTGCATATTTTTGTTCCTTAAATTTAAGGGATCCACATAAAAATATTTTATATCAGATTTCTTGTCACTTTCAAATATCAATATCTTTATCGGGCTCACAAATATGGTTTGGGCTCGAATGAAATGGACTGAATAAAACAATTCTTACCACACATTGAGCAGTATCCACTGTTAGATTTGACACCAGTTTTTGGGCCTAGAAGAAAGAAAACGCAGAGGAGAAAGCAGAGAAACATTAACTTCCATTTTTTTTTTTTTTATTGTTTTTACTTGTCTGTCAAGATCACAGACTGGCTGATGATGGTACAAAAATCCTATAAAAATACAGTAGACATTATTATTATTATTCATTTAGCCAGTCTCAGTGCAGTGGAATGAAGAAATTGTCTTTGTCTGGAAGTTTAACTGTGGCTAAAGGAAGGGCAGAGTCTTCAAAGTAACGCAAGGTCGAGCAAAATCATTACTGCATTGAGCCAAACTGCCACTGCCACAGTAGCAAATACACACAATGAGATTTATGATAATACTTATAGTGCCCCTCCCCCAATTCCCATAGTTTAGACCGACATAAACCTCTTTGTATAATCATCCTCCTCGAGCAAGACGTGTAAGATTCGAGTGTGTGTGTTTGTGTAAAAGTTTGTTTTTGTGAGGTTGTCTGTTTATGCCAGCTCAAGGTTATGATAGTTTAATACATTCAAACTTTTTTTCAGACCGCTCCAAACCTTTTGAGCCACACATACTGTAACTATAGCCACATACATTTGCACACACACAAACAAATGCACACTCACAGATACAGATGGAGTACAGAAAATGATAAAGTGACTCTATGGTGGTTTGGGAACATAATGAACACTCCACGCGTTGGTTCTTAAGTAGAAAGAATTCTGTGAACCAAGATTCTGGAGAAGAGTGATTAATTGCTCTATAGGAGGTCTTTCCTCTTGGGAGGATGTTTTTACTGGTGATAAATCATATTATCGCTATTAAAAGCCAATATGATAGATAGTCTCCCTTAAAGTATGTGATATCATCTCATTTAAAAAAAATATAGCCCCGTAGTATTTATCAGAAGAGAATAGCAGAGGTCTGAAGTGTGTTGGCATAGCCAAACCGTTCCAAAGGAGCTGGAGGACCTATAAGCACATTTAAGCAAAACATGCAATTTATGATACTAAATGTCAAAATGAGCATACTGAATTGATTTTCTACAATTGATATTTCAGAACTAATAACCATTTTGCATCCTGTGACTGCTATGGACATTTCTGGTAGCACTTTTTAAAGTCACATTGGAATTTCTTGTAAGCAAGGTCTCTGAGACTCATGCATACTGTATGTTTAGACACACGTTGAATTAAATGAGTTAGATCTAAGAAGAAATGTCAGTTTACAGGGAAAAAACTATGGCTAGTACCTGGGAAACGGTAGTTCAAATAACTCAAAGGAGCTGAAAATGTGGACATTTACAAAACATGACAAGTGTGCAAACATCGTTTGCTGAGGAAGATCGTGCGATATGATCAGAATGTCCATTAATGGACCTTGTGGTGAGGTTGTTTTGTCAACCACGTTTTTTTGCAAGGTCAAAAATAAACTTTCGATCTCTACTTTTGTAGGCTTTAATTTTGTTAAGTCACTTTCAGAGGAACTCAGTTTACTCATAATTATGTTTATATGCCATATATATTTATATATGTATGTATAGTTTTTACAAAGCTAACAGGGATTTAAGTAAACTAAAACCTCAATCTGGGGTATGTGGTACATCCTTACAATGATACTGCGTTCTCACACACACACACACACACACACACACACACACACACACACACACACACACACACACACACACATGACCCTGTGGGCCATTTCTGATGTTACTCTGGCAACCAATTAGCTTTGACATGACAGCTTTGGAACTTTGACTCCATACTGACGTCTCATCTTTCTGCCCAGGAGGGGGGATTCTGCGCATGCCACCATAACACCATCCCTGATCCATCAAGGTGACAGAGCCAGTCGTCTGACACTCAGACAGATGCTCTGAATAGATCTCTACCTGATATTTAGGTCTCAATTTAGAGTCAGGCACTTTCACTCAGAAGTTTTGAGAGGTTTCTGATGACTTCAAAATTTACACGGATTAAAAGCGCGGAAAGTAATCAAAACATGTTGTGGAAAGATTCCATGTTTGTTCTTTTCCTTAAAAAAACAGCAGTATTTTTTTATTATAAACAAGAGGCGCAGCCACTAACTGCAAGCAAACAACTGCATTGAGATAAGTATTATATCATAGTTATTATGATATTTGAAATAAATGACCTTGCAATGTAGCTGTACCCTTTTGTTTCAGCAAGGAATTCCATATAAGACTAATACCATTTCTTTGTTATTGAGATCAATAAAAATTGGGTAGGTCCATTATTATGAGATTTCTAACTCTGAAAAGTTGCTGTCTTTAAGCAACTATGTAGTCAAATACAATAAACTGCTGAGCTGACTAGATAGTGACATCAGAATGTAGCTTGTTTGTCTTTGAAAATTATAGAGTGTGGTCTAGACCTGCTCTATCTGTAGTCTCGAGATAACTCTTATGATTATGATTTGATACTATAAATAAAACTGAATTGAAATTGAATTTCTTTAGACTTTCTTTGAGCAATGATGGAGTAAAATGAAAAATACATTAAATAATTAAGATAAATGCAACTGGATAAATAGGGTTTTCCAACCCTGTTCTTAGATCTCGTAGAGACAGATTTAGTTGGTGACTTTTTATATTATAACAAATCATGCAGGGATTTCATCACCACCTCTTTTTTTCATGACATGCTTTTTTATGCAGTTTTTTTATTTCAAAAATATAACATCAGTGTTATAAGTCAGCAAGAAAGATGCATCCTATATTTCAAACACAGAAACTCTACTTTTTAAACTCTTACTTTACTTAAAAGAATTCACCTGTAAGGTCCCACAGATGTGATATGATGAGTCGTCATCAAGATCCAGTTTGGTCATGTCTGTCAGTGCATCTAGTGCATTATTAGTTCGTTCTTTTCCCCTCCGAGTGATGCTAGGCTCTAGTACAGTAGGCTGAATCGGGGGTTGGGGTTGCCAAACTCCAACATCAGTGCCATTGCCAAATGCCTGGATGGCATTACCTGCAAGAAAATAGTGTATTAATCAGTGGCATTCTTTATCCTGTACAAAATCTATGAATTACTAGAATACATCATGTAATGAAATGGAATGTGACAAAATATGCATCCAATGTCATTACTTTGATTTAATTATAGATTGTTATAAGTACATGTAATAAGCACTATCCACCAGAATGCCCCATAATCCTTGTTTTTAATAATATAGTCTGCACATCTAACAAGTTAGCAGATGTTTGCTGTCCTTTCCTTAGAAATAAGTGGAAGTGGCATGGCCAAAAACATTTTGTTCATGTCCAACTAAAAGCTGCTTATAATTAATACTTTAGATAATTGTGTAGGGAAATAAATCACTTGACCTTTCTCAAGAGCATTTTTAAAAGCAGTGTCTGCATATAATGGCTATGATTCACAAAAAAAAACTTCATAACCGCCTGAAATAAGAAAACTTCTAAAATTATGTAATGTAAATTTCTCATTTATTTGAAGTTTAATCAAAGATACCTTTTCATAGGCAAAATAAATTGTGTGCAAACATTTCTTTTTTGGTCTAATCTTAATCATAGTAAAAACTGATTGGGCATGGTTTATTGTCAAAGCAATTGAGAACATTGTCGTTCAGTTAAAATTGCTCTTTTATACTCTTATGACTTGGAGTTTGAATGTAGAAATGTCACTAAATACCACTCATACTCAGATATGAGTGAAAAACAAACAAAATAAATGCTCAAGACACTGTTCCTTATACAACAGTCAAAGTAACAGAAACTGGATTTGAAGGGAGAACGAATGATAGACCATCATCTACTACTATTGCAGTTTCTAGTCATCATCTCCCAATCTACAATTTCAAAAGGCCAATTTAAGTCTAGACAACAATACAAATGGTAATTGCCCTGTGTGGTGAAGAATAGTGCAAGGTTGGAAGGGAAATTCATTTCTGCAGTACGGGAACTCACGTAGGCATCGATTGTTGGTGAAAAACTCAGCAAATCTGTCACAGTCTGGCTTGCTGTTCCCACTGCTGCCGCAGTCACACCATGGTGACAGGGTAAGACCAAGGGATCGCACATAATTGGGTGTCATCACTGTACCTGCAGCATAAAAGAGAAGTAAACAGTCATTGTAACTGTAGTCTCATCAATCAATCATAGTTGAAACCCTCTATAACAGGGCTCTTTTGGTTTCACACATTTTGAATGTTTAGGTCACTCACTGAGAATGAGTTTATTCAATATTATAGGGTGCCTATTAGGACTGCACAATATATTGTTTTTATTTATCGTCGTCGCAATATCAACTAGCGCAATATACATATCGTGAAAGGCTGCAACATATCGCGATAGACACTGAGATTTTTTTGTGTTAGTTGAAAGAAAATATCAGTAGAAAACCGCAAATTAAAATGTAACTCATTCTTTTTTAAGTGGTGCCTTTTATGTTCAATTCAATGTTCAATAAATAATAATGTTAGAAATGATTTCCTTTTATTTGTTTTAAATGTAACAAGTAGTTTGTTGTATTTTGGCAGAATACTGAAAGTAGCAGAACTGAGTACACTTTAATATCTGTTTATTTATCGCATGTAATATCGTTATCGCGATATTCAACAACGTTATCGCATATCGCATATTTTCCTCATATTGTGCAGCCCTAGTGCTTATCATAAGCCTCACTGACTTGTACCGTATCCCCATTATTATGTGACATGGCCTGTTCAACAACATGCAAATTTTTCAAAGATGTACTGATGTCAACAAAGGTGGCAAACTGCAGCTCTGGAGAGTGTTGTTAAAAGTGTTTTAAGGGCTGCTGTTGCTTACCACCTATTGGGAGTCAACAGAGGTGACCAAACTGGGGCACATTCTACTTCATGGGCAGAAAGCCAAATTAAACCATTCCTGGCTATTTTGTCATCTTGATACAACTGAATAAATCCGTTGCCTTTTTATAGGAAGCGTGGGGGTTGAGTAGGCTCATACTTATTAGCTGTGCAAGTACATGCAGATTTCTGTGTGAAGGTTCATAGATAACTGTTTAAGCCATGGGGCACCATTAGAGGGTGTAACTTGTGTGAAGTAGCATATGAATGGACTAGATTAAAATGTCTGCTTGTTGAGTTTGCAATTGGTCACTGTTGCCCTGTATTCCAATCTCAATTACTAAAACATGTTTCCTTTCTACATAATGGAACCTGCTGATGGAAGAAAGACTGAACAAAAGGAAGTAAGCACTACTTCTGCACACTGCTATAAAGAATAAATTAAGATAAAGTTATTTAGTTGCTAGTTAACATCTGTAAAAGAACTGTTACATAGCTTGCGGGTTAGCATAAATGCCTACAAAGAAGCAGTGCCTGTGCAACAATGTAATCTATAATAAAACACCATAGTATGTGTAGAGTGTGTTGTCATATGACAATGGTGTGTTCATGGTTTAAGATTCAAGAGTTTCGATTCACGATGATATACTTGTACAGAAGTGTATTCATTCTTTAACAAGTGTAGCTGTGTGAACAAGTGAATTATCCAACCCTAACTGTGTGAAGAAGGCCATAGCTGTACAGTGACTGCATCATGGTAAAATGTTACCACTGTACTTTTAGCTATAAAGAACTATGGTTATATTCTATCTTATAAAACTTAAAAGACTGTTAGGGGGGTAACAATGCATTGATCTGGATCAATATATTGATTAATTCCACAACGATCCAATATAATCGATACAAAGTGAAAATATCGATACATGTCGTCATCTTTAAGATTTATTTTGAAATTTCAACTTTGTATTTATTCTTTTTATTAAAAAGAGTAGTTTATTTTTAATTTAAATGTCTGGAACATCTTAGTAATGACATTTTAAAATCACATTTGAGTTGTGTATATATATGTATATGTATATATATATATATATATATATATATATATATATATATATATATATATATATATATATGTATGTATATATATATATATGTATATATATATATATATATATATATATATATATATATATATATATATATATATATATGTATGCATATATGTATATATATATATATATATATATATATATATATATATATATATATATATATATATATATATATATATATATATATATATATATATATATATATATATGTGTGTATGTAACTGATGGGCATATAATATTGTCTCATATCAGTCGCAGGCCCCTGAATTGAATCAAATCGAAATCGTATCGTGGCAGACTTTGTGATATCAGTAAATATTGTATCATTGTCCTAAGAATGGATATAATATTGTGTTGTGATATACCGTGTGATTTACACCCCTAGTTTCTGTTATCTCTTGGTGTAGGAAAGAAATCTGATTAAAGCGTTATCCATCATCACACTGCTAATAACGAGAAAACATAGAAACAAGTTTAATAGCTTAATGATTGACTGACATATAATGTCTATGATTTAAAAACAAAAAACTTCCTTGCAGCAAGTTTATCTGAATAGATTCCACAGTTTGTTGAGCAATGGGACGGGCACAAAGCAAATCTTAAGAAAAACCTTTAGTAGTCCAGCTATATGTCCAGTTACCAGTCTAGCTTTATAATTTATCCAGCAAATTCTGAAGCCAATTTAAATGCAATTCAGAGAACGTACCGATAAGACCTGAGTAAGACAGCAGACAGTCAGCATAGCTCTCCCTCAGACAGCCGGATATGGAGTGAGCTTCTGGCTGACAGTTGCTCATGAAGTCTGCCAGCCTTGACCTAAAAACAATAGACATACACATTTTAGATGCTAATTTCCTGATGCTGTTGTCAGATGTCAAGCTTATACTAAGCTAAGTGCTTTGTCACATTTATAAGCAATGGCTCAATAATGTAATAGTAAAAACACACGCTAGGATAAAGAACATTAGACTGAATATCTATTAAGGTTCCCTCTGTGCCTTTTGACCTGCAGATGTAGTTGGTCTTGCATGTGTTCTGAAGAGACAGACAGTTAGGTTTGTCTTTATCCTCATAGGAGCAGATGGGTACAATTGTTTGTCGCCGGCGTTCTGCACATGCTGTCTGATCCCCCGCTGGACAGGAGCAAAACAGCATCCCATAGCTGTATTTCGTTGGAACCTTTATTTTTGGAAAGAAAAGATAAAAAAGTTGTCCATTGATATCTGCTAAATTGTCCTCTTTCTTGCGATCTAAAAACATCTTCAACTTTCAATGCAGCTTCCACCTGTACAAGAGTAGTTACTGTAAGGAACTTTCCTTACCCAGTTACCTTGTAGTTAAATAGTGACAAAACATGAACATAGAGACTTTAGACCCACTATGGCTTCCTCCCAAGTTCCCAACGAAAATAGTAGCTTTAATTGGAGTTATTGTAAGCGTTACGATAGGTAACAGAATTTTACCGAGAGATTGGATTCAAAGTCAGCTCAATGTGAAATTGCCCTTACAATAGCATTTTTCCTTTGACATTTGACATTTGGTTGTGGTTTAGATGTTGATTTGAGCAGTAACTACAAAATCAAACACACACAAAAGCTGCAAATAGCTCTCAAAATTAACATACTTAATTACCTTGTCAAAGAACTGCCGCAGGGCCTTGTGGCATTTGCGCTTGTTGCAGACCTCAGAAGCAGACACCCTGCTAGTACAGGGGTTGATGTAAGCCGAGCGGTATTTCTTACATGTGTCATTCAGGTTGCAGGCCTTAGCAGCGTTGAGACAGTTGTTCTCCTTTGTAGATGCAGGCTCAACTAAGAGAGAGGAGAGACGCATAATTTTGTCTTGTCAGAATTATTGCTTTCCTGGACAGGTTATATTGTTGTTTACGCCTCATAAATTATCAGTACATCAAAATGACATAATCGTGAGTAAATGACATGAGGATACAGTACAGCCAAGAGATGTAGACACTTATTTGAGTCGTTTTCAAATGAAAAAACGGAAAGAAAGGCATCATGAGATAATATTGTCCTGAAATGCAATTATCTGAAAGGATGTTACATTCATAATCCTCATTTTCATCATGTGTCCCTGACAGTTTAACCCTCTGAGGACGAAAGACGCTACAGCGCGTCCAAACGGTGTTTGACAAAACTCCTACTCAAAAAGCAATATTAAAAAATGACATTTCAGACATTCATTTACTATTTTAATCATATACGTAAAACCTCAGACTTTGGTAAACTCATTTCAGGCATTGAAACAATTCATACAACACATCATAAGTTAAGGTTTGTTTTCAAAAGAGATTTGAGAAATTTCAAATAGCCAACATCAACATTTCAACTTTAGCGCCAAATTATCTCTTTACACATTGCTCTAGAAAAGATGTGGGCTTCACTATACGGAAAGCTGAGGTTGTTCTGAACATTCTGATATGAAACAAAATATGAATTAGTTATATGCAAATATCTTAAAAAGGGTAAATTTAAGAAGATATGTGAAAATGCCCTTAGACCTCAGGGAGTTAATTACATTGCACCTGAAAAATTGCACAACTCCATTTCTATCCACAGTCCTGAGAAAGTTTCTCAGTGTCTCTTAGGTGAAAATACACTCAAATGTAGATACAATTCAATCTATTGTGTCACTATTGACGTGTTTTCCAAATGATGGGAAGTGTCCATTAATCTGTTTTATGTATTTAAAACCAGTCCTCACAATTTTTTACTAGAATTGCCTAATTTACTATATGCCTGTTTGAAACTGGAAAAGAGAAATTGTATGGGAGCTGAGCTATCGCACAAATTTGTTGTATCTTTTGCTTTGGTACACGTTTGAACTCAAATTCTCCAACAAAATGGTGTACTTCAGGTTGTTGTCAGATCCCCCTTTCAGACCTAATTAGGTCTGGCATTTATGATCAAACCGCTGTCTGAGCAACATAGAGCCACATTTATACCACATTGACCTCTCATCTCTCTGAATTAGACAAAAACTTGAACCCTTAGTATTCAGAGCATTACCAAACATTACACTACTCTTATCTGTATATTCCATTGTGTGCTTGTGTGACGGCTGCTGTTTTCTCTCATTAGATCTTATGCCGGTAATTCACGGGTGATTTTGTTTTCCTTAAATACAAACACCTGCTCCCTTGGAGACGACTTTGAGTTTTTTTAGTCTCGCTTTGCCAGACCATCCACACGCTGCGGAGTGGAGGAGGGTCTAGCTAGTCCACATAGCATTCCGGAATGGGCGAAAAATGGGCTCTGGTGTATTGACATTTCTTTAAACCAATCACAATCATCTTGGGCGGCGCTAAGCTCCGCGTGAAGCTGCTGTAAAATAGTTGTGCGAGAGAAAACTCAGATTGGACAGATAGTCTAGCTAGCTGTCCCAATTTAACATGCAGAGATCTGAGGAGCAGTCAACCATAGTCCTCATAAATCCACCAGAGTTTAAAATTCCAACATAAAGAAATCGGAAGGAAACGGAAATCGGCGAAAATACCTGTTTCCTGTGGCACCGGAGCAATTCCTGAAGTGGAATGTCAAGGATATAGACTAGAGTTGCATAAACCAAGTGAACTATGTTTGCTTCCATCCCTCTATGCCTGTCTTTCCATTATAGCACAGCAAAAGCACTCTTTGGCCAACATAATGTCTCTCACATCTCATTTTTCTTATTTGTTGGTATAAAGTCCTTCCTGCTTGACTGGGTTCTGCATAGTAACGCAAACTGTATCCTCAGCTTCGACATGGAAGAGTGAATTCTGTAATTCTGCCTTTTGAGGTGGAATTGAAGCACACTGCACTCTTTCATGCACCACAAAAACAGCCATGATTAAATCTGAACCTTGGGTTAATCACATATTACAAAACCCATTACTTACATCTGACAAGTGCCTAGAGATGTGGGCTGTGATCCTTGAGTGGCTGTTTGTAGCTCTCAAGCCATAGGTGTGACAGTTCTAGCTTAATTACAGTTACCAACAGCGAAATGCTTACCTTAGTTGTATTAAAAACATACTTTTTTAAAAGCTCTTACTCTTGGACTAAAACGTGTGTGTGTGTGTGTGTGTGTGTATGTGTGTGTGTGTGTGTGTGTGTGTGTGTGTGTGTGTGTGTGTGTGTGTGTGTGTGTGTGTGTGTGTGTGTGTGTGTGTGTGTGTGCATGTGCATGTAGCCCGAGCTAAGTGTGAGTAAGAAGGTTGAGCTGTAGGTCACAGTGTGACTCCAAAGACGCAACACCCCACGGCAGGAAAATACCTTTTCCATTAGGACCATTTTTGCATTTAATAAGCTAATTTTAGGGTCACATTTTCTCTTTTTCAAGAGTACAATCCATGTTTTACTGTCTCCCAGAACTGATTCAAGTTTATGGGAGAATCGTGATAATGTTGATATGGTGAAGTTCAACAATCACTTTATTCAAATTTCCCACAAGAATACATGAAGAGCATCCCCAGCACCTTGCTTATCAGGAATGTGATTGTTTTGCTTAACAACGGTGTGGCTATTAAGTCATGTAACATTGGCAATGACTCATATTAACAGGGCTATGCCATTGTCTATGCTTTGTTGTTGTGCTGCTTGCACTGTGATTGTAATCATAAGAAAACAATCTTTGCCTGTATCTGTAATCCAATGAGAAATGCCAGACATGTTTAAATTAATCTTTAAGAAAAAGCCCATCGACTACCAAAAACGGTGATTTGTAAACAATTATTCCTACAATACTGTTCCAATATAACATTTAAACTTATATAAAGTATACATTCATTAATTTAACTAAACATTATTGAAGTTAGTCTATTGACTTGCAGTGCATACCAAGAACTGCAATCCTATATGTCCCCCTGAAATATAACACATCTTGTTAAAAGACCTACAGGCTTAAGAAAAAAACAATTTCACTCAGCCTTCTTAAGTTGCACCCCCTGAGCAAGACCACCATGTTGCCATTGGTGTACACCAAATAAAAACCAGTGTAGCAAACACTGGAATCTGACCCTTTGACTTCTAATAGGTTGATACAAAAGACCTTTTGAAAGACCGCCAGTCAGGTAGGGTTAACCTCAAATACGAGGTTAATTATGGTGTCCTGGGGGGGGCTGTGTCCACTAAGGTAAATGTAAGAATATGAGAAGCAAACCATTATATTGTACAGCTGCCAAGACGTCCAATGTTTGTAATGCTCTATCTTATGAAATGCCTGTGAAGGTTTAGCAGTGTATATACAACATTTTACATAGGTAATTACTGAAAACACTTTTTCAGATCAGTGGGCTTAAGCATGTTCAAATTGTGTAAGCTTATTTGACCCATGGCATGCATCTGTGTTAGTGTACTGGCCTATGCGCTCTTGAATATAGGTGAGGTGAAGTCTGGACCTAGAAAAAATTCTCTTCAAAGGTTTGCATTTGGCCTCTTCAGCACTGTATTTACTGAGAACAGCTGGTAGACTAAATTAACACTTCATGAAGAAAACCTAGGACTGTGACTAGTATTTTTAAGTTAATCGATTCATTGTTTGATCTATACAATGTCAAAAAATATTTTAAAAAAATGCCCATCGCAAAAAGACTTTGACATAACTAAAATCATACCAGCAAACAATGCTGCGAATGTGGGCCATATTAGATTGTGTGCCAGACGAGAATGGCGGTAAAACGCCTGAACATGGCTACATGGTTTGCAGCATCCAAGCCTTGTGCATCTAGTTGTGCAATCCCCTTATTTCTTTTTGCTTATGTCTATAGATGTAGGCTTAGATGGATTAACCCTCTATTTTCACAGGATACATGAAATAAAGAGCTCCAACAGAATTTCCTGGACTGATGCCACCATTAAACATGGGGGCGGTGAGGTCAGAAGCAGTAGAGCTGGTCCTTAAACCTCTTTTCTCTATAGGGTTTAATTCCAGTGTCACAGTTCTGGATAATAATGTCCTGCTAAGCAATTGCTCAAGCCTACTTTTTCTTTGTTCTCTGAATGTTCGAATTCAAGAATATGGATAGGAACATGTGGTCATGGAATTGCTCTTTTTATCTGTGTCTGACATGTAAATCCTCCCATAATCATAGTACGCAGATTATAGTAATACAGAGTATTAGTGTGACCCTCAGAGCAAACCTAAAGAGCCAGCTGTGTGCATGGAGATCTCGAGGCAACGTGCATTTAAAAAGTCTGGATTACGTTGAAGCCCAGTGTACATGGTCAGTTAAAACTATTAGCTCAGTCAATGAAGATGATCAGCATCGTAAGGTCATGCCACTGAGAACAAAGCCAGAGAACAAGAGTGTGTGTTAATTTAATACATATTGAATGGGTATCAGGGTTTCTGATTTTTATAAATTGATTTCATTGTCTTTTGACTTTTCTGTTTGTAACTGGTTTTTAATAGGGTCTAGTTAAGTATTCTGTAAAATGCAGTTATAATTTCTCAATATTTTGTTTTGTTGAATCAATATTATTAGTCTTACATTCCCTATCTGTAGCATTGTCTCCAATAAGCCACTTTTTTATGCAGATGATGCCTAGTTTTATGTGACACACAGTGAGGTGAGTTTATTTTCTCAGAGGTCAAAGATGAATGACAACTGTGTTGCACCTGAGTTCAGCCACATTGCAAGTAACAGTATGTATATTATGTATATTTGACATGTAATGTTTGGACAAAATGTCTAAACCTCTCTTGATTCTACAGTTTATTTTAATTGTCCCCAAAATTAACCATCCCAAATACTGACAACCACAACATAACTATATTGCAGAGCCTCTATATGCAATGGTCTAAAATCCTCTTCACAATGTATCACTGCCTTATTTAATCCTTTTAAACTAATACCTTTACTTAGTGCCCTCTTCATCATCTCCCATAATGGAAAGAAAAAGCAGTGGTCAGGGCCCACTCCTTCATGGCACCCTGCCTTCTATCAGGCTTCTTGCCAGCATCACTAAATCCACGCCAGTGTATCAGTATTTATGACCAGACCCAAGACCCATTTATTAAGTGCACCTATGTAATTAGCAAAACCTTACTTAGTTTATACTGCATCAGCTATTCTTTTTTCTATTTCATTTGATCCTCCAGTCTGTCATTCATCCTGTACTCATTCAGAAGTGCAATACCCTCTGCATTGCTCATGTCTGCCATATTAAGTATGATTCTGATATAAGATATGGTTAACATTGAGTTAAGGTTAAGATTAGGGATCGACCAATTATCGGCCTGGCCAGTTATCTGGGCCGATATTTGGCAATTTGCAGACTATTTGTATCGGTGTTTTATTTTACAGATAAAGTTAATGAATTAAAAAGTGCACTACTTTGGCTCCGCTACAGCTCTGTAAGCAGTCTGCAACACCTGCAATCAACTGTTAGCATGTTTAGACTTCAGGAAGCTATTTTAGTATTTATTTATTGATTTATTTTTACTGTGTATTATGTTTAGTGTTTCAGTTTTGTTATATACTTGCCTGAAGCATTAAAACAAACTTTTGTGTTGGAGTTTGTAACATTCCAAAACGTTAATTTTGACTAAAAGATTTTCATTTTTAATGTAAATGCATATCTGTTCAAAATATCAGTTAACAGCTTCATTAACTACTAATAATCTGTATTGATATCGGCTCTGAAAAACTAGTATCGGTCGATCCCTAGTTAACATGACTCGACAATATACAGTATAATGCTACAATGACTGCAGGATATGGGAGTGAAAGCAGGTACGAGCCCAATGGTTGCACCTGTCGATGCAGTGCCTGAGTCAGATATGTGGATGCCCAAGCCCACTTTTGCTTTCTGTTTTTCAGAAAACCAATTATATTCAGCTCAGCCAATACAAAATATAACTGTCTATGTATTGTCTCACCTTCAGCAGTTGTCGAATAATGTTACTGTTGGGGACTTTTTTCTTCCTTCCCACTTTTAAGCATTAGTAGTTAAAACTATGAACCTGTATATTCATGCACCTATACATTAATCTGAAAGATGTAAGGAAAGCCTGGGGCACTGAGAGGATGTGTATGTCACTGCCGATGTATGAATGTGTGCAGGGTGATTTGTATGTAGATGAGGGTCTCGATGCAACAGACATGCACACAGTAAGACTGATTGTGTGTGTACGTGTTTGTGCGCGTGGGTACAGGGTGTGGTTAGCTCTCATCAAATAATTCCATGCCTGACCAAAAACATTATTCTGTGTCACCTGCAGCCTACAGCGTATTATTTTCTTATCTCAAAGCCATGATTAGCCTTTGCCCGCATCACCCATGGTTGCATATCCACTTTGATGATAATATTTGCTCCATGACATTCTTGCCATGATTCATTTGATCACATATTATTTTTGTTTTGCATGATGTGGCCAAATCAAATTGTCAAAACACAGTAGCAAAGTAAGTTTCAGGTATGTTACACCTTACCATTTCATGTAATCCCCTAAACACATGAGTAACATTATGTCTTTTCACAATAAACTACTCTCAGCACAAACCGAAAATCATGCTGGACTTCATATTAATTATTAATCGTCAATAGTACAATTTGCAATTCATTTTCTCATTTAAACACAGAGTCACACACCAATGGCAGTGGGCTACCATGCAAGGTGCTGGCCTGACCATTGGGAGCAATTTGGGGTTCAGGACATTTTCTGTTGCATTCTACATAATACCATCACACATACAAAATATTGCAACACTGTAAATACGGTGTGTCATGTTAGAGGTGTCCATTCAACATCTTAGATTACAGTTTATTTAACAGATGTTGTTATTGTGTCCACCCCTGGGTACACAGTTTCCCCTGGGTACAGCCAACTTTTAAGTGCTTTATGCACTGTTCAGATATCTCATGTTATATGAAACAATCCTATTATGCATTCTATTATGAATAAGTAAAATATTATAAGCTTGCTAATAAAAAGAATAAGATTGGTTTCACTTTGTGTCAGTAAATGTTTTAATATTTGATCATGCAGCATCTAAGTGAATTTCAGATTTATAATCCACAACTTGTGTCTATTATTGGGTTACAAGCTCCTTCTGGTTAACTCAGTTGGAATAAATGGTGTTATTTTGCGGTCACAGAGGGGCAGAACGAAAACAAAGGAGAAGTGTGTGAAAGGAAATGCCTCCAGATGATTCGCTGATATGGCTGAAAGCAGTCTTGTATAAAAGGATCAGCAGATTAAAAATGTTTCTTCTACTCTGATATTTAGCTGGAGCAGTTTGCTCATATACAGTATACACAGTGCACAGGCAGGCCAGGGCCAATGGCAGAGGACAAAGACTACAGAGGATGAATCTGTTGCTTCAGGCAACTAGACCCACTGAATTATTCTGGAGATCTTTGCAATGGAAAACTATCACGCCAGGCTTCATCTCTTGTTCACTGACTTGATTCTCTGTAAGACTACTGATGAACTACAATGATAGACTGGGAGGAGAGGGGATAGGTACTGGGCTCAGTGGTAGGGCCAGTACAAGTGAGATTACCTCTGCCAGAGTGGCTGCTTACATGTAAATTGAGAAACTGGCTGGAGGGCTTTTTGAAAACTTCTGAAGTTTGTCACTCTGAAACTGTCAACATTCATGCAGTTAAGAAAAAGAGCTCCGATTCATAGTTGTTATAGCATCATAGGAACATGAGTGTCAGGAGTTTATTGAAATAGAGTACAAGAGGTGTGTCTGCATAGAGACACGGCTATATTCTTAAATGCTCTAACACTGATTGACATATTCACGTTCAAATAAGCACTGGATGCAAATAAAGTGATTTTAAGTATATTCTATCATTTTCAAGGGGAAGCATTGGGAACACAATTAAAGGCAGAATGAAATTAGTTTTTCCCCTTGCGCATTCTTATAAAGAATGCGCAAATATAAGTAAGTGCGACTCCAAAGATGGGATGTAATCTCTTCTTATACCACTGGTTTCAGACTTGTTGAGGAAATGCAGAATCAGTTTGTCTTGTCTCTAAAAAGTATCTTACTTATACTGTAAGTTGGGAATGTGATTGTACAATATATATATATATATATATGTGGGAAACTAATTATGGTGTCTTTGTTTTTTAGCCATACTCGTAGCATGGCTCTATGGATAGCAATGCCAGTCAACCACTTTGGTCCAGACTAAAATATCTTAACTACTGGATTGGTTGCAATGAAGACATTCATGGTCCCCAGAGGATGAATCCTACTGAGTTTAGATTGTTAGATTGTGAGTCATTGTGAGCATGCGAGCTTACCACCATTAGCATTTAGCTCAAACCACCAATATGCCTAAGTACAGCTTCATAGAGTCGCTGAAATAGCTGTAGACTCTTAGTCTTGTTGATATCTTGTTGCTAGATATTTACATTTAGTAATGTCATTTATATGAAGATGAGAAAACTTTGCAAAACATGTAGATTTAAAGCTATTACATAAAATGTAAATCAAATCAAAAACAGGATTGGAAGACTGTTAAAACAATTACATTTTGCTGAAACTTATTTTAAATAAAAATGAATTAAATGTATAGTAATAAACATTGATTTTCAGCCATTCAGAGTAGTGAGGATCATGTTTTAGCAGTTGATCCATGGGATATCGTGGACCCTTCTATGCTGCTCTCATGTGCATTATTTTACACTGTGGATTGCCTGAGGCCCAGCTTAGTTGCAGACAGGAATGAGGTCACTTATGGCAAATGGATTCTTGATATCTAACCCATTAAGTGATTTATTTTTTCTTAGAGGCTTTGGCTGTTTACACTGCTATACATTAAACGGGCTACTTAGCTCCAGCTTCATCTCTCGATTTATCTGCTCACATACACATCGAGATTTCTTATAATATAATAGCACCTAATAATGATAAAACACAAGTTAAACTGGCATGTCTTCAATATTCTAAGTCATTGACTTTGATAGAAGAGCACATTAGCAGCAGATCAGATTTTTGAATATATCTTAATAAAGATTAAAACATTTCACATTTGTTCAGTGGGATCTGCTGTCTCTTCTAAGCTACATCAAGCAAATTATTTCGTAAAAAAATTACCTGCAGATTTCATGCTGCTTTTTCTTCTCTGCCTTTTAATAATCCTGGATTTGTTTTACTGTTTTAATAGTATTCCCATTATGTACAAGCCTCATGAATCCTTAACCACTTTTCCAATTTCTGTTTTCTTGCAATTCTTTTTAGTCTCACATTGCTAGACCGATATTTGCACTATTCCAGCACTAGAAAGAAATCCGAATTCCAATAAATTTGTCTTTACTCTGTTTGAAATACAGTTAGCCATTATGTCACCGCATGTGGCGCAGAGCCACTTTGATACACTAAGTGGATTCAATCACAGCGAGAGCCAGACAGAGCGAAAGAGAGCCAGAGAGGGAGAGAAAGAATCAAATGACAATTTTTTTTCCCCCCCACTGAAATGGTAGCTGGCTTGTGCAGCAGATACCCTCCTCCAGCCAGAAAGCCCAACACTGAAGAGTGCCAGAGAGCGCTGCACTTGTCACACACACAGCTCTTGTTCTATCAGTGCTATTGAACGCAGACAGATGGTTAATTACTCGTCTGTGTGTGTGTGTGTGTGTGTGTGTGTGTGTGTGTGTATGTGTGTGCTTGTTTTACTATATTCGTGGGGTCCAAAAACCGGGGAATACAGTATACTTGTGGGGTCTGCACAGCCTTGTGGGGCCCAAAATGCTGGACCCCATAAGGTTAAAGGGCTGTTTGAGGGTTAAGACTTGGTTTTAGGATTAGGGTTAGAATTAGGTTATGGTTAGGGTGAGGGTAAGGGTTAAGGTAAGGGGCTAGGGAATGCATTATGTCAATGACGGGTCCCCACAAAGATAGTGTGTGTGTGTGTGTGTGTGTGTGTGTGTGTGTGTGTGTGTGTGTGTGTGTGTGTGTGTGTGTGTGAGATATTTAAATATGGGCCTGCCTAGGTGTATGCTCCCAAATCTACCTGCACTCCATTGACATTTGAGGACACGTATGGCATTTAGATTCGCAACAACAAACTGCAAGCAACATTTCTGCTTTCTTTTTTTATAATCTAGGCATTTCGCCCTGCAGGCTCCTGGAGCTCAAACAACACAGGCTTTACTCTAAAAGGATAATTAATTCAAAACTAGCACATAAATGCTACTTCCAGCTAAATTACTGCGACAGTGGAAAAACATGCAAACCCCTCATCATTGCTTTGAGAGCTGAAAGTGAAATATACTAAATTACTCTGCTTTGTATATGGTGGGTCACAGTGGCAGATAAAAGCTTTTGTGATGGATAATGGGCGTTGAAAGATGCAGCCTGAAACCAGACAGCAATAGAAAAGAGTGGTTGTCAAATAGTGACAGATTTGTACCGGTGATGTAGTGACTTAAACTGGGTTTAAAGCACAACTGAGAAGTAATGGGTAAATGTATGCAGTGACTTAACTTTGCACAATGTCCAAACCTAAGGGGTGTCGGCAACGTAAAAGCAGCATCTTACCAGCTATGATGGGGGCCAGGCGGAAGATATCTGAGAGCCGGCTATTGACTGGTTCATATGGAGAGTACTCTAGCAAATCATTACCTGCATGGGGAAAAAAATATTGTCAACAATATGAGCTGGAAAAGGTGTGTATGTATGTGTAAACATATGTTATGTTGTGTGGGTGGATGTTATTGAATACTCTTTAACATATTAATTATACTAAATGGGTAATTGGATAATCCCTGTTAATTAGTTAATTATTGTTTTGTAAACAATAATATGTTATGTAATTACGCAGGAGTTATGAGCAAGGCTGACCTTAAGTTCACTTTGTTACAAGTACAATTATCTCTATCTCAGAAAGGGTTAACACTGGGTTCTGAGGACGCTTCTTACTGCAATTTGACTGATTCACAGGAAAAGGATGATTAAGTGAATGTTATCAAAGTTACCTACTTTTCTTGTTTGTTTCGCCTTTAAGATACGTCAAACTACATTTTACAAAATAGAAATGACAGGGCAGGGGCCATTCTGCAACTACAAGTACATTTTTCTGATGACATTTCTGTACTTTTAGTCGAGTACAAATGTACAATTTAAATGCAGGACTTTTACTTTGGCTGTAATGGAGTATTTCTTTTACCAAGCAAAAGGATCAGAATACTTCATAGCCTACTTTTATTTATAGTAATCTCAATCAATCAAATTATTATTATTAATGATTATTAGTTTGCTCTGCATACCCTGTAAACTCTGAAATATGCTCCAAAAGATCCGGAGACAGTTCTTCTCCTTCTTCATGCCTCTTCTACACCTGCAGTTATTGAGGGTGCTCTGCTTCATGGCATCTATAGCGCTGCGGCACTCTCCCTGCGCCTCCGTACCGGTGACCGCGCTGAAGTTGTTTTCCCTGCCCGCCACACACTGCCTCATCGTCCGGTACTTGGTGCTGCAGCTGTACTCCTTCAGACATTGTTCACTGGCCTTTACGCAGTCCGGCCGGGCGGGCCGGGAGGACGAGCTGCCCTCACCCTTCAAGGTGAACACTGAGTCTGGGAGTTACAAAGAAGGAAGTCAGAAAGATTTGTGCACACGATGTGAAGTCATTTGTCGATTGTTCTACACACACCAGGCTAACCGATCAGTCAATTAACGTTTTTTTAATTTATTTTTTTTTTTATATGGCGAGTAGGCTACTTCATTGCCAAATAACACAAATATGGACACAATAGGCTACGCAAGCATTAGACAAACTTTCTGCAATCGTGCCTCAACAATCAGAACAGATCCAACAAATTAACAGATTTTTTTCCCCCGTTTTCATTCCTCACTGCCAATGTGTGCGAGTTGAACTGTAAAAGGAACATGAGCCGTTTTAAAAAAGACTATATAGCTATTGTAGCCGAAAGATAGAAATCAACAGATGCATGCGTGACTTACCCGGGAAGGACAATATCATGACAAAAGTTGTTAAAATCATTGCGCTTCAGAATACTTCGTATAAGGTTTATAGGGGTGTTTCGGGATTAAAATAAACTTGTCAAACAGATCCGATTTTCTTCGGGTTGCACATAATGTGGGTTCAGGTGGTGATGCATCCTGTAGATCCAACAGTGAGAATCCAAACTCTCGAGCCGAGTCCAGCAGCTAAAACCACATCTTGCAAACCTGCCGGAGTTTCGGACGATTGGAAAAAACAAGCGAGACACAGAGAGACGCGCTGATGGGAGACCATTTCCACTTCACTCTGCTCCCATCTAGGCTACTCTTCTCTTGGTCCGCTGCTCTGTCACACAGATAGCGCGGGTGTGTTTGATTCCACACGGGAGCTGTCAGACGGTTGGAGGACCAAACTTTACAGCCGCCACCGAAATGAGTGAGGAAATCGCAGCAAAACTCTAAACCATAATCAGTCCAACTTAATAAAGGAATTAATTCAACTTTTAATGCCCATCAGCTCCCTGGACGGACTGAGTTTAAATGATACATCCCCAAAATCAGGAACAATGCATTCCGTTTCGCAGGTACGAAGGCAAAACGACCCCGTTTGATCCGGACTGTCCTCCACTCTGATGACAAACTGAGAGGCTCGGGATGCAAGGCGTGAGGGCGTGACGTCATGCGACTATGCGCACAATAACCTTAATAAACACATTAACAGCCTCAATTTACATCAGACTGCTGAGACAGTCCAAACTAATTGATGGCCAGCAGCGAGCATGTTACGTCTGTAAGAACATTTTAGCTTGATCAAGTTTATTGATTAACTCTGTGGAAAAATCAACATTTATAATTAGCCCATTATATATTTATGTAACCTGCAGGCTTGCACAACACCAGAATCGAACAGATTTCAAGTATATTTCCTATCGAACAGCTAAATTGCAGCAATTTATAAATGTCTCAGTATTTCACTGAAGGCCGTTTACAGTAGGCTATGTTTTTGTCCTCTCGGCAGGGGTCCGTTTCAGAAAGCAGGTTTAGTGAAAACTCTGAGTTTGTTAACCCAGAGATGAGGGAAACTCTGGGTTTTTCGTTTCAGAAAGGGAGGTTAATCACACCTGAGAGAGAGAGAGAGAGAGAGAGAGAGAGAGAGAGAGAGAGAGAGAGAGAGAGAGAGAGAGAGAGAGAGGTAACTCCAGCCCGTTTCAGAAAGAGGTAACTTAAAAAGGTAACTTAACCTCAGAGTCAGTTACTATGGTAAATGAGTCTGTGAACCTAACCTGGTCAGGAGCAGGTTTTCTTCAATTAACCTCTAGTTTCTCTCAGTCTCCTCCCTCTGACACAGCTCTCTTTCATTTCCTCATTCATTCATTCAGTCTGTATCAGGCGCATTTTAGCGCAGTTTGTTATCTGCCTTAATAAAAAAACAGGGTTGGTTTATTAACTGTTAGGCAGGCTATAAAACGTTTTTTTTCCCCTCAAATCATGGCATTTCCTTTTGTCGACGATCCCGTTGATGAAGAAGCTGTATTACTTCTCAGGGAGTTAAACATACATCGGGAGATGATATTGAGGCCCCGACTAGATGCATTTTCATTCCCAGATACTAGCCTAACTATTTGAGTGGTATCATTTTTCTTCCCAGTCTATCAGTTATGTAGCCTACATAACCTTATCCGTCCTCATATCACTAACATCACCCATCGTGGACATGCTCTTACATCCCAGCAGATTCTTTTCTTTACAACATTGGTGATGCGGGGCACATTAGTAAAGCCACTGTATATGTGCCCCGCATCACATGCGCCTATATAGCTAGATGCCGTCAGAAATGTGACTCGCTCTGAAACGTTTTTTAAACGTTTTTGTAGTGTTCCCTGGACACAAACCAGTAAGAGCCATTAAAAAGGAGTTGCAGTATTGCAGGTGAATGATGTAAACCCTTTGAAATTAAAGATTATTAATTATAATTCTGTTAATGATATTGCTGCCGCCTCAGAATGGGATTAGTAGGCCTAGGACTTTTTTGCCCGCAGGATTGCATCTAAATGAAATAGATTATAGGTTCAATGCCATTTCACCAGTAATATTATACTTTTGATTACACATGATATTAATACACTGTATTGGAACTTACGCATTTACTCTAGCATAAATTTTTTCCCTCGCAAATTCTCTCTCTTTTGCAGCAGCCTGTGTTGCTTTTTTATATATAATAGCTACATGTTCAAACTCGCTGTATGTGTAAGTATTTCCGCCGACCAGTTTGTTTGTGGTTGTTGCCATGGTGAATCGTAGTATCATGGCTCCATTCATGCTGCCTTTTTATAGTGGTGGTGCACGCGCTTAACTCTGAGTGAACCTACTCTGAGTTGATTGAACCAACTCAAATCAGCTGTTCTGGAACCGAAAACTCAGAGTTTCTCATCTCAGGTATGTCAACCTCCTTCCTGAAACGGGCCCCAGCTCTGATAGAAACTAGCCTGCAGCACTTTAAACTGAGAGAGTGGGTAGACTACAATTGTTTTTTTTGTTTTTTTTTGTAGGATGTTTAAAAGTTTCAAGGTATTTCAGTCCCTCAAAATGAAAGTGGTTAGTGGAATTGGGCAGAAAATAATCATTTTGCTTCCTTTTCTGAAATTGTAGTTGCCATATAAATTGTGATGACTTTTTCTATCAAAGTTTGTTTTTCTGCACCGAAAAATGATAAATCAGGTTTCGAGAATGAATGGAGAAATGGGACGTAGCACTCAAGAATTTACTGGTTATAGAATTTTGGGAGCTTGTAGCTTATTTAGGTGCCAATATAAATTTGTGGGCAACCTCCCCTGAAAAAAGACCACCTGTGCTAATATGAAAATAAATATAACATCAGCCTTAAAGCTGCAGTGGGTAGCAAAAAAACCCAGCAGGATTTAAAGTAGCGTGAGACCTCTTCCTGCAGCTCTACCTCTTCCCTCTTTGTCTAACGGGAACGCTCTCTCTCTGAAATGACCTGCCATTGGCTAAAGTCTCCCATGATGGCTATCATTTTCTGAAGCCTAAATACAGAGCGGAGGAGGTGCAGAAGTTAGTTTTCTCTCAGAGTACTTGAATTACAATATGCTGAAAGGTTATTATGATTTTTTTGCCGAATGACAGCAAAAATAAACTACCTCCTGCAGCTTTAAGGGAAAAAAGACTATGGTCTCACCACACACAGTAAATGCCATACACAACATTTAATGAACTAAATTGACCAAAATACAAGATGCGTCAGGATCTGCGTGGCTTACTCAATACAAAATAAATGCTGTATTGCTTTGCTGTCAAATTTACAGACCAAAGCCCTTTCAGTGCTAAACCACCTTTCACTTTTATAATCCACTTTATTCTGTTTGGTTTGCCCCAGGCCACTCTGATGCCCCCGAATAGCACCGACATTGACTTTCTCGTGTAAAAACCAAAGAGTAATGAGAAGCAGTACAGTTATGTTAGGTTCAAGCACATGTTCACTTTTTTATACTGTAGAAAGGAGATGAGCAGCTGCAGCCATATAACTTAAGTCTTCTGAATATAAAATAAATAAAACTGATCATTTAAGAAGAGAGTCAGTTCAGTGAGGGATCTCCACAAGACTGCTGAGACGAAACTGTATTTTGTAAAGCTGATTGTTTTGATTTTTGCCTGGGGATATTGTGTAGTTTGTAATTACCACTAACATATATTATAATAATATACATTCTTTTGTAATGTAAAAGAGTTGGTAAAAAGAATTGTAGTATAAGTATTATTGATAGTTTCCTCCAAACATCTAGTACTGCATATGAATAGCCTGTATAAAGGAAGAGAGTCTAACTGACAGAGAGTTTGCCAGCAAATTGAATCGATTGGAGCCTGACTGATTAATTAATTTTGAGTGCCCAGTGAAATACGTTAGTATCATAATAAAAACTCATCCGACTAGATATAATTCATGTCACATTCCCCAACCTAAGTAAAAGGCAGGCAGTAAAGACATTGATTTGTCTATTTATTGTGTCAAGACTGATGCAAAGATGAGAAGGCTCACAAAAACTGCGTCCAGCACTCATACTGTCCCAATAGAGTTTGTGTGTGTGCAATTTATATTCAGTTGTATTGTGAACCCCATGACAATTTGTCCTCTCTAATAAAGTGTTTAAAAATGATTGGACGACACCCTGTAAATGCATTGGGCTACAATACAATGTAAGTCAATATCTCTCTGTAAAGCCTGAGCTGCACAAGTGCTTCAACTCAGAGTCACTGCAAATCATTAAATATGTATTTGCCACATACTGGGCTTGTTAAAGTAAAATCTTTGTTCACCTTTAAAATGCCGAAGGATTTTTGAATGACTTGGCAAAGCAAATATAATGACGTGATACAAATGTTAGGTCTATAACTTAAATATTGACTTGCAATATCATCGCCTTGTTCCACTATCACTGGGTTAAAGCATATTTATTACATAACGTAGCTAAATAACCATACAATGATATAGTGTTATAGCTTTAGGATGTGATTGATTACCGTTCATTAAAGGTGAGGAAGCCATCAGTTACGTTCCCAGTGACAGTAGCTAATGTTGTATTTCCTGCATATGATATGTCCTTCTTAAACAAATGAAAAATCTATACAGAATCCGTAACAGGAGGAGGCTCAAGCTCCGAGATCCCTCGCTCATTCCTGCCAGGTCCCTTTATTATCTCGCAAAAGCTCTCTCTCAGCATTATCCATCTCCGACTCTTTATGGTGATCAATTATATGATGTGTCCCCTAAGAACTTGCAGGATGAGATTTATTAGGAGCTAATCAGTATTATTGTTCTGTGTATATCACAAGATCAACACTAACCAATTGGGTCCCTATGCCAATCTCTGCACCTCTGACAGGATGCTTTAACTCACTTCATGTTAAAAGGATTATTTTCTTGTTAAAGTCCCCGGCAGTCATTTTGTTGATCAAATAAATTCCAGGTGTATATATATAAAAAGTAGGGCTGTCAAACAATTAATTTTTTTCATTGCGATTAATCGCAAAATTTCTATAGTTAATCACGATTAATCGCATGTTTTATCACATGAATAAAATTCTATTATTTTGCATTTCAGAACTGTTTTTAAGTACATATTAACAATGGAAAGCCATTATTACCACTGTATCTTAATTGGGAATCAAATGAATGCAAAGAAAGTTACTTTATGAACTTGACTTTAAGATTTGTAATTGTTTATCATTTATTTACTGTAAAGAAAAGAAAAATGTGTGAATCTGTCATTATTGCACAATTCCTACAAGTACCTAACCTAACTGAGATGTAACACTTTGCTTATACAGTACAAACAAAATGGTCCAAAAACCGGTTGTCACAGCAGGACATTTATAACCTTTACATTTTTCTAATAAGGAATGTAACAAGGTCCAGTGATCACTGGTTAATGAGACAGCGTTTGCAGCACTTTGCAGCAGTTCCAGTTGGGATGCTTTCTCCGTGTCATACAGGCTGTGTATGGGTGAAACTACTGACCCCCTCGACAACTTTTTAAAAGTAAACTTTCCATTCAGAATCTTATTGGCATCCATTTCGGTGTCTCACGCTCGCCATCCACTCAAAACGTAACGTTAGCCTACTACTCTTTGGCCGGTTCGCAAGCCCAAACAAGTGTGTGTGCATGGTGTGCGGCGTGCCTATTGTTTTGTTTCCGGTCCAGCTAGATCCGGTGTGGTGTTGTAGTTTTTCTAACGTTACTGGTTGTTGCAACAGCATGTGAAAAAAACTACAAAGTTTGCTAGGCCAAAAATAACGTTAATCTCGCAATAAAAAAATTGACGCCGTTAATGGGTTTGCGTTAACGCCGTTAATAACGTGTTTAACTGACAGCACTAATATAAATAATTAAAGAGTTTGACTTAATAAGTATTACTGAAAACCCAATGTATTTGTTATAGTATCAAATATTTGCCCCCTTTAATTGAAAGGTAGCTGATAAAAGCTTGTTATTAAGTTCTTCCTAGAATCTAATGTATGGTCATCTTCATTTGCTTACATTGGATTTTAATAGTGACAGAATTTTCTGATATACAGAAGTACAAAAAAATCTATAGAAACTTTTTTCAAACATCTCCTGCAGCATAATCCCCTCCACTATCCATCTGTATGCTCACCATGTTCTAAACACACACAGTTGTGCCAAAGTATGGTTAAACACCCAGCTTAAATCCATGCCAAAAATGTGAATGGCATGTAGTGCATGAGGACCATTAAAATAAAAGAGTGGAAGCTGTGTATTCAGCCATGTTTTGGCTCAGTGTATTCCGAACACCCGCATTTTTGCCAAATTCCTTTTACAGTTTGTCAGGAACACACTGAGCATATGGATGGACAATATGTGGGTTCATTCATTTTTGCCAAAACATGGCAAATCAAATGTATTACAAAAAATATGGATGATGAATAAATTGGTTACACTGTATACGTGTTATAGTTATAACTTTGTATCCATACAAAGTGGGTTCTTTTTCTTTTTTTGTCCCCCCCCCCTCCTTCTTTGTGAAATCTGGTCACCTCCAGAATCTTTTCTGACCAGCATGAATCCAAGGTGACTACAACTGCTGTTTCTGATGAAAAAGCAAAATATATATGAGATAGCTTAGATGTCATCTAACTTAAACTGTTTGTTCTGCCAATGATAGAAGATTGCAATTTTTGCCTTTGCATTGCAATTCTTGTTAAAGCTGTACTTAATAATTAAAATCTTATGAGAGGACACCATACTGTTTTTAACATATATGTATATGTGTTGTAACATATATTAGAAAACATCTTATTTAATGCTGTGATATTGAACATAAAGTCCAGCCATGTCAGCAATACCATTCTTCTTTGTTCACCAGCAATTTAGCATTCTAGCCTATAGACCAGTGGTTCCAAACCTTTTTGGAATGTGACCCTTGTCACAAACCATGTCTACTCACAAGTCACAACCCCTTGTCAATTGAATGAATCGCCACGAATTGCTAGCAGTTCAACCTGAGAGTTAAGTTTCCTTTTTCTCAGCTAGTGTTATTTGTTTGAATAGTTTTCAGAAGCCAGAAAAAGGAAAACTGTCCAAGATTTTGTAATTGAAAAGCAAAGATTACAGAATCCAATTTCTGGATTCATGTAGGCTGTTTAAACGTCTTAACTTCAAAATCAAAGCCTAGCTGTTGTTTTTGGCCACAGTTATAGATTTGTGGTTTGTAATGTTTCCCCTTTTAAGTAGATTCTGGTAGTCGTTATTTGCAGAACATGCTTCTGTTAGACAACAATGAGCGTTTTAGTGGGCAAGGTATAAGCATCCCTGATCACATTGGAGGAATATAAGGATGGTGCGTCTTGCAGCTTTGAGTGAAACAAAGAGAGACTACAGTACCATCTAGTGGAAAATACAACCCTGGCCTGTACCAGCTTTTCTGACCTGCTGAATCAGGGTCTGCTGTTAAAACCTCTACAATATGATTTTTTTTCAGACATGCTTTAAGAGAAACTTGCTTGTTTGGTTTATAGTTTTGGCTCAAGTGCAGTAATTGTGCCATGGCAAACATCCTTTATACCAAGAATGAAGTATTCTTTGGTCCCAAAATAAAGCCACTGCATTTTATATTTGAGACATCTTGTAAGTGACAACCAAACAAAAAAACAGACCTAGCCATGAAAACACTTGAATACCTTAAGTGAAATCAAATAATGATGCTACAATGGATTTGTTTTCCATTGTTTTTATTTCCAAAATTTGATATCATCACAGGGATTTATTATTGCTGTAGGAAATGCCTCTTCCTGGCTCGTATCCAACACAAGAACTCCTCACAGAATGCGAAACCAACCTCTTTTCACATACTTACTTTATTTGCTGGCACAACCATCTTATTATCTACCTGTTCCTTCTTTGTTCTGTATTGTCTGTGTCACTGATTATTTCTGTGACCTGCTACATCTGTCTGCAGCGGGTCACTTGCTGTGTAGTGAACCCACCAACCCTTCCTACCCTCCTGTCTTCCTATAGGGAGATGAACACATCACATTACCCCAGACAAAGTTGTGGTGTATTTTGAACACAGAAGTCCAAACGAATAAAACTGATACAATTTCTTTGACGCATTACATTGCTCTCTCTCTCTCTCTCTCTCTCTCTCTCTCTCTCTCTCTCTCTCTCTCTCTCTCTCTCTCTCTCTCTATGTTTCCTCAGTCTGTGTAGACGCATTCTTCTAAACACAATAAGTCAAGAACCATATTTCCACATTTCCCCTGGAGAACTGATGATCTGATTAGATTTTGGGAACACCTTGCTGCATTCATTTGCATATTTGTGATGCACATGGGAGCTCAAATGCCTCATGTTTAACTCACAGTTTTCCTAAGGCAAGAACAAGGTCAGTTCGGTTGTGATTAGCATCGAGGAAAGATTACTTTGATTAGGCTAAAGTAATGGGAACCACAGACATACAGTGGGGGTTGGGGTTTGGCAACAGTGAGCGCATCTGTCTGGACAGAACAAGACGAGACGTGTATCCTAGAGCTCTAAAACTCCTTTCTTATTTCCTCTGTGACCTAGAAAAAAAGGATGTTTGTGCTGCCATGTTTCTTGCTGTGCCGGTAATGGAGGCTATAGAAGATGTTGCACTTGTCTCACTTATCTGTGACGAAAGAGACATTGTGACATCAGTGACAAAACACAGCAGCAAACTATTAGCTCGTGAGTGAAAATGAGTCAGGAGTTTCAGGTTAATGTGTGTTTCTGAGCCTAATCTGAATTTAGATCTCTGTAAAGCATATTGTGGGTTAATACACATCCATTTCCTCAGTAGCAGACATCTATTTTTGATGGAGTAGCAAATGAACTGCCCAAAACAGCCTCTACTTTACCTTCCTCCCTCTTCACCTACATTCCTCCACTTTTCATTGCTTTCTGGTAGGAGAGGAGTAGCTTTTAAGGAAAGTTGTGACAGTGTTTCCATAAGGATTTTTTTTAGCAGTGGGGGCAGGTCCGAAAATCACCAGTTAACTTAATTTAAATTTGCAAGATCAGGCTTAAATGAACTGACAACATAAGTTATACGACTTACAGTTCTCAAGGACGTACACACACAATCTCAACTGGCTAGTTATCCTTGTGTGTCCGCGCTATTCTCCGACATGCACTCTAACAATGCAGAACCTATTTCTGATACCGTGGGGGGCAGAAATGTTGCCGTGGGGCCCACCATGGTCAAATCAACATAGAGGAAGCACTGTAGTGATTTAAGATAATTGTTCCCCGGGGTACATATCTGAAGAAGGTGTGTCCAAAGATACAAAAATACAAGAATACAAATAAAATTCTCATCTACTTTAATTTGAATATGTTGCATAACATTATTTTTTTAATGTAGCAACATATTAAAGTTTTCAGCTAGTGCCTGGAGATTTTATGTATTTTAGTTTTAGTTTTTGATCATCCCTTTTTGAGCATCAAAAATTGCAGTATAACGTACGTCACTTTAATGACTGTGTCACTTTGACAATGTTAACTTAATTATTTAGAGTTCTTGTAGTAGGCAATGGTGAGAGTTTGTTCACCACCAGGGTTTGGGATGGTGGAGCACAGTGTGTATCTGCTTATTATAAAATCAGTAATAAAAAAATTTATCACATATAAATAAATAAGATTCCCCATGTGGGGTAACCCCAAATTTCAGGTTAAACTTAATTTTATAGACCTAGTTCTAACTTGCATGTAACCCACAATGCCAGCGATATTTTATTTTAAGGCAGCTTTTCTATTAAAATAATGTTTTTGGCATTTATTTGTGACAGAACAGCTTAGACATGAAAGGCGAGAGAGAGTGGGAATGACATGCAGCAAAGGGCCGCAGGTCGGAATCGAATCCGCAACCGCTGTGTCGAGGACTGAGTCTTGTTATATGGGCACGCGCTGTACCAGGTGAGCTACCCAGGCGCCCAGTGCAGCTTTCAACAACAAGCCACATCATGTAAAATTGTGTTGTGTTAATGTTGTTAATGTTAAAGGGATACTTCACTGATTTAGCATTAAGTGTTGTATCAGTAGAAACATGGTAGTATTTTGGAAAATGTTTCATGTCCCTCTGAGACGAGAGATCTCTGTATTGTGGGTCTGGCAAAAATCGTCGTTTTCCGTCATCGGAGGCATTATTGCCCAGAGGCAATGGACTACAGCCAGTAGTAGGAGCTACCTCCGCATGTTTTCAACCCGCCCATAGGGGGTTGGTACAGATTGGAGAATATGCAGGACACTTTATTACAGACAGAATACTTGACACACTTGAATTCACATTTCTACGTGAGTTTCGTCCGCTGGGTATGGAGACCAGCGGTGTTGCTCGATGCCTCTGGCCGGTAAAGGGACATCATCAGCGGTGAACATTGAACGAGTGTGCTGGTGGAAAGCTAACGCTAGCTGGCCACCTGTTCCATCAATCCTGCTTGCAAGTGTCCGCTCATTAGACAACAAACTGGACTACATCCAACTTCAATGAAACTCCCAATGCGAGTTCAGAGACTGCTGTGTTTTTGTTGTTGTGGAAACATTGCTGAACAACAGCTATCCAGCTACCAGGCCGGCTGCTCTGTCACCGGGTAAGACTAGCTAGTGGAGGTGGGCTGTGTTAACACGAACTGCCTGGTGCAGAAATGGGGTGCTTGTATCCAACTAACTGCTAACTGCTGGTGGAGTTTGTGACTGTTATATGCCGACCATTCTACATTCCACGCAAATTTACGGCTGTGTTTATACTCTGTGTTTATAGCCCACCAAGCGCTAATGCTAGTAGCTATGTGTTAGCTGAACTATAATGTGTGTGCACTAAATGTAGCATGTTTCGTAAGTCGTTTTTATATAATGTCGTTTTTATATATTTTAATTGTGCAACCACTTGGGCCACGGTGAAACGTTGTTTCGTGTATATGGTTGAAATTACAATAAAACACACTAAAGTTGAGTTGACTGTCTCACTGTCTGTCTTTCTGTACACGGTAGGCGTGGCTTGGGAGTAGACGCTATCACATGAGCCAAAAACACATTTCTGGCTTTTCTTGGCCTGGAAGCCACCAATTTCTAAAACATAATTCACATTTCTACTACATAAGTGACCCAATTTAAAGATATATTCATCTTTCCAATGGTGAAATATCCCTTTAATGTTGCTGCATCTGGTTTGGCTGTTTTGGTTTTTATTTGATAAGAGTTGCAGTATTGTCTATGATTTACTGCAAATTACCATATGTGGCCAGTCAACATATGGGTGCACACACACAGCCACACCCAAAAGTGTGCACACAGCCAGCTGGCGTTTAGGAAAGCAAACAGGCATACATGATGAGTATTTTGCTTTATGGCACGGCTACGCTCATTTGGCAATTGCTCTTGTGTCAGCTGTTACTAAAGTGCATTCTATCATTAATTGCTATCATATGGCAAATAAATTGTTCCCTTACGGAGCACAGCATGTGTATAAATGCACATTGTGTAGATATTGTTGTGATCTGCTGCGCATGTTAAACCCAGCAGGGGGCAATGTTGTTCCACCATTAGGTGCAATTCAAAGACGTGAAGACTGCACAGCATTTCATAACACCACAGTGGAGATAATCTTTAAAGAAATACTGCTGAGTGTTGCACTGCCATTGTGTCATTGCCTCAAATGCTCTGGGAGAATTTAACCATCATGCGACAACGATCTTGCAAGCTTCTTTTTGTTTTTTTGAGCTGCACTTTCTCTCCCCCAGTTACATTGAACTAAATTGACAGTTGAGGTGTCAGAGCCAGTCATGTGGAACAGTGAATTATTTCTTTTAACATAAGCTTGAAATTCATGGTTTTTATTTTAACTCTGCACATATGCACATAGACAGTGTGTGGGCATTGTCACACAGTCCTGGAGGAGGAACACCACCACCAAGCTTCATTATCATTCAACAAGGCTTTACTTGGTATTTGCCAGTTTTGTCATGCCATATATGTTCATTTTAGATGGTACAGTTCCAGGTGGGTCTTGCGCCATAGCATTACTTCTATTGTTTTTAACTCTCCACAAATATCCTGCAGTGTTATACCGGTGGAGTAAGAGGATGTATGTACATTGCAAAGCTTTGGACGGGGGCCTCCAACATTGCCTTACCTCCCTGCCTGATGCCTGGGATGTTTTGGCCTCCAGTAGGTTTTAAGTGAGTAAGACATATTTAGGCTTGTTATAAACTTGCTCCATTCTTGTAGAGCAATTATAACAAGCTGCTAGCCGTTGCTCTAATTTGGGAGGCTTCCTAAGTGATTATATAAGGGATTGCATACAATTTCACAGAGATAGTGCAATATATAAATAATTTAATTGATAATCTATGTATAACCATATATGGCTACAGATAGGGTATAGTAATTACATGAGAGAATACACTAATTGTATCTTTGAGGATTGATTAAGCGCATAGAAACAATAAGAAGAGCAGGTTTTAAATATTAAACATCCTGTCAGCTCTTTGTAAGTTCATCCTGACAACAACATGACACGAGAAACACCTTTTAATGTAGGCATTCATAATTGTCCAATTTATTCAAAGCTGTCTACCAGTTTTTTGATCTTAGTGACAATACTGACTCACTGCAGTAAATATAAGAAAAATAATGTGACACTAAATAACTAATCTTACAGTATCTTACAGTTTGGTTTCAGTATGTGAAAATGACTAAGAGAATAATAGATTGTGAACACAATCTAACTCCAAGTGCTTATGTTGTGTTTTGATAATTAATTGAAATGTAATTTAACTTGTTTCCAAAAATGTTTAAAGGATATGGACAAACTTGCTCCTCGTGTATCTTTTTTTCCCTGAAAAAATGAATTCAATCTCAATTCACTTTCTAGCATACAAAGCAACATACAAAAACTGGAGTTAATGCACTTATAGAATTGTGATTTTGTAACATATTGTCTCACTTCTGTGCATGCAGCTTGAATATTGTTTTTGGCTTTCACTGTTTTCCGTCACCATCATTTTGTCCTCTGTATCCCCGCTTGGTATTCCCCCCCACACTTTCAATTATCCTTGACGTGATGACACACTATAATGACCCGCAAGGGTAAATGGCTCCTCTGTCTAGTAACAGATCTCCCCTGGACCAACTCTTCCCTCTGCATACTGGAACAGAAAAGTGGCTTGAAAGTCTCACTGAGTTGTAATTAACCAACCAAATCCTCCAATATTTGCATATAACAGACCTGAAATACCATTCATTAAGCATTTTGCAAAATGACAAGAAACAAACTAGTTCTGCAGTTCAGATAATAATCACAGACTATTTGAAGGCAGAAAAATGAAGTGAACCACTCCATCTGCATACAAACTACACCCATATAGCAGTAGGTGTGCTGCAGCAAATTACTATAATGTATGGCCAAGGCAACAATCAATGCTCTATCGCATACAGTTATACCACCAAAATACTACTGACAAAATATACATGCAACCTATATAATTAAAACTATGAACAATATTCCAGCAAACATGCCACTTAACGCACAAATTACAACATCCAGTGTCAAAGTGTACCTGTATCGGCCAACTTGCTGAAAGCGATAGCAGGCAGTCACTGCCCTAACTGCTTCCTTAGACAAACCTTTACAGCTTGCTTTAAGCTCTGTCCACAAATGAACCAACACATTGATTTACCTGGTAGACTTAAAGTTGGCTTTGCTGCACACTTTGGTATCCAATTTCCAAAGCACATCAACCTTTTACAGCTCTACTGTACCTCTGCTGCCTCTGACTTGCTGTTTTAAGAACCGTTTCCATCAGAGGAACACTTTTAGGTCCACAGGGATTCTATAAAAAAATAGTCTCATAAAACAATTTGGTTAAGTTTAGCTACAAATGTAATTAATTTAGTCCTTATAGTCAGAACAGTAACAATAGTAATGTAATAGCAGTAGGAGCTTCTCTAAATTATTTGAGGTACATTTGTACAGACAAGGCTTTCCGGGGTTAATGTCACTTTACATCCTGCAAAATGGCCTTCCCTGAAACTGACTGTAGGGTTATTGATTAACCTTTCAAATTTTAAAATGTCTATATTAAATATTTTTGTTATCTCAATTTGATTGATGTAGTAGTAATAGTAGGGTCATTTAAATTTGAAAAAGTAAAATCCTTTTATTGTTATGTGGACAGAGTGGGCTGGAATCATACTGCTTTCCATGCACTACTTTGGACAATATTTAGTGCAGACCATGACAATGACGTGAAACTGCACATATATGCCACACTAGGAGATGCTTCGTAATCTTTGCTGTAATTCGAGAAAGCATAAAGTTTGGGATTTGAGGTTATATTTTATTGTTGTTCAAAGAGTGTTTACACACTTTTTTTCAGTCACCTGAACAATGAACATTAGCAAAGGACAATAGTATATTGTATCTTACTTTTTCAGTTTTTCCACTACTTAATGGACTTTAATGGGGTATTTCATTTACTAACACTGTAGGCATTGAACTCTGAACCTTAATGGGGATAATGCTGTGCTCTTGCCAGCTGAGCTGAACAGACTTGTCATTATATGCTTTGGAAGTGTTTTCAGTTGTGCAGCTTTAGCAAGTCTAAAGAGCAGCACATCCTGTAGGCCATAAGAGGTTCTTTAAATAGGATCCTTACATTTTAATGGTTTTATTACATATGTTATATCCATAGAGATGGAGGACATCTGACAACTGATCATGGTTTTAGACTACAGGACATTAGTATAATGTGGCAAAGTTGTATTACACATTAGACACTAGTTGTTGACCGCTATGAGTGTTTCAATATTTACTTATTATAGAGCAGTGCGGCCGATAGCCGATATATAATTTTTTTTCCGCATCTTTCTTTCTTTCTTTCTTTCTTTCTTTCTTTAGATCCCCATTAGCTACTACATTAAGCAGCAGATATTCTTCCTGGGGTCTTAACAATTTTTACCAAAATATTAATATCAAAGCAGTACAACAATGAAGACAAATACAGAAGTGCACACAACATCTTCTAAATCATCTAACTAACAAATATACACACAACACAACATAACACATATACACTAAACATAACCATATAACAATATGAGCTCTTCTATGTTCACATTTAAATTGCCATAGCTCATTATGCAGTCATTGTTAATAACATAATTATAGTTACTCCAAAGTAAATAAATACAATCTCAATCTTTTGGAAAAACTAACATTGTGCCTTTCTGAAACCAAAAATAACGGGAGCGAATTCCATGCCACCATTGCTCTATAACACGATGTTCTTTGAAATTGATTTGTTCAACAGACCTGTAACAAGAAACGCCCTTCACTTGATTGACGAGTGGAATGAGTATGAACGTCACTAAAGAAAGTCAATCTTTTATAAATAATCTCTGGTGCTTTTGTAATAATTATATTTTTTAAGAATTTAATAAGAGAATAATTAATTCTACTTCTTACATGAAGCCATGTTAACTGATTGTGCATGTCCCTAATACTTGTTCTAAAAGAACAGTTTAGGACAAGCCGAGTAACTTTATTTTGTGCAATCTGTAATCTGTTTAAATTATACCCTGTAGTTGCAGCCCAAATGATGGAACAATAGTCCAGATGACACAAAACTATTGATTCAACCAAAATTTTCCGTATGCATTTCCTGCAATGGCGAATTACAGCCATACTCCTACCCATTTTATTCAATATTAGTTTTATCTGAGCGTTCCATGTCAACCTGCTGTCCACAATCATATATCTGATAAAATAAAACAAATTAATTATATTAACAAATGAGACACAACATTGTTGAACTTAGAGCTGCAACGATTAATCAATTCATCGATTAGTTGTCAACTATTACATTTATCGGCAACTGTTTTGATAATCAATTAATCGGTTTGAGCCATTTAAATTTAAATTTAAAAATTATCTGATTCCAGATTCTTAAATGTGAATATTTTCTACAAGTTTCTTCACTCCTCTATGACAGTAAACTGAATATCTTTGAGTTGTAGACCAAACAATACATTTGAGGACGTCACCTTGGTCTTTTGAAAACACTGATCCACATGTTTCACCATTTTCTGACATTTTATAGATCAAACAACTAATCGATTAATTAAGATTAATTGGTCTATCACTATTAGACACCTTGACAACAGCTCATGTTTGACTTTAAGCTGCGGCTTCAAAAGTGGTTTGTTTTCACTACCTATCTATATAAGGGGATTACAGCATGTAAAATGCACAATTGTTATCAGCAAATTACTTTCACCACCACATAAAATGTTGTCACGTCCACCAGGAAATGTCACCAATCAGAGACACATTTTGATCACCACTATACTGCAAACTGAAGCTGGATCAGCAACTGAAAAGGAGAAATTTAGTCTAATGTGATTCTTTGAGTCTAGCAGAAACAGGGCTGGTCTGAGGACAGAAGTGTTCTATTACCACCTTGTAGTATAATGTGCAAATCCTGTTGTTACTCAAGGTGTAAGGCCTATTATATGGTGTATTAAAAGAAAAAGTGTAGTGTGATTGGAGTTACAGCTTTTCATCATTTTTTTGAGATACAGTATTTGTTTTGTTATGCTAAAAATCAAGCTTCACTTTCATTTAATTTTCAGGATTGGGTTGTTATTGACACAAGGAGACTTCTAGCATCACCACATTTTAGAAAGGAAACCTATAGGAATATATCGGGATTATAAACCAACACTTAATAATAATTCAAGAGGAAACCACAGAAGCAAAAGAGTCGAACTATCCCCCTTCCATAGTGGTGTCCCTGTGTGTTAATAGGAAACTTTAATAGAAAGGTGTATGCCCTATTACTGTTCAGATGCAACATTGAAAAATGTTATTTGTAGCCTTCGGTTTACTTTGATGGATTGCTTTGACTGACTACATTTTATGTCTCTGAAGTTGTTTTCTTCAGCTTCAAGAATTGAATCAGCCAAAAAGGTATGACAAAACAGATTTTACAATGCTCTCGGTCATGGTGCGTGCATGTAGTTAAGTCACAATTGATTTTTAGTGAGAGAAAATGAAAATCAGCAAAAAGTCATCTTTCACTGGAAATGACCTTATAATGTAGTTAGACCTGAATCTGGGTGTGTAGCCATGCACAATCTTTATTTCTCCTTCTTTTCAATGAACAGTCTGACTTGCTGAATGTGTGTGGATTTTATTGTGCTGCCTGTGTGCTGCTTCAGCTGTT
This sequence comes from Zingel zingel, assembly GCA_023566125.1. Taxonomy (NCBI): domain Eukaryota; kingdom Metazoa; phylum Chordata; class Actinopteri; order Perciformes; family Percidae; genus Zingel; species Zingel zingel. The sequence goes on from CM042334.1 coordinate 12,920,681, forward strand.
CTGCTACTTCTTCATGGAATGAAACTTCAAAAAAGGCTGCTTTCATCTGCTTTTCTCAGTCCTTAGGGTCTCTCCAACTTCTTTATCATCGCTTACTGTGTTCATAAACAACAGATTCACATTGTTATTTCTACAAAGGTGTTGTAAAAACTGAAATGATAAAGCCCTATGCCATCCTTGTTGAATACTATCCCTTAACTGTGTGGTCTTTGGCTTTAATCTTACATTTGCACACTTGAACACCTCATGTATGCTGGATAGACTAAGGCTGTGCCCTAGTTCCCTACTGGATACAAGTTATATACAGAATATTCTAATCCTTACATTTGTGACATGGTGAGAGATGGAGGACCCAAATGCAGAGAGAGACGGCAGGCAGGAGATGGTGTGAGCTTAAAGATTTTAATAATAACAAAAACCGGCAGAACAGAGGCTGGAAAAACCAAGGGACAGGACACAGAGGGATACACACTGAGGGCACGGGGATACAAAACACTCTGACAAAGGACAAGGGGAAACACAGAGGCTAAATACACTAAGAAACGAGCAAACCAGAAACAGGTGAGACAACAGGTGAAACACATCAGGGCGGGGCAGGACAATCAGACAAGGCGGGAAAACAGAAAGTAAAACTAGACAAGATCAAACAAGATCAAAATAAAACAGGAAACAGAACCGGAACGCAAAATACAAACAAGAATACACAGCTAAAACGGAATAAACAGAAACACAATGAGCAGGGGAATAAGGAATAGAAATATAAACAACAGGGATATACAAAACCAGAGAACAATATACAAAACAGGAACCCTACAAAACAGGGGCCTAACTATACAGAATAAAATATACAACAGGGAACATACACAAATAAATGATACAGACAACAGAAATGAACAAACAGGTAACAAAAATGTCCCAAACCATAACAACATTGCCTCTATACTGTTTTTGCAGTTAGCATACAAGACATTAGTGTACTTCTGTTCCTGGAACCTTCTTACAACTTTTATCTGGTGAGCTGTGAGTAGTTTCTCCATTTTCGTTATACATTGGATTTTTGATAATAGAGTTCATCAACTGCACAGTCAAATTTTCTGACAAATAATATATGTAAATTTATATGAGCGTTGCCACTTTTCTCGTGTGACAACCCAGTTCGAATTAGCATATAGTATGAAATTGGGACACATTATTGTGTGCCACAATCTCACAAAGACATACTAAAAAGAGAATAAATGCAGGAGTCCAAGCCATTTCCCAGGACTTCAGCATTTTGCTATGATGTGAATATCTCCTTCTATCAAGTGCTGTATTAATCAAGGCAACAGAGCTATTTGCAGGTACCACAACTCTGACTTGCCTTGAAGGCACAACCTCTCTGTCTTAAATGGCTTTTAACCAGGGACATTAAGAGTTTTGTCTCTATAGTAGCTCAAGCCCTTTTGCCTTGTATGGTGAAGTGCCCCTTGGGGACAAATTAAGAAATAATGATCATAATTATAGTGATGCTTTTGTCGCAGCTGCAGTTATTATTATACTTATTGTTGTATTATGTATGTATGTATGTATGTATGTATGTATTATTATTATTATAGACTATTCAAATCTGGTCTTGTATTGTGTGTAATTAGGGGCGTTTCCTAGTATTTGTACATTACATGTAATTATTCATTTAATCTGGTTTTATTAGACATGCTGAGTTCAGTTTCTTAACACTGTATTTTAGACATATATTTAGATCATTTGGTTTGGTCGGTAACCATTTTGCACTCAGCATTACAGTAGTTTAAGCATATAATCTGTCCACAAATGGCAGTTTGCCCTCCCTGTAACCTTTCCCCACTTATCCAGACACTTTGATGCCTTATGATAGGCACAATTGCCATAGGGAAGGCTAAAGGGGAAACTGTGCTCCCTATACTGCCATGATGGTTATTTGCATATTATACTGTAGTTTAGCTGTAAAGCACATCTCCGTATCTTACAAATATGACAGATTGTGCATGCTGTTTGGAGCCCTGATTCTCATGTCTTATCACACTTGTCCACATGGAATTTTCTTCAGGCTTGGTGTACATTATACATTACAGCTGGCTTATATACTCTGTGAGCTGTTACGACAAGAGTTTACATAACACTATCTTTTATTAAACAGTTGTGCCCCTGACTGTGTTCAACTTGTATGCATTTAGATAAGGGGTCATGCATGTGCAATAATGTTAGATAACTCTTTTGCAGGATGCATGAATCTATCAAAATATGATGCAGAATTAAGCGGGGTTGATTTGAATTTTCATACATTTTGTATCAGGCAGAGAGCAGCAACTATAGTAACAAGTTGAGAAGAAAAGGTTTTGAAGGCCAAACTGTAACTGGTTATACAGTGTAATATGTACAACATTTACATTTATTATTCTTCTCCATTTGAACTGAGCTTTTTCATAAAATAATATTTAATGAAATACATTTCAATTCAATTCAATTCAATTCAATATGTGACTTAAAGGTAGCGTGACCACATCAAAGCTTATGAATTCCTCTGGAGTCAGAGGCTGTGGAGAGGGCAGTTGCTGGCTCGATGGTGTTTTTTGCCGCCAACGGTGCCTTCCAGGCAGCTAACCCTAACCTTAACCCTAAACATAACCATTGCCGCGCTGCCTGGGAGGAGACTTGGGGGGCAAAAAACACCAAAGACCCAGTTACTGCCTCTCTGCTAAGCTGCAGTTTGGTTTTCACCCTCTTGCAAACTTTAAGTTTTATTTCACTCCAAGTTACACATGGCATAATACGTTTTGTAAGGTAAAACAGATGTCAAAAACTAACTATGTAGTTACTGCGTTTTGGCTTTGTCGGGCAGTATAAAGTCAGAATCTAAATTAAATGATGATTGACTGAATTTGTGCTGATTTTAATTGAGATACCGACACTGTGACAAGGTGTTAGTCCCAAACAATGTCGACACAGACATGAGACGCTGTCTGGCTAAACAGTTTTCTTTTCACAAATAATACAATACTCATACATACTCATACATCAATCAAGCTACTATAGTACAACAGCTGAGCCCATTTCAGTTAAGTGATGTAATGCATTTTGTGATCTCTGATTACACAGGGAAAATGCTCAGGGCGACTTAACCGATTCATCATTCAGCATTCAAATACCATCTCTCTGACTATAATCTCATCTCTTAAAAGCTTCCCTGTGCATAAATACTCAGTTGATGTGAATACCCTTAAGATTCCCTATATAGATATAATATGATAATATGCAAAAAGTGATGCCTTTTGTCTTAATTTATGTCTGTTTCTGTGTTGTTGTGTAGATTAGTGTTTTATGTATTGTACACTGTATATCTGTGTGCTGTTCATACATGCAAATGCGTATGCCTCTATAATTTTAAATCACCTAAATCATCTTCAATAATACAGTATATATGTGTCAAAATGGATTATAGAGTTATAGCAGAGGTGGGTGTTTTTTATTTTCGTCACATTTTCTCATTTCTATTTTAAAGAATGTTGTACAATTATTAAATTGTATATGCAGATTTTGCCATTCATTCTATAGTTTGACATTGAGTTAATTAATAACACTTCAGCTGCTACTACAGCTCATAATTATGAAAATAGAATTATAAAAACCAAACAGCATTAATTAAGAATAGCTTTAAATCTGCTCCTCTAATATTATTACTATTGTCTTCAGATTGGAGCTACTGTACTGTATAAGGGCCTTTAAAGGGTTTAGGCTGCCCCATATTTGCAAATTTAATTGGTTAGTGTTACTCCTCTAGTAACAAGTTTTGAAGATACATAAATCATTAATATATGCATACATGCATTCATATATGGCTTTAAATTAACTTAAAGCATTCATTTACATGCAATTAGCTTTTTGTTGACGTTTGTGATGTTTTGGGGCATTTTCGTTTTGCTGCTGCAGCATAAAGCTTGAGCTGTGAGTTGCTGGGACATTTTAGTCAATCAAGAGTGATGGGAAGAAGTAAGAAGCAAAAGAACAGTGATGCGTAATGTGCAGCAGATCAGGACCATTCAAAACTGATACCTCAGCATCGCTTTTCTCTTGTCTTGCATATAATGCCTATGGATTTAGTATGCCTATGTTGGCCTAAAAGATGGCACTTAGTTCAGCCTCAGGCACCACACCATCTCAAAATGGATGGCTCATCAATATGATTGACAAGTGTCGGAGAAGAACTTTTCCTGAGCTGAGGTGTAGCATGCGCTTCAGTTTTGTCTGAGAGTCAGTAACAGTATTTCATATGAGACAGTCGTTGACTCTACAATATAGCAAGAGGGATTTCCTGCCTCTACACATTTCCGTTTTCCCAGACAAGGATTCCTACAGGGTGGAATAACAGCATGGAAAGCACATTCCCTTGTTTCCCTTCATCCAATTATCTAGAGGTGCAACAATGAATCGATGAATCGATTAGTTGTCAACTATTAAATTAAACTATTTTGATAATCGATTAATCGTTTGAATAATTTTTTTATTAAAAAAAATAAGATTTCTCCGATTCCAGCTTGTCCTAGTTTCTTCTCTCCTTTGTGACAGTAAACTGAATATCTTTAAGTTTTGGACAAAACAAGACATTTGAGGACGTCATCTTAGGCTTTGGGAAACACTGATCCACATTTTTCACCATGTTTTGACATTTTTTTAGATCAAACAACTATTCGATTAATCGACTATGAAAATAATCGTTAGTTGCAGCCCTACAATTATCATTGGCAGGACTAATAATAGAAGGGCAGCTTCTTTTTATGGTCCATATGATGTGTGTATTTTCAAAAGCAAAACTGCTCCACCACATAAAATAGTAGGAAATTGATGGTTAATCCCCACAAATAAGTATTGTCTGAAATCCGTGATTGGAGCTGTTGCGAAATAATCATAGTGATTACTTTATAATCTAAAAGCTATTTTAAGGGTGAAATCAGGGCATTGAAAGCCTCATCGTTATCAGATATAACTGTAATTCTATTTTATTTGTTGTTTTTCCATTAATAATACTATAATATAAGATTCTGATCCATTTTCCAATTTCTCTCAGCAGGAAATTCAAATTAATGTGTCTGGCAGCTCACACACTCACTCTCACACACACACACACACACACACACACACACACACACACACACACACACACACACACACACACACACACACACACACACAATTATGTGATTCCTGAGGAATTCACAATCACTGATTTATTCTATTAGAACAATGTCCTTTGTTTTGGCATCAGTGAAAGCAGCAGGGACATTTTGGAGGGAAGGTCAGGTGATCTGTAAAATGCACAACAGAGCAGCCACATACAGTATATGATAGTAAAAGTATGAAGATGAGTAGCTTGTGATGGTTCAAACTGCTGCAGATGTTGAGCCAGTGGGACGCCTGTGATGTGCTTTTGATAAAAGATAAGAACCACCCACAAGCAGTGTAGTGGGTACATAAATCAAAAGACAGATAAACGATATGAGATACTGCCAGTTCAGCAGATGACACTTGCTACTTGTTTAGACAACACTACAGCAGATACAATATTGTTAAAAGGTGGCATGTGGGCTATTTGCATGCACTCTTACATTGTGCACACACTGTGCTCTGACCAAAAATGTGGGACAAAAGAAATTGGCTCTCATACCTTGAGCATATTAAGCTGCTTAAAAGCACTGGCATTATATTTAAATTATGCTAATTTAATAAAACAAAGACCATTGCCAAGCAAAACTCAATGGTTCCCACACACCTGTTCAGTTCGGATGGAACATTTGGTTTGAAGCAATTTGGCTTCACAGGCATGTCTGTCATTGGCATTGTTTCTGTATTCCTAAGCATACACAGCATTTTTATTAACAGTGGAACCAAAGCAGACTTTTAAAGATGAGGACAATTTATATAATACATTATATATGTTCCAGTTTAATGATACTAAGGGCCAGTGTTTACTGACCTCAAGGGCAAGAAGGGCTGAGGAAAGGAACATGCATCACTACAGCATTGGCAATTAATTCCAAATTAGAGAAAAAGAAATGAGCAAGGTATAACTTATACTAATTATATATATATATATATATATATATATATATATATATATATATATATATATATATATATATATATATATATATATATATTAGGGCTGCCAAAATAACGCGTTAATTTCGATTAATTAATCTGAGAAAAAATAATGTGTTAAAAAAAAATAACGCAGATTAATCCATTCCATATTGACGTTTGACCCGGAGCCGTTCTAGCCACCATTCGACTGTAAAATGAAGTAGGGAGACGAGAATGTGCTGCCTGGATCATTAATTGGAACATTTACTTGTAAAAATCTTCTTCCTGCCAACCCTGGCTACCGAAATCTGGTGCCACTGATATGTCTGCGCTTCTCTCTGATGCTCTCAAACAGACGGCAACACAAACACCGCTGCACGTGACGCCAGTTAACACTATACTCGACAGCAGCTAACGTTAGCCTACCGCTAGCTAGTTAACACTATACCCGACAGCAGCTAACGTTAGCCTACTGCTAGCTAGTAGCTGGATTAAAAACGGTTAAAATGCTGACAGCTAACGCTAAACGGTATAAAGTTTGACTGTGTTTTAGCCGTCGGAAAAAAACAACACAGACGGTGCGTTCATTGAAACTGGTAAACTACAGCATCGTGGTGCATTTGAAGTTATTGTAAATGTCCGTTTCCCACCTGGTGGTTGTTTTTGTCGTTCAACAGCAATTTACTAGTGAAATAAGTTATTGTTATTATTATACATTATTATTAAATCATTTAATTTTGACCATATGGCCTTAGCAATAAACAAGCCGTTCTTTAATGTCACCAACTGTTGTTTAGTACCCTTTTTTTTTTCTTTTCTTTTTTTTCGGTTTTTCGGTTCAGGCGCCGTTAATTATGTATGCGATTCATTTCGATAAATATATATATATATATATATATATATATATATATATATATATATATATAAAACTAATGCTTTTATTTGATCATTACCCTGCATCACAGCTCAAATTGAACTTGCACTCATTAAAAGAAGATGGCATAAAGACAGCTTATAGACATAAACTCAGTCATACTGTGAAAATATCACGATAGCCTTTATTTGTGCCAGTTTTTCTCAGAAAGAAGTGGAGAAAACAGCAAATTGAAAATGTATGAGATTATGTTTCTTAGACGATCAGAGTCATAGGGGAGTAGTGCTTTGGGTTATATCAGACAGCCAGAGTTCATTAAGAGCCCTATTCATTTCTTCTGTAGACAATGTTTGAGAGGCCTGTTGAGCATTTCTCAACATCAGCCATAGATTCAAGCATGTATAGACTGATTTGCTGCAGCGTTTGGGACTATAGTTTCCATCTCTGTGAGCATGGCTTTGCATAATCTGCACATGCTTCACCAATCATTGTCTTTCTGTCTTTCCTGGCAGTATCTTTCCCTAGGGAAGCTACTCGACTAGCAGCAGATCATTCTTGCCTTCTTTGCAGAATCCCCTCAGCAGTATATTCATACGGGGATGCCTTAAGTGAAGGTGCAGATAAAATGTGGTTTAATGTGTCATCATCCATTACATCTTATCCTTTCTGCAGAAGTAGTGCAGTAGTTACAGTAGCTTAGCTTTAGGAAATGAGAAAGAAAAGTAGCACTAATGCCAGCTATATTTAAGATGATATGCAATATTATCAAACTAATCACATACAAGGGTGGACTTCAGTTTTTTTTGCACATTCCCATTCAGGGTTTTAGTGTACCGGAGTGTATTCAGTATTTACTGAGTGGAAGGCAGTGAAACACAAAGCCAAATATCAAAGAGCCAACAGAGAAAAGGCAGTTTAAAGTCTCCAGCGCCTTGCTTGTGAGAATGTGGAAAGAAAGTCATCCAGATTTGCCATCCTCACACATGCCACCATGTTGCCCCTTCATATTAGATTTGTGATGTAATTATGGTGTTAACTGCAACTGCAAGTATAGAAATATTTTTACTTTGTGGTTTTGCTTTCCTTTGGTGGAAAATTGTATATTTTTAATAACCTGTGTCTTATTTACATCGTATTAGCCGTCATTACAATCTGTTATTATAATGTTTTACTCACAGATTTCATTGCTGAAATCTGAAAATGCAGTTACACCGGTTATTAAGTTCACTGTCCTCCACAGTCTAGAAAAGGGGCAGAATGGTTTGAGAATTACCTCTGAAATATATGTAGGGTTTTGCTCTATTTCTGAAGAACTTATTCAGCAATGTGTTTATTCGATAGAACATACCATTTATATTATAATGTTAAACCATGTTTGATGTGTAAACAGACACATGCTTTTAGATTGAATAACCTGCTTTTTCTTGTACAGGTAAACCTGTAAAATGATCCTACTGTTAAAATGAGCACATTTATTTTGCATATCAACACTGTTCACTCAACAGTTTACTGGTTGTTACAGATGAAACCACGAAACCGCTCATCCTTTGATCATAAAGATTAACTTCTAGACAAGGTCATACCTGCCTTCAAATGGTGCTTTCAGGTGTGTCTCAATAATAATTGACAGGCAGCAAAAACATCCTGTGCAGGACATTTACCAGAACCAATCGAATATAGTCCCAAAACATAGCAAATTATGAAGAAAAAGAAAAGAAATACTGTGCATTTTAAGTTAAAAGTTTTCCCAGAGCCTGAAGATCAGACATTCCATTGATCTTCACCCTCTGTAACTCCAGTCGGTTTGTCAAGATGTTCAGAATTTTTGACAACTGCTACAATCCTGCAGTTATGCCTGCCGCACATCAAACACTATTCACAACAATGAACAGACTGCTTAAGATTCAACTGATGTTTATCCAGGGATCTGAAACATGCATTCTAATCATATCTTCTTGGAAGAGATGAGCCCTCTGAACGATCAGAAGTTAAAGTCTTGGACTCCTGGGTATTTTTTCTACTTATTTAACTCTTTTACTGAATGTGACATGGCTAAGGTGCAATAAACAAAAAGCACCTACTGTTTAACTTGAAATGACCGGAATAGGGGTGACCTCGAGCTCACTTTGGTAGAGCCTGTGCCCCATGTGAGCTGAGTCATTGGCAGCAGCCCAGGTTTAATTCCAACCTGTGGTCCTTTGCTGCATGTCATCCTGTCATTCTCAAGCTATCATAAAAGCTATAAAAGCCCTAAAATAATACTAAATATTAATAAATAATAATAAATAATTATCTTTAAAATGACCAAAATACTGCATATCATATGGAATTTGCAAAACAATGAAAATGCATAATGGAATGATATATTTCTTGTGCACATCCACAGGAAACCTTTTGTCCTTGTGACCTTTAACAAGCTGCGAGTTGCTTTGATTTTCGGACAAAATAGGACCGCCAACAGATTCAAGCTAACACTGACACACAGACAAGCGGCAGCACAGAAACATGCTCACAGCAAGAGACAAAGTGAGAGTCGAGTTTGTAGACCGAGACCAACCCACGCAGACAGACTGAGAGTGACCCACACAGATACGGCAGGACAGCCAGTGGAGACAAAGGGAGGACCAATTCGGCAAGCAGCAACTATAGTAAATCTACCTTTAATAAAAAAAGGTGTTCATGTAGCCAGTAGGTGCATTATAGTTTCCCCAGGGCCTTCTAAAAACTGATGTAAAAACAGCTTCTGAAAGATTATCAAAAAAGTTGAAGTTGCATGCTTGCTGCCACACCGCTCACCTAAAAGCTTTGCTGCAGTTCATATAGCATTTCAGAAGCTGCACCACCACCTGTAGTCTACATTCCTCTATTGGGAAAGTTATTGTTAGTTCTTTTTCGCTGGGAGTGACAAGGTCAGAGCCTAAGTGACACATATCAGTGCTGTACATATTCTACATTCACATAACGCGAGTTGGCTGACTGAACAGAACGTTTCAAAAGACCAAAAATTAAAGCATGGGATGGGAAGTTTTGTCTATACTGGGATGGGAGAAAATTTACAAAGTCCAAGCAAAATGCGTTTCTGCACCTTTACAAAAAAAAGAACATGAAAGAAATGGTATGCTGTCCCTTCATTAAAGACATAAGAGAAAAATAAACAAGAAATATATCAATTATACATGCATCTCAGCAACAATTTGCTATTCAGTCAAATTGGGAGGATTTGTTAGACAAATGTGTCCCATGGAGAAGGCTTTTTACATGCATTTACACAACTACAGGTACCTTTGATGTGTCATTTAGAATTTTACAACTAAAACAAATTTACAGATACTTGCCTAGGAAAATGCTTAGAAAATGGGGCATTCAACAGCGTGGCTTAGGTAGATTTTGTGAGGAGGAAGATGAGTCAGACTTTCATCCATTTGGTATTGTAAGGAAATGGCATTATTTTAGGTTAAATTTGAAAAGCTGTTGCTCTGTTTACAACTAACATTTTTATATTTGTCCCTTGACCAAAATATTTGGCGATTTAAGCGATAATGTAAATCATATAAGCTACAACAAGACAACCATAAAACACTGAATGATTCAAAATGTTTTTGAAATATTAGTGGGTTCTTGAAAAAGATGATTATAGGAATAAAGAAGATAATTTCATTTTTGAACGTGGGTGGAATACTTTGAGTTAGGGTGTGAGCTGGAGTTAAAAATAACATTGGAAGTCGACACAGACAAACAAATACTTCTATGTGTATGAATATAGATATGTCTGTGCATATGTGTGTGATATACAGTGCCTTGCGAAAGTATTCGGCCCCCTTGAACTTTTCGACCTTTTGCCACATTTCAGGCTTCAAACATAAAGATATAAAACTGTAATTTTTTGGGAAGAATCAACAAGTGGGACACAATCATGAAGTGGAACAAAATGTATTGGATATTTCAAACTGTTTTAACAGATAAAAAACTGAACAATTGGGCGTGCAAAATTATTCAGCCCCCTTAAGTTAATACTTTGTAGCGCCACCTTTTGCTGCGATTACAGCTGTAAGTCGCTTGGGGTATGTCTCTATCAGTTTTGCACATCGAGAGACTGAAATTTTTGCCCATTCCTCCTTGCAAAACAGCTCAAGCTCAGTGAGGTTGGATGGAGAGCGTTTGTGAACAGCAGTTTTCAGATCTTTCCACAGATTCTCGATTGGTTTCAGGTCTGGACTTTGACTTGGCCATTCTAACACCTGGATATGTTTATTTGTGAACCATTCCATTGTAGATTGTGCTTTATGTTTTGGATCATTGTCTTGTTGGAAGACAAATCTCCGTCCCAGTCTCAGGTCTTTTGCAGACTCCATCAGGTTTTCTTCCAGAATGGTCCTGTATTTGGCTCCATCCATCTTCCCATCAATTTTAACCATCTTCCCTGTCCCTGCTGAAGAAAAGCAGGCCCAAACCATGATGCTGCCACCACCATGTTTGACAGTGGGGATGGTGTGTTCAGGGTGATGAGCTGTGTTGCTTTTACGCCAAACATAACGTTTTGCATTGTTGCCAAAAAGTTTGATTTTGGTTTCATCTGACCAGAGCACCTTCTTCCACATGTTTGGTGTGTCTCCCAGGTGGCTTGTGGCAAACTTTAAACGACACTTTTTATGGATATCTTTAAGAAATGGCTTTCTTCTTGCCACTCTTCCATAAAGGCCAGATTTGTGCAGTATACGACTGATTGTTGTCCTATGGACAGAGTCTCCCACCTCAGCTGTAGATCTCTGCAGTTCATCCAGAGTGATCATGGGCCTCTTGGCTGCATCTGTGATCAGTCTTCTCCTTGTATGAGCTGAAAGTTTAGAGGGACGGCCGGGTCTTCGTAGATTTGCAGTGGTCTGATACTCCTTCCATTTCAATATTATCGCTTGCACAGTGCTCCTTGGGATGTTTAAAGCTTGGGAAATCTTTTTGTATCCAAATCCGGCTTTAAACTTCTCCACAACAATATCTCGGACCTGCCTGGTGTGTTCCTTGTTCTTCATGATGCTCTCTGCTCTTTAAACGGACCTCTGAGACTATCACAGAGCAGGTGCATTTATACGGAGACTTGATTACACACAGGTGGATTCTATTTTTCATCATTAGTCATTTAGGTCAACATTGGATCATTCAGAGATCCTCACTGAACTTCTGGAGAGAGTTTGCTGCACTGAAAGTAAAGGGGCTGAATAATTTTGCACGCCCAATTTTTCAGTTTTTTATCTGTTAAAAAAGTTTGAAATATCCAATAAATTTCGTTCCACTTTATGATTGTGTCCCACTTGTTGTTGATTCTTCCCAAAAAATTACAGTTTTATATCTTTATGTTTGAAGCCTGAAATGTGGCAAAAGGTTGAAAAGTTCAAGGGGGCCGAATTCTTTCGCAAGGCACTGTATGTGTTTAAGTGTAGATATATCTATTTATATATCTGTATATAGCTATGGGTGTATTTATGTATATGCATATTAACTAGGGGTGGGGGAAAAATTGATACAGCATATTATCGCGATTTTTCCATGGCAATACTGCATCGATACACAGACGCCATGTATCGATCTATTATTAGTTATGTGTTGGTCAGTTTGTCTGCTTGACAATCCCATTTTGCAGCAATAAAAGTGAAGTGAAATGAACAAACAGATAATTTTGTCTTTTTAGATAAAACAGATGTTGACAAAGTTTCCTTTTGGGGACATAATTTGAAATTGGGAAAAATTTGAAAAAAAGGTAATAAATTGCAATATATTGCAGAATATTGCAATATGTTTAAAATAAATCACAATAATATCGTATCGTGACATAAGTATCGTGATGATATTGTATCGTGATGCCTCTGGTGATTAACACCCCTAATAGTAACCTGCCTTTTGGCCTATATTGCACTCTTTAATGTAACAATAACCATTGTTACATTAATTACAACGCTACAAAGGGAAGCGTCTCCTTTTCTTCAATTTTCTATTGATATTTTTCATTTTTTTCCCCTTCTAATTTATTGTTGTTTTGTTTTATTTTATCTGTTGGCATATGTTCATTTACATGTGTGTACATGGATGTTGTTTATTATAATAATAATAATAATAATAATAATAATAATAATAATAATAATAATAATAATAATAATAATACAAGAAAAAGCACATGAGCAATTTATGGTTTCACATAAATATGAGAAATTATTGTGTCCAAAAACTACATGTGCCCATGTGTGAAATTGTTGTTTTCACATGTCGGTGTTCGATTTTACATGAAAATCTAACATATCTCATTTCACATGTGATAAACAAAGAATGGCAACATTGAAAATATGTTTTAATTAATCAGAGATTGATGGCTAAAGGTTGTGACCAAACCTATGAAAGTCTGGAATGAAACCAGAACCAAGCCGTGGTTTACAGCTATTGTGTATGCAAAGGCAACAGGGAATGGTTTAAGCCATTACGTATATTATGTGAAGAGTACATATTGCACCCTTGTGAAACTGGTAGGGAGAATGGGTTTAAATGTCTGGAGTGCAGCCAATTATACTGCCAAGAGAAACAACAGAAGATATATTACATCTAACACCATCAATCTTCTCAACAAAAACAGTTAATAACATTTCTCAGTGGGAGTTCACTGCAGTACAGTACATGCTCCTCAATAAAAGGCAGGTAATTCAGATTAGTAGCAATGTATTAAGACAAAAAGATAAAAATGATTTCTCATTGTGTGGCATAAAAACTCTGCACAGCAGGAAGGAAACTCTGTAGGAGCTGGGCCCCTGCCTCTCTACCTTTTAATGCTACAGAGCTTATAACGTAATGTGGACCAAAGGTGCTCAAGTGTTCCCTCTTCCAGAGATAAGTCTAGCAGTCTATACATTGATAAACACCTTTATCAAGCTGGCGCTTGACTGTTTAGCTGTGATTAAGTCAGGATTAATACAGTTTCTCATCCGGCAGCAGCGACTGAGACATATACAGTAGATACAAAGGGAGTGGGTTAACTGGGAGTCACTGCTTTCCAACCAATCCCCACCTGCTTCAAAGATAGCAGAAAACCTATAGAAGTCGAAAATAAACCCATACACAGGGGCGGATTGGCCATCTGGCAATTCTGGCAAATGCCAGAGGGGCCGGATAATTATTTTAAATGTGGGCCGGTCTGATTTGTTTTTTAAATATACAAATAAATTGTATTTACAGGCTGACAGCACATAGGATGTTTTTTATCGCTTGCACGATTTCACTATGGTAATAATAATAATAATAAATATTAAGCATTTGGCCAGTAGGCAACGTCCGGCCTGGTCCCGAGATGGGCCGACCAACCCATCTCGGGTTCCGTTTGCAGGGTTCAGGCTGTGCCGGACTCTCCCGGTGTTCATGGTGCTCTGGGGGACCGGCTGTGCAGCGAGAAGCCGCTGCTGACGGGCGCAGATTTTCGCCGGAGCTCCGACTGGTGTCTGTCCGCGCGGCCATTAAAACTTCTCGTTGCGTTAAATAGTAGTCTAATTCGGTGTTTTGGTACAGTTGGTTTTAACGCCTGATGCGAAGTGTAGGCCTATAGGAGTAGTATGAACCCTGAACAAGCAGCATCGTTCTGCTCCGTCTTTCTGCTGTGCAGTGTTTAGTTTTACACTATGTAGGTTAAACGCTGCAATTAATCCACAGTTCACATGTATGCGTAAACTGTGGTGGTCCATTACACTGTAGGCTATATTCAACATCAGTGATCATTTTTGATCAATAGAATGTAGAAAACATTACACTTCATAACGTTTTTGTATCCATAGCATGATTGTGTTATTGTACAATTTAGCAATAAAAGAAGCGTAAGTCAATCCTACATTTTTCAACTTGGGAGCAAAACGTTCATCTTGTATTGAGGAAAAAACCAAAGCATGACCATAAAGCCCTGTTCATGCTAATTAAACAACTGGACTTTGTCGTATCCGGCCCATTACCCGGATGTGAAAGCCCCCTTACTGGACTACTGAATATAATAATATTCCATTATATGTATAATTGTTGAATTTTGTGATTTCCTTGCCATAAATATAGACAGGTTTTTTTTTTTTACCATAAATTGGTGCCTAAAAATGTATCAGAATGCAGGAATTAAAGTCTTTTACCCTCAACATTTCCTGGGGGAGGACTCCCTGATCCCCCCTGCTTTATGGGTTCCCCCAAAGGCCAAATCTGAGCAAGGAGAAACCCTGGAGTATAATCACAGACAGCCATAAAAACATGTTTAAATTAGGGTGGCCTCTAGTTCACCCAGTAAGAGCGTTTGCCCCATGTTGGCTGAGTCCTGCAGCAGCGCAGGGTTCGAATCCAACCTGCTGCCCTTTGCTGCGTGTCATTCCCCATCTCTCTCTCCTCGTCTAATAAAGGAAAAAGCCCCAAAAAATAATGTTTAAATTGCAGAGTTAGAGAGTTTAAAAAGATGACAGAACCAGACAGACAATGTGTCAACATTGCGGTCAGAAAACACTGCATCGCAGATCTCTAAGTTAATAACAGGCAAACCAAAGGATAAGACAGGGTCAAGTGTGCGTTCATGTGTGGGGCCAGACACATATTGCACAATATTAAAAGAGTCAATAAGATATAAGAAGTCTTGCCATTGGCTTGTCAGGACAGCACACATGGATATTAAAATCCCCAACAATAAGGACACGGTCATATTTAGGCATGATTTCAGCCAAAAGACCAGCAAAGTGATTTATAAAATCCTTATTATATTTGGGAGGCTGATAGACCACTGCACACAGCACTATGAGAGCAACCCAGCTCAAATAAGCTGAGTTCAAAGCTTGTGTGCGTGGATTCTAGCGATAGTTGTTTACATTTATAGTAATTCTTGTAGACAGTCGCTATTCCTCCTCGGCCCGATATCCGTGGGGAGTTAAAATAACAACAGTCATGCGGCAATAATTCAGAGAAAGTACTAGACTCACCAACAGTCATCCAAGTCTCTGTCATAAAAAAGAAATCCAATCCACGAGACGTGAAGAAATCATTTCAGGATAAAAGTGTTTTTCTATAGCGATCTAGCGTTGACCAGGCCGGACCTGGCAGGAGCCGGCGGGTCTGCGCCGTTGACTGTCCTGGGAACCTGACACGGAGGCCTCAGATTTCGCAAATTCACCCCGCGCCAACGGGGACGAGGAGAGCGGGGGCCGCGGGGCTGTAACACCAACCAGGCGTCAGCAGAGGCAGGGGCAGGGTCCCGCAATCGCCGCAAGGTGGAGAGGCGAGAGACCACACGTGTATTCACTCCAGGAAGTCGTGTCGAGGCGGGCCTTTATCATTGACATATATATAATGGACCAACAGATCCCGTTGCTCTGGACGGAGACCACTGAAGGCCATTAGAAGTGTGCCAAGAGAAATCTCAATCATTCCGAATATTGCAGAGACGGAGAGCATAGGTATATGTAAGGAGATAACATAGGCACAGGCTAATGATTGCTAACTAAAATGCTAGTTAACATTAGTAATTACACTTAAACAGCTAATGTGAGACAAAACTGCCTGCACGCTTCTCCTGTACTATACGGTAATTTATCTACTATGCGACGGTAAGTCGTGTGGTTATGACACAATCGTTAGCCTACTTTTACAAAAATGTCTGCTATGGAGCCATAACGTTAGGTACAATGTAATGGAGCCTTTTATACATTGTCGTGTTTCTTTAGAAATAAACAATGGACAAATAGAGTCTTTAAACGCTTCAGATGCAAAGTTATTCGCTGTCAAAGTGGCGCCAAAATGAATGGCAGTCAATGGAATGCTAACGGGAGGTGATGGCTTTGTAGCATAAAAATGGCGCCATAGGTGGTTCGCGGTCCGAGGAGAAGCTTACCCCATTGGCCTTTATCCTCACCAGCCGTCTGCTGCGTTTACCCCTGTGGCGGTAGCGTTTCCGCCGGGGAAGTGGAGCTGTGGGTCGGCACAGGTAGGATGGGACCCCCGATAGAAGGGGCGGCAAAGTTTTTTCTCTGACTTTACTAGGTCTTTGGCAGAGAGTTGAATGTCCATTAGTGCCTGGCGATCATACATCAGCAGAGGGTTAACATTTTTGCGCAACAAGTGACAAAAACAGCATAAACACACACACAGCGGTGACAGATGGCATGCCGCTAACACCGCTAACACTGGCGCCTTCTTGCCCAACCAACTTAACCAACATATCATTTTTTTGAATTTGTCACATTTTTATATTGTGTATAAGTTATAAGAACATATGTTTTATTGAATGTTACCCCAGATGTCCTTTAATTGTTCTAAATTCTTTTTGAAGCACATCCTCCTATAGACCATTGCTCAACTTAAACTGTGACATAATAAAAATAAAGTGTTTGATTGTCTGTATTTACATTCACTTTAGATCAGGTCACAGCATCTGAGCTTGTGAGGTCACTTTGTCATCAGTATTCCCTTCTGCTCTTGGCCTCTGACAACCTCTGTCCTGCAAATTACACCCTCTGATGCTTCAAAGAGCACCGTGACAAGACCCCCTCTGACTCTGACCAACTGCCAGTATTTCTAGTGTTGGATTGACACTTGAAATGAAATAACCATCGAACAGAGTAGAAAGGATGCCATCTTTGTCTGTGCAATGGCATTTGTACCTGCTGAGTGTTAGACAACAAAGAGCCATAGGGGGCCCCCTTGAGTGTCGATAGTTTTTTTGGAGGTGTGGGGGAGAGAGGCGCTCTGCTCAGAAATGTCACGTCTATGATTGTCTCTGGTGTTTTATGCCAGAGATGCAGCCTTCATATCTTTGAGTGCTATCAGCGGATGAGATGCCTCTGGTTGTGTGTTTCCGATGCGTTCAGTTCACAGTAGCAAGGCGTTACACATTTACAGGAGATTGGTTTAGAGCTGGACCTGCAATACTGTTGCATATAAAATAAAGACTTGTAGATTTCTCAAATACTGTAATCAAGTGATTGACCTTTAGACATCATTCTGCACCAGTTTGCTCTGTTTTCTCACATAGAGCACTGCAGTTTTTTAAAGCTCCTTGTCATTTTCTGCTATCAAGTGATCATTTTGTTTGTCATAAACATGCCAAAACAGTTTGATCTTAGCAAATGTGCATTATATGTTTTGCACTTATTACTTTGTGGGAAATGTATCTGCAGGATATTTACACCACACACTGTCATGAGCAAATTCAATCTGCAGCCAGCTGATTGAGCAATTTGCTCAGAAATTGAGCACAATAGGCCATCAATGTGCTGGAATGCTAATGTATATCACAGACCCAGAAGTAACAAGCATTTGCAAGAAAAAGGATTATGCAGTGGGAGGTTGTATTTTACCACTAATGATACAGTGGGTTTGAAACGCAGTCAAAAGAGCAACCAGGGCTTCATTTTCATAATAACATATGCATTTCATGTTCAACTATAATGCTTTGTTTTGATTGAAAGTCTACCCTAAACTATGTAAAGAACCAAAACCAGTTGTTTTTGATTCATGAGTTTAGATAGATAGATATGTTTTGATTTATTTTTGTGATCACAGACTTGGTACCCAAAACTAGGCTGATGCAAGCAGTAGTAAAAATAGGCTGGCAGACCAGAATAAGTGTTAAGCAAAGTGATAGTTGTTTGTGGCATCCATTCCAAGTGACAGATAGCTGCTGTCTATATACTGAGATTGACTGTGAGGGTTAGGTGATGAACTGAGCTTGATAGTGACAGATGTGACAGGAGGGCTTAGTATGCATAGAATGATTACGTAGAGAATTGTCAGAAATGGGAAGAGAAGAGAGCAGTACAGTAGCTGTCACCATGACAATTTAACTGTATTTTATGGACACAAACTTCATGTATAACTTGCATAGCTGTTCTAAGAAGCTCAATTGCACTTTTAATAAGGGGATTCAGTCATTCAGTCTTTGTGTACGATTAACTCCCAAAAATGACTATAAACTACAATTGTTGAAGATTGGTTAGTGTTGGAATATATACAAGATAATGTACGAGAATCATCAGTTTAAATTTAGCTGAAATTCATTTTTAATGAATCACAAAGAGTCTCAAAAATGCTTTAGTTAGTCACTGCAAAACAAATGAAAACAAATGAATCCTCTCATCCTTCTTGCAAATGAAAAAAGGGAAGACAACATTTTACATTAAATATGATTAAATTCCAAAAAGATATACAGTATTTTAATGCAAGAGCAAGAATCTCAATGAAAACAAGGGAGGTAAGAATAAGGATTCCAATGCATATTATACCATTTGTTTCCTTATCCAATATTTCCAGAGACAAACAAGCCGCCAATGGGTTTTTACACTGCAGCGTCCACAGTGAGGGTAAAGGGTTTTCCAATATGAATACCGAGTGGACAAATAAGAAACAGGACATCCAGGACTTAGTCTCGCATTGCCAGACCTATCTCCACAGCGCTGCGGAGGAAGGTCTGGCTAGTCCACACACAACAACACGGGATAGGAAAAAAACGTGCTCTGGTTTATTGGCATTTCTTTAAACCAATCACAATCGTCTTGATCGGCGCTAAGCCCCGGACGCACGTACGGTGCCTCTGCAAAATAGCCTTGGGAAGGAATTTGTTTTGGTGGAACATGCCCACGTAGGGAGTCGAGCTCTGGAATTAAAATGGCTGTCGAGTGTGTGATGAGAATTTTACTCAAAAAAAAGATAAATATAAT
The DNA here is from genome assembly GCA_023566125.1 of Zingel zingel. NCBI lineage: Eukaryota > Metazoa > Chordata > Actinopteri > Perciformes > Percidae > Zingel > Zingel zingel. Next base: position 12,940,349 of record CM042334.1, read on the forward strand.
TTCATTGTCGGTTCTAGCTCGGAGGATGTTTTCCGAATCGACCAGAGTTTAGAATGCCAACACACAGAAAGCGGAAGGTGAGGGACAACGCTGTAAATGAAACGTTTTGGATATAGACTATCCAGGACTCAAACACTGGGAGTAAAATAGTTATTGGGCGTAAACATACCCTCTCAAAGGATGAATAATGTAAAATAGACTGGTTAATTGTCAAAAAACCCTCCTCGTGGATCTTGTGTTACTGTGATCTGCTTAGGAAACTGACTTTCTTTTCATTAACAGTTCAAGGCAAGCTACCTATTCATGAGCTCCGATTACATTTCAGCATGGCTTCTTCATTTCTCTTGTATTAGCCCTAATTTCAGATGGACAAGAAATGAGAGAGAATCATTTTTGCATGAGGCCTGACCTACATTACAGGAGAAGATAACTAAATTGGGTCATGCTTTCATGCAGAGGAATACTGGCTTGGCTCCATGTTATTGTATTATTATTACTGTTTTGAGCAAGTGACCAGTGACATTCGAGTGCTATGGGACAAGCTGGGAGCAGTTTATAGATGTATGTTGTATTAGTATGGTTCTAACAGAGAGAGCGAGATAGCAGAGATTGCAAGAGAAATAATGTAGAGGTAAAGATTGTGAACTACAGTTCGATCACACTATTGGAAAATGGTCCAGCACTCATAGACTTTACACCGCAACAGATTGTAAAAAAGCAAACAGCTTTCTTTGAAGAAATCTGAAGATGCAGAATACCATATTTTCTTTCACATAAAACTATTTTCAAATACATTTTTTTGGTATTTCTGTTTTATTGGATAGTGATAGCTTGGAGAGAGACAGGAAAGTTAGGGGAGAGAGAGGGGATTACATGCAGGAAAGGGCCCGGGCTGCTGCGGTAAGTACTCATACATGATTGATACATGGTGCACCTGGTCTACCTCTTTGGTGCTCTTTTCTCTACCTGGTCAGGTAGAGAAAAAAGAGAATATAATTCTTTTCTTTTTTTAAGATAATTTTTGGGGCATTTTAGGCCTTTATTTTGTATAGGACAGCTGAAGACATGAAAGGGGGAATAACATACAGCAAAGGGCCGCAGGGCAGAGTCAAACCTGCAGCCGCTGCGTCGAAGAGTAAACCTCTATATGTGGGCGCCTGCTCTACCAGGTGAGCTACCCAGGCGCCCAGAGAATATAGTTCTACACACAGGTGTGTAGTAAAAGGGACCAGAGCCACTGGGTTGTAATGGTTGCAGATTCAGAATTAACTTGACATTAATTTGGGTGCCCATGACAGGGCCACCTCTGAGTCCAGGACAGGTGGAAGAAAAAAATAATCATCTTCGCTCTGGCCTGCTCCCACCATCACTCTCTATCAAATTAAAAGGCCAGAGTCTATGTCCTTTCTCCAGAGTGTCATCCCCGCTTGTCAAAAACTAACAAGTAATTTGCTGAAGGTTATTGTTATTGTATGACAATTAATCCAAGTCATGATATTAGCATAATTTCCTGACCAATCCTCTTAACCTCCAGTTACTTTTAATTGGTCAGAGCTTTTTAATGCCCATGTTTCACATTGCACTGAGTGTCTTTCTCATAATTGTTATGGCCGCTGAACCCTGCTGCTAGACATTTTATAGATAGACAGTTTAAGTTACTGTAGATAGGACTAGGGATGCACCAATCCAACTTTTTCATACCTGATGCAGATACCTGAGCTATCTGTATCGGCCGATGCTGAATAAAGTTCTGATTCCTGTGTTTAAATATTTGGCTGTTTGCCTCACTGTGTGTAATTGACTGGGATCATTCTTTTATGTGTAAGGCAACGTCATGCTTGAGTTAAATATTGCTTCCCTAACTTTGTAAAACAAAATGTAACAAATGAATACATAGATATACATTTACTGATTGTTATTCATTATTAAATAATAATTTGTGCACCAGCCACCTGGTAAAAAAACAACTTTAAAATTAACAGAAATTACAATTCAAGTGTAAACCTTTTAAACACAGCAATTGATTGGTCAAAACTTAAACAGGAATACAAATCCAAGTATATAAGGTGTATATAGGGTATAAACAAAGACTTGAATTAAATAGATTGGCCTTATTGCCATGATACCAGATGTAGCTATTTAGTAATTATCAGCGATATCAGTATCGGGTGGGTGCAGTCTTAGATAGGACACCGTGACATTAAAGGGATACTTCCCCGATTAGCATTAAGCTTTGTATCAGTAGAAACCCAGCAGTATTTTCAAATGACCTTGCTTCCCTCCCTCATGTCCCCCTGAGACTAGATTTCTCTGTAATGTGGGTCTGGAAAAAAGCCTCTGATGACGCAAAAATCGTCATTCATCGGAGGCATTTTTGCCCAGAGGCTATGGACTACAGCCAGCTAGTTCCGCATGTTTTCAACCCCCCCCCATAGGATGTGGGACTGTCACTACCCGATGCGAGTAGAGTATCTTGAACCTAGGCTAAAAGGCTCTCTTTTCAGCAGCAACTTTGCTATTTTGTGCATTCTAACTACCGCACATGTGTACCACCAGGATACATTGGTACAGATCGGAGAATATGCAGGAAATTGTATTACAGACGGAATACTCGACACACTACGCGAGCTTCGCCTGTTACGGAGACGAGCACCTCAGCCTGCAGAGTCGCTCGATGTCGCTAGCCAGGGAAGGGGACATCGAAAGCGGTGTGCGAGAAAGCGGAAACGCGGAATGAGGGCAGGAGTTGGAGCTAGGTGGAAAGCTAACGCTAGCCGGCCACCTGTCCCATCCGTCCTGCTTGCAAGTGTCCGCTCATTAGACAACAAACTGGACTACATCCAACTTCAACAAAACTCCCAACGTGAGTTCAGAGACTGCTGTGTTTTTGTTTTCGTGGAAACATGGCTGAACAACAGTGTACCAGACTCCGCTGTCCAGCTACCAGGCCTGTTAGCCTTCCGAGCAGATAGAGATGCTCTGTCGGGTAAGACTCGTGGAGGTGGGCTGTGTTAACACGGACTGGTGCGGAAATGCAGTGCTTGTATCCATCTAACTGCTCACCGCTGGTGGATTTTGTGACTGTTAAATGCCGACCATTCGACATTCCACGTGAATTCACGGCTGTGTTTATACTCGTGTTTACGTCCCACCAAGCGCTAATGCTACCAATGCGGTAGCTGAACTTTACGGAACCTATAATGTGTGTGTACTAAATGTAGCCTGTTTTGTATGTCGTTTTTATATAATGTCGTTTTTATATATTTTAAATGTGTAACACCACTTGAGCCACAGTAAAACGTTTCGTGTATATGGTTGAAATGAGATTAAAACACACTTGACTTGACTGCCTCTCTGTAACCAATTTCACTGTCTGTCTGTAACCGGTAGGCGTGGCTTGGGAGTGGCCTCGTAGGGAAGCGAAGCAAGTGCATTCTGGGAGTTGTTGTCTTTCATCCACATGAGCCAAAAATATATTTTTCTGGCTTTTCTCGATCTAGAAGGCACCAACTTCTAAAAATAAAAATCACATTTCTACTACATAAATGACCCAATTTCATACATCTTATTCATCTTTCCAGCGGTGAAATATCCCTTTAACAGTCAGAACACACTATGAAAGATATTCTCTTCATTTTTTGTAGTAGCTCTAGCAGACTAACCTTGGTGCTCATAGCTATCTATTGATGTCAGTGGTGGCACGATTCTTGAAAAGCAGTTGTGGTTAGCGTGCACTGTGCACAATGCAGCAGCCCACAGGCACTAAAACAAGCCTTCAAATGTGCAACCATCAGGGTTCTCCTTGTGAGGGGCAGATGTGATCACTGACAGATATGTGGACCCAGCAGCGCCTTGCTGTGTGCTCCTGTCTTCTCTCAGTGATGGTGTCTTGGAGATGTGTTAACCTTTGGCGGCATGTGAGTTGTCAGGTGTGGCGGTTGGCAGCCATGCTGTCAAGTTACAACATGTCTGTGTACAAGAGTGATTAGTTAGTTATGTGCACTAGCCACTTGGGCTCTGGAAAATCTCAGAGTTCACTGAAAGAGTGGCAAAAGAATGTGGGTTTTTAATGCCAAAGCCCCTGCAGATTCTTGTAAAAAATAGTGTCCAGACATGAATCTCAGAAAGAGGATAGCCAACCCAGCAAATGGAAAGGTGGTCTATCTTTTATTTTATATATATCATATGAGACACACACTAAAGCAGCAAACTTGGTGAAATACCACTTAAAAGTAAAAATGTTTGGCAGGACGATCCAGGCAATAATAGCTATATTCATATTGCAAGCTTTAATTTTCACTAATGATTTAATGCTCCCATTTCAAAGAAAACAAACAAAGAAAGATATAACACTCAAGAGGATCATGCAGACAATATGATAATATAAGAAGTATAATTGCCTTCTTTGCACCAGATATGTCACTTGCATTGAAGCAAATCATTACATCATCCATTACAACCTTCCACTAACAGAAAGACATACAAATTGAATTAAATCAGATGTGACTATTTGGACTGAGGTCATATTGTTCACACATACTGTATATATATATATATATATATATATATATATATATATATATATATATATATATATATATATATATATATTTTACTGGATTTTCTTTCTGTCCACTCTGAGTCATGTATAGTGGGAAAAGTTCTCAATTTGAGCCACTTCTTTCCTGCAATGGGATAGTTTTAAGTGTTAAACATAAATAATTCAGAATGAAGACATGAGCACAGCTAGCAGCCTTGTGTAGGCTCTTAAGTCGACAACACAACTTTGCCCAGCATGCAGTTTGGGCACAAATTGTTTTATTGGGTAGCCATAAAACTTTAAGCTTCAAAGAAAAATAGTCTGTGCATTCAGTACTCTACCTTGATTGTGCTTCAAGGTTAGCACACGTCCTTGTCTTTCATACTTCAACATCAGTTAATAAATCTAAACTGTACACAATTGATATTACTCTAACTGTTGATTTATGTGACCTTGTGTATACTGTCATTAATGAATCTGACATTCTAATGATGAGGACATCTGCAGGGTGTAGGGTTCACCGCAGAGCTGTCAAAGCTCCCACAGACAACAAACTAACACATTTGTTTGTTTATTGTTTGCACACATTTATATTAAAAATATATAGGGCTGTCAAAATAACAGGTTAATTTCGATTAATTAATCTGAGAAAAAATAACTTGTTCAAAAAAATAACGCAGATTAATCCATTTCATATTGACGTTTGACCCGGAGCCGTTCTAGCCACCACTGGACTGTAAAATGAAGGAGAGAGACGAGAATGTGCTGCCTGGATCATTAATTGGAACATTTACTTGTAAAAATCTTCTTCCTGCCAACCCTGGCTACCGAAATCTGGTGCCACTGATATGTCTGCGCTTCTCTCTGATGCTCTGAAACAGACGATACAGGCAACACAAACACCGCTGCACGTGACGCTAGTTAACACTATACTCGACAGCAGCTAACATTAACCTACTGCTAGCTAGTTAACACTATACCCGACAGCAGCTAACGTTAGCCTACTGCTAGCTAGTTAACACTATACTCGACAGCAGCTAACGTTAGCCTACCGCTAGCTAGTTAACACTATACTCGACAGCAGCTAACATTAACCTACTGCTAGCTAGTTAACACTATACTCGACAGCAGCTAACGTTAGCCTACCGCTAGCTAGTAGCTGGATTAAACACGGTTAAAATGCTGACAGCTAACGCTAAACGGTGTAAAGTTTGACTGTGTTTTACTGTAGAGGATTCAACACCGGTATGTAACAAACTGCAGCTGCGGTCCGGGAAAACAACACAGATGGTGCGTTCAATGAAACTGGTAAACTACAGCATCATGGTGCATTTGAAGTTATTGTAAATGTCCTTTTCCCATCTGGTGGTTGTTTGTGTCGTTCTACAGCAATTTACTAGTGAAATAAGTTATTGTTATTGTTATACATTATTATTAAATAATTTAACTTTGACCATATGGCCTTAGCAATAAACAAGCCGTTCTTTAATGTCACCAACTGTTGTTTAGTACCCTATTTTTTCTTTTCTTTTTTTACTTTCTTAAAAAGTATCGGTTCAGGCACCGTTAATTATGTATGTGAGGGTTAGGGTTCATTTTTATTAATTCATCACAGAGTATGTAATTAATTAGATTACATTTTTTAATCGATTGACAGCCCTAAAAATATAACAATACAACATAAATCCAAACATATCTCTTTCACATAGAAAGAGAAAAAGTGTGTGCTGGAGAGGTCAGAAACCCGCGGGAAGGCTTATAGCAAAACCTCACCAAACCTAATTTACAGGAAATATAAATAAAAATAAAAACAAAGGAAATAAACTCAAAATGGCAAAATTTGAATAAGAAAAATAGTTACAGAAATAATTACAGGCTTATTTAAGGCCTTTATTTATATTAGACAGCTGAAGACATGAAAAGGGACAGAAAGGGGGAATGACATGCAGCAAAGGGCTGCAGTTGTACCCGCGGCCTCTGCGTTGAGGAGTAAACCTCTATATATGGGTGCGTGCTCTACCAGGTGAGCTACCCAGGCGCCCGTAACCATTCAGTTTTGAGTAAACTAGCACATCATATTAGGGATGTTAATAATGAACTGTTAAATTGTTAACTGACAATACTGTAAGAAGTTCAGTTATGTCAATTTCATATTCAAATTGTTCAGAAACATTTTTTTAAATTAGCATCCCTGCATCATATACATTTAAGAATGTTCTATGAACTGGTATGAGTGAAGAAACACTTCACTTAAAACACTTAACACTGAGTGATAATTAATGACTAATAATATTCCACAAGAAAAAAAAAACTATGGTGGTGAGGTGGTTCAATAAATATTGTGCTTTTTATCTACAGTAGATGTATTTCAAAATAGGCTTTTGATAATGAAATTAAAATTGAAAAGCCTGATTTCCTGAAAAATATCCTGCGAATGAAAGCATTTTTTTTCTTTGGTTGTTTGGCCTCAGCTGACGGGAAACATGTCCCTGGCCAAAGGCTATGATGACAGCTTTGAATAAACAATTTTGTAAAGCAAAAGACATTTCAGCCACCAAATAAAAAAAATTCCATCGCAGTACAACCACTCTGAGTTATTGTGATGTTGTTCATGGCTTTAGAATTTAGTTTTGTGCTGCAGGTTTAGAGCTTGTGCTCCAACTAGGAATGTAACGATACATCGGATCGATATATCGATTTAATGATTCACGATCCAATATTATCGACGCAAAATGAAAATATCGACACATATTGTCCGTAAGATGCTTTATTGATTTTATCCTTTATTTTAGTATCCAACTTTATATTTATTCTTTTTATTAAAAAAAAGTGTTTTTTTTTTTATTTAAATGTCTGGAAGAGCTCAGCTAATCAGATTGTCAAATTATATTTTAGTTGCTTTTTTCAGTTGTTATAAATATAACTGTGTACCTTCTCATATTGACCACAGGACTTGGAATTGAATCGGATCGAAATCGTATCGTGACAGACTTTAAGATATTAGCAAGTATCGTATCGTTGTCCAAAGAATCAATATAATATCGTAGTGTGCTAAAACTTGTGATTTAGACCCCTAGCTCTAACCCTCTTCAACCTGATGTTTCAATAGTATTTTGTATATATTATAAGTCAGGGAGATGTGATTTTCTGGTCACCATCGATAATATTGGTGAAAGGTGAATTAGATGATACAGGGTCTGGCAAGCTTTATAACATGGCTGAGAGCAATACAAGGAATACCAATGAGTGACCTCAAAGATATTTATCGTTGGCAGGAATAAGCCCATCTGTTAGATAAGCAGGTATGAAATCTTCACCAGGGAATTTGCTCCTGTTCATGGTAGCAGAAGCAGAATAAACTTTAGCAAATACCTACGCCATGACATATTGAGTCATTTTCTTACGGAATACCTTGCTGCCCAGTTGTCTGTATTATTGTTGTATTACAGTTTGAATGATTTCATGAAGATCCTTTCAATGGTCGCATCTTGTGTGTGTGCAATGTGGCGGCAAAATAATCATTTGGATGTCATTACCTTTTGTAGAGAGAAAATGGCATTTAAAGCCTTATGATCCCCATCCAAGGCTGCTGTATGCCCCAACAGAACTCAGCCAGAACAATGGTTCTTTGGCTTCATCCGTTGATTTACTTTAACGAATAAGATTATTTCTGGCTCTGGAACATTTTGACAAATGAAGAAAGAGAGGTGAGGCAGTGCTACTAAAAGGTCTCAAAACTAACCACAGACTGTAGGCGTAAGTGTTTCAGAGTCAGTTTTTGACTGTAGAGGTTAGTGAACCTTGAGCACAAATCACAGCAGCTTATTTGAGATTACTTTATTTTACCTGTAGCGAAAGGTTGCACTGTGCCGCCATCCACCACAGAGCAAGAGCATGCGTGCATTCTGTTTTGCATTCTGTTTGCTTCTGCTACGGTGCTCTCTCCTCCCACACAAATGCTTATCTCCTACCAGGAAGTATAACTCTCATGAGGGAAGGAAAATTTGATTCAGAAGGAGAAGATATGTGCAGGACTGGGATAAGACTTTAATTCAATTATTTTATTTTACATGTATTATCATGAATATCAGTGTCGATTACAGTACATCTCAAGCGGTAAGCCAGTTGCTAGGCCTAATTATGTTTAATCATGCCCAGCTGATTGAAATTCCAGAAGGCAACAGATTTTTACACAGTATGTCATTAAATCTAGTCTGAATTGGCATTTTGCATGAGGTATAGCTGTAGCAGCTGTATGTAGGCTTCAGACATTTAAAGGAGTTTAGGATTAAGCCTTTACACTCACTTACATACAGTACATATCTTTTAGGCAAATATCTAGATCTGGTCCCTTTGAAACACAGTATGTAGGTCAAGCAGCGTGTATGTATGTGGTGAGGTGCATCGCATGTAAGGATACTTAAAGTTACTTCCATGTTTCCTCTGACAAAACTGCTATGACAGATGTCAAAATACTGGGACTGTGAGCATGATAGTCGGTGAACATGAGTTTCTGAGTCACAAAGGGAAGACGGAGGTAGAGATGATGGAATGACAGATGGAAGGACTCTGGAGAGAAGCAGCTGGGTATATCTGAAATTAAAAAACGATCAAAACTCATACCTGGGTGAATATTCACCTTTCTGGAGCGACACTTATGCCTACACACATTAGCAAGGCATGAACACAGATGTGTCTACATCAACACCTTGGGACTTATTCATCCTGTGTTTCCCATAATAACCACATATCTGAAATGACCAGTATTTTAGCGCCACTGTAGGAAATGTCACCTCAACTGTTCCCTCAGCAAAAATAAATCCCCACCAGTGGTGTAAACAGTTCCATTTGTTTTTCATCCAGCCAAACACGAACATTCTCTCTCTCAAGTTTCAGATGTTGGCTCACTTCCCACTTGATTGCCACATGCAACCAAAGCACACACCTTTTTTTTTTAATTCTCACTGAAAACAATCAAGTAATCTCTGTGATTTCAGCTAGGAGAAAGCATAGATGAAATGAGAAAATGATAACTGTGGTTTGGGACAAAACAAAGAAAAGACAAAAGTTCAGTAACTCAGGAGGAGTTACTTTTTGCCTGGCCTAAATTGGCAAGTAGCCTCAAGTAGTCTTTAGTAGCTTTGCTTAGTAGTGTGTCTGATTCCGCATGCTTTCCCCTAATCGAAAGGAACACAGAGCCATTTATATTGAGTTTAATATAATTGTAACCGGTATTGCAGTTCATCCTGCAACGATAAAACAGCCACACTAATAACCAATTTGAAAGTAATATAGATCTGCTGAGAGAATAAGAGAAGCCAAAACATAATGGTTCTTTTGTGTGAGGCAATGTTGCTGCCATAGCAACTGCTAAAAAGAAAAAACATCTGAGGTCCCCATATATTCACTCCATGACAGAAAACATCATTCTTCAAACAATTAATGCAAGAATATGATACAAAGTATGCGTTACCCATGCAAACATGTATATATATCAGACAAACACAGGAATGTAGTCCACTACACCGCAGCTTCTCAGCAGTGTTGATTATCAATGCAGTATTGGTGTGATTAAATCTGAACACTTCCACACCGTCCTAGTTCAGAGTTCTCAGTCCATTCATATTGTCCATGTTTGGTCCATATTTGTATCTGAACCCCTTCTGCACATTCCCCCATATGATCTGGAAGAAATTATCACCACACCACTCTTTGATCGGATTGGTTAAGTAGTTTTTTTTTCCCTTCTAACATAAATCCTGTGTTAGTTGGCACAGCAACATGGTTACTTTTTCACTTCTATGACCAGTTTTTTGTTTGTTTATTTCCTTGTTAACCATATTAAAATTAATTAAGAGTCAAATGATGCAAGAAATTAATGAGGAGTTACAGCCATCTTAGTAGCGTGAGAGGAAGCAGGTCAGTCAGGATGCTTTGTGGGGATTTCTGATTAATCTGGTTTCATCCTGTTGGTAGCACAGATAATGAGAGACTGTGCCCTTAGATCTTAAGATGAGGTTCTACACTGATTGGATATCCTCATTTTGAATCCAGCAGTCACTTCATGAAACCAGTGTCGGAAAAATGTGTTATGTTTTGGGAAATGCACCTATTTACTTTCTTTCTGAGATTTAGATGAGAAGATTGATATTACTCTCCTAAATGAGATTGATATCGATCTCCTCGTCTAAGTCTGGGAAAGAAAGTAAAAAAGGACATTTCCAAAACTCCATCTGTTTCTATGGAGGCCATGCAGCAAGAGACTGAAAGGCGAAAAGTATTGACATCTGACAACCAATCAAAACGCTTGTCTAGTTGGCTGAATGAATACTTGGCCATAAGTACATAAATCCCAGACCTGCTGGTTATAGCTTGTTACTGAATTGAGAATTAGCCAGCAGAGAGTAGTGTGGCTTCCAATAGTAATTACAGAATTATAGCCAGCGAACAAACAGCTTGATGTTTAAAGCCCCTACACGTGATCAGAGGTAAAACGGTCAGGTAGGGCGCAGAGCATATTGCAGGCAGAGTGCAGGTATACGCCATCATTGCTTCTAGCTTTGGTTGTGCCTTGAAACGTCAGCAGCAACGAGGTCAGAGTTGATATAATTTGAACTTTAAACGCAGTGCTCAGCAGCAATTTTGAGCGGTGCGCCACGCCACGGGTAGCGCTTCCTCCCAGTTGTCTCCACCGCTTTCCCCATTGGAAAACAATGGAACAGCCAGCGCAGACCGGTTTTACCGCCGATCATGTGTATGTGTATTAGGCGGCTTAACACTCGGCTACACTTGCCCCTTTTTTGTCTTGTACTTTACTTATCCCACTCACATAGAGTTCACACAAGGCGTAAGCAGAGAGAGGCCTATTCATTCATCTTCTACATGTATTAATTTAAATTATAACAAATGCTGAACAATGTATGGTCATCTGCCATGCCTCTGCTGTACAGTGCTACCACCTACCTCCATCACACTGGAGACACACTTAGGCTAAAAGTGTTCTAACGAGGGTGGTATGCTGGCTCAGCAGTTAGCACTGTAGCCTCACAGCAAAATGCTTGTGGGTTTGGATCGTGGCCGGACGTGCTCCTCCTTGTTTGGAGGCAGGTTCGCCTCCTGTTTGTGTGGGTTTCCTCGGCTGCTGTGGTTTCCTCCCACCATCAAAGCACATACAGCTCAGGTCAACATGAATCTCTAAATTGTCCAGAAGTGTAAACATATTTTCTATGATTTTTTCCCCCATACTGTTCACTCAGTGCATGCCATGACTTCAAGTTGGAACAGGTTTTGTAGGAAGAGACAGCAGACAGAAAAACGGCTATGCCAAATTTACAGGATTGCATCTAAATCGATGTGTGTTGTCACTGTCCACTGAAATTTAAGTTGTGATTTTCATGTTTTAATTTTGTCTGCCCTTCTATTAGTTGAGACAGTTTTCAACAATTAAAAAAATTCTACAGTTGAGTTCAAAACCTTTTTCTGAAAACTGCATGAATGCATTGTTTTCATCCATAGTTCCTGGAAATGTGAGGTTTTAAACATATACATGGTTCTTGCCTAACTACCTCTATGTATCATATGTAATAACACCATGAGATATGGAGCTATGGGATATAGAGATATGGGATATGTGTGCTATAATTTTGAATCTAAAGATGATGTATGAACACCATCTACTGCACACAGAACTACCTCATGCATTTATATGAAATAACAAAGCATGTGTGTGCGAATGGAATGAGTTCGACACATTCAGACTGAAATATTGAGGCCTTGCTTCAGTAGGACACTTTTATGGCACATCCAAAATATTCACTCATCAGTTTCAAAAAATGTCATTGAACATCTAAGATAAATGCTTGAAGTTTAGCTAGTTTGAATTATGAAAGGAATCACATTATGCAATTTTCAGTTCTTTCAAGTCACTTCAAACATCTGTTGAAGATGGGATTTTACATAATTTAACAACAAAATCAAGTGGGATCTCTGTTTCCCATCTGTGTCAAAGCTTTTAATTTACAAAGGCCGGCATTGATGGACTAGATGGAACTGCTAGGTGAAAGGATGTCTAAGTTGTCAATGTGCCGCAACATTTCTTCACTCCTGTCTATAAGTCCATGCAGTTCCACCCAGCCATCCAGTCAGTCACCTACACAACCTTCAAATAAATCGCTTCACAAAATGTTTGTCTGCAAATGCTTAGAGTAGGCATGAATCATCTACATGGTGATGCAGATTTGTGGATTAGTCCTTCATCACACTGACTCTCCAGGGTGCAATCATGTCATTCACAGTGGCGCTAATAAATACCAAGCTCATTTCACACCACGTTTCACGTCAACGTTGATGATATCAGAAGCATTATCCATTTCTGCTATGTAATGTATGAGCAGAAAGAAGAGTGCCAGGGTTAGTCAATCCATCAGCTATGTGTTATATTATATTTGAGAGGAGGAAGAGGCAGGAGGGTTAAACTGTGAAGTCTACATAAACAGATGGTATTACAAATGCATGGAAACAAAAAATAGAAGTGGAGTTTAGGATACTGAAATTACACTGGTGCATGAGAAAGAGACATTATGGAAAATTATTGCAGAACAGTTCATGATTAAGTGGAAAGGGTTTAGTTTGTGTGTCATTTATTGTTTTTGAAACCTTTCTCCACTGTAAGGCATTATTATGTCGTAATTACCTGGAATCTTGTCGAATTATGTTTTCTTTAACTGCTTTATTCAGTCGCCGACAATTTCACTACTCATGTCTGATTGTAGAGGAGCTCTTTCATTTTGGCAGTAGGCCATCTGGAATAACTGCTCATTAATACAACAGGTTATCCGCCAAAGTAGTGTGTGTTCTCGACATCGTCAGTGTAGTGGCTTTGCTCTAATCTAGATCAATATGGAATTATCATGGAAAATTTTGATGTGCCAAATAACCACAGACCAGTTTCTGAAGTTTTGACGCTGGACTTTTAGTGGATGAGCTTTGAACAGAATATTGGGTGACATTAAAAAGGGAACGAAGATGTTTGAACTGGTTAAAAGTAATTTGAAAGTATGTTATTCCACCCTGTCTGTCAAACAGTGTAGGTCAGGGTTGTCAAAGTCTTTCTCTGAGGGGGCCACACTGAGGAATTAGAGAACAATTATTTTATCTGTCGCTAGAATGGAATCCATATTGATATAACATGCAATGTTTCCTTTAGGATTTTTTTCAGTAATCAGGGGAAGGGGTTATGGTTAATAGAAAGTTTGCTAATCCCGGATCACTCCGACTCCCCTGTCAGTTTAGCAAACTTTCTGTTGCTGTACACAGGTTAGACCCGGTGCTGCTGCTGGCCAACAGCCTGCTATCCCTGGCGTTGGGGTTTAGGCTGCCTGAATTGAAGTTGCTACAGCCGCTAACTACTGAAGGTCTTCGGAGCTGCTGCCTGCTCTCCTCCTGGTAAAGTAGTCTCTTAGCAGCGGGGAGTGAGGCAGAGGGACTCAGGGTGTGCTAGTTAGCGAATTTTTTTTTTTTATTAGGGGTCTGATAGGGGTCTGACTGTATATTCATCAAATGCAGTACCTCATATCGCTATCTAGGACAAAATGTTGTACTCATGTCATTGTTTAATTGGTTATCATGATTTTGCATGTGACTGGCGTCCTGTCACTGTTCCAGTTGCTCATACTTAAAGTGGAGAGAAAGCGGGCAACTGTTCAGTGAAGCGGACAGCTCTGCAGAGTCTTGTAATTTCGACTTCATGACATTTAATAAAAATCTGAAGCAGTGGCAGCAATAATTTTTCAGCATTTGCCGTTCATTGTCTTTAGGCTGCATTCTGTAAATTTTTTACTGGCACAATCTGCCATTTCCATTTAAATTGCCTACCTACACACTAGGGCTTTACAAGGATGCATGCATGTAATGATATTGTCTCTATATGTAGGATGTAACTATTTACTATTTATGTAGCCATTTGTGATAGTATTTAGCCAGAGGCAGCAGTATGGTGCTAAAACAGTCTCATAAGAATTTGCAACTTGTAAAACACAATTCACAAACAAATACAGAGTGATTTGTATTCGTAAATCTGTGTTGTATCTGTGTCTCTAATTTGTGACTTGTGAAACACAAGTCACAAATTAATGCAGAGTGATTTGTGTCCGCAAATGTGTATCTGTGTCTGTGCATCTAATTTGTAACTCATATTATTAATTATTAATTAATATTAATCATTTGTAAATGAAATTAGTATTTTTGTGTAAATATACGTATAAATCTCCTTCTGTGTGTGTGGGTACTTTTGAGACTCTTTTTCCGCGCCGTTTGTGGTCAGAAGATATTCGTGTCTCAGGTGACGATCCCAGTGCTCTCCAGTAGATGGCGGTAATGTAACTCTTGTGGATTCCAACCACTGTTAAAATAAATGAAAGCTGTGAAGAAGCCTACACCATTGGCAAAATCTACTTAATGTTCCTCCCATGGATGTATTAAGAGAACTGGATACAGTGTTCGGCGGGAAGCCCCGTTCATTCCAATGAGAGTGCTCAAAAGCGCATAAAGCAAACATGGAGATCAGATCTTCCGCATTGTTGGCCCATGACGTCACGATGGACACGCGCACTAGCAACAATTTGTTTGTGTTGTCGGTAGCAACCGGTAGCAACATGCTCGTTCATGAGCTTCTCTCTTGTGTCTCTTACAAGTGGCGAACTCATGAACTTGCCGTTTTCATTGTCTAAAATATTCACTAACGTTAAACACTGTGTTTTCGTTGTTACGGATCATTTACATGCTTAGCTAAATAAACGATAGATGTATTTAGCTAGACAACCAAGGAGATTTAATAATTATGTCGTGCTACTAGCTAGCTCATCATATCGATAGTTGTCTTCAGACCATCGCTTGGCAGAAGTATGGCCCCTCTCCCACAATACCTTCATACTGTGAGGAGAGTCTTGTGGGTCCAGGTAAACCTCATCAAACAGGTGTTCAGGACAGCATCTGATCAGTCAGAGCTGTAAAACATGGCAGATTCAGTGACTAAACTCATCATTTCTTGTCAGGGTGTACAACTGCACATTAGGGGTGGAACGGTACATGTATTCGTATTGAACCAAAACGGTACCTGCGTCTCGGTTCGGTACATGAATTTACACGGGGAATACACGGCATAAAAATAAATAAAACTTGCATGCAAATTAATTAATGTAAGGTGGAACTACTGTTACATACGCGTCTCTTAGGGACACCTAATCTGTAGCCCCGCCTTAGCTCTGAAGCTCCCAAGCTCCGCCTACATGTCGAGTCGGTCCAGTGAGTCCACACGAAGCAAACTAGTCCCTTCCATATACAACCAAACACGTATGTACTGTAGCTGTATCCCTTCTTGCCTCGACCACAAATGGCTTCCAGGCCCATTTGCTTCGCTGTTTGCTCCGCTGTTAGCTCCGCATTTAGCTCCGGCGTTAGCTGCGCCATTTCGCCACAATTCGCCAACTGCTCTGTGTAACCGAAGCTGCTCTTTTAACACGTCTGCTCTGTGCATTCACATATGAGAGCAGTGCTTGTCTCCCATATCACACTACTAGCTGATTGTCTTATTTTGTTTACAAGTTCCAGATGGAGTCTGGAGATGATGTGGGGTAGCCTACTTATTGTTTACTGTTTACTTACTTTATACGCTTCAGGCTGTTGCAGCTATCTCAGGGGAGAGACAGGATGACACTAGGTGTTACAGCCTGAGACATGCACAATAAAAGAAATTGCCTTCTGCATTTTTGTTATGCTTTTCCCTCCATTGTACCGAACCAAACCGTGATGTCTGAACCGAGGTATGAACCGAACCGTGACTTCAGTGTACCGTTCCACCTCTACTGCACATACATTTTGTCTTACAGGAGAAGCATATATTTAACCCAGTGTGTGGCAATTACTGTACTAATAGACATGGTTACAATATGTCAAGCAAATGTTAAATTTAAACTCTTTATAGTTTAACTTACAACATCATCGATTGATTCCTTAGATCATCTAGTTTCATATGATAGGCCTACCAAATATATTCACTAGCTTTACAACTGGGCCCACTAACAGTTTAAGCAGAGCTTAATATTTCAGACTGCAAATTCCTGACTTTAACGAGCTAAGTTAGCATCGCTATTTGCCTTTAGCACGCTCTAAAAAGTAGCAAACTGTCACTGCCACCATAACAACACAAAGCAAATTGTAAACGCACTGCAACAATGATGCTGAAAACACAAATGTAACTTATCTGACGACAAAGTTTTAATAACATCAACTGACCTGGAGGAACATCAAATACATTCTTTTATGCCTATGTCTCTCTGAAACGTTTGACAAGGCTTCTTCATGTAGTTTAACAGCAGTTGGCATCCATAAGTGTTGCATTACCGCCATCTACTGGAGAGCACTGGGATCGTCACCTGAGACACGAGCATCTTCTGACCACAAACGGCGCGGAAAAAGAGTCTCAAAAGTACCCACACACATAGAAGATTTACAAGTATATTTACATTGAAAAATACTAAGTTCATTTACAAATGATGAAATACAAGTTACAAATTAGATGCACAGACACAGATACACATTTGCGGATACAAATCACTCTGCATTAATTTGTGACTTGTGTTTCACAAGTCACAAATTAGAGACACAGATACAACACAGATTTACGAATACAAATCACTCTGTATTCATTTGTGAATTGTGTTTTACAAGTTGCAAATTCTTATGAGACTGTTTTAGCACCATAGAGACAGCAGCTACTGTAGGTACCACATATAATATTATTAGTAACTGTATAGAAATAAAATAATAAAAAAAACAAGGTGAAGATGGCAAAGTAATCAAATATACCCACATTTAAAGTTAAATAATTAGTATGCATTAGACATTGAGACCAAAGATATGTACTCAAAACAAATTGAATAGGAGCTAATTAAATAACTTTATAGTGCATCTAATTCAATTTCAATTCAATATTATACTACTAATTCATTTATAGTATCAAATCATGACAAGAGTTATCTCAAGACATTACAGATAGAGTAGGTCTAGACCACACTCTATAATTTACAAAGACCCAACAATTCCAGTAATTCCCCCAACAGCAAGCATTTAGTGCGACAATGGCGAGGAAAAGCTCCCTTTTAGGGAGAAACCTCAGGTGGTGCGGAAAAATCCTTTTAGGGAGAAACCTCGGACAGACCCAGGCTCTTGGTGGGCGGTGTCTGACGGTGCCGGGTGAGGGTGTGATGAACAGTGGCAATAATAGTCACAATAAAGATAATGGAACTATGACTATAACTAGTAGTTGTAGTAGTTAATGGTGTAGCAGGGCCCTGCAGGACATAGCAGGGTGCGCCGTTCTAGGCGAACGCTGCAACTCCTCACTCCCTAACTAGTATCACAATGAAACACTAATATGCTGTACATCATCCCACACACATTCATTCGCACAAGGTTTACTGGGTGTGAACTGATAGTAGATTTACAGATCATGTCACTCGATTTGTTGAGACGCTCATGTTGACCAAGGGTGACAAATGGAAAGCATGACCGATCATTGGAATCAGCAGGGGTGAGTGGACGCTAATGAGTGGTAGCCATTTTTCAGAGTTCATTAATCGCACATTGCAAGGAGTGGTAAATGCTCCTCACAGCAGTGTTATTGGCTGGGGTGTAGAGCAAACAGCCACAGCCATTGATCAGACTCGGAGGACCCACATCTGCTGGGTTTGTTTACATGGTTGCTCTCCGCCTCATCTCTGTGGTCCTGCCTAGATTTCTTTGACCTTGGGGGTTCTGTGTTTACCGGTATCTGTAATGCTGTCTCATATTCATGAAGCAATTTTTATTATTATCAAAGGGGCTTCTAGGTGGCCTATAAACTGTGGCTTAGACACAATGTCTGCTCCGATCTGTCCTGCCTTTCTATTCCTGCAACTATCTAATGAAATGTGAAAGGCACTCAAAGTTTTTTTTTACAATATTTGAATTTCAATGTAGATGGAACACTATTGCTCACACTATAATGATAACTGTGTGAACTCATGCCGTGACAGGTGGCTAATGGTACACTGTAGACCCATCACGGACTGGCGCTTTAACATAAAATGCCACTTGCTTCGACAAATAGCAACACTGCTGTCCAAAAACTCTTAGCACAAAAACATCAATAGCATAATCGAAAAGCACTACCTCTTCAAGGACAACTCAAGAATGTAATAGGTGTTTAACATTTTCTGGACCTGATTGTTAGAGTATATTCTTGCCAGTTTGCTCATCCACATTGCATGCTTTTGCCACTCTTAGAACAATGTTCAAATCCACAGCGAGATTATCCCCGACTGAATCACAACATCCGTATGAGATGTGAGAGTCAAATGTGGGTGGCATCCCCCCGACTTGTAGTCTGCTATCTGCATATGAAAGACTTATAAACCTCCCACCTAAAAAGATTTAAATATGCAGAATGTACCACTGCTATTTTTAGGTGTTTCTTAGCATCACTGATCAACTCAGAAACCTTGCTCCTTCTGCTGTTCTGCTTATTGCACATTTCTAGCCTGATGGTATCAGATCTGTGATTATGCTTTCTGTTCCTTCACTAATCTACTGGGCCAAAAGGCTAAGCTTATTAGGCCCTTTGAAAACAATTGAACAGTAGAACCCTTTGGCTATCAGCATATCCTCCTGCCCTTTAGATATTATTGCCGCTAGATTTCTCATGGAGGTGATGGAGAGTTTAGGCTTCTGTTATAATTATAACTGTATTTCAACTGGTTGCAATTCTGACTATTTAAACATGGTAATCGTTTAGTCTTTCCTAAAATACCTCTCCCTTTATACATACATAAATCGTATGTAATTACAAGAGTCTGGGATCTTAACAACATTTGTCTCAACTCGTCTCATTACTGCAATGAATAGATGTTTTAGAAGGATACCTTTTTTTATTCGCCTTGAAAATAGTTACAAAAGCATAATATTAGAGGAGATACTGGAAATGTGTGTGTCATGTTGTATTGAATCATGTCACATGACACTGCAGCACTATCGACACAGGGTAAGAATGAGTCATATTGATCTGTTAGCTTTTTGTAAATGTATTTACTGTAGATGCATCGGGCTGCTGTTTGTGTATTGAGATGTGAAATTAATTGGTCTCAGTGGGTGAGATGCACACCTCATCAGTGGTTGTCAACCATGTGGCACAATGGCCTGAAAACCTGTATATTTTCTTTCCACTCAGTATCTATGTGATGATTAGTTACTCAAAATAAGGGTGCTAATCAGCGAGAACGTTGTGTAGGGCCCTATGAAATCCGTTTAATTTTTTTTTCAAATTCCGTTGTATTTTATTTTTTCAAATTCAGTGTTTTCGGATTTATTTTTAGCCCTTTCGGATTTTTCGGATTTGCTTGTTTTCTTTTCACTTCTAAGCAGTATTGACCTTTAAAAACTCTGTGACACAAACTCACAATTCAGCTTTTTTATTTAAACTGTTAATATATTCAGCAAAGCACATTCAAAATTACCTAAATAAAAACTTTGGATGCTCACTATAACAATGTTGAAGACACTGTGATCTCAGTTGTCAGAGGTTTCGTCGACAACAATGAAGATTTTATTTCCACGGATCTCTCGCAGCACTTTTTGCATGTGCTGGTCAAAGACCCATGGCAGGTGGGTCTGCCTGAGGCGCCTCCCTGTTTGCAATGTTTAACAAGAAACGCACGTATCCTCTTTATTTTCTCTAGCGGTATGTCAGCTTCAGCACACATTGCAACAAAATCTTCCACAAACTCACGCCTTGCATCTATTGATTTTGTCTTTGCCTCAATGGTAACCTGGAGGGATTTTCCCGCTGTAGATTTAGCTTTGTTCTTGAGATGAGCTTTTGATTTCAAATGGTCGTTACATGTGTCTTTGCGGGTCCAGTCAACAGTATGTTGACAAAACTTACAAAACTGTCGTTGTCCAGACTCATAGTAGTCGTTGGGGTATTGTTCAGCCCGGTATTTAGCAGTTAATTCAGAGTTTCTTAATTTTTTGCCACCGTTGTCTTATCGGGAGGCGCCACTCGCTTCAACATTTTTTCCCTCGCAACAAACTCAGCGTTAATGTGATGACGTATGGTCACTGGGCAACAGGGCCAACCGTGGCCATTTGGCCACGGTTTAGGTAGAGACCTGTCTCTGCTTGTTGTTGAGACCTTTCTCCGCTTGTTGTTTTAAACTGAAAAATGAGAAGGAAGTAAAAAAAAACAAAAGATATGCAAATTCCATGTAATTCCATGTGTATAACAGGATTCCATTTTCATGTGTCGATTCTGTGATTCCGTCCCTGTTTTCTGCATCGCGGATATCATAGGGCCTTAGTTGTGTAAGATAGCTGCTGTGTTTATTGTTACCGGTTTGCTTGTGCATGTGGTAGAACAGGAAGCATTGCTGAATTTTTTTTTTACACTTTCTTAAAGTACCAAATGTATTGTAGATTACCTAAAGCTATCTTTTGAAAAGTACATACAGTCTGAAAAACTGACAGACCATATTCATTTACCCTTTGATCATCATTTAGCATACAATTTTAGTCATGTCAATGTCACAAATTCATGTGCATAGTCATACAGTCACCATACACATTCTGAATCCACATGCAATAAGAAACTTTTAGACAGTGATGTGTCTTTCGTTTTGACTTTTCGCACATTGGACTTGAAATAAAAATATTTGATGTTTCATTTCAAGTGATTGAGGGAGCAGAGCAGCGGGACAAAGACTCTAAACATACACACAGATGCAACAACCAAAAAGTTTTGACCGGCTAGATCAGTCATCCAACCTCATCCAATTGATCATGCTTTTCATCTGCCAAAGACCGGACTGAAAGCAAAAAGCCCCCGGAGCAAGAAAGAAGTGAAGATGTTGGCGGTACAGGCCTGGCAGAACATCACTACAAGACAGCAGTGTCTGATGTATGTAGGCTGTAGAGGATTTTTAACCAAATATTCAATATGATGATGAGTTTTTTTACTTGTTCAAATACTTTCTGACTCTGACATAAACATCCTCAAATTAAAGCTGAAAGTCACCACTTTGTCACTACATGTCAAATGGAATGTGTTGGTTTACAGGGCAAAAACTAAACTAAAAATGCAGAATAAGACACAATAGTTTTAACAAGCTTTGCCGTACTATAAGGTCTGGGATTATTGTTCTGCATGCTGAGTACAGGGCAGGACGAAACAGGTGGATTTTCATTGTTATTCACTACCGAAGTATTTTTTTGGCATTGTGCAGCAGCAGACAAGCAATGTGTGAGAAAACAATTATTAAAGCAAACCTGGACATCAATGCTAGCTTTCTAGCCCTATAACCATAGATCTGACCACAACAAGTCTACTGAGCACAACTTTAAGTATAGACACAGTAACCTTGGATTAAATGATTAACACAATGAAGCATCATTACCCATTTTAATTTCTTTGTAAGCGTATCAAAGTGCATCGGTCAACCAGAGACGCTTTCCGTTTCCTTCAAGAGCAAAGGAAAGGTGGAGACTGCTGATAAGAAAAGTGGAATGGCTTAGAAATTACATGCTTTATAAAACAATCCTTTTAGCTTAAAAAAAAAGGAGTTCTGCCACTTACTGTAAGTACCTCGGATAAACCTTTTGCAATGAGATAATGAGGGAGAAAGCTTCACTGACTCCTGAATGCTGACAAAGTTCTGACAGTAAAGGTAGCAGACAGTATTATTTTTTGTATTGTTTTAGGTCACTTCTCATCCAGGTTAATCCAATTTTAATTTAAGATTTCTTCAGGAAGGGAGTTGGCCAAGACAGCAGCCTCAGGTTCAGTCACAGAGCAAACATATGCAGTTGAGTAAGAGAGGGCAACAAGACATGGTGAGAGGGGAAAAAATGGTGAGAGGGGAAAAAAAAGTCAACCAAAAAAGATTTTATTAACCTTATCCATACCTCACGGTAGGTGGTGATAGTTTGGACATATTATAGGGTACACCATTGTCACAAATACATTAAGGTCAGAATATTGTTTTTAGATACTGTTGCTTAGGATGTGGATTGAGTGTATGTACGTGTATGGATTCAAATGTTCTGAGTTGCATAGCGGTTTTTGTCACCTGTGAAAATAGCACGATAGCTGCTTTGGGGTACCTAACCCTCAGGTACCCAGAAGAACACCCTTAGAACTGTTTGCATGTGTTGCTATTACCCTGTATGTATGTGCATCTTTATAAAGCAGGATATCTGCTTGTGCACCACAAACTGTATACAGATTGCTACTTCTTCCCAAAGCAGTTGCCACAAAATTGAGTGTCAGCGTCAGTTCTGGCAGGTCAAGTAGTCAAGACGCTGCTAACTGCTACTGGCCAACAACACGGTCGCATCAGCTGAGCTGCAGCAGTTGATCTGCATCAGCGCATCAGCTGGTCAACTCCCCGTGCTGCTAAATGGATACACTCAAACAGGGCGCCCTACTTAAAGGACAATTCTGGCGCAAAATGAACCTAGGGGTTATTAACAGATGTGTACCCACTCTGTTGCCCTCTGGGACATGTTATCATACTAGTCGAATGAGTTTGGAGCTTGAAACAAGCTAGCGCGGACCACTGATTAGCTTACAACGCTAGTATTCGGGGCACAGGGAAAGTAAAAACAAATTGCTATTTATAGCACTAAAAAGGCTCAAAAAATCACCAACCTTCAACGGTAGCATAATGAGGGTCCCAACATGTTAACGGAAGCATTGAGAACTTTGTAAGTGTACAGACAGTTTATTGAACGAAGAGCTGCGGGAGCTTCATGAAAGGGCTACGAGAGAGAGAGAGCTACTGGTAGTCAATGCCGCAACACAGCCTCGTACTTGGGGAAACTGGTGGTGTACCTGCGGACATTGTGAAGCTATGGCCACCGAACAGGAGTGTCTGTGTTGCAAGGAGTGGGACCTGTTGCGTCGCGATGCCCAAGAGACGCAGTGTTTTGTACAGTCTGAAGATTTCCCCTCTGATAAACAGGACTGTACTTGAAACTTTTTTGGCGACCCAGACTGGAGGGACCAGTATATATATATATATATATATATATATATATATATATATACATTATACATTTTACAGTTTGAGAAATGGATTAAATGAATATGATAATGAGTGCCTTCTGACAGCTACAGCTACTATACCTCAGGCAGCTGGCTTAGACGGCTCCATTGGCAATTGAATAGTTACATCTTGGGTTTGGATATCCAAATATGGCAGTGTTAATTCTTCAACTGGTTTCGTTGATTGGGATGTAGAAGTTGTCATATTAGGGAAAGAGCCTTCGAAATTTCATTTCAACATTAAGCCAAGATCAGTCGAACTTATAGTCAAAAAACATTTGGCTCAATTATATATATATATATATATATATATATATATATATATATATATATATATATATATACAATTATATACAATTATATTACTGGTCTTTTTTTAATTTATTTTTCCTTAAATGTTGATAGAACAAATTGGGGGAACATGTTCTCTCCAAAATCCAATGGCATTATTTATTTTCCTACTCGAGAAATTCAAGGTGATACTTTCTGTTGTCAACTCCTCATTCCCTGGGGAATCTGACTAATACACCGGTCAAAGTCATTGCCATTAAATAGTTATTACAAGGTTCTTGTGCAATGAAAAAATGCAGACTTTACTATATTCCAACATACAACAGAGTACCTGTCCACCAGTCAAACCCTTAAACAGGTATTATCCAGCTCAATAGGGCAGGTATTTGAATATTGCTTATAATTTACTGCTGCTCAACTGGGATGCAATTATGCTGCTGAATCACAGTATAAATACAGTACAAAATAAACAGATATATCGCAACAAAGTACCTCAGTGTCCTCCTACATAATGTTATGAGTAGTTGAGCCTCTGGCCACTTCTTTGCTGCCTTGGGCACATGCCTTGTGTTCTGATGCTATCATCAACTTTTCCACATCTCTAGCCTGTGTCTCCCTCCCAGGAGCTTTAGATGTCCCCTACAGGTGCCCATCTCACCTGGAGCCACCGTCAGCCTTGCCTATTTTCTTGCTTGGGGTTTGAAGCATTGCTCAGCTCCCCTTCGGCCCTCCTCCACCAGAATTCTAACCAGCACAAAGCCTGAGGACAGGTCTAAGGTCAGGAACTCTCAGCCTTAGCACTGAAATGGAATTCAAATTACACTTCATCTCTCCTTATTGCTCTTTATCCGAGAGTTAAACGCCCATCGTGTCTGCCCACTGCATCCTCCATTTTTGAGGTAGTCAATACCTGCAAGATGGTAAAATCAGCTATAAGCCTTACTACAAAATTAATAATCTAGTCTATGTTCAGTGTTGCAACATACCAGAATTTGTATATAGCAGGCAACAATCATCCCATTTAACGGTGAAGATGCTTGATTATGTAATTTCTTTCAACCCAAGCATGCACCAGAATGACGAACGCCCTCTGTGTTATAAACTCAGCTCTGCAAAGCAGTGTCTCATTTATGCAAGTTCATGTGAGGCCACTCATTTTAAAGACTCAGATCCTTGTGAGAAGTACTGACTGTTCCAGCTCCACTGGAGCCCAGCAGGTCCCCCGAGCGGACTCGGAAAACAAAATTTGGCGAGCAAACAGTCTGCGCTTGAGTTTTGCACATGGACACATCACACTTCACTGTGTGAAAGGATGAGTTAAAAGTATGCTTGGTATGTTGGAGAGGGCCAAAAGACTAGAGAGAATTTCCATGAGCAATTAAGAAGCTCTGAGTCAAAGTGTGCTATTTCTACTTCCCTTTTTCACTGAATAGTAGTCAATACACCGATGGTGTGAACAGAAAGAAAGATTAATAGCCAGAGAGTTATGTAGATAGGAGAGATGTATAGATAGATTGATAGGTAGGTAGATAGGTAGGTAGAGGGATGGATGGATTGATGGATACATAGATAGATGCATATATTGGCAGATAGATAAATAAAGGCCTATGAATAGTTGGTCTGTTATTCAGCTTATTGAAATATTCCTTAAATTTGAAATATACTAAACAGGACAGTATGTCTGCTTGCATGACAGGATGAGTAAATGTTTATAGAGCAAACTTTGACATTATTTATCTGCTCTGATGACTTCCTCACTTACACTACCTGCTGAGATAATTTTTATGTTAAAATCACTCTAGCTCTTTTTCAAACCCGCCTCTTATCTTGTACAACATTTCCTATCACATGTTAATATTTTTAACATCATTTTTAATTTCATACATCCTATTTTGTCAATGATTCTAGGTATGGGGGAGGTGGAGGAGTGGATTTGAATAGCATGACATATGGGTGTGAATATTAATGTACTGTAAAATTGCTCTGAATACGATTTAAATCTAGAATTCTGCTGTCTAAGGTTTTTTTGACATTGCTGAACCACTGATGCATCCTCAGTTAAAAACTCCAAGAAGCTACTTGACAGTTTGGCAGGACTTTACTTGAGAAGACAAAAACTCCAAGGTAATACTAAGGAAATCATGATGATGCCTTCCAAGTAATTACTTGGTATAATGCACCTCTTTAATTGAGGAGACACAACAACTGTAACAGTTAGTGCACCTCAACTCTAGAACAACCTGCCTGACTAAATATGGATCCTCTTTTAAAGTGCTTCTAACATATTCTTACCAGAAACCTTTTTCATGACATTTATAAATATCTGGATTATTTGCATGGTTGTATTTATACGTGTATGCAGGTTAGTTTGTGTTATCCATGAATTTGTGACTATAGTTTCTTATTATTATTTAGTGTTTGGTCACAGATAGTCCATATCCTTGACGTTCCATTTCCAGGATTGCTCCGGTGCTGCAGGAAATTCCGCCGGATGCATGTCTTTTCTGTTTCCTTCCGCTTTCTTTGTGTTGGAATTTTTAATTCGGTGGATTAATGAGGACTATTGTTGACTGCTTCTCAGATCTCTGCAGCGTAAATTGAGACAGCTAGCTAGACTATCTGTCCAATCTGAGTTTTCTCTCGCATGACTATTTTGCAGCGGCTCTGTGTGGAGCTTAGCGCTGCCAATGACGATTGTGATTGGTTTAAAGAAATGCCATTAAACCAGAGCACGTTTTTCTCCCATCCCCAAATGCTATGTGGAGTAGCCAGACCCTCCTTCAGCGTGCTTTGGAGGAGGGTCTGGCAAAGCGAGACTAGGTCACTGCATACTCTGTGTTTTTGGTTGTAATTGCAGTTTTGGGTTCCAAAATTTGTAGCAAAATCTTTCTTTTTGTTTGACCAACATACCGTTTTGAACAAGGCCAGGTCAACATAAATGACTGACAGAATCGGAGTTGATAGACTGTAATAAGTAATTACAGTCTGTTTTAATATGACAACTTTCCACACCTTAAGGTGCTAGTTATGGCTTTCACGATTCTCAAAAGAGATTCCAAGTGCATCTCTTGATAGGGAGTAGTGGTGAGAACTGTGTTCCTTCTTGCAGAATTGTTTCTGTATGGAGTTTATGCCAATGTTGGCAGAGCAATGGTTCAAGTTTAAGTAATAAAACATAAGCAATATGCATTTGTTTGGGAGGGGTTTCTTTGGTAAAACTATATAAACTAATAGTAATTACTTTATATAGTTTACTCTATTTTAAGTGTTACCATTTTAACAAACTGTAGGAGAAAGGAGAAAGAAGCTGCTGGCTAAAAGGTACCAAGCACAGAGCGGTAAACATGACTAACTTATGAACTTTGAAATAACTTTATTGCAACTTTCTGTGTTGCATCCAATTTCAGTTTAAATCTCATCAGATGAATCCATTTAAGATATTTATATTGGCATTTCTCAATGCTTTCCCACTGGTGTTTCTATGAGCAGCAGTATGTTTATGAGGTCACAGCTAACCAGTGTGCATACTGAATCACTGCCAGTAATTAGATAAGGCTTTTGATTGTCTTTATGCATCTGAAAGTACACAGGGGATGATCTTAATTTTAGATTAAGGGCTTGTCGAGAGGGATTACATTTCAAATGACTTGCTTCTATCTAAAAAAGAAAGGCGTAAATATTAAATCTTATTCTTATGAAACAAAACACTGAACACATTAACATCTTTAGCAGGGTGTCTTGAATGCCCCACATCCATTTCGGGCACCGTTTTCCCTTCAAAAAACAGGACTTAATGAACAGAAATGCACTGTAGTAGATGACACAAAGTCTGGATATGTTAAAAAATGAAAAAGAATAAACACACCAGCGACAATGTGCATCTTCCTCCTGGTGTAAAAAGCCTCAGTGGCAAAAAATCTCAAAGGCTGCAGAAGAACAATAATAACAGAAAATAGTGAGTCTACTAAATGATATTGAGCAGAGACATAACGAAGATAAGGTATTATATAGAATGTAGAAATGTAGGATACAGCGTATAACGATAACCAAACAGCTTTAGGATTGGAAACCATGTGTACATGAATAATGTAAAGCAGGGATTTTTTGAAAGATGGATGGATGGAGATGGGGATACAGAAAGCTTGGCACCTGGCTTCTCAAAGAAACAAAGATTAGAGAAAGGTTTACCTTTGGCTACAGTTCCATTCGGGTGTGAATGTTACGGTTGCCATGCTGTTAAATCTTCATCTCCAGGAGCTGCGGGGCATTGTCCTTAGACTTTCCTGCAATGTAAAAAACACAAGACTATTGTGGGATTTAGAGGGAAATTGAATGCTGTCTTTTGTACCCAGCTCAGTTACAAGGTGTGGTGTTTTAAATGAGAGATAAAACAAGGAAATCACCCAGCAGGCAGTGATTTTCTCATCTATCACCATGAGAGATCATTTCATTCCAATTTGTTGCTGGGAGGAGAACATAAAAGCATGTCATCACCTCAAAGGCCCTTCCGCTTGCTTTACAATACATTTTTTGTTGTTTGTAAAACAATAAATATGAGTGGCCGTTTGCTATGTTTGCACAGTGGTCAGTAATATCTGTTGGGTCTTTGTAAATTATAGAGTGTGGTCTAGACCTACTGACCTACCTATCTGTAAAGTGTCCTGAGATAACTCTCTGTTATGATTTGACACTATAAATAAAATTGAATTGAATTCTTTAAGCATGAGCTGAAATGGCTTACCATTAAAATAAACCAGGAATTGGGAGCAAATGATCAGTCTTTCAAACTGTGACTGTTTATGTGATGTTAGGTAAAAACAAGCAAAATAGACAAACTATATATTATTTAAACTGCAGTAAACTAGGCTAAGAACAATCACATAAGTTATCACATTAATGAACACTTATTCCTTATTCTTAAAAAGGACCGTCACCCCTTTTTTTAAAAAATTCTTATCAAGAAAGCACTTTTAATTGGATGTTTTAGTGAATTAGGTCCATCACACATTCACAAGGCTTTTTCCGCTTTCCACACTGATAAAGTTGTTAATTAAAAGAATGTGCCTGTTTTACTCTGTGCAGACACAGGACCTGGGAGTGCTAAATTATGTCAAATTCACACACAGTTTGGTTTAAAGAGAACATTCTACACATAAAGTAACTATCATGAATGTGGTTATGGCTACCTGAATAATATCTTGATATATTCAAGGCTTGATTACTCTGATTTCTGCCAATTACAGTAATCTGCACCGGATTTTGGGTGACTACTGTAATAGTTATAGTGCCACCAAAACTCTTTATTAAGGTGAGGTGCCAGTAGCTTAGAGACAAGAGATAAGAAACCAACAACTGACAATTTTTTTCGTGAAACTAATCATAATAATAATAATTACCGATTATTTCAGCATGGATTAACCTGCCGATTATTTTCTCAATAAGAATTGTTTTGCCTGATCAACAGATAAACAAGTTACTATCATATATGGCAACACAAAACACTGAATTCTTACATTTGAGAAGCTAATGATTTTGATTATTAACATAGTTGCAGTTCTATTTTTTTTTCCATTTCATCTTGTGAAGTGTCTTTGAATTCATTGAAAAGTGCTATTTGAAATAGCTTTATTATTAGTATTTTTAATTTAAAAATTGAATTCAAAATTGTTGTCATAATTTCCCAAAGTTCAAGTTGATGTCTTCTAATTTTGGACCATAGTGTTGGAACGGCCAACAGTATATTTCACTTACATTGACATAGCAAAGATAAATGCAACACATCCTCACACTTGAGAAGCTGGTACTAACAAATTCTCTGCATACTTTTTTCAAATACTTTCCTAATAAGCTCTATTTATAATATTCTTATACCTGTATTTATTATTTATTTAATGTTTATTTGACAGGGACAAATGCATAGAACATTGCTTTATAAAGAATACAAAGTAGATGCCATGCATACAGGTTCATAGCCATGACTAATTTGCAACCCCTGTCCCTGGTTAGGCTTTTGTATGTGAGGAGGAGAAGCATTTGAAGTGTCACTCTGTGTCCGCTTATGACACCCTGATAGATATATTCTTTAAATACTTTCTGCAGCTTCTGAAGTCACCGTCTTTCCTCTGCACTTTACATTACTATGGTTACAGGTAGTGATCATGGCTACGTGGAACTGCCTCAGGAAATGTACTCTATTTACTTGTTATTATACAAAGTTAGAATGTCACTCAGCTCGGCTGTAACATGTACAACTCAAATCTAGTTTCACTCTCACAGTAATTATTGTTTTCAATCCCAAACACAAGTATGATCATAGTCCGTGACTCAGCTTGTGTAGTGAAACAATGATTGCTTTGCTGCTGTTTTGCGGATGTTTGATAATTCAACACAAAAGATTAAAATGAATCAAGAATATTGGAATAAAGAAGATGAATTGTTTGGCCTGTGACATAAACACTGTGCACAAACCTGATTAAATAGGAGAGTGCTGACATTCAGTAATTATTAACTGTGTCCATACATCTATTTTTGTCAAGAATGTGCTACTTTCTGGCAGATGTGGTGACCAGTTTTGATAGCAGACTGTTGCTTTGGGAGTTATTACATTGCAGTGAACTTGACAACCTATTTTTGCAGGCATTTGTAGAAAAATCTGACTGAAGTAAATTTATTCTTCTGGCATTGTTGACATCACACCCTAGAATTTCTCTGCAATGTTAACCTAATTATCTTCAGAAACTGTTCACGTGTTTATCACTTTCTCTTGCCATTTATATCCTAGTGTGACACACATTGTCACTTCTATTCAATCAACTTGGGTACTGCTCATATTCTTGTTCTCCTTGACTCCATTTGCTCCAAATGTCTGATTGAAGAAATAGTTTAAAAGCTAAGCAGGCGCCTTGGTAGCTCACCTGGTAGAGTGGGTTCTTGTATATAGAGGTTTACTTCTCAACACAGCGGTTGCGGGTTCAACTCCGACATGCAGCCTGTACTGCATGTCGTTCCTCCTCTCTCTCCCCTTTCAAGTCTAAGTAGTCCTATACGAATAAAAGCCTAAAATGCACCCCCCAAAAAAGAAAAGCATCACTTTATACTCTGAACTAATGTCAATTGTGTTTCCCTTTGTAAATAATATGGGCAAACATAGTGTTTTGGTAATTTGAGTCAAATACAGCCACTTAAGTCTTTACAGTAAAGGCTGTTTACGCTTAGCTAGTCATCCATCACCTCGCCTGGCACGATGATCTTTCCTAAATGCAGAAGAACTTTAGCTGGATCCTTGCCTTGAAGCAGCCCCTGAATCCGCATTGATCATCCAGGAAGTAATTTTTAATTGAGTATCTGGACTGGCTTCCTGTGTTGGTTGTTTCAGCAAAAAGGATGTAATAGATGTTCATTATGAAGGGGAAATTGGACCATGGGTCTGCTTTGCCTTCTAAGCACAGCACAATGACAGTGGAATTTGTCGTTTTTTAAAATAGCAGTGCCTTATAATATGGTGTATTTCTGGTTGTGTTTCTGTTTAATTTTCTAACTGATTCTTGATGTACGGAAGAAAGTATGTGGAAAATATCTAGTTTTTTGAATCATGTGCAGTATAGCCTATTTTGAATTAGGTAATATACTTAAAAGTAAATTCTGTTTTATACTGTGAAATTTGAAATTAGTCAGTCTTACTCAGCAACTGTCCCCAAAAATACAGTTTTTCAGTGCCTGCAGCAATGCCTCTGATTTAATTGCTCAAACTGTAAACACTTAATGAGTGAACAATGAAGTGTGAAATAAAAAAAATGACAGTTCAACATCTAAATATCAGACAAATAATGCCTAGCATACAAATTGAATTGTAGGAAACATGCAACCCTCTTTTCCTTACCAGTACCATTGCAAATATTGCCAAATAGCATTTTACCGCCTCTTTAGCACCATGCAAATCAGCTGTGACATTCTGACTTTTTATAGTAAAAATACAGACAGAAAATGCATACAATTGCAACTGCCATGGATTAGACTTGAGATGTAAAGCAATATGCAACAGTGTCATTTGAATGAGAAGGTGCTGCCTGCCATGTCATTTATCAAATCAGAAAAATGTATCTGTTTGCCTCAGAGTTGGCTCCTGTTATGCATACACGCACCCCAACTACACAAACACAATATCTCACATAATCAAATCTCACCAGCCACAGTATGTATGCAAACCAGAAAATAAAATCTAAGCCTTCTGTCCGTGTCTGTGTTTTCACAGGCTCCCTGTAAAATATCACTTCTAACCTACAAGATATTGCCCGTCCCTGCTCCTCAATATACTGTAGGCCTATGACTTATTGACTCACTCCCTGTAAGCCCAACTGCACTGTTCACTCTCAGGTTGCAGGACTGCACAGAAATCTATATATCAGAAATAAAACAGGTGTGGGTAGAGGGGTCAGAAGCTGTTCCTATAGGGGCTTCCTACCGCTGGAACATGCTTCTTGTCCTTGTCAATGATTCAGACTCGACAGTTTTCAAATCCACACTCAAGAACTGAAATTCAAGACAGCTTGCAACCTGTACTTTCTTCTCCTGCAGACTGTGCTGGTATTGTTAGCTGACTGGATGCGATTATTGGCTATGCCATTGTGTGTGTGGGCACACAAAGGCAGTGATATACTGTACACATGCACAATCACACAGACTCTCCCTCTGTCTCCCTTTCATGTAAATTAGCTCTGGATGGGGCGACCTCTAGCTCACCCAGTAAGAGCGTGCGCCCCATGTAGGCTGAGTCCTTTGCAGCGGCCCGGGTTTGAGTCTGACCTGCGGCCCTTTGCTGCGTGTCATCCCTCATCTCTCTCCACCTTTCCTGTCTATCAACTGCCACTGTCTAATAAAGGGAAAAGCCCCCCCCCCCAAAAAAAATAAAAAAAATTAGCTCTGGATGTCTTCGCTGCAGTTGTCCTATAA
Organism: Zingel zingel; assembly: GCA_023566125.1. Lineage (NCBI taxonomy): Eukaryota > Metazoa > Chordata > Actinopteri > Perciformes > Percidae > Zingel > Zingel zingel. The sequence goes on from CM042334.1 coordinate 12,973,261, forward strand.
CTTGTTTTTTAGCTTAAGATTTTGTATTTACACCAACATTTTCATTGCTGTAATGGTGCTCTAGAAATGTACTTAACATGACTTGACCTACTGTTTCCTCTTTGACATCATCACCCTAAAAAGTAAGATAAATAAGAATTATTGCAGGTATTTGGTCATATAAATCAGCCTCAGCTGTACTTTGTATTTACTGCAAATGTTAGCAGCATGGAGGTTAATATGATCAACATTATACCTGCTAAATCTCAGCATGTTAGCATTGTCATTGTAAGCTTGTTTGCAAGTGTTAGTGGCGTTAGCATTTTAGGTATAATTAAGGTTAGACATAGATCATTGTTATGGCAAATTAACAATGATTAGGGTATTTTCCAGGCGTTTGGCGTCATGCTAATTGGTTCTGATCAAACCATGCCTGGTAACTTCACCGTAGCTGCAAATATGTACCTTGGACTGAAAAATCTATTCCAACATTTCCATAGAAAACATTAACTTAATATTTAGATAACTGTGATTTCTTTACTCTATGACTGACACTGCCTTATCCATGTTATACAAGAAACTAAAGAAACTGCTCTCAAGTCAACTTGAAAGAAAAAGTAAGACTCAAATTGAAAAATGACAGCAATTTGGCCTTAAGAAATCAAGTTGTATGAATGAAATAGGAATATTCACACAAGTTGTTTACATTCATATTACTATAAACTTATGCAACCTTTGCTATGCCAACATATGGTTCTTAGAATAGGCATAAGAGAGATTTCTATATTTTACACTCCAGCTTGTCTTTTTTCTTTTCAGTCACTGGCTTCTTAGCTGCTTTAGAACAACGTCTGTGTTCTACTGTAATCCCAAACCACAAATCCCTGTAGACGCTCGCTGCTGCTGGGCCACCATGATGAGCCTGCAGTCCATGAGGTCCACGATTTTTCTGGGAATCCAGAGCTCTCAATTAAATCTGAAAGTATGCTTGCTGCAGAATATGTAAGATGACAATGGTGCTTCTGAGACTTGTCTGAATGTGGTCTGCTTTGTGTGTGGGTGTCCTGAGAAGACCCAGTTAATGTGCTTAAAAGGAATTACTAATCTTAACGGCAATTTAAAAGATGGATATTCTTCACTTTTCTTGTATTGGCTTATAATGATTGAGAGGACATCATTTAATATATCTTGTTCATCTTGTTGCCTTGAAATCATGACATAAGCCTGTTTTTTTAGCTCACAAAATGAAATGAATCATTAATAATAAATCCAGCTCACCCTTAGAGAAAGGGTGAGCTCAGACAGAGAAGAGACGCAGCTCCTTTCCATCGAAAGGAGCCAGTTGAGATGGTTCATCTGATCAGAATGCCTTGTGGACGCCCTCCTTTGGAGGTTTTCCAGCCACGTACAACTGGTAGGAGACCCTGGGGTAGACCCAGAACACGCTGGATAGATTATATATCTCATCTATCTTGCCTCGGGATCCCCCAGGAGGTGCAGGAAAATGTTGCAGGGGAGACAGAGGTCTGGACTACCTTGCTTCGCCGTTGCTACCGCGAGAGCACTACTGCAATAGTTGAAAGACTTAGGCTAATAGGACCTTTTAAAGATATTTAAACATTATTTGTTTGATCCTTTTGGTCGTGCAGCTCATGGGTTCTTAGATTAAATATTTGGAGGTCTGTTAAAGAAACAAACCTTTGGGTTTTCAGCGTTTAAAGCCTCGCGTTTGGTCAAGACTTTCTGTCTGTCGGTTAATTATAGATTGTGGTTTGGCTTTCTTTTTTTCCCCCTGTATTAGAGAGTTGTGCAGTACACCATGGTTATATGACACCTCAACTTTGTTGTCTCCATGGTGAACCTTTTTTCAACTATTTCTGATTTCTGAGATAGACTAGCGACCTGTCCAAAGGTGAGTTAATTAGGCACTTCAAAAGTGCTTTAGAATGGAATGAATAAGACATTCATTCAGCACAAGACAAACTCATTTAAGTAATTTACAGTTAATATTGTTGAGTAGGGTGTTTATTAACCCTATGCAGGGCAGGGAGAGCTCTGCACCCCACATAAATAGATAGATAAATCCTAATGCCATTTGGTTTCTGTGCTCCACTAACAAACCACAATTCTTAGGCGCTTGCATCAGCAGGAAGATGTCAAAGGTAGCACTCTCAACTGCGCCACAGAGGCCAAAGGTAAGGAAAGGTATGCCCCAAGTCATCTTTATATATCATTAGTTAGCTTAGTTGAAACTGATTGAAATGCCAGGGCACAGTGAATTGCTACAGTCTCGGTTAAAATAACAAATAATGATGCATCTGCTGTAAGTAGGCCCCGAACAGCATTTATCCAATAAATAGCTTATCAGCAATTATAGCTTAGCAACCGTAACTAGACACAACAGGCCTGTCAATTTTTGGAATTGCATACATTGCATACCGTACTTTGGTTGCGTCCGAAATTCCATACTAACATGCTATTTAGTAGGCTAAAACAGTATGTGAGATTTTTTAGTATGTCCAAAACCTTAGTATGAAACCGTACTATATACATATATATATATATATATATATATATATATATATATATATATATATATATATATATATATATATATATATATATATATAATAGTATGTGAATTGAAAACTATTTCCGGTGAAATATTACAGTATGCAAACACTGGACATTACGCTGGCATAAGTAGCCCACAATGCAATGCGGTAGTAATGACAACGTTCACAACAGACAAACGGACAGCCACCAAGGCAGCTCTGTAACGTCAATAACGCTTTAATTTACATTTCTACATATTTAAAATCTATGCTTTTGTCAACTGCGACTGTTGGTCTTGTTGCTTACCTTTTTCAGTAATTTAAGCATTATCTAGCGATGCCCCTAGAGCTGAGGTCGGCAACGTGTATCCAACCGGCAGGGAGGCACTCAGGAAGTGACATTGAAAATTATAGCTTAGAGTGTCCGAAAAGATACACACTGCTGTTTATTTACACATAAGTATGTTCAACGATAGTACATATTGAGTATGTAGTGCATAGTATGCGATTTGGGACGCAACCTTGGTATCTCAGTGTTTTTTTTGTTTTTTTAGCCTTTCCAAAAACAATACAAGGTATGGAATTAAGGAATGGGTTAAACTACATGTATAACTGCTGTAATGTAAGTTGCAAATGTTAGCATTGCTGGTTCCAGGGTCCAGCCAATATGTAAGGTATAATTTAGAGGGAGCCGATGATTATTGTGAATTAAAACCACAACACGGTGATGCAGGTCTTGAATCAGCCTGACGGCTTATTACACAGCTACTTATGCAGAGGTTACCTGCCTGCGTCCTGGTTGGGATGGTTAACTTTATCGCTGATGAGCACGGCTTTCTGGCGGAAGCCAGGTCGCCCCAGTGAGTGAGCTAACCATGGAGCTAACTAATGCTCTGTTTGAACTGTTGCCAATAGTGGTGATAGCAATCTCCGTTTCCCCAACCTCTCTCTCCCTTTGAGCCGCTGATCAGCAGTATAACATCCGTATGAGCACAAATACTGATTTAAAAACAATTTTATTGATTTAAAAATGGTCCGCCAAAGTCTGTGATCAAAACTCCATCCATGGCAACGGCCTGTTATACATAGCAACGGTCTGTTAAAATTAGCAACAGTCACATACAGAAAAAACAGACCGTAGAATGCTGTGATTGACAAATCAGAATCAAGTATTCAACAAAGCTGTGTAATAAGCTACTATATTAGAGAGGGACATTTTTAAAGCCACATTAGCATCTGTTAATTATGCTCCTGGTTCAGACAGACAAATTCACATATACCCTCTATTGTGTAATTGTGTCAATAGTCATTTAAAAACTAATGTTACTATTTAACCCACTCACCCACAGTAAGAAGAGGCTTTAAGACAACTTTTAGTTTGACAGCAGAAAGAGAAAAGTGCTTATCTGTGAGTAAAGCTGCAGATACTGTCTCACTGTCTTTTTTTCTCAGTCTGAGCACTTATACAATTTGAGGGTGAATGAGAGTTTGGCTTTAGACTCTAATCTTGATGATTGCACTTTTGAATTCTAAAAAAAAGGGAACTAAGAAAAAGTGCCAGACCTCAGTAATGGGCTATGCTCTTAACAGTTGGTGCAGTGTATGTCTTTAAGATGAGCCGTGGAAGTGTTTTGATCAGTCCATTTGTTAGTGATGCATGATTTAAAAAAAATCACTCTGCTGATTTAATCCTGTGAATGATGTGTCTTTAATAACTTAATAATAATAATGATAACTTTTATTTATATAGTGCCTTTCATGAAACCCAAGGACACTTTACAGAATTACTGTGGCTAAGCTAAAGGGAGGTTGTAGGCTGTGGTAAACAGGTGGTGTTTCAGGATTTTTTTTTTAAATGTCCAGGGATGTAGCATTTTGAATATCTACAGGGAGGGTGTTCCAGAGGGATGGGGCTGCAACACTAAAGGCTCTGTCTCCGAAGGTACAGAGTCTGGTGTGGGGAATGGAGAGCAGGCCAGCGTCTGAGGACCGCAGGTTTCGGGGTGGGGTGTATGGGTGGAGGAGGTTGGAGAGGTACTTTGGGGCTAGGGCATGGAGGGATTTGTAGGTGAGAAGGAGGATTTTATATGTGATGCGGGATTTAATTGGCTTAATTGTCTTTGACAGGTGTGATAGCTAACTGTGTGGCCTAAGGTGTACAGAGTGCATTTTACTGCACAAGCTCAACAGTTATTTCCCTTATGTTTGAGGTATCATCAGGAAAATGGACAGTACTGGCATCTATATGTATTATTAACGTAGCTAGAAAATGAACAAAGGTGGCCCAGTTGGCCTAGTGGGTAGACAGCTGCACATAAACATAGAGTTTTATTCCTTGACGCAGAGATCCAGGGTTTGAATCCGACCTGTGATGATTTCCTGCATATCTTTCTCACCTAGCTGTCAGAAAAATAAAAATAAAATTGCAATACGATAATTGTAAAATGACAGTTTTGCACAGACATCAGCGAAACACACAAGCAGATAGGGGAGTATTCATGCTGAGTAGTTGTAAGTCAGATAATTAGGTCTGTGGAAGAGAATGTTTTTTGTGGTTCGGTGGTGGTCTCTCAGCAGTGTTGCCATCGAATGATTCCTTGTCCAATCTGAGGAAACATCTCCCTCATCTGAAGGCAAATGTATGGTTTCTGCGACTGTGCAGCTTTTGTTTCATTTACCTTAGGGTAACTGCAGCAGCAGCACGCTTCATCAGCTGAGGATGAATGGCCCACTATAAACTATTAAATATTAAAAAAAAATAACCCGCACTGAACTAAAGTATTTTTTTAGCTTTGCCTCGCCAGACAGGTTCACCTTAAACCTAAACATTGGTCGTATTCAAAATGGCTTCTTTTTTTCTTTGTTTTTTACATTTTCACAGATAATCAAATTCCATTTTGCAGTACTTTGTTCAATAGTTCACTCCACTCGAGTATAAATTGAATATTGGGTATATTTTGTGTGGATACAGATCTTTACAAATCTACTTAATACATGCTTAAGTAGCATTTTCTGTATTCATACTAAATTAGTTGGGTACCGTGGAATAAAAAGTCATTTTTTTATAGGAAAGCTTCCACCTTAGTATTACTCAGGGTGCCATCTATCTTCATGCTGAGGTGGATATCAATTAGGTGAGCCAACCATGTAACTGATTTCCACTCTGTTACCTTTAGCTGATATTTGTGATGTTCAGACAGCGCTACTGTTGCCTGTCTTTTTCTGCTCCCTTGTGTCAACACCTCCACACGTACATTAACTTTATTACAATCATGGGAGTAAATATGATCTATGTAATCCATTTAAGCCACATGAGCCGCTGCTCATTGTGATTTCATTAAGTTACGCTCTACGTGGCGCAAGATGGACACCAGGTCATTACCCAGTCACTATTACACCACCATTACAATAAAATCAGATATGAGAACAAATTACATTTTTGTCCAATTTAAATGACTGTCGGATCTGCAATAACTGCTGCCTGACCAGCCATTCCTCTCACGTAACAGGAAAAGGTTGTATGCACCTCTTGCTCTTGGCAATTTGAATAATTCACTCAGATGTGTGGATGCGATTGGTGCTGTGACCTGTGTCTGTGCGGTCTACCTCACTGTATGCAGCGAAGAGATAAGAATGTGAATCACAGACAAGAAATACCTCAGGGAGGCTTGAGGAGCGGAGCAGAGGGGGGCAACCCAGGGTCAACTACCTGCCCAAGAATGACAACTCATGCCAAGGAGATGTGGGAGACTTACAAGATAAGTCTGGTTTTTTGATAGGTTGAGTTTTGTGAATATTGATAAGTCTGGATTTGAGGGTTTTGTGCCCCTATCTGACTCTACACGTTGAAAAGAAAATGAACCCAATCCTAACATGTGCCATAACAAATCTGAGTTCAGAATGGAGTGAGAGCAAATCACAGAAATGTCAGAGAACAAGTCAGAAGTAGAAATGCTTTGCGTGTTTCCTTTCTTAGTCGATCATCAATGGGCTGAATTGTTTCATTCCAAGTGTTCTTATTAAATTCAGTCATGTACATTCATGGCTTAGTCTGTGATATAAATATCAGCAGCTGCTTAATTTGGATCACATTATGTGAAATTAGCCAAATATCTAATTTCTTAGCTGTGTTTTGTGCACCAGCTGTTGTTTCAACTTTTCTAACTTATAGTACTGATTATATTTTATCCCCAGACCACCACATGTTCCTATCTTTGTAATAAAACCCATATTGATGTTAGATGGGATTTTATATTGGGGGGTTGGGGGGGAGGGCATCACAGCTCATGCTATTTTATAGCTAAAGCAGGGTCATGATTTTTGCTGGATGCTGGTAAGATTTGTTTTATCTAACAGTATAAAAGTATCTTTATGTAACGTTCCCTGTAACGTTGTAATCCAGAAAATTAGGTTGAATGACGTGGACAAGCAACTGCAGCAACACAATGGCAACATCAGTGTGTTTTTCCACTGATAACCATGATAGAGGAAAACGTTTTCTGTAAAAGATCATAGTTTTGATGTCAAGACACCCCATGCTCTGCATGCATACTGTGTTGCAAAGTGTAAGTCTGTTCACTTGGATGTCATCCATAAAGGCAGTGGTCCACAGAGACAGGACAATAAATTCTGACTAGAAGATGGAGTGTTGAATGTTCCCTTTTTTTATCCTCTCTCTCCGCCCTCGTTAATATTCCGTCAACTAAAGCTGTGAAGGGTTACTCATGGAAATAAAAGAGGCAGAAAGGGAGGTAATTTTACCTGCAGCCTGCACATCCAATAATTTGTTTTGTGGTCCTTCTGGGTTCTCACATACTCTAAAGGCAGCACAGCTCAATGCTTCAAGGTTAACGCTGAAGTGCTGTTTTCATCCACACATTCCTGGAAAAGCAGAGTGCCTCAGTCACTAAAAGCTCCTGTCTCTGTCTGCTGCTTTATATGTGTGTGCGTGCATGTGCGTTCAAATGAGTGTGTGCACACGCGTGCCTTTTCTTCCTGCCTACACACAAAAGTCCCCTCTGTTCCCTGAAGTGGAAAAAGGAATGTTATTTCACCACAAACTGTGAATACAAACACAGGCAGTCTCTGTTTAGCCCTGGCATCAGGCTAGGTTAGGCTAAATCTCAGTCATGCTATCATAGAAGCTTACCTTAAAGGACCTCTGCACAGTATGTGTGATCGTCCTCTGATATGATGATATATCTTCACTCTCTCTTGAATCATCTGCAGTATGTCATCATGATAAAATGACTCAACAGTTTCCTGTGTCATAGATCATGCACTGATAAGCCATCCTTTTCTGCATGTTGTTACCACCAGAGATGAAACTGACAAGATTATAGGGAGGAGGAAAGCCTCTTACACTGACCGACAGTAAACATCAAGGCAAACCTGAGATGTGTGGAATTGCTATCACACCTTAAAAATATAACAAGTTTGAAATCATAGCCATGTGAGAAGTTGCTGCTGGAAGTTGTTTGATCCTTACTAAAAAGAAGAAAAAAGTCAGCAGTGGGAGTTACCTTGATGCTATCAACGACAGGGAGTCTGGATATTCTAGCATCATAACGATGACTAATATAGCATTATTTTTTCTTTTCCGTGAATCTTTTGTTTACCCTGCACACATCATGATGGTTTCTGCTCTTTGAATGGAAGTACTCAAATGTTCCAATCCCACTTATAACGAACAGCTTTTTGAAATGTTGTTCACTTGGCCTGCGATTCCACACTTTTCAGTTACAGAGCATTGAGCAAATTAGTTTGCTGCCTGTCATCTCACCTATCAGAGAAATATAGGAGGTGGGTAGGCCCTGTGTCAGTGATGTTGTATGTGACAGTTTGACAGCTGCAAACGTTATTACCAGTGCCAGTTTTCCTTCAATCTGTGCTGTTATCCTCCAGCTTCTGTGGATAATGTTTTTCTTACCACAGTCCATCATGTACTTTGCATTGATTATGTTTCTGCTTAAACAAGACAAAAGGAAGACGTATTGGTTAATAATAGAGATGCACCGATTACAACTTTCAAGGCCGATTCCAATTTTCTTTGAGTTAGGCCAGCCAATACCGATTTTAGCCGATTCCGATTTAATTTTTTCTAACCACTTTACAGCACACACAAATATTTATTTTCTATCTTTTCTTTAATAGAACATTTTGCACAGAACATAGAAGAAATGTTTTAACAGATAATTCATCACTATAAAATAGAACTATATAAATGACTCCTGGTGTGGGAAATTCACACACATCTAAAGTGCAATGCTAGAACCATTTCCTTCCTTTCACATCTAATATCCAACTAAAAAAATGTGATTTTGGTTTTTGGTGTCGTCCCTCCATGCCCTACTCTTTCCTTGCAGGTGTTGCATATTGCAAACTTGTTATCTTCTGCACACACACTGAAGAATTTCCAAACAGCTGACATGTTGCAGGTTAATTCACGAGGTTTCCTACATGTGCAAGAATAGCGCGGACACGCGCTTCACACCGCGAGCGGGTACGCGCGAAACACGCCAGAAAAGTTGAGAGAAAGGAAATAGAGACTGTGCTGTTGCTTCTGTGTGTGTGTGTGTGCGTCCTTGAGAACTGTAACTTGTATAACTTATGTTGTCAGTTAATTGTAGCATTGACCGGCATGAAATCGGCATATGTCAGACTGACCTGCTGGTCATGGCCGAGCATGTGAAAACCGGCCAATTCCGGTCACCGGCCGGTCTATCGGTGCATCTCTAGTTAATAAGCTTATTGTTTCAGGGGAATTCATCTTTGGCACAATCTTACTTTGACAAACAATTCAAAACTCAAGGTCCCCTTACTGGCGTTTCTGAAGCTTTCGACTGTTATTAAGTGACCAAAGTTCTACACTTATGGTACGTGTTTACAGGCACAGCCATTTCCACGCTTCCCAGTCATTGTCTATGGAAGCAGCCATGCAATTCATTCTGCGCTGTGGTGAGTTTCGAGAGACGGGGTGATGCATTGCTCACTCCTTATTTGCATAAAGTTGAGATCTAGACTACTTTATGCAGCGGCGTCCAGCCTCTCGAAACTCCCAGAAATCAATTGTCAATCTAAAAGACAGATTCACCAACTGCAGAAACTCATTTCAATTAACTATTTTTGTAATACAAGAGAAAGTTTTGATGAGCCGCCATGTTGGTTTGGTTTAAAACCTAGAAGCAGACAGTCCAGTCTTCATCCAGATTATGGTAGAGAAATTGACAAATGTTGTGTCAGGATACAGGCACGCCCATGAGGCGTCCAGTGCAAGGAAGTAGCGTAATCCTCACGTCCAAAACAGCCCCTGTGGACACCATAGACAGTATATAAGAATGGACCAACAGATCCCGTTGCTCTGGACGGAGACCAGTGAAGGCCATTAGAAGCACTTTTCCAGTGAGCGCTGAGCGTTGCTGCGCAGCCTCCAACTGAGAGAGACGACGTAAATGTGACGTGAGCAACCTGTCTGAAAGTTGTAAGTCTTCTGGTAGCTGTGCCAAGATCATTCACAATCTTGCAGAGACGGAGAGCGTAGATATATGTAAGGAGATAACATAGGCACAGGGTAATTATTGCTAACTAAAATGCTAGTTAACATTAGTAATTAAACTTAAACAGCTAATGTAAGTCGAAACTGCCTGCGAGCTTCTGCTGTACTATACGGTAATTCTTCTACTATGCGACAGTAAGTTGCGTGGTTATGACACAATCGTTAGCCTATTTTTACAAAAATGTCTACTACAGAGCCATAATGTGAGGTACAAGGTAATGGAGCCTTTTATACATTGTCGTGTTTCTTTAGAAATAAACAATGGACAAATAGAGTCTTTAAACGCTTCAGATGTATATTAAGTTATTATAAGTTATTCGCTGTCAAAGTGACGTCAAAATTAATGGCTGTCAATGGAATGCTAATGTCGGGTGATCGCTTTGTAGCATCAAAATGGCGCCATAGGAGTTTCAAGCTCTAAAGTGAAGCTTACCCCCTTGGTGGACACGTACCATTAGGCCATGTGATGACACAACCAACCTATATCCATAACAACTGAGCACTCTCCATTCGCTAAGGAAGACCATGAGATACTGTTGAAAGCTTTAGAAAAATGCTAGTAAGTGGATTTTTTTGTCAACTACTGTTGTACTGAATGACGTTTCATGCTGTATAATGTCAATATTGTGGCTTTTATTTATTGAGGTCAACACAAAAAATGAAGCTTCATACTTAACATACCAAATCATGTCCTTGGTTTTTATTCAATACGAATCTGCCTGATATTTCACTGGTCTGTCAGCAAGCAGTGTTGATCATACAAACAATTTCAGATAAATTATAACTGCAGGGAAAGAATGGCTGAATCGACTAATGGTGAACATCAGACCAGTGTGGATAATCAACTTATTGTTTCAGTAATTGTTTAGACATAAACTCCAATGATTTTCTTGATCAAGTGTAAAGATTAGCTGCTTTTCTCTGTTTCTATATCACTGTGAACGGAATAGCTTTGGGTTTTGGATTGTTGGTCAGACAAAAGAAGATATTTAATTCATTAGACTAACAGACATTACCATATGTTATTGATTTTCCAGAAAATGTACCAACAATTTAAACTTAATCAGATATATATGCCTACTGCATCGATATTGTCCTAAGATATTGAACCATATCACCCACAGCTAATACAGTATATTGATTTTACAACATCCAACTAATATTGTGACACTGATTTCACATGCACATTCTTCTTTTTAGTGTTGTTAAAGGTAGTTGCAAGAATAATCTAAACGGTGACATAGTTTGCCACTTTGTAAAAAAGGAACCAAAGTTTAGAAAGAAAAACATGTACTAGTTGAGCTAAGAAATGCATTTAGATGGGCTATAGGAGTTGAAGCACAAAAAGATCTTATTTTCCCCGACATTATTCCATTAAAAGATTTCATTATCTTCATACTCAGTGCCACTTTATCAATAATTTTGTGACATATTTATACAGACTTATCTGTCGAGTTTCCATGTTAAATTCTTTCTATTATCCTTAACTTTTGTTAAAACAGTTCTACCTATAGAGGACCTTGCTCCCACATAGCAATGTGTATCTCTCCTGGTTATTACTACATGTGCATCACTGCTGCCTCCCCCCAATGACGCACTTGAGACACACTGTGAACAAGTTGTGTGTGAAATGTCACTTTCAGTCAGCAAAATAATAAACTTGCCTTGGCAACATTACATCGCTTGAGCTTCACTGGGTGGAGATATACTGTACGTAGAAGTATTACAAAGACATTCTTTGTTCATCTGTCACTGAGTTAGAGGTGTCTTTGACAGTCGGAGGTGTTAGAAAGTTAACAATAAAAGCATCTTAATTAAAAAATGAAAGCTTGTCTGCTTACAATACAAGTCTGAAAGTGAATTTTTAAACATTATAACGGAACAATTTTTCTGTCACCAAAAAATACATTTTCACATTTGCCAGTTGTGTTAGGCCAGAGAAATGCTTGAAAAAGGTGCCAGAACGTGACTTTAAATTATGAATATTCATGTCTCACCTTACTTAACTACTAATTATCAAGCTTTCACTTTCAACTGTGGGAAATTCTTTTTTTTTAATCTCACAAAATTTTCCTCAGGCAGATAAATCAAACCGTATATATGTAACTTGTTTATACATTGCAAGTAATTTACAGAATGCATTTTGTAGTTTTATTATTACTGCAGTTGAATAATGATCACGTGATCTGATACTGCTTAAACCTGCTTGTCTATTTTTAGCTACTCTAGAATGGAAAGTCTGTGGGTTGGTCAGTTGGTCGGGCCACCACTTATTTCAAGTTTGTACAAACAATCATGCATGGATCCTTGTCACTTTTATAATTCCCTGACTTTTCATAGTGCCACCAGCAGGTCAATGTTTTCACTCATCCCGTGAAATATCTCAACATCGACCACATGTATTGACTTTTATACCCGCATTCATCGTCCCTAGAAGATGCATCTTAATGACTTTGGTGATCCCTATCCCCACTATGAGGTTCATGTTTGTGGTTTAAAGTGAAATTGACTATTACTATTACTATCGACTAGCAACTAACAACTATTGGATGAATTTCCATAAAATTTGGAACTGACATTTATGTTTCCCACAGGATGAAAATATAGAAACATTTTACATAGCACCATCATCAGGTCAACATTGTAAATGATCTACTTAGTTTATGTCCAAATCCCTTCAAAACAACATTCCCATCAGATTATGTTGTATGTGTTTAGTGCTGATTAACCAATGTTAGCAGTTTTTTCCTGAATAAGTTTACAATATGTTCTAGTTCTCCTTAACAATGCCTTCAGAGCCTGCAGAGTAACCAGCACTACATTCTTATTGGCAAAGCAGGTAGACAACATATTTTCTTCATATGTCAACAGTCAGGTCTTTGAGTCTCTGGTGGCCTGTTGTCCAATGTTTCCACAGTTGGACCAAACTGGATCATCATAAATACTGTTTTAGACTAGTTATATGCAGCAATCCTCAGTTTTATTCTTTATGCCATGTGTTTTTCTCATTGCATGCCCAGGATATGACATTGGTCAAGGGGCTACCTCTAGCCAATTAAATACAGATCCATGAAACACACACACACAAACACACACACACACACACACACACACACACACACACACATACACACACACACACACACACACACACACACACACACACACACACACACACACACACACACACACACACACACACGCACACACAAAACACTATCTAATCATGAAATATATCATGCATTATTAAGCAGGGGTTTGAATAAAACATAAAGGTTAGTGTTTCCCAAATTATTCTCTCAGGAAAATGGAGAAAACTGTGAACATATTTGTATGGTGCGGCCCTGCAGTTGAATTAATGGGACGTAGGATATAATGTTGTACTTTAAATAGTAATCTAGGTTATTTAGTGGTCATCTGCTACATACACATAACATATTAAATCAGTGTTTAATTCCTATTCCATAATATCTGCAGAGGTCACTATTTAACATGGGTATTTCTTTGTAACTATGACTCAGGATTTGGAAACATTTTAATTAAAGCCCCCATTTATTTCTAAGTAAAATATTGTGTTAGAAATTGCTCTTTCCATTAACCATGGGGTAAGATAAATGCAGTGGGAAACAGCAGAGGACAGAGGCTAATACTACCTCCAGGAAATATAGTTGTTTCACAGTTTAACAGAGATTTACCATCCAATGATTAGGCTCCCCAGAGATAGGACCACCCTTTTTGTAAGACACAAAATGACATTACATAGAGTTCTCATCAATAAGTCATTGGAGGTCAGCTTAGTGTTTGTTAGTGGAAAACCGGTGTCTAATTAAGTAAGGTGAGTCCAAGTATTGGCTGTTTAAGGTGGTAAGGAAAACGAATGATGTGTGAAGGACACTGTGAGGAACATCACAGATGTGGGAAGAAAAAAATATGTATCCATACTTGAACTGGCTTTAAAAATTCATGAGAGGCTGTTCACTCCACCGTAATTGAATTCTTTTTTGTTTGACATTGACTCTTTCTTCAAACCCAGGCATGAATTTGAGAAATAGCAAAAGAATGTGAACAAAAATTGCACGGAAAAGCAATTACTCTATGTGAATGACACATTAGTAGTTCGTCTTTTCTAATGCAATATTCATGACATGTTTTCTCTGTTATGTTTGTGGGCACATGTAAAAATGCTACAATGAAAATTACATTAACAATAGAACAACTCAGTCACAGCACAACTGTGTTGTTTTTTAACCTTGGTGAAAGTATGTTAACATTGATGCCTGGTCAGCCAAGCAGAACCACTAAGTCCCATTGTCAGTTGGTTCAGTCATTGCTATCCTGGAAATACAGACATGCCCAGCTTGAAAAAGATCCATCCACTCTGGCAGGAGCCAAATAGCTGCTCTGTAGACAGAGTTGAATTTCAATATGTGCAAAACATATCGGCAGTAAGTCGGACTCGTTTCAGGTGAGGTTTGGCCTCCGTCAGGGCTGCGCTTTGTCACCAATCCTGTTTGTAGTATTTATGGACAGGATATCGAGGCGTAGTCGGGGTGGGGAGGGGTTGCAGTTCGGTGGGCTGGGGAGCTCATCGCTGCTTTTTGTGGTCCTGATGGCATCATCGGCCTGTGACTTTTAGCACTCACTGGATCAGTTCGCAGCCGAGTGTGAAGCGGCTGGGATGAGGATCAGCACCTCTAAATCTGAGGCCATGGTTCTCAGCAGGAAACCGATGGAGTGCCTTCTCCAGGTAGGGAATGAGTCCTTACCCCAAGTGAAGGAGTTCAAGTACCTTGGGGTCTTGTTCGCGAGTGAGGGGACAATGGAGCGGGAGATTGGTCGGAGAATCGGCGCAACGGGTGTGGTATTGCATTCAATTTATCGCACCGTTGTGACGAAAAGATAGCTGAGCCAGAAGGCAAAGCTCTCAATGTACCGGTCAGTTTTCGTTCTTACCCTCACCTATGGTCATGAAGACTGGGTCATGACTGAAAGAACAAGATCCAGGGTACAAGTGGCCGAAATGGGTTTCCTCAGGAGGGTGGCTGGCGTCTCCCTTAGAGATAGGGTGAGAAGCACAGTCATCCGTGACGAGCTTGGAGTAGAGCCGCTGCTCCTTGGCGTCGAAAGGAGCCAGTTGAGGTGGTTCGGGCATCTGGTAAGGATGCCCCCTGGGCGCCTCCCTAGGGAGGTGTTCCAGGCACGTCCAGCTGGGAGGAGGCCTCGGGGAAGACCAAGGACTAGGTGGAGGCATTATATCTCCAACCTGGCCTGGGAACGCCTCGGGATCCCCCAGTCGGACCTGGTTAATGTGGCTCGGGAAAGGGAAGTTTGGGGTCCCCTGCTGGAGCTGCTACCCCTGCGACCCGACCCTGGTCAAGTGGACGAAGATGGATGGATGGATGGATATCACAGCTGACACAGGCAAAATGAAAGCATAGGTAGTAGTGCATAAGCAACACTGTATCCAGCTGGGGTAATCCAAACAATCCTCAGGAGCTCAGGAGTATAGAAGAAATCTCATAAATGAATGATGCAATGTGCCCTCTGGCGGCCATGTTGGAGGTCCACTGCTTTTGGCAACAACAACTGAGAACAGCCGATCCCATTTGTAAGCTTATGATTTGGCTGCGTCAACAATATGGAATAGACCTGGCTAATTCTTGTGATGTTTCTAGTTGGGGACTGAAAATTAAATTACTACGCCATCTGTAATATTGTCCTCCTGCTGCACCCCAATGATAAGATGGGTCTGGACTAGCTTTTGAAAATGCATTTATGAAGAACGTTTATGCCTTAAGCAATCCTATTGTTATTATGGTGGAATGATGGGGTTGATGTTGTTTTTAGTCACAATATGAAAACATTCATGCATCATTAAAATGTAATATAATTAGGCTAATAATTAAGAAACATAGTACTGAGGGTGTGTATCATCTTTTGGGGGTATAGAGGAAGTAATTTGCTACACTCTAAAATGGCATGAATTCTGGAATGCTCTTTTCTTTTTTTTTCTTCTTATCTATTTTCTTAACTTTTCGGTTATGATTTGACTGAAAGAGTCTTGAGTCTTGAAGCACCTCTGCTGTACAACTACAGCACTTGCTTCCCCACACACACACATTATCTCTGTTGGAGAAGAGTGTACTAGTTTATTATTCAATTACTTTGAGTATAATTATGTCTGCTTAAGAGGTTATGTTTCTATGCCTCCGCGTTGGGGATAACAATCTCTCCGTCCATCTGTCCCATGCTTGTGTACGCGATATATCAGGAATTCCTTAAGCTAATTTCTTTAAATTCGGCACAAAGGTCACCATATTTCACATTTGGTCAGATAGTGAATTGGTATTACAATTTAGGAGTTAGGAGAAATGGCTGCCAGTTACAATAGGTAGCAACCATGTTGAGCAGACAACCTCTGCAGATTTAGTTGCTCCAGAATCAGCACCATGGGCAGCGTTCTGGATTGTGCTTATTTTCTCTTGTAGGTGCTGCTGCATTTCCCCCCTTGGCCTTCCACTTATAGTAAAATGAGCAGATGGAGATGGCAATAGACAAGTTTACATCCAAATTTAATTTAATTTCCAGAAGATTTGCGATTTGCGAAGAAAATATTAGCGTTATGTGAATAGTAGGAGTTGCCTGCATCAAGATAAACAGTTGGTGGTGCTAATTCTCCAATCGGGTGTCATTCAACCTTTGCAGAAGAAGAGGGCACAACGAGATGATGTTAGAAGAACACCAGTCAAATCTACACCGATGGAAACCATGTGGAAAACGGGATTTTTGTTTTGTGTGTTTTGTTGTTTTGTATAATTTGAGGAACTTTATAGTCTCATTTACTCTACACATATCTAATAATTCCGGCAGCTGAGTCAAATATAAAAGTTTGTAGTATTGAACGGCCTCAGCAGCGAGCACATAAAGCTATGGTAAGCCCCGAAGGAAAAAATGTGTGTCAGTCAGTCAGCACTGGCACTGCTTAAAGCAAATTAAACTTTGTCCACACAGTACTCGGTGAAATGTAAAACTATTTAAGGTGGTATTTGCTTCCATGGTTATTGCTGGTACTGATTCCATATGTTAGTCTACTCAGGAGCATCCTCTGCCCCTGATATTCTTAGATAACAAGTACCTCTCACTGAAGAACCAAATGTCCAGGATGGGGAGTCAGACCTTACTCGTGCATTATTATTTCAACAAAAAAGAAGTACATTATAACAAAGTCCTGGCCTCACTTTTAGTCTATCAAGAATGTGTGGACCTGGCATTCAGCAGGGCAGCTCTGGATCTCCAGAAGTAGACATATTGTCTAAAAAGATCCTCTGCTCTCATCTGCAGCAAGTACCCACACATCGAGGTTCTGCTCTGTCAGGTAACCCATCTGACATTCAAATAGAGACTTCCGTGTGAACCAGACCGGCAGGGTTTTTGCAAGTGCATTGATCCCACAAGAGCTGGGATTTCCAAGTAGATGGATTGGATTCAGCCAGGCAGTGGTTTCTCCTGATTACCCCCTCCATCTGCTCATTTAACTAAGAGCAGAAGGCCAAGGAGAAAAATCCAGCTGCACTTACAGTACAAGAGAATTGTAAGCCCGGAAATTTGTAAAGAACTGAGGGCCAACACAGAGGTGACATCCTGTGGAACCTCATGCAAGAGTCGATCATTAAGGCTGCTGCATCAACAACAAAACGTCTATCTTTGGAGAAGCTATCCACAATGACCACCATGGCTGACAAGAGAATACCAGAAATGCAAGTCCAAAGCAATGTAGGACCAACCCATCATTCCCTCAGCCTGAGGAAAGCTCCATCTGTGCTATGTGAAGGCATGGTATGTTTCTAGTTCCCAGTGACAGGTTGGGATCTCAGTAAGTGCATTAATGGGAACGGCAATAAGCTTCCCACTGAACCACTGGTAGAAACTGGTGAACCCCATTAAGCACTAATCCAATTTTACAGCATTGGATTCGGGGAATCAAAGACTAAATTCACCTTTTCTGGCTTCACACACATCCAGGAGGTCATGAGGATATATCACAAGAAGACAACATAGGACATTATTTCAACCACTTTGGCTCAGGGAGTAGTTTTTTTTTCACAAGTCTTTTTAGCACTGGACTTATGCTTAACATGCTTGTGCTTGTTCTGGGAATGTGCCCGGATGATGTCCATGAACACATATACTAACCTTGGCATTTGCCATGCTGGAGAAAAGCACCAAGTATACACAGTGACAACAGGAGCGATGTGTCTCTCCCCCAATGTGCACAAGATTACACATCCAGAGGAGTTGTGTTGACCAGTCTTGATGAATAGTGGCTCCGTGGAGATGCTCTAATGCAAACACCAAGAGTGGGAGAAGACATTGATTTTTAATATAATGCAGGGGCTAATAGTCAATACAGTGATGGATGTTGCTTTCGTTTATGCCCAGAAAGTAAGGTAGCCAGCAGCTTTTTTGCTACGTTCTCAATAACGGCTATCTTTATGGTGGAGACAGGATGATAGTGTAGTCACAGGGAGGGTGCAGAAGGCGAGAAGTCACCCATTACTTACTGAAGACCTCATGTGCTTCTTCATGCCATGCTGGTCCAGCTTACATCCTTGGAGCGGAAAGTGGGCCATGGGTGGCCTCCTGGACATAGAGGGTGACTGACACAATGGACACTCCCGCAGCTGTCCAACAGTCTATAAAATCATAAATATCCCCAGACCAGGAGATACCCAGGGGAATGGACCAGATGAAATGATTCGTCCTTCTGGTGACAACCCTCCAGGATCAGGATACGTGAGATAGCAACGAGATTAACTTTAACTGACACCAATGGACATTTATCAAGGGTAGTGACCTTAATGGCTCCCTCCAGAAAGCAGAGGTGAATTCCGCACTCCCCACTCAGGTATACAGTGGATACACCATAGTATAAAGGAGACTTGAACCACACCAACTTATTAAGAAAATATAACATTATAAAGTACATCATCAATAGCTGCCCAACCAAAACCACCAGCAACCCCCTGATAAAATCACAGTTTCATGTTTAAATTAGGAATAATTTAGGTTATATTGTATAAGTTTAATTTGATGGTTAATGTTAAAGGGTATATATTTTGTTTTGCAAAAATCCACAGCATGCCACTATGTAATACATAGTGAATGTATGCTGTTCTACATGTGCATTTTTCATATAAGATTGAGAAACATTGCAGAAACTGTAAGCAATATGCTAACATGTTTCCCCCATGCTGACTGTGAAAATGGCCTTTTAGCTAGGGGGAAGCTTTAATATTCTAGAGCAAATCTCATAGAAACGTTCCATCATAACCCCTTATTCAAAAAACAAAGTGTTACACAATTGAAACCAATATTTCAGTGATTTGAATAAATTCCTCTGCTGGAAGTCCTTAGACTGTTTTATTACTTGAGAATCTTCAACTGCTTGTGAGGGGTAAAACGAGCACAGTGAAATCCTGGGAGGAATGACTGTCGACAGCCTGTCAAGTAAAAAAACGTATCTTCAGAGCGGGACAATACCTCAAACAATGCAGTCAGACTCATCAGATGCATTAGCAAGCCGCTAATGAAAGATGTGATCTATACAGAAATATGAATAAGCATGGAGATGCCACAGTGCTGCAATTGTGTCAGTCATATTATTTATGAAAATCAATTGAGAAACCAACCTCAGGGTGGTGCGAATTGTTATTGTAAAAACAATACATTCAAAATAGCATAATTTTAGTCATTTGGGGAATGTGAGGAGTTTGAAATGGATCTAATTCTTTGCCATGAGCCATACGCAGTTTAGACAGTAATGGATGATGTAGTTTGGGCTTTTGTTAAAGTAATTGCAAGGTTTTGGATCATGAACTTTGTATTGCAGATGCTTATATAAGTTGTGCGAAAAAGCAGTAGACATTTTCCTCATTTTACTCTCTCCTACCTATCTCACCTCCCTCTTTCACCTCCCTCTTTCTTCCTCACTCTCCCCCACTTTCTTTCATCCTCACACAGAGGCACACACCAATCACACACCAGTTTTTAAGGATTAGTATTACAGTATGTATATATACACACCCACATTTACTAGGGTAAAATTAAATTCTTGAACTTGTCGATTACTCCAGTTGGATTGTTAAACACAGTCAACCATGTACTAAAAAAGCAGATGGCAGCTTTAAATAATGTCACAACCCTGAAGCAACAATGAATAAGAAACCACAGAGTACCTCTGTATTCGTCACCCTCTGGGTCTTCTTCTACTCCCAACAAAAGAAGCTGCATTCAGTGCCACTTTGAACATTTGAGACACAGTCCTTTAACAAATGCAACTTGTGTAAATTATTTTCTGATTATAACTTAATCAAGGAAAACTGGGAAGTCACAGTTTAATAATGTAATCGCATTGATCTGTCTCCTGTGATGACAATGTGTGTGCAAAAATGGACTGCAAGTAGGAAACTGATGTTACAAGTTCCAACTATTGCATTTTTGTTGCTGTTTGCTAACCATATTGCATGAATATAGAAAATATTGGACACCCCTAGTATTGAATCGAATCTTCTTTTGGACACTTAAAATCTATGTGATGAGTAGGCCTATACATTCTCAAATGTGGTTTTAACCTGACTCCACTTATTTCTTATGTGCTAGTACTTTGCTGTTGATTGCATTGCACCTATAGCTTTCCTTCAATGCCCTATCCATACATGGTTGCTGTGTCACAGGCTTTTTATTAATAGGCCTACAAACCAAATGCCAAATCTGGCTAATTAAAGGAGCCTTGTGACTGTGTTTTTCACTCATATTCTGACATCAGTAAGTCGTACTGCCTGTAAAACCTGGCTGGCTGTGCGCCCAAAGCACTAGTATCCCTTGTGATCTGTAAGATAAAGGATTCATCTACTGCCCACAGAAGTATCAATTGAAGCAGTGCTCTAACTCGCCCATAAATTATGAGCCAGGTGTTTGGTTTGTTTGCTCATGTGTGCCACTGGTGGAAGACATCGGGGTGGCGCCTGCCTCCTCCTCCTCCTCCTCCTCCTCCTCTTCTCCCTCCCTCCATCTCACCGCTCCCTGGGGTGTGTCTATGGCAGTGCCTCTCCTCTCCACGCCGTGTGTGTGTGTGTGTGTGTGTGTGTGGGGCGTGCGCTGCTGCTGTTGCTGCCGCCTCCTCCCTCTGCCTCATATCTGCATCTGCTGCAGAGCTTAGCCAACGCGCATTTATGCTGCCTCTCTCTTGTTTTCCCACTACCTACCTATTTCTACCCACCAGAATGTTTCCTTTCTCGCTTTCTTTCTTTCTTTCTTTTTGCTGATAAGGGAGTCAGCGCACACCTACACCCGTGGAGTCTGGAGAGAGAGATGGGACAGTCACTAGTCGTCTCTTTGGACTATTGAGGACGGCGGTGAGCCGGAGGAGAGCGCCGGATGGGATAGGAGCCGTGAAACCCACATCACTCACCGCGGATTGAGCAAGCCCCCCACCCCGCCTCCCTCCCTTCGTCCCCTCAGTCTCTCCATAGTCTGCAGCCTCCAATACAGCCGCCGCATCATTTTTTCAGAGCAGCAGCCCCATCCCTCCCTCCATCCTCTCTGTTCTCTCCATCTCCCTTTCTGCTGCTTGCACCACTGTGGGAATGCAGCGACGGTAAACGAATCTTAGAGACTTCTTTTTCTCCTCCACCAATTCCGGATCTATCATCGCAGACAGACAGCTCTGGAGGCACACGACTGTCACTCCGGGAAAACCAGAGCGGTGTGTCCGGCGTAGGGATTGGACCCGGATCAGTTGGATTTAGCCCGCTACCCCGGACACCACCACCACCCCCCAATCTCATCGGCAGATCACATCAGATCCCTTCTGCCCTGCCTCGTTTCAGTTTCGGTGTATTTTACCGGCTCTTTCCCCACTGGATTACCGACAGCTGGAGCGACCGAAAGGGTGGCCGGACACGGCGAACTGAGGGCTATTGGAGGCAAACTTGAAGTAGCCAAGAAAGACTCATGAAATAGTAAAAGGAAGCGCTCTAACGTATGTATAAAAGGTAAAAAGAACTGAAATGAAACCTAAGAGAATAAAGGAATAAATAACTAGTAATTGGTTTGTATTTTAAGGACCTTATGCGGCCGATAATCAACCAATTGAGAGTGGAGAGTGGTGCTGCCGTAGCCTGGGTTGTTGATCTACGCACGCACACATGCACATGGATTTACAGCTCCAGTCTGAAGCGGATCGATATCCCTTTCCGTTCTTTTTACGTCGGCTTTTTTTAACAAGGGAGTGAAGCATCCTGGGATTTATCAGCGCTTCGTTAGCGCTGAACTACAGTGAGGCGCCCACTCGCTTCGCTCTCTCACCTGTCCATAACCTGTGTTCTGGTGTGTGGAAGTGTGTATATCTGGTGCATATTAGTGTGTGTGTGTGTGTGTGTGTGTGTGTGTGTGTGTGTGTGTGTGTGTGTGTGTGTGTGTGTGTGTGTGTGATTTTGGTTTGTTGTCCGCCAGAGGGAGTGTAGGTTATATTGCTTGTGTATGCATTTGAGTGCTGTGCCAGCTTTTAATTAGTAGTACGTGACTGTGAGTGATTGTGTCTGTTCATGCTTGTGGGTGCTTGTGCATTAGTTAATGTTTTATGTTTGTGCATGTAGATATATAGGCAAGGTATTGTGTGGGTACATACTTAAGATGCCCAGTATTTCTTCTGCACCACGTCCCCTTCCTTGTACGTATATGCCCTCGTATCATTTGGCCGCCTGTTTGACCTCCTGAACAGAGACGAAAAGCTCCAGCAGGATGAGTGAGCGTTCTGGTACAAGCAGTCTAGCAGCCATGACGCTGGAGGAGCCAGGGGCTGAACAGGCATCTCCCAGAGCCCAGGGCCCTCTCCGCTGTGGCCCATGTGCTGTGTGGCCTCGCCAGCAGACCTGGCTTTGTGCCGTGCCACTGGTAATGGGTTTTGTTGGACTGGGACTCAGTCTCATGCTGCTGAAATGGATTGTTGTGGGATCTGTCCAAGACTATGTCCCCACTGATCTGGTGGATCCCAAAGGTAGCATTGGCCAGGACCCTATATTTCTCTCCAAACCCAGTGCCATGCCCAAGGGGCCCGACATTTCCACAGCCACCACTACTTCAGGTGCCTCTACCACAGCTATGGTGTTGACTACCACGCCGCTAGCTGCGGATGGTACGGCCCCAGCGCCACGAACTCGATCAGCGCCACCGGCAAACCACTCAGCCAATGGCAGCACTGCCAATGGAGATGGCAACCGCGCCCCACACCTTCACAACCGTGTTGGCACCCGAATTAGTGGGACTGTGGTTACAACCTCCACCACTCGCGCCACCCGACTCCCCCCACCACCCAGTGGTAAGGAGGTCACCCCTCGCAGCACTGTCAGAAAAGGAAGCAGCACTGGTAATGGACGTAATGGAGCCGCCAACTCAAAGCCAGGGCAGGCCTCTGCCACAGTCACCACTACAGCATTCACCACAACTACAGTTACTGTGAAGACCACCGCCAAGGCGCAGCCGACCACCTCGCAGCCGGCAGCCCCGGTCAAGCCCACGTCACGCTGGAATCACGGGCGCCCAGGCAAGGGACCTGCCACACGCCCACACCACCGCTTCCGAACACGTAAGTTCACTTTTTGGGTTCATGGAGATGTGTGAGGGAGTGCTGTTGTGTGAGGTTATGTGTAGAATGTGTGATGAGTGTTTCACAAGAGCTCTTTTCGGGGGTCTTTACAGTAGTAATAATGTCATAGCTGCCAGTTACCACATATAACTGTATGCCTGGGTAAAAAAAACACTTTTATCTGAAATGCTTTGATATGACTCATGGTCTGAGAATATAAATTATTTCCCTTTATATCCACATGGGAAGTGGATACTCCAGCAGCTTAACATTAATAGTATTCATTAGCACAGACAGATATCAGGGGATATTCTCAGTATTTTCACCCCTCTCGTCTTTATCTTTCACTTGTGCATTTCTGTAATCCGATATGAATCTTACCTCCGGAGGAGTTTTTTTTCTCCCACACACTGGTTTAAGTGCCATTAAAGGCAGGGCTCCATCTAGTAGTTTTTTTTTTTTTTTTGTCTGTTTGAGTTGGGATCTTAAAGCTTTGTGACGTGTGCTGTGACCAAGGACAGCATATTTGTGTTATGAAAACAAATGGCAGGAGCTGGTGAGGTGTCGAAGTGGGAGAAAGGTTAGCTCTCACCTCCTGTCTAGAAGAATCAGATATAGCAAGGCCACACATCTCATTTAGATGAGAGGATGCTGGGAGCAGAGTGTCGCAGGTACTGCTTTCACTCTGCAGGGATACATTGATACATGGAGAGAGAGAGAGAGAGAGAAAGAGAGAGAGAGAGAGAGAGAGAGAGAGAGAGAGGCCTCAGAAGGGATAGTAGATGGATGTACGAATGATAATAAGGTTGCAAAGTACAAGTGGATATAGATGGGCTATGAAATGGAGAAAAAGAGAAGAAATACTTTGAAAAACATCAAAGTAGAAGAGGATAGTGAAGGAAGGAAGAGAATGCAGGAAGCATAACAAAGCAAGGGATGAAGAGTGGGAGCTGTGAGTAGAGAGAGCTGGCAGATGGAGTGGGCTAAGTGAGGGAAAGGCTTGAGGGAGATAGAGGGTATAAAGCAGGGGAGCTGTGATATTTTTGCGTATTTAGCATTGTGTAACGAAGGAAGGATTTCTGATTATTCATTCCACAGGGGACATGTTTTTAACATAACAAGGCATTTTTTTCAGACGTGGGTGGGGCAGGATGCGAGTGTAATCATGACACTGACTGTGCATGACTACATACAATTTTTATTCTCAAACTCCACGAGCTCTATTTTCTAAGAAATTCTGTTGGGACATTAATTGGCAGCTTTGATTTAAAACCAACTTTTGGCTTATGATTACCTATTTTTAGTTGCTTGTTTTTTCCAGCAACGTGCTCTAGAAGGAATGAAAAAAAAATTGAAAACTGAAACCTTCATTTCGCTACATTTCTGTTGTGGCTCATATGTTTGGACAGCAGTTCCGGTTGACTACATAGTATCCTCTCGTTTATCAGTTGAAAAGCGTCAATGGCATCGATTCCACAGGCAAACAGTGATCAAGTGACATCATTTTCTCCTTTACTTCAGGGCAGAAATATTTTCAGCATGGTTGGAAATTGGATAATATAGCAACATGTTCTCTGTTTTCAGTTGAACAGCTTTGGAGAAAATAGCTTAGACTTTGTAGTTTTGCCAATTGTGGGAGAACATTGGCTGTGGTCAGCTTGAATTCAACCAGCAACAATACATTCTATTGGTGACAAAAGTATAGAGATACCAGTAGAGATACCAAAGAAAATGACTTTATGAACTTGATTTTAAGATTTGTATTTGTTTATTATATATTTAATCTAGTCACACATTTGAATCTAGAGTCAATATTAGGGTGGGTATTGTTTGGTTTGGATACCGGTGCTAAAGCGGTACTTTTAAAACAGTACCGGTGCCTTAACGGTGCCTGAACTGATACTTTTTAAGAAAGTTAAAAAAAAAGGGTACTAAAAATAGCCGACAAACTTGGCGACATTAAAGAATGGCTTGTTTATTGCTAAGGCCATATCGTCAAAATTAAATGTTTAATAATAATTTAATCACTATACCAATAGCTTATTTCTCTAGTGAATAGCAGGTGGGAAAAGGGCATTTAACAACAACTTTGAATGCACCACGAGACTGTAAATTACCAGTTTCAATGAACGCACCGTCTGTGTTTTTCCGACAACAGCAGCTGCAGATTGTTACATCCCGGTGTCAGAATCCTCTACAGTGAAATACAGACAAACTTTACACCGTTTAGCGTTAGCTGTCAGCATTGTAACCATGTTTAATCCAGCTAATAGCTAGCAGTGGGTTAACGTTAGCTGCTGTCGAGTATAGTGTTAACTAGCGTCACGTGCAGCGATGTTTCTGTTGCCTATAACGTCCGTTTTCAGAGCATCAGAGAGAAGTGCAGACATATCAGTGGCACAGGAATGAGGCACCGAAATCCACATTGCTATTCCTGCAGCAGCAGGATGTGTTACAGCAAAATAGTAGCCTGTTAGGCACGACGCAAAGCCGAGTGAAGTGAAAATAAATTAATAAATGGCGGCATGCGATTAATACGATTAAAAAAATGAACGCATTATACTCGACCCTTAATCGCATCGCGATTAACGCGTTAATACTGACAGCCCTAATTGAAATTAATCAAATAATCGATGCATCGAATCGTGGACACGGACGATGCTGCAATGATAATCATCCGGGCCATAATCGATTATTTCTGTTTACAATTTAATGTAGGCCTAACAACCTTTCTGTTTACATATTCTGTTATGTTTTGCACATTCAGGAAGTGCCATGTGCTCAGTGCTGTAGTTTTATGTATCCAATTTATTTAGTATTAGAGCACTGCAGAATGTTTTTTTTTTTAAGCTTGAAAAGCTATGAATTAAATATCCTATATGGCTTTAATAGAAAAATGTATTTGACGCATTGTGATGCATCGAGATATCGAATCGAATTGCTGACATGATAATTGTAATCGAATCGGGAGATCATTAAAGATTCACACCTCTAATGGAAACATTTGCTCTTTTTGTAGGGCATGTCAAGTGGAAAAGCAACTCACTCAGCAAATCATATCACAATATTTTCATCATATATGGTGTGGTGCTGACAGTTTGTTTCAGTTGACATTTCACTAATATTAATATTTTATTAAAATCCCTCCTTGCTGCAGGTCATTGATGACTGTAGGCTGATTGTTCTATGTGTATATACCACACACCTAAAGGATTATTAGGAACACCATACTAATACCGTGTTTGACCCCCTTTCGCCTTCAGAACTGCCTTTATTCTTTGTGGCATTGATGCAACAAGGTGCTGGAAGTATTCTTTAGAAATGTTGGCCCATATTTATAGGATAGCATCCCCCACACCATTACACCACCACCAGCCTGCCCAGTGGTAAGAAGGCATGACGGATCCATGTTCTCATTCTCAACAGAAAGCGAGACTCATCAGACCAGGTAACATTTTTCCAGTCTTCACCTGTCCAATTTAGGCGAACTCGTGCAAATTTTAGCCCAATTTTCCTATTTTTAGTGGAGATGAGTGGTACCCGGTGGAATCTTCTGCTGGTGTAGCCCATCCGCCTCAAGGTTGTGCGTGTTGTGGCTTCACAAATGCTTTGCTGCATACCTTGGTTGTAACGAGTGGTTAGTTGAGTCAAAGTTGATCTTCTATCAGCTTGAATCAGTCGGCCCATTCTCCTCTGACCTCTAGCATCAACAAGGCATTTTCGCCCTTCAGGAGTGCAGCATACTGGATGTTTTTCCTTTTTCAGACCATTCTTTGTAAACCCTAGAAATGGTTGTGCGTGAAAATCCCAGTAACTGAGCAGATTGTGAAATACTCAGACCAGCCCATCTGGCACCAACAACCATGCCACGCTCAAAGTTGCTTAGATCACCTCTCTTTCCCATTCTGACACTCAGTTTGGAGTTCAGGAGATTGTCTAGACCTGGACCACACCCCTAAATGCATTGAAGCAGCTGCCATGTGATAGGTTGATTAGATAATTGCATTAACGAGAAGTTCAACAGGTGTTCCTAATAATCCTTTAGGTGAGTGTAGATATCTGTGGCTGAAATCAGGTAAGGAAGTTACTTCTTTCCTATCACATAGTAGACTTCCTTGTATAGTCAGCAGATTTCTTTAAAAGATTGAAGATTGTTACTTGTACATTTGAAGAAATGTGTTTGATACCACAGAATAAGCATGGGTTTCAACATGTTAAGAAAAGGCATTACTGATTGAATTGACCTGTTAAAGTTGCTGCATTAGCCTGTTTGTAGAGGTCTCATTGTTACATGTTTGCAGGAAAGCTATCCTTGTGCCAAACCACAGCTGTAAATCCATTGATTTATATAGTTCATATGTTCATAAACCATCATTTTATCACTTCTAGTTTTCCTGAATGATTGAATTCATGCAGGATCAAACAACAATACACTTTAGGGAATATAGCTAGAATTTAATAGTATTCAGCATGGAGCCCAACCGCTGCCACTGTTATTCTCCCAAGGCTACCCTTTGTGTTTGAATGGCTTATTGTTGCTTTGTTATTCTTCCCTGTTCCTTGTGTTGACATTGTTTCTATGGGGTAAAACTATTGAAGCATTCTCTTTACTGCACATTACTTCCATTCACACAACCTCTGTGCCGTTTATATTCATTCACATAACCCTTGTGTACAGCATTCATGTGCCATATTATATGCAAAACACCAACACAGTATTCTTAAGGGCAAAACACAGCCTTATATGAAGCTAACTTTGGAGTTTCAGGAATGCAGCTCCTTCTAAAGCTTGGATGTACCGAGCTGTAATAGTATGTAGAGTTGTGCAATGCAGCGTATTTAAAGTGTAATGATACACAAAAAATATCTCAGTTGATGATGAAATGCTCTGTAAAACATGGCTCCAGGTGTATTTGTCTTTACCCACAGCTAAGTTATCTCATATTTCATGTGCTAATTAGGGCTGAAACGATTCCTCGAATAACTCGAATAATTCGATTACAAAAAATCCTCGATGCAAAATGACTTGCCTCGAAGCTTCCTTAAATCAATGTTACTAACGTTGTAACGCTGACGGACGGTGTTTCAGCTACTGTCGCACACCAGACGCGGCTCAGTCTGCTGCTGGCGACACATGCCAGAGCGTAAATAGTGAGGGGCTAAGAGAAGAGACAGGCTGGAGGAAACCACAGGAAGGGTCCAAAGTTTGGAATCAGTTCAAACGTAATTAAAACTAAAACTCTGTACAGTGTGCCTACTGCAAAATCAAACTAGCTTAGCACAATAATAGCACGACGTCAGTGCTTTAGCATCTCAACAGATAACATGGAGTCTAACTTAATCATCCATTCCACGAAGAGGACCAACAAAAGTAAATCACAGAGTCATATGGACGATGAAACTACATCAAACACAACAACTACCAAAATCAAAGACAAGAAAATACGTAGTGGTGACCACGATCTGAGCTGATGCGCTGACTATCCCTTCAGAAACACAGCTGATTGTTGCGCATCTCTCTCTCTCTCTCTCTCTCTCTCTCTCTCTCTCTCTCTCTCTCTCTCGCGTGCTCTCTCTCTCTCTCTCTCTCTCTCCACAGAGAAACAGCTGATCAACGATCTAATAGCATAAGTGTAACAGAGCTGTGTGACATTATAATCAAATATATAAATGAAAATAGGTTAAGTATAACTAATATTTACATATAGGTCTAGTTTTGGCTGTTTAAAAACGTAAAAAATAAATAAATAAAAAAAAGAATTAAAAAATTTAAATTAAAAAAAATATCCGATTAATCGATTAATCGATCGATTAAGTGCTAGATTAATCGATTACAAAAAGAATCGATAGCTGCAGCCCTAGTGCTAATGCAGTTATACTGTACGGTCTTGGGTTTCACATAATCTGGACTGCGTACACACACACACACACACACACACTCTCTACTCATTGCTACTGCCCCTGCTGTTTGGTGAAGATGTAAATGAATCTCTGTGTCCTGGAAAAAAGACAAGCTCTGTCCGTTGGGGATAATGACATATTTTACCTACTCCCTTTGTTTTTTTTCTCCTATCTCCCTCACTCTCCCTCTTTCCCCACGGTTATTGTGTCCGCTCTCAGTGTCATTGTGTTCCTCCGTCTATTTTTGCTTTGCTTTTGTGCTTTCTATCTTCCTTTACACGTTAGCTCCTCAGCTCTCATTCATGAGCATACGGGCAGACGCAGAAAAACTGGCACACTTGTGAACACAAAGATGTGCATGAAGCATGTGTGTGTGTCTATGCTCTCCTATATTCACTATGACTCTAACATTTTGTTTTCTGTATCTGAGACTATTATGTATCAGACTCCACTCTCTACATACAAGACCCATTGGCTCCTAAGCAGGGAAATAACAGGCAAATGGAGCAGTGCACAATGAATGCCTGTTGGGGAAACCATGGGCGCTGTGTTGGCTCAGGGCCCAATTCCACTCTCTTCTTGCTTGCGAGAAATCTTCCATAGTGAAGTGTGGTTGTAATTCCATGCACATCTCGCTAGCCTGATTCCAGACACCACCCACATTAAAATTGTTGTCAAGCAATTCAAAGGTCTGGTGCTGCTCTTCAATGGAATCAATGGCTGTTTCCCCAACTGGGACAGCCGAGTTAGTCAGCGCCTTTATAGGTGGGATTCATTTCGTCATCTGTGTGAGAGCCAGACACAGCTATCAGGGCTTCTGTAAATCAACAACAGAAAACAATAGCTATTAAACCAGAACAGCTGTGCACTGGAGGCATTTTCTTGTTTTTTTAAAGATGAAAAGATGTTGTTGCTGTTATCTTGATCGGTTTCATTTATCAGTTGTCTCCTTTGGTAATTAAGAACATGGATGCAGAATATTCAGTACTTACAGTTAGTCCTACATCTTGGAAGTATTTGCAAAGGTTTTCTAAAGTGAACATAATTCTTCATTATGTTATCACTTCTTTGTCCTGTAAAATCACTTTACACATAAGTGACTTCAATCAGCATGTTAAAGCTGACTTCTGTTAGCCACTGCTAATGTAGATTCTGTGTAGCCTGAGAATGACGTTGAGTAGATGGATAGTGACAGTGATTGATCAGGGCAAAATAAACGACCTCCCAAAAACAAAACGGCTTAACAAGAGCCTAATGTCAAACTGAATACTGGGGCAGTAACAAAATGGCATTTCAATCTGAATAACAGGCTATGGAGTCAAAAGCCAGTCAGATGTGTGTGCCACATTTTTTTATTTTCAGATAGGAAAACACAGGAGAGCAACAAAGACGACCCTTTTCTCTGATGTCACCGAGAAAAAAACCTGAAATGGATGTTTTTCCTGACATGCAAGCCCCTGTTTTTTTATTTGGTTTGGTTTTTTCCTGACTATACATGAAGCCTGCACAAAGTACTACTGTAAGACCAGTGGAGCGTGTAAGGGGGATTAAAAACAAAGATATAAATCCAGTTTGCCTCTCTGTCTCTCTCCAGGGAGGTCAGGCTCAGATTTGCTAGACTGCCTCTGAGGCCCCTCTGTCTCTCCTGAGACACCCTCTGCTTGTTCGTTAAGGCCGGCCCAAGCAGGGCTGCTTCTGCACAGTGTGTGTGTGCAGCTGCACCTATTTACAAATATCTTCCTAGTTGGAAAGCAAGCTGTTGTACTTCAGCTTCTATCATTTTAGGCTCAAAAAGAACTATTAACGAACATTTGAAAGTTTTTTTCTCGGTCTCAGCATATGCCTTGCACAGGCTTGTTGTATGCCTCAGTAGAATACAGTATCCCAATGCTGCAATTTGATGTTAACAGACTGAGTAATAGCAGTGGAGCTGCTACTAGGGGCTGTCAGTTACAATGATAACTCTTCGCTTAGGAAATACCTGTCTGACATGACTACCATGCGGCTGTGAAATTGTCTGTCTATGGTGGCCACTGTACATCTAAATCTCATTTAAGGGGCTTTAAAGAAGCTTAATAATTGAAAGTGAATGGGGAGTTATTTCAGTATCCATAAAGTGCTTGCATGGATGTTTTAATCTCAGAAAGAGAAATTATTCATATTAGCATTGCAGGAAGAGGCATTAGCAGAAAACCATGCCTTCAGACATGCTACAGTATGTATTTCGTCTGACACTGTGAACCAACCGACTTCTATTAGCGTTTCTATAGTGCAAATAATATACATATACAATCTCAAAATAAAGAGCTTTGTTGTTTTTTTTCCTCCAATTATTCAGATAGATTTCTTTGAAAAAAGAAAGAAATATCCTTATAATACTGCCGTAGTTGAGATTCTTCAGACAGTAAAAGATGTGTGTATATACTTAGCACATGCAAATGAATGAAACTGTACAGCATCCTGCAGTGTTGGCCCCTCACATCTAGCTAGCAGAGACATTTGACACTGATGGGCACCAATTACAAAGCAGAATACATCAGTGTATTCAGTAGGGTAAGCCTGCAGACAAATTATCCTAGAGTGACAGCCCAGCAAATGCTTGAAATTTGGTGGGAATTGATCCCAAGCCCTTTCCATTGCTAGTGCCTTGCTCTAACCACTGAACCTCACTGAATCAATAAGGAAGAGGGAGGGAGAGAGCCCAGAGTAACGATGGCTGAGAGAGAGTGAGAGCAGACGGACAGAAAAAGGGCGTGTTGGATACCCAAGAAAAAAATGAATCTATTTGGGGCGAAGACTGTCAAAAACCATGAGAGCATGCTCCAGAAGTAAGGATCCAGCTGCAAGGTAAAAGCTACTCATCACAGTTCAGTGAATGAGGCTTGGCCAGACATATTACATATCTTAGACCACCATTCTACCCGTTCTATTATTATCTCTCCCATTTTTATGCAGATTGCCCTCAAGGTATTATCCATATTTGAATGTTGAAGTCTTTTGCTTCAATCCTGTCACCACAATGTCTCAGTGATGTATCCTATACAGAACTGAATCAGCAGGCTATGTAAATCTGTGGAGGTTATCAGTGTATTGTTAATATAAGTGTATAAGTGTCTGGATTACTGTGATATGTTTTAGACATAAAGATAATAAAAACAAAGATTTATCACACCAACTTTTGGTAAGAGTAAGTAACCTGAATCGACCAGTCACTCAACACGAAAATAATCGGCAACTCATTTCTTAATCGATTAATCGCTTTCGGTAATATTTCAAGCAAAATTGGTAATCATTCTGTGGTTTCACCCTCGCACCTGTGGGGATTGAATGTTTTTATTTTCTTGTATTATTTGTGACATGACAGTAAATACATTATTTTCAGGTTTTGGTCGGAGATCAAGCATCCTGATTATGTCATTGGGCTCTGGGAAATTATACTGAGCATTTTTTTCCCTAGCTTTGTGGAAGACTTAGGTGCGCATATTTGGCAGGGGGTTTAGGCATCCTTCCTCCGGAAAATGTTAAGTTTTTCAATAAAATAAATGCAATTTCCCTATACATTTTGAGTCCCTTTGTGGGATTTTGCATCTCTAGTCGTGTTGTGTCTCTTTTTGGTCATTTCTGTTTTCTTTGGGGTTGTTTTGGGTCTCTGTAGTCATTTGGTGTCTCTTTGTAGTCGGTTTGTGGTAGTTTTGCGTCTCTTTTTCACATCATTTTGGGCCATTCTTATCACCTTATCTGTGTCTAAAACGTTGGAAAAGCTAGAGCTGCTTAGGTGCTGCCCAGAACGGCTTGGTGCTGCACCTAAACCTTATAATGGCAGGGAAATCCCTGTTTTTATATAAAATTATTAATTTATTCATTAAGAATAATAATAAGTCGCAGCCTTAAATCATTGTGCAACAAGAGAACTGGTGCTTTAGTAGTCTCTGCTCTGTGTCCAGTACTTACCGTACATTAGCACGATGCATAATGTTGTTGAAGGCATGCTAGAGTGAACCAAGCTGGCACTGTGAGGTGAACATGAGCTAATGGTTTGGACACACAAGGGTGAAACTGCTACCAACAAGGTTCATGTTGTTGGCTTAGCGGTCCAGTATGGAGTCCACTGTGTAACATCCAAGATTGTAGCTTTGGATTGCTGTTGCGTGCCATCCTCCCTCATTCAAGGGACATTGGATTCTTGAGTCGAGCCTCTTCGGCAACACTTCCTCTCAGGCTGTGTACATATTCAGCCTCCTTCAGTTGAATTGGCAGACCCTTACCACAACCATGGCCCTAACCTCAACCTTTTCTAACATAAAGCATACAGGGCTTGTTGGGGCTGCTAAAAGGCATAGAACCAATCCGTCCTGTGGGAAATTGTCTCAGTAAACAACAGTCCCGGGAAGACCTCAAAGATACAAAAAATAAACAAACAAAACAATCTCAACTTGCTAGAAGCAACCACACAATCTAAACTCTTTTATTGTTAATTTGCCTGTTGTCTTAAATGATTCATTATGCAGCTACTTCTGTCTCATATTACAAACAAGGTGTCCATTACATTCTATGTACGGCATGCATATGCAGGCATACCAGTAAAACGTTGTGTTGCTGCTGTAATTAATATTGTTTTTAGTTTATCTGATGCGTTTGAGTGACATTTGACTCTCAGGCAGCAGTCAGGGAACTGAAATAGATTGTTGGAGGAGAAGCTTGCCGACTGTAAGTACTGACTGAGGCCATCTTAGGGCTCCTTAATGTCACTGTGTGATTTATGTAGACAAAATGTCCACCGGGAGGTGACAGAGAGAAGAAGAGGTAAGGTTGGGGGTGGGGGGCTGAAATATTAATGTATGGGAAGAGAAACGTGGAATGTGTGTTGCCGGATGTGTGAATAATTGATGAAGTTTCCCTTTTGTAAAGTGCTTGAGATGTCCCATGCTCAGTGGTCTAATGGCAGAAACATGGTATAGGGTTTTAGTTGGCCTCTACGGGGCTGTCTTTCAGAGGCAAAGGCACCAATAGTCATATGTTATAGTCATAGTCATATGCCTTTTTTTTTATAATATTAGAGGTCCCTTGACACAAAATCCGAAAAATTGGATTTACATGTGGCTTCTTTTTCACTCATGTATTTTCATAAATGTGGCAAAAAGCCCCTCCAGAGTTAATGGTTAATAATGTTTCCTTCGAGAAATAAAGGTGTTTTTAGCCTAAGGAAAGAAATAATCATAATTGAAAGTAAACAGTGGGATCATTATTGTCTCTGAACATGACTCCCCCTCTTTACATCTTTTCAAATTGGAAGAAATGGAGAAGAAAGAACAATTTTAAAGCCTGGGTTTAGTGGTGGTGGTGATGGGTGTGCTGGGGGAGTACTCACTAACTCATTTTAATCACATGCTGTCATGCCTACTTACCCACAAGTCTGCCACAGTGCCATTTTGTGTGTTAGGATTGGGTACTTAGCATACAGTAGGCCTGCTTCTAATACATGAAACCACCATTCATTCATTCACCCACTCATTCATTCATTTATTCATTCATATGCAGATAATGCAGTGACTTGCTGATAGCTGAAGTAACACTGAGATATGGTAGTGCATGTGGCTGTGGCAGTGCAGAAAGGATTACAGTCCATCATATCTGAGACTGTTAGATCCCAATATTGAATTACAGACCCTGCGGGTTCTCTGGTTCTGTTATCAATTTGCAAACGAATAATGCGGAAAGGAAAGGGATGGGAGCTGGAGTTGGGTGGGGTTAGTGGACATGTGGCTTTGGCAGGTTTTGGTGGGATGTAGGGCTGCAACAACGAATCGATAAAATTGGATTATTAAAAAAGTTGTCAACGAATTGCATTATTGATTTGTTGTGCCGTGCAACTATTACGGCACTCAGTCGCGGAGATAAAAAAAAAATTAGTCGCGCGCGGAGCAGCGCAGCGCGAAAGAAAAGAAAAAAAGAGCAGAGCAGGGTAATACAGAGAGAGACAGGAGAGACCCGTAACGTTCTGAAACACATGGCGGAGGCAGAGAAATCAGTACGACCTAAGTCATCCAAGGTGTGGGAGCATTTCACACTAAATAAATCGAAAACGTGTTAATAAGAAGATAAGCAAAAGCGACATGGCATGGCACGGGCGCACCACGCTGATGATTCAGCACCTAAAACGTAAACATGTTGGAGTCCTTGATGAGGAGAAAGGGAGTTCAACAGCAGGGTAAAGTCACTACACAATCCTACTTTTGTTCCGTTTTGAAGTGAGGAACGTAACGTCTCTCCAGTAGCTCTTCTGGTGCTGGTGTGGTGTTTACTCGTTATCCAGCTTGACAAGCATGACAAGCTAGCGTTAGCTCGTTAATAACAGTAATAAAGCAGGCAAGATTAAAGACACGTTTTTATTCACTCGCCTTTTGTGGCCCATTCATTTTTCTATCTGTTATCATGTATATATTCTGTGCTTTGTCCCGTATCAGTTATTTTTGACAAATATATGTGTGTGTGTGTGTGTTGTACTTTTTTTTATTTCATTTTAAAGTTCTTTTATAGCACTTGGGCATCTTAAGCTGTGTTTAAATGTGGTGTATAAATGAACTTAACTTGCACTTACTACAATGATGGTAATAATTTAATGAATAAGCTTCAAGCGTGTGTGTGTGTGTGTGTGTGTGTGTGTGTGTGTGTGTGTGTGTGTGTGTGTGTGTGTGTGTCTGCTCTTTGGGTTACTTACCTTTACACAACTACTAACTAAAACAACAAGTATGTAAGTATGTATTGAGTTGATGTAAATTAATGCTTTTGTTTTTTTTATCCGATTAATTGATTAATCGAAAAAATAATCGACAGATTAATCGATTCTTAAAATAATCGTTAGTTGCAGCCCTAGTGGGATGCAATGAATTTAATAACAGCCAATTTCTTTTGTCCAAGGGACTGCAAGTGGCAACACATCTGCAGTGCCATGTGTGATTTAGGTGCTATGGAGCTTGAGTCCTTCCTAATTCAGTTGGATATATGGTCCCATTTTGGAGGGATTACAGTTGTAGTGCCTGCATAAAGCCTTCATTAACCATTATAAAAAAAAGCATATTTATGGCCCTCGTACCCTTTTAAAGCAACATTTTAAAAGCTGTATCATGGGTTTTAATAGGAGAGCCCTGTAAAGGATACTCAATAATAATTCATATGGAAATACTCTGTCACTGTCTGCCACATTGTTAGTTTCAACTGTGCACTGATCCTGTTGGCATGAACATAAGCCTCCAGTTGTAAAGTATCATATAGACAGCTTTGCATCAATTCCTCCAAACCTCTCTGTATCTAAACATTGCTTTATGCATCATGGAGAGATACTGAAGTCACGACTTGAAACTGAGGTATGTGCGGCATGTGGAACATGATTTCTCACTAGCACTGCTTTGCACATAGCATCAGGGAACATGTCGAGCCTGCAAGAAAGTGTGGAGTGCGGAGGTTGCAGCAGTCGAATTGATTCACTGCAATGTGTGGCCTGCTGCCACCCCTGGTGACGGGAAATGTGCCATGGTGCCCTGGTTGAGATGGAGAGGCTTGTTTTGGAGTGTGAAGGTGGAGGTGGAGATGCAGATCAACTCTCTCTCTCTCTCTCTCTCTCTCTCTCTCTCTCTCTCTCTCTCTCTCTCTTTTTTCTCACTATCTCTGTCTCTCTCTCTCTTGCTCTCTCTCTCAATCACACAATCAATGCAATGTACAGTAATGTATCGAGGTATGGTTGCATGGAACTCACTTCCAGCTGAGATTGCTAAAGCACATAATAAAGCAAGCTTTAAAAAACAAGTAAAGCAACATCTAATGGCCTTACGCCTGTAACCGTATTTCTTAACTACATTTTGTACCTTTTATGTATAGGAATATTTATATGTATAGGAATATGTTGTAAGATTTCACTTTTGTTATTCAGTGCTTATGAATTTAGTGCAATATATAAGAGTATTTGAAGAGGAATATGTATAGCTATGTTTGCGAGAAAGAATATTGTTTGTTATACTATTCTTTTGTCTGAAAACGTCTTACCTGTTGTAAAGTATGTTTATGTTTTGTGTGGACCCCAGGAACTGTAGCTGATGTTCCGCATCAGCTAATGGGGATCCTAATCAAATCAAATCTCTCTCTCTCTCTCGCCCAAGTAGCAGTGCTTTGCCTGTGCTTCCACCCAATATAGTCCCAAATCAATATCTGCCTAGGAAATTGTCTAGTCTTAATCTGCATTGCTATTTGTACTCGTTGTGAATTTTTTATTTTTTTTTGTTGGCTCACTTTTACTCACGACATGCTAACCGGCAACAAAGGATTCCATTCACTACGCTAAACTAAGCTAGCAGCAGCGCTGCCGGACTAAGACAATGCATGCACTGAGACAAAAATGCGTTGCCCACCTATATAAATATAGAGGAGAAGGTGAATAACCCTCATCTCTTTTTTTCAGTTCCTATTTGTGGTTTTATTTTGTTCACCTGCCATCGCTGACAATATGAATAGCAGCCAATAAGAGCTCTTATCTTAGGAGTGCACAAAGATAGATACAACTATCATTCATCATTCCATATTACCTACTGTCATGACTTCCTGCAATGATTTCCCAAGGAAATTATGATAAGGAACCAAGACTATTTCTTTTTTATTATTATCAATTGTGATGGTTTTTCATGTAGGCCTCTGATATCGTTCAGTTGTCCATATTATACTGAACCTTTAAAGCTGAACCATAACGCTGTACATGCTTAGTCTTTGCTTTACATGACAATTCAATGCCTTACATAATCATGTCTGCTTACATCTTTTTGCACCTTACTGTTAATGTCAAATGGGATTGCAAATAGATTATCCAATTCATCTGTTATTTTGTAAAGCATTAAAGCAGTACATATTGGTAATCTATTGTGCCTCAAATGAAGGAATTAGCAACATTTTCTAACAATAAAATCACAAATCTTAGATCTAAAAATTAAAAAACAACTCTCTGTACTTCTTCAAAAGGCAGAAATGTATGGATTTTTCTTACCTCGGAACTTGTTTCTTCTCAGTTGTAATGGAATGTAAATCCCCATGTATTGTCTTCCCACTACATGTTTTAAGCATGACAACTGCTTTAACACTGTTTCAGATAGTGTCCTGAAAAGTAAAAACACATCCCTTCAGAATGGGGCTCTTTCAGAACTGCTTATGTTGAGACTCCTAAGAAAAGCTAACCTAGACAATGAGGTCCAAATTAACTGAATGATTTTTTATGAATTGTTTTCGTACATGGAGGACATTTTATGTTGATAAAGCTGCCTTGGTAACATGCTCTTCTCCCCACCCTTAAAAGTCTATTAAGAGTCTGCAGAATATTCAACATCCTGCTGCTACTGTAGTCTTCTGATCAAAACTAAAAAGAGAGAGCCTATCATGCAAGTGGAGTGATGAGCTATTTTAACATAGCACTGGCTATGAAGAACATTGGCTCCATGTATCATTAGGACCTAACTTTAAAGTACTTTTGATTGGACTTAAAGTTCTTAGTGGCTAAGGGCCGGCCTACACTGTAGATCCTGTCTTGTTTTGTGTTTAGTTCATGATCAGTCTGATCCTCCGCTGTTGTTAGATGTTGAGAAGTAATAGAAGAAAATTGGAGCTTTCTGAAACTCGGCTCCCAAACTGTGGAATACCATTCCCATGGATAATAGGGAGGCAACTTCAGTTAGACAGTTTAAAAGACGTTTATTTCAGTTGGCTTTTAAGTATTCATTTAACTTGTGCATATCTCCGCACATCATTTTAGTATTGTCCTACTTTAACTCACATTATTTTCATGTACTGTTGGGTGCTATGTGTAAATATAATGTAATTATATG
The DNA here is from genome assembly GCA_023566125.1 of Zingel zingel. Lineage (NCBI taxonomy): Eukaryota > Metazoa > Chordata > Actinopteri > Perciformes > Percidae > Zingel > Zingel zingel. The sequence goes on from CM042334.1 coordinate 13,012,756, forward strand.
AGGAATACAGATTTTGGGTTTTTTTTAAATATTTGTGTGCTCAATTAAATAGAAAGAGAAAGAAAGGTGGCCTAATAATCCTTGTGAAGTTGCAGCAAATGTCATTCAAACACGGTGTCAAAAGCCCCAGGTGTGCTGATCATAGCATTGATGAGTAGTGAGAAAGGGAGCCCGAGTGAAGAGGGAGATGGAGACAGGGATTGACTACGGTCCTCTCATGTTATTTTCCTGGGGGCGCACACAGCTTGTCTCATGCGGTAATCCATGCATGGTAAAACCTTATCCATGGGGATAATGTCAACTCACTCCCGAAGATAACAAGACAAAAGCCCTTGCTTAGCGCTCACTCCAGAGTGTGTTTCATATTCCCCTAATCTGCTATCTTACATGGCTGTGTTCTATGGAATTGTTGCCCGAGCTTGCCGATTACCACAACACACACACACACACACACACACACACACACACACACACACACACACACACACACACACACACACACACACACACACACTTTGGACTGTGTAGCTTTGTACAGGTTTTTGTTATCAACAAAGATAGTGGACAGAAATTACATTTATTTTATTTGATCTACGTCAAGCACCCTTTTCTGTTTAAGTAAACATAATTGTGAATATATAATCTATCAATTAATTTTATTTGTCACATAAAATCATACCAGGTACAATTCCAGTAAAATTCTATAGTGTGGTGGCAGCATGGGAACAGTGTGTAGTCAGTATTAAAGCTTGCCAGTAGTGAATATTATTTTAGCCTCAGATTTAAGTGTACCAGATGTTTTTATTGCTCATGGCACTCATGGATGTTTGATTACTCATGGCGAGTTGATTGAGCTTGTGCAAGTGTAGAGTTACTGTACATAGCCTGCTGTGCTTCTAAGTTAAATGGAGGAGCCAGTTGTCAATTATCGTTGTGTAAAAATGTGAGTGCGACACACCTGTTTGATGTGTACTGTGTGTGTGTGTGTGTGTGTGTGTGTGTGTGTACAGCATTTATACAGTAGCATAGTGTAAGGATCAAAAGATTATAAAAAGGACATTTGGCAGTGTGGTTCATGCTCAAAGTGGCCTAAGAGAACCAAGGTTTAAGAGCACTGAATCTTCACGAGATTGCAAGAACATCTATCACATTCACACCCAACACGTCAGACAACTCAGTGAATTATATATTGAAAGTTCCCTCCAGGATCCAGGCAGAGACATCTTTCTCTCCGTCTCTCCCCTTCCATCTGATGTGCTGCATTGAATCATTGATAGGACATCCACAACAACAGTGCTCCTCCCTATAAAACACCTGTCACAGACAGCCTGAAAGGAATACAACCAGAGTGAGATGTGGAATCTGTTTTGATCTTTTTAATAGTGAGCTTTGCAGCAAAATGATGCATATTGGGTATAGGGATGCACCGATCCGACTATTTCAGTCTTGACGCTGATACCTGGACTTTAGGTATCGGCCGCTCCTGACTAATGATGCGATACCAGTGTTTAATTAATAAGCAGTTTGAATCCGTATCGGACCGATATCTAACAGTATGGGTTTGGTGAATCCCTAATATTGAGCCTTGTATAAAAATATTGGTGACGTTATGCTGTTTACTGCCGTACCTGATTTATCACCTAATATTTTTGTCCAATAACCAATAAAAACTAGCAACAAAAATTCTTATTATTGTGATTTCATGAAAGAACACTGTCAGGTGAGTGACATGGCTTTTTATATTCCAGTGTGTCTCCTGTTATGTACCTATACTTTCTGAGGTAATGGGAACACCAAACCCTATTATCTATTTTCCATGATTGCTATCAGTGGAACGGAATGAAGGCTTTGGTGCAAACGAGACACTGCCGTTGTCAGCACTAGCATGCACTCCTCTTTCAGTCATCAAGTATACTCTTTGATCCCAGCTGGAGTTACGGATGCTTCAGGGATATGATGGAATATTTTATTGCACTTGTAGGGAAAGCAATTGGTGGGGCTGCCTCAGTCCATCGGTTTCACCCTCTTCCCTTCATAGTAACTAAAGCTATAAAGCCTCAACTTCCTACCCAAGTGACTATTTTGCATTTTGTTACTCCTTAACTGTCTGTTCTACAAAAGGACTGCACTCCCTCTGAGTTTTCCGAGTGTAAGGGTGGTATGGGACAGGCGGGGTTGAGGATGGAGGGGGGAGTGGGGTTAGTAAAGATGAGTCAGACACTCCAGCCAGAAAAAAGTCTGTGGCATTACAGAGAATAATGAAGATAAATATGAGATTGTGTATTGGGAAGATTGGAGGATCAGTGTGTAAGATCAATGTATGGAAGGAAGTTAAGATAGATAAAGGTAAGGCCAGACACATTTCCTCTTTCTCAGAAATGGAAACCAGCTTGATTAAAGGAACCCACATTTCTCTGAGTGGCCACATCAAGGCTTGATCAGATAAGATGGGTTCCTTTTTCGCAGAGGGTTTGGGAGAGTTTTAAGTTGTTGGATTTTGGATGACAAACAGCAGCATCCCTCAACACAACCATTGTATGCTTTTTGAAGCATTCAGCCAAAGCCTGTGGGTTTAATTTAAAGTTTGCACGTCATTCAACACAATTCACTTTTAACACATGTTCTATCCATTTGCACTCACTAGTGTACATCTAAAGCAAAGCATGCAGTGTTATACTATGTAATAATAAGCAAGCCAGTGCTTTTGTGATGGATCACATCCAGGGCAACTCCATCAAACACTGGGCATAAGTCAAAAAATAGACCTGCTCTTTTTCTTTGGTAATCCACATCAGCTGGTGTGTGTGTGTGTGTGTGTGCATAATTGATGGATATCATGTGTGTCCCCACGTTCATGTGTGTATGTGGGGAGACAGAGAGAGCAGATAGCAAGGCCAGATGGGTCCAGCTGTGGATCTGGTGGCCTAGATAAAGGCTTGATGGGTGCCACCACCTTCATTAAGTGCCAGCAGAACATTTAAAATAGGTGTTAAAAGCTTGAAGGCTTTGATGGACCCAACATCCAGCCGAGAGAGTGCTCATTGGCTCATCATAGCTTTTAAATAAAGTCTATAATGAAGAATGTTAAAAATTGACCAATGCACTGTGTCTATTTAGCAGAGGTGGGAGTATGTCACATATGTGCAAGTCACCAGCAAGTCTCAAGTCTTAACCTTCAAGTCGCAAGCAAGTCTCAAGTCACTGTGGTGAGACTCAAGCAAGTCAAGTCGAGTCCCTGCTATAGGTCAAGCAAGTCACAAGTCAAGTCATACAAAATTCTTAGATCTACCCCAGTTTTTACATTCATAATCAGTTTAAAAAGACATTTGTCGTCATGAAAAGTCTTGTTTTATTTTTAATATTGCAACAAAACTGTTGCAGCAAAAACTTCATTACAGAGACATATATCCAATGTGGTGCTAGGTTTACATCAAGCTAGCTGAGCTCCGCGGAGATTGGCTCACATTAGGCAGCGGTGGTTTCTTCTCGCGTCTAACCACCACTGCCCATCGCTCGACCAGTCGAACCACAAATGCCGTGCAACCAGTAACATAGCTCAAGCACGGCGTTCGTGGTTCGACTGGTCATGACTGTTTTCCCAAGATGGCACCTGCCTGTATACGCAAACTGTACTGTCTTCATAAACTATATTTTTAATAAACTGTCTGTAAACTTACAAAGTTCTCAATGCTTTGGTTTACATGTAGGGACCCTCATTATGCTACCATGGAAGTGTGGTGCTATTTTGAGCCTTGTTAGTGGTATAGAAATAGAGATTTCTTTTTACTTTACCAGTGCCCTGACTACTAGCGTTACAAGCTAATTAGCGGTTGGCGCTAAAACTGGGCACATTCGATTAGCATGAAAACATATCCCAGAGAACGGTTGACTTGGTACCCATGACTTATTAACCCCTAGCTTCATTTTGCGCCGGAATTGTCCTTTAAAATTGCCATTACAACTTTGATGTTTCAATCAGGAAACTGTATTGACATACTTCTATTTAACCTGAGCTGAAACCATTAACCATTATTTTTTCAATTAATAATTCATTAAATGTCAAAAATAGTAAAAATGTCGTTATGGCTATCGACTAATTAATTACTCAACTAACCATTATCTCTAAATAATATGAAAAGTCTTGAATAAATTGGTTCATCGTCAAAAACTGTCTGTCCATTTTCTGTCAGTCAACAAATAGATTAACCGACTAATCATTTCTTAACTCTTAGTTTTCAATATGTGGGAAAATATAGAAAAGTAGCCATTTCTTTGTTTTCAAATGTATCCAGACAGTGCTTGCAGCCTGTAGTGGCCATTTCAGAAAACCTCCAGCATACAGCCCACTCCCACACAAACACTTAAATGGCCATTATGAAAGGAGAGGTGGAGAGCCGGTGCTGGCCTGTAGAGAAGGAGGAGGTGAGGTAGCCAGCGTCTGTCCTTTTCCAGGGAACTGTAGGACAGAGAGAGCCTTCACCAGCACCCCAGGGAGAGGGAAGACAGATTAATCCAGAGGCTTTAATATTTCAGATGGAAACCTATTACTGCTCTCTTGCTCTTTCTTCTCTCCCTCTCTGGGCTTTGCTTTCTCCTGTTCTCTTCTTATGTCTTTCTCTCTGGCTTGAAGCATGAATGTGTTTCGCTGAGGGGTAGATTTCCCCATCCAAAGCTTCTCTGTCTACTCATTGTGACAAGAAGAGGTATATCAGCATGAGACAAATCTAAATAAACAGTGGAGTGTGTGTTTTTGTGTTTGTGGGGGCCTCATCTGTCTGTCCATCTGTACACTTGCACTGATAGCTCTTGAGCTTGCAACCAACCCTTGCTGTCTATTCTTTGTTAGTAGGGCTAGGCAATGTGGTCAAAATCTTTTATTCTAATATTTGTATATTTCATATCTTGAGAATGATATATATCATGACATAGCAATGTGTTCTGGTAATTCAATAAATAGTCTATATGAAATAACCACACGGTAAAGCCTATTTTTGTATTCTCCTGTGTAAATTAAATACTTGACAAATGAAAAGTACTGAATATTTCTTTTTTTTAATTAATAACATTAGTGCAAAATAAACATAACGTAAGGATCAGAATGTAAATCGTCTTCCAAATTACATAAATATTGCCTAATGCAGTTTGGCCGCTGTTTTTTTGACAAAATATATACAATATGTATACATAACATGTTTATATTGTTTTGACGATACATATCGTCATATCGCACACTCCAACATGATATATCTATATATTTTCTTGGATTCAGTTCTGTCTACTTAAGTCTGTCATGAAAACCTCTTTGACGATCATCACACACCTCACAGCCACTTTCTCCAAACGTCAGACAAATCCATTGTGATCACATTTTTTATCTGATCCTGTGACATCTATCCTGGCTTAAGAACAAAGATTCAACAAATACTGTAATATATTACAGCATGCACAGGTTCCCAACATGTCTGCTGGCAAGAAAATCCAACCTAAGAAGATTAGAACAGACAATTCTAATCTTGTGGACTATGAACCAGAGTTCTCGAGAACGATGGAAAACATGTAGTTGCCTTATTTAAAGTGACTATATGTTACTTTTAAATGTTTCTGAAACTGTGTAATTTTTTATCTGATGATCATAAATGACCTGTAACAGCAAACGAGACTAACAGTAAAAAGAATGCTATTTTTATATAGTTTTTATTAATGCCTCTGCCTGGGTCTGATTTTTCCCACAAAGTCACAAAATGATTTACGGCAGGTAGACAGCACTACAGAGCATACATTCTGAGGGTCACCGATTTTGGCGTAACACCGGAAAAGCCTGTGTTAGTTAGTATGCAGGTAAAGGTAGAAGGAGATTTCTTTATATAAGCCTAATTGTATTTTAATTTTATTTTAGAAATTATATGTTGTAGTTGTGGCTGATACTGGGGCAGGGCCCAGAAAAAAAGGAAATGAATCAAAGAACAACTAAAAGCTAAAAGGGAAAGTCTACGTACGAAACCCGGGGAACACTTGGTCGGGGTTTTAACAGATGGAGACAACGGGATTGTAAATGATTCAAACCCGACATTGAATTGGCCCTCAGGTATATAATATGTCTATTTCATTCATAAAATAACTTTAGATTGTGCGATGTGGTTGTACGTCAGTAGCCGACATTAAGTTACGTCCCCCTTCCATTTAGCGTGGATGTTTTGTTCCTTGTAGTCTGTGTTTTGTGTTGGCCTACTAGTTTCTTTCCCCTTACTTCTACTTGTGTCAAACGTCTGTGGGTTTCATGAAATGCGCTATATAAATCTAAGTTAATCTATGTTGGTTGCTGCAACAAACTCTTAATGCTTTGGCTAGTGACACAGTGACAACGTTACCCGGTTTAGCTCATGATACATCCAAAGTAGTAGTTACCGTATGCAACAATTGAAATGCAACGATGCATCTGTAACGTACTGTATTCTCTTATTGTAAATTAATGATTTTCTGTCAGAGCAAATATTAATTGCGACTCTATAACCTCCCGGTAACGCTAACTCAGTAATACAATGGGCAATACAGCACCGTAAAGAAAATACCCTTACGACAGTAAGTGTAGTAAAAGTACTACCGCTATTGTCCAAAGCGGCCGCTATAATCAACACAAACTGAAAGTTACGTATAGCAACTTTAATGAAAGTATAATGTTCATAGATACTCAAACACTCAAGTTGTTCTCTGTTACAGTTTTGTCAAAAACTGATCCTGCAAAAAGGAAAGATAGCTGTCTTTTTTGTGATGGTTTTGTAGTGGAAAAAGAATAGCGTGCAACATGACGAATGTGGCCACTAAGCACTGTTACTGAAGGCTTGGTTTGATGTACCTGATTAATCCATGTTGAGCTATTGCAATAGAACATATCAGCTGGGTGGATGCACACAGGTTGGAACCCAGCTTCTCTATTTTAAATACAATCTCAATTCAACTCCACTGTATCCCATTCAACAGCCATCCATTACCTTGCTACATGTGCATGTCAGGGTCACCGCTACTCTGCAGGGAAATGTATTCCCTGCAGGAAATGTATTCCCTGCAGAGTATCTTGGGTCAGACCCTGGGTCTCCTCCCAGGTACTGTACTCCTCCTGGCTCAGTAAACCTCCATAGGGAGATCTTACAGGTACCCAAGCCACCCCTACTTCTCCAGTGTTTTTTCAATCAGGAGATTTTGCTGGCAGGTTCATTTTGTGCTTGTTTCTTTTCTTTTCTTCTCATGGTATTCAGTTGATGCGTACCATTTAAGATGCCATTCTTCATCTTCATCTCTGCTCTTGAGGCCTGAAGCTGTTTGTGGGGGAATGAAGTTATGTTCCTCTCTCTTCCTCCCTCGCTTCCAGAGCTGCACATGTCAAACACACAAAAGCAGACACACCTTCCAGTCACACAGGAAGACCCATGCTCACACCCTCATTACACACTCCCTCTCACACATGCAAGACAAAACACAAGTTAACTCTCTCTTTCTCTCTCTCTCTCTCTCTCTCTCTCTCTCTCTCTCTCTCTCTCTCTCTCTCTCTCTCTCTCTCTCTCTCTCTCTCTCACACACGCACACGTATACACACACACCACCCTACAATTCATCTCCCAAAAGGTCTCCTCTCACTGTCCAAGTGCTGATACGTTTGACACATACCCTCCCCCTTGTTTCCCCTATTTCTTTTCTCTCCTTTCTGCGTTCCCAATATCACTTTTTTTCTTTCACTCCCTCCCTTAAGACCTGCGAGCGCGCACGCTCACGCACACACACACACACACACACACACACACACACACACACACACACACACACACACACACACACACACTAATCTGTGATACCAAGTCAGAAATCTTATACTGATATTTAATATAATTATATGTCCTTAGTGTGAGGTGCAATCTTACTGTAATTGCCAATGGTTAAGATTCAGAGTGTCTGTAAAGTGGGTTCAGATTGGTAAACAGATACTATATGCCAGATGCTCAGCTATTTGGTGCTTTAAATGTGAAGGTAGTAAAATGTTAATGGTAACTGCCAGTGTTTTCTACAATGCAGATACTGTATACACTGTAATCAATAGCTTTATGGTATGTATCCATCTACAATAGAATCCTGTCTAATCTTAAGATAGTTACTTTGATAAAATGATACCTTTGAATATAATTCCCAAAGGGAGAACACTACTGTGGTTCTGTGTCAGGTACAGAAGTGTCAAACAGACTCAGGTGTGCATCACTGGAGAAATATTCCCACTCATAGGTTAAAATTAAATCACTATCACCATAAAAAAATACATTTGCTGTTTTTCTCCATTTATATAAATGCAAATTAACTATCTTAAATTATTAGTTGAACAAAATGAGCATTTTGAAAATATAACCTTACTTTCTAGCATTTTATAGACTAAGTGAATGGTCAAGTAATAAAAAACAAAAAACCTTAGTCGCAGCCCCAATCATTATATCACATATTCATTTAATTTAATGGTCGACAAGCGTTACAACCTAACAAATACAAATTTACAAAAAATAAATGCACACAGAAAAGTCCTCCAAAGAAAAGATGTTTAATTTGTAACTGTCTTTTTTTATCTGACTGACAGGATGATATAATTTTTCATTACCTCCTAAAACCGCTGCAAATCAGTGAATACATGTTTTATGAAACAAACAAGTCAGATATAGAAAATAGGAATCAAATATAGAAAAACAAAAAACAAAGATCTTGGACAGCACAGACAGAAAGGGATATATTTTAAGAATCGTATGGTGGCTGAACCACCATAATTATAAAAAATGTTTTGGGGGAGGAGGCGAGTGATTTTCAAAGTCCTTTTTTCCGGATGTTATCATTGTTGTAATAGCTTTTAGCTTTTGCCACCATTCCTCTTGTGCTACTGTTTAAACTTCTACTTCTTCCTGCTATTTACTGTATATTTTTTGTTGTTGTGTTGTTTTGGTCTTTTGGTGTGGACAATATCCTCTTTCATGCTGCTGCCATAGCTGCTCCTTTTGACACAGCATTAGTAACAGAACCGCTGCTAAACAGCCTTAACTTGCTCTCCCCTATCGAAAATAAAGTTGGTCTGTCCAGTCCAGGAGCTGTCCAGTGCTGAAAGTGGCAGCTACAGCACTGAGCTTTTAGAGGTCAACAAGAGTCTGCAGCAGACAGGGTGCAACAGGAACACCATGTTGAGGGCCAGAGACACACTGAGAGCAGCTGGCCTGGAAAGAGAGGGGAGAGCAAGAGGTGAAACCAGAAACGGAGAGAAATGTTAGGGTAGAGGGATGGAGGACAAAATGGGGAATGGAGCAATGAGAGTATCATTCTCAGTTACACTGTTTCACATGGTGGAGCCCCTCTTTAAAAGGCCAATTACTCTGTAATAGTCCTAGACTGACTAGGTGATTTCTCACTGTGCTGAGTGGAATGGCAGAGCAGGAGTGGAGTCAGTCCAGTGGAGAAACCCAATCATCATTGCACTGGAGTGAAGGGAGTCGAGGGACACACACGTGTGTGTGTGTGTGTGTGTGTGTGTGTGTGTGTGTGTGTGTGTGTGTGTGTGTGTGTGTGTGTTTGTGGGTGGGTGGGTGGGTGTGCATGAACAGTTTGTGTGCATAATTGTCACTATTCCACTGAATTCATTATTGAATGTGACCTTCAAGCACTGCTAGCATACTTCAATAGAGCCAAAATGTTGTGTATGTGTGCACTTACATGGCTGTTTATGAAAGAACCCTCACAAGGGATACATTGTATTTACTGTACTATACTGTACCTCTTAATACAGAAAACTGCAAGACGATACCAGAGGCTGAATTTACTTTCAGATAACATTGTATTGAATATATTTTTCTATACATCATGCCGTTTTAGTTTCTGTATTACAGTAAATTGATTTAAACAAAGACAGATTTAAAGAGTCGAAGTACAAGTTTAGCAAGGCAGTGAAGGAGGCTAAACGACAGTACTCTGAGAAGCTCCAACGCCAGTTTTCAGCTAACGACTCTGTGACTGTCTGGAAAAGACTTAGACAGATCACCACCTATAAGCCTAAAACCCCCCACTCCTTCAATGACCGACACCTAGCCAACGACCTGAACGAGTTCTACTGTCGATTTGAAAGACAAAAGGACAGTCCTGACACCATCCCCCACGACACCTCCCTACAGTTACAGCCACTTTGCATCACCTCCACCTCCCCCACCTCAGCAGGGTCCTGGGCCTCCCCACCAATGCCCTCCTTAAAGGTCCCCCCCTCCACCCCCCCACCCACCTCATTGACGACTCTCTCCATCCACGAGAGGGACGTCAACAGACTCTTTAGGAGACAGAACCCCAGGAAAGCTGCTGGACCGGATGCTGTCTCCCCATCAAGCTTGAAGCACTGCGCTGATCAGCTGTGTCCAGTGTTCACAGACATTTTTAACACCTCACTGGAGACATGCCACGTGCCAGCCTGCTTCAGGACCTCAACCATAATCTCTGTCCCCAAGAAGCCAAGGACCACAGGACTTAGGCCACATCCACACGTACCAAAACAATCTTTTTTTTTTTACCCGTCTTCCCTGAATTCGTTTCAACATTTTTTTCATCCACACGTATCCGGTTATAAATGACTCAACGCGCTACTTCATATTCCAGGCCTATAGGCGGCGCTGTTTCTGCTAGCTACAGAAATTCACCAAAACATGGAGAAGAAGAGTTAACTTCCCATCATAACATGACTAGCTAGACTAATGGCGTTTTTCCATTACATGGTACCTGCTCGACTCGCCTCGACTCTACTCGCCTCAACTCGACTCGACACACTGTGCGTCCGTTTTCCATTGCAGATTTTAGTACCGCCTCAGCGTGGCTGGTCGTCTTATATGCCGGCTCAACGCACACACCAGCGCACAAGTATAAACATCAGGCCACTTGAGCATGTTTTACAGTTCTGTGGAGGCTCCACGCAGAGCTTTCGCCGTAGCCTATGTAAGTGGCCTGATGTTTATACTTGTGCGCTGGTGTGTGCGTCGAGCCGGCCATGTGTGTGTGTACGTAGGCTACGGCGAAAGCTCTGCATGGAGTCTCTGCAGGACTGTAAACAAGCGGCGCCGCAGTAAACTGCCGTGACCTAACGCGACACACACACAGAATGTCGAAGGTGTGTTGTTGTTGCCACAGCCAGAAAACACATTTTGTTTCAAATGAAGCTGGAGGCAGCAAAAAAAAACACAGCTGGCTAAACTATTTAAAAATAGCGGGTTTGTTCAGGACACCCCCGTCTGTCGCTTTCACTTCACCTTTTCGGCTCGCCTCAGCTCGCTTGGAACCTCGACGGAGGTGGTACTAAAAAAAGTACCTGTTAGCAGGTACCAGGTACTTTTTTTCGTAATGGAAAACCAAAAAAGGCGAGTAGAGTCGCGGCGAGTCGAGCAGGTACCATGTAATGGAAAAGCACCATAACGTTCTCTTAATACATCCATGGACTATAATAACTTTCACCACTCCTCATTTTATAAAGGCCTTTGCAAGGAAACATGTCTTTGTTTACATTGTATAATGTGCTGTTGGATTTCTTTTTATTTTGCAATTCTGTCTGCCATCGTACATGATTGCAGCGCGCTAACGTTAGCTCTGCTAACTAGCTAAAATCGGCAGTCAAACAATCATCAATGATCCAATGTCTTTTTGATAATCTACACGTTTTTCTTGCAGTAGCTTTTCTACAATAAGCCGTGGTAAAAGTTACTATAATCCGTTCAAGGAGTTGATAAGCAGACAGATTAGCTAGCTAGCTTTCACTTTATAAACAGCTAGCTAGCTAACCATAGCAGCTAACGTTAATGTTACTTTGCTGCTCTAGCGGTCAGCTACATAACGTTAGCAATATATCTTGTGTAGAATCCAGGACTGGCAGAGCCAAGGGAAGTGGCAGGGAGCAGAGACAACTATTTAGCTAGATGAAGTGAGCTGGCTTGACCATTGAGATGGGATATGCTCGCTAGCTTGACCGCAGTCGTGTGTGGCCTTGCACTAGTGCGGGGGTGAGAGGTCGAGGGGTGTGGCGATGACATCATCAATACGATAAAAAGCCGGCTTCACCATCCAGACGAAGCCAAAAGGGAGCCGTTTTCGATTTTTTCACCCTGGTACCCGGTTTCAAAAAGTGCGTTTTCAGGCAATGCGTTTACTGGATCCGTGTGGACGAGAGGCCCAAACGATGCTAAAAATGTGCGTTTGCACCAAAAATCGTCTCCGTGTGGACGGCCCCTTAATGACTTCAGACCCTTCACCCTGACCTCTGTGGTTATGAAGTCCTTTGTGCGCCTTGTGCTTTCACACCTCAAAGACATCACCGACCCCCTCCTGGATCCCCTGCAGTTTGCCTACAGAGACAACAGGTCTGTAGACGATGCAGTCAACCTGGCCCTCCACTACATCCTCCGGCACCTGGACTCCGCAGGAACCTACACCAGGATCCTGTCTGTGGACTTCAGCTCTGCCTTTAACACCATCATCCCGGCTCTGCTCCAGGAGAAACTCTCCCAGCTAGGCGTGCCTGACTCCACCTGCAGGTGGGTCACTGACTTCCTGTCTGACAGGAAGCAGCATGTGAAGCTGGGGAAACACGTCTCCGACTCACAGACCATCAGCACCGGATCGCCCCAGGGCTGTGTTCTTTCCCCCCTGCTCTTCTCCCTGTACACCAACAGCTGCACCTCCAGTCACCAGTCCGTCAAGCTTCTGAAGATTGCGGACGACACCTCCCTCATCGGACTCATCTCTGATGGTGATGAGTCCGCCTACAGGTGGGAGGCTGACCACCTGGTGACCTGGTGCAAGCAAAACAATCTAGAGCTCAACGCTCTAAAGACAGTGGAGCTGGATGAGGACTTCAGGAAGAACCCAGCCCCACATGCCCCCATCACCCTCTGTGGCTCCACAATTGACACTGTGGAGTCTTTCCGCTTCCTGGGAACTACCATCTCCCAAGATCTCAAGTGGGAGCTGAACATCAGCTACCTCATCAAGAAAGCACAACAGAGGATGTACTTCCTGCGGCAGCTGAAGAAATTCAACCTGCCAAAGACAATGATGGTGCACTTCTACACAGTCATCATCAAGTCCATCCTCACATCGTCCATCACCATCTGCTACGCTGCTGCCACTGCCAAGGACAAGGGCAGACTGCATCGTGTCATTCGGTCTGCAGAGAAGGTGATTTGCTGCAATCTGCCGTCGCTCCAGGACCTATACGCCACCAGGACTCTGAAGCGTGCTGGAAAGATTGTGGCCGACCCCTCCCACCCCAGACACAAACTCTTTGAGACACTCCCCTCTGGCAGGAGGCTGAGGTCCATCAGGACCAAAACCTCACGTCACGAGAACAGCTTTTTCCCCTCCGCCACTAGTCTTATTAACAAGGCCCGGAAACCACCCTGACACTCCACCCCTGGCTCTTAATGCCACTGTTCTCTCTCTGCTGTAATGCTCTTTGCTCTTTATTTTTTCTTTATATCTTTATTTATTATTTATTTTTAATTGAATACATACTGTGTACATATACTTATACTTATATTGTTTATACCTATACTTATATTGTTTAATATTCCATCTAGAGAATGTGTGACGTGCACCAACAACACCAAAACAAATTCCTTGTATGTGATAAAAAACGTACTTGGCAATAAAACCCTTTCTGATTCTGATTCTAATTGCAAGTTAATTCAATTGATTGCTACCTTTACTACCTAAATCCCCTTTATGTCTTTGTATGCCTCTTATTTATTTCTAGCCTTTTTTTCCCCTTTTCCTGCTGTCATTCATATCCAACACGGTGGTGCTGTGGGCTTAACACAGAAAGTATTCCATAGTAATTACTTGCTTATAATTTTGGTGATGTAGGGATATAAGCTTGTTTCAGTGTGGCACTCACGTCCCTTTGGATAAAGAAACATCAGGTACGCCTAAAGTATAAATGGACAGCACTGAGAGGATTGTAGCTGCTACACAATTCAGCAGTAAGCCATCCTAACAATGAAAAGATTATAGTCACATAACATGTAAGCTAATGATCTCTCCGCTGGCTACATTATGAATTGCATCACCAATTGAAAGGCAATTTCAATGTTGTTTCAGAATGGTTAGAAATTAATCAGGAAAGGGCAGTAGCTTAGTGGCATTGCCTGTCTGATGTAAGTTGTAAGCGCAACTTTAGTTCTAATAGATATAACAAATATTTTTGATTTTTTTCTAAAGAGAGATTGGTTTTATGCCACCATTCATTGATAGAAAATATGAATGAATGAATGTGTGATTTCGGAGAATTGGAAAGTGAGGTCCATTTTACGAAAATATGTTGATTTAAGAATGTCAATTTTCCATGAAATGAAATGGCTCAACAAAACCCTTAAATATTCTGGTATATAGATAGATACATTGGAGTGCTCGTTTAATTTTGACCTGTTTAAGTTTTCTGTGTTTCATATGCCTGGAAGAGAAGACAAGGCCTACTTAATTAGTCTTTACTCAATTTCTCCAGTATTATAAAGTATATAGTCTTGTATTGCCAGACCTATCTCTACAGTGCTATGTCAGCGTTGGAGTATGGTCTTGCTGCTCCACCTATCTATTCTGGGACAGAAGAAAAAACACTCTGGATTTGTATTTCTTAAAAACCAATCATAATCGTCCTTGGAAGCACTAAGCCCCGATAGCGGGAGGGGAGGGACATCCTGCGTGTCGGATGTCATGCTTTATCCCAGCAATGTACATCCGTTGAGACAGACTGTATAGTATATCAATCTTTTTTTCCCAATGATTTTTGAATAGATCTGATTGGGAAAGTTGTATGAATATGTTTTCTTATTTTAGATTTTAATTTTTTGTTGTAGTTTGAAAATATATACACCACTCAACCACACTTTGACTTACATTCATTTGGGTATAGTTGTATGAAAGACAAAAAAAATATTTATTGAGTAACTCGTAAAAAAGTAGAGAATATACTGACTTCCTGTCAGTATGTTTTCAGGATCAATAGATTACAAAAATAAAAAGAAAATCTCAATTTGTGATTAAGCACCACTCATGTCAATGTGACAGTGATGTCAGTAAATGAAAGCAAACATATTTCAGATGTTTGAGAAAATATTATGGACTACATCATGAAACGGCCAGTTAGGAAGGTGCAGTGAACTTACATATGCTCTGGAGTCAAAGGAGCAATCTGGCAGTGTGTCAGTGTCTGTCAAGTCTCAAATCAAAAGACGTAGAGCATCACAGATGAGCACAGCCCATCAGGAGAGGGACCTCTAGTAGCCGCTGCTCATCTCTTAAGATATCACATATTTAAAACATTAGACTCTTCATCTTATACACTGTTTGTCACAATCGATGGACAGCTGTCATGAAGGAGATGGCGCAGCATACATAAATAAATTAACATGGGCTTCTTACTTTTTGACAGGCTTGATTTTCAAACATCAAAACTGTCAGAACCTAATCTAATTTGATGGTTTCTGTAAAATAAACTAGGGCATGCTCAAAGCGCAAGGCAGAGAATTCCCTGCCCTCCCAGACTAGGTACTCCTCTGTGGTTCTCTTTAAAAGCCAACTTACCACAAGCTAATGGTTGCGTATGAATGTTTAAACACATATGGATGGGATCAAAGATGTGCGTGACAGTACCCATACCTTCCCTTGTGGCCTTTGCTGGCCCCGACTAAAGATCCTTGAGTGAAGTCATGCTGAAAGGACCAGATGACACTGCTGCTGTTGCTGTATTAGTGTGTGTGTGTGTGTGTGTGTGTGTGTGTGTGTTTGTGTGTGTGTGTGTGTGTGTGTGTGTGTATACTCACAAGGGGAGTGTAGAGAGGTACGATGATGGTGGAGGAGAAGCTGTTTTCACACCCAACAACCTGCCAAGATTGTGATATAAAATGATACAAATGCCCTGCATGTGGAGAGATACGGTGGGTCGGCTGCTAGTCCAAGATTGAGAGAGGTTAGGGCTGCAAAAATCTTTGCTTAGTTATTATAAAATTCACTGTCCTACTGTGCACCGGCTATTCACTTTTTTGTCTTATTTTGCTAATGTACAAATACAAAATATATCGTTTGACTAATACATTCCTTTAGCGCTGCAAAGATTAATTGAGTAATCAATTAGTTGTCAATTATTAAATTAATCGGCAACTATTTTGGTAATCGATTAATCGGTTTGATTAATTTTTTATAAAAAATAAATAAAATGAAACATTCTCTGAATCCAGCACCTTAAAATGTGAATATTTTGTAGTTTCTTCTCTCCTC
Organism: Zingel zingel; assembly: GCA_023566125.1. NCBI lineage: Eukaryota > Metazoa > Chordata > Actinopteri > Perciformes > Percidae > Zingel > Zingel zingel. Next base: position 13,029,067 of record CM042334.1, read on the forward strand.
TATGACAGAACTGAATATCTTTGAGTTGTGGACATAGAGCTGGGCGATATGGAGAAAATCAAATATCCCAATATTTTTTACCAAATACCTCGATATTGATATTGTGGCGATATTGTAGGGTTGACAATTGGTGCTTTCACAAAATATGCACACAATGAGATTTTTGATAAATAATCATCAGTTATGTTGATATAATAACTATGTGGGTAAAGGCAAATATGTGGGTAAAGGCACATAATGGAACAGCTAGAACAGTCTGGTGGGTTCAGAAAATTACATAACTCTACTGTAATGCAGCCTTTAAAACCAGGAAAAGACAACACTTGTCATATAAGGATATTACGATATCCTAAATTTAAGGCGATAGCTAGCCTCATATATTGGTATTGATATAATATCAATATATTGCCCAGCCCTATGTGGAGAAAACAATATGTTTGATGACATCATCTTGGGTTTTGGAAAACACTTTTTTGACTTGTTTTTAGACCAAACAACTAAGTTAATTGAGAAAATAATCATCCCTTTTCTATTTCTTTTTTTTTATTAATCAGGCATGTGCAATAGTGGACGTGCGCTTGGTGTGACCTTGTATGCTGAGTATACACACATGTGCATATGCTATGATGATGTTTGTGTGTGTGGACCAGATTGCAAGTGCACTGGAGTGGATAGTAATATACTGATGTTGCCTTCTTTCAGCCAATTGACAGGTTGACAGGTCATTTCAGTGCACAGGCGTGACAAGAGAGGCACTGGGTAGAATAGACTGACAGAAAACACTGTAGCACAAACACAAGAAAAGAAGTAACAGAGATACAGTTTACAGAGTTGGAAACTAAAAATGTTGTCTTTTGATCATCTTAAAGTTAATATTTCCCATCCCATTACAATCCATAGACAATTAGATTTTAAATTATTATAGATTTAAATCGTTGACTGTTGACTGAATGTTTGAACTATCATTAATATGAAATGAGTTTTATTTTGTAGTTCCAGACTGATTATTCTACCAGGACAATGTATTGGCTGATATAACTTTATTGCTGATATACTATATTGGTTTCTTATTAGAAATGTTTCTTTCTTCATGTTTTGTGTTCAAAAGAAAAAGAATATTGACCAATATATTGTTTTCAACTTTTTCAATACCAGAATGGAAGTGACCAATTTCTACTTCTATTTCTACTTTCATTCCTGTGATGTAACAGCATTGGCAGTAATAATATCAACGGTTTAAATTTTTAAAATTTAATTTAATTTTTAATTTAACAATTTTTTAAAAGTTTTTTCTCTTGTTAAAATTACTGATTTGTTAGCTATTTTGCACGACAATGTTATCGTTGCTGGACACCTGCCATTGTTAGTGATTGTTTTGTCTTTGCGATGCACAGAGTGAAATGATGCACACAGCAGACAGTCATTGCCCAGAGTTAATGTGTCCAGATGTGTGGAAAATAGTTACTATCTAAAAGCATCTTTGTCGCTGTCATATGTAACATTTGGTGCAGTGAATGCAAATTGCCAAAATAGATCAGTGCAGTGGACCAACTAGATATCACAAGTCAAATCAAGCCACTTTAATGCATCAGTTACATGTCCTTATTGCTAAGCCGGGGGGCAGTGAAGTAGAAAAGAAAATGCATTGTACCTATTTCTCTGTTTCTGCCGCTTTCCAGTAAGTCAATAATATTCCAATTTCTCAAAGTAAATGCAAAACGAATGATGTCGATCGGAGCGGTGAGTCAGGGCAGCTGTCTGGGGCCTTTTAAATTGAATCTTTCCAGATCAGGCATAACTTTTTGCCTGAGCCGTGTAAACAAAGACTAGTTGCATATTGTCTAATCCAGGATTAGATTCACCTGTAATTGGACCTGTATGGAGTGAATTACCTGTTAAATTGCTCTCCAGTTAGGGGGTGCCACCCGATATCCCTGGGATAACCGCCTGGGGAACACAGTGTTGAGTCTCTAACAAGATGGGATGATGTAGAGCGATTGGCTACCTGAGAAACAAAAGCCTCTCACAGTGCTATACACTAATTTGCAACATACACAGTTGATTCAGTAATGCAGTGGATGTATGATGAGCAGGACCATAATTGTCTCTGTCCACTGAACTCCTCATTGGCTCGACTTGAAGTTGTGACCACATTAGCAGCATTCATTGGTGCATTTGGAGGCAATTTCATAATGAGTGGCAGCCATTAGGGTTGTGGTGTGGTAATGGCAATAGTCAAGCTATTGCAGCAGGTGCTTACATGGGTTATGAGCCCATTCAGGCCTCATCATTACGGAGAATGGAAAGGGGATTCACGTTAATCTGAATGTGAGGCAATTTAACACATGCATGCTTTATGTGTTGTTGGCTGCAGCCCTTGTTCTATGGCCGTTGTTGATCTATGCAGTTACTTATAGTGAACTACTTCCTAATGCTTTTCCTCTCTCTGTTACTTATAGAATTGCAATCTCAACACTTGTGTAAAAAAGCTGTGCTGTTTTTGCATGGTTAATGTCTTAAATAGATATTTTATTTCAGCCTGTTTTGTTCTTTTGAACGCTTGTGCCTGTCGATTCCTGAGGGTCTTCAGGATCCTATTGTATTCCTGTGCTCTGAGCTGCCCCATTCGGATGGGATTAATATTCCAGAGAGACGTGGGTGATGAAATATTAGCTATGCTCCTCGGTTACCAGACTCATCATTCTAGACAGCAATTTAGCAGGTGACGTATTACAGACATGGTTTGAAAGAGACAACACAAGACACAATACAACCCAGACTGAGAGCACATTATCAGCTATAAGGCGGCCTATAGCCAAAACATTACATCAGCCCATTGGAAAGGCTGGCAAAGTCTCCTAATGGCTTCTTTTTTTTTTTTAGCTTTATGGGTTTACAAGAATGACATTAGTCTAAATATGATTGTATCCATCAGATTAGCCCAAACCCTTTCATAGTACCCGATGACACTCCTCTAAACTCAAATGGCGAATGATGAAATTAAATCAGAAAAAACAAAGCTCCTCATGCGCAAAAATACTGAGGGGTGCACATCAAAACCCAAAATTCTTTAGCTGTAGCTTTAGCAGTGCTATAGGCCCAGCATAGAATGCCCACCATTAGGTCTTCACTGAGTAGTGGAGTTTATTATATCAAACAGGTAATGTATAGCAAAAATAACAGACAATTAAATGTTACTATATGATATGGTAAATAAAAACAAACAGAACATGTAAACCCTAACCATGTTGCTTTCATATTTACTCGCTGAAAGGGAATTTCCCTCCTGCTCACTGAAACACAGCTGAGCCATAGCTAATATCTGCCCCAAAAGTTGCCTGATTATTCCCTAGGCTTTTTTGTAAATAACTAAAAGGGTTTTAAAAGTCTCCACATCTGGGGACACAGATGCTAAATTAACACTGGGCTTGTTTTGAAGTGGCAGGCAAGGTTGCTTTCAAATTATCATTAATGTGCATTTGGACCATGTGTGTCAACATATAAAACACCAGAAATACGTGGCATGAGTGCAAAAACACAAATAAATGGTACTACACCATAAATACCTGCATACAGGAAGCAGTGTTAAAAGCACAATAGTGGTCCACTAAACTATTTTTTAACGATCAAAATAATAAATTCATTTACTCAACATACTTTATTAACTTACTAATAATCTTCTGTAAATCAGTCATAAAGGAAGATGGGAATATTTGCCTATGATGAATAGGTAATATGCCACAGTAGGAAAATTTCCAAAGACCATTAAATTCTTTCATATACTTCAAAGAAGATTTTTTTAAATGAGCATGTTTGGGAGCATCTATAGCCTGTTCGGTCTCTGTGGATGTTACCTAAAGTTAGATTTCCTGGTTCCAAACAAAATAATTGGATACATCACATCACAGCTCCTTTGTCTATATTTTCTTTTTTAGGAAAAGACATAGCTGTAATGCTAGCTGTCATTTTATATAACTTATAGCCACTCAGTCCTACCATTTTACATTAGCTGTAGCCTTGTCTAACATCATTAATTTTCATCTACCACAGCTAGAAATACAGTGCACTTCTGATTAGATTTGCTGTCACCTCCACTGCTAACATCTTAACAGCATCCTCATGAGGTTTATGAGGGGGGATAGGAGTTATAATGGAGATCTTTTTATAAAATTCTCCCTGTTCCTCTTTGATTGTTGTGTCTGCATGGTGTGCTCTTAGCTTGGCCTGCAGATGGGGAGTGGTCCTACAAATCATATCAATTATACCTCATTTCCATTCTAAAGTAGTCCTCACACTGCACATTGTAATTTGAGAGCACACATGGCTATTTATCCTCCCACACCTCCGGGGACAGTGCACACATCATATCTGAGCTTTGCCATCCTGGATTTCTCGCAATCACTGTAGTGTGAATCCAAAGACAAATTGCTGCTGTCATCGCAGACAGATTCTGGGTGGTAAGGATCTCTGAGGCTCTCGAGCATAGTGTCAATATCTCAGATCTTATTAACACCGAGATGTGGGAAATGATCAATGCATTTCTGTCATGCATTCATAGTTTTCCTGATGTCTCGATTATAACTAGTTATCATTTTAATATAGCTCTTTGGCATGGCAATGGTAATTGTCCCTCTGTCACTCTTCATTTGTTTCCATTCAATATTAGAATATAGGCAGAGCATTAAATGAAGACAATGTTGTAAGTGACATACTCCATAGCACTTTTCATATTAATTCTCCTTAATAAAGTCAAGTTTAAAAAATATTAGATCCATAGTATAATATATATTGCAGTTCCAGGCAGCACAATACAATATGGTGCAGTATTTTGCAGTCAAGATATTGTGTAGCTATATTGAAAGGGAATCATGCTCTGCACACTCATCCTGCAAGACATTTGTCAAAAAGATATTGTGCGCTTGTGATAAAATAAAGCCAGCACATCTATTCTTTGAAAGGGGGGAGGGGGTTCTTTTAAAATCACAGCTGTTGAAAAATGTGTATGTGTGCTTGCTTTCATTTATTTTTAATGGATAATTTTCGGCGATTTGAGGGGCTGGATTGTCTTATTGACTTCAGAACTTTGGGTAGAATTTTGAAGGATTAATCTATCACCGCTTGGAAAGAGTGGCTTTGTTTTTAATGCACTGGAATCTGTCTGGAATGATGGTGTTGATGGAATTGCTCCACATTATCATTTTATACTGCTTCTGCATCTAAACACATTGTAATGGAGCTATTCTATTTGCTAGAAATATACTTAACTGCATACAAATTGTGTTATAATGATGGGCAATGAGCTTCATGTGAATGTAGCTGATGTACATTGAGTTTTATCTGCCTGGTTTTAACATAATACTTTGGATACAACACTGTGTGTTGGATACTATTTGTCTATGTGTGATTATTTCCAGAATTTGTTGAGCACTGCAGTCAGTTTGTGTACGGGCATTCTTTGAAAAGCCCAAAGTCAAGATTGTGTGACAGATATAGGAAGGTTTACTCAAATTCAATTAGACTTTTGTTTTCCTATTTTACGATATGGATCCATGTACTGAATTATTCTTGGTAACCTTGAACCGTATTGTTTATCCAAGATCCAATATGTTTATGTTGTACTGTATTTGGCACAGTAGTGCATTAAGCTAAATGCTAATTTCAACATGCTAACATGTATACAAGGTCTATAGGCTTGTTAGGCCTGCTAACATTTGCTAGTGGAGTACAGCTAACCAAAGTTATTACAATTCACCCCCTGAATACCTTAAATAAATGTTCTAAATTTAATAGAAAAACCTCTTTCATTTGTTAAAGTATTAAATAAAATGTAAAAATCAAAACATGTCAACATCAGTGATCCCCAAAGTCATAAGGATTGATCCACTGGAAAGCACAAATGTTTTTACCAAATTCCATGGCAATCTATCCAATAATTAAAGTGTTTCACTTTGGTGCCAAAGTGGTGGTTCGACAGACGTCATCACTGGAGCCACTAGCTGGCTAGCACAGCGAAAAACACTCAAAATAAGCCATGTATGATGCGCTAGTAACTGAAATTCAAATGGACTTTCAAATGTTTTTATCCTACCTGCTAGTTAATTGTGTTCACCTGGCATCCCATGTGTAATCTCATCCCTGTTGACATGGCTGGAATACAAACTACTCCACATGATTTAGATGATGAACCATTTCAAACACATCTGTGGAGGACAGCTACATGAATTTCCAGATAGATTGCTGTTGTCACAATCCTGAATAATGCGGAATAAAGAACCGGGCAGCTCTCCCTCTGCCCCTGCCAGTTCAACCATAATATTGCTGGAAGCCATAGAGGTCTCATGTCACCTTCATTAATTAGCCATATTAGCTACCGTGCAACCGTGTGTGAGTTTATTGAGACAAGGGCACTCACAATGCAGTGTTCTCCCATGTTTGCTATTAAGGCATTTTCTCTCATTTTTCAGTCCTCTGCAACAGGGAAATAACAATAAATAAATACATGAAATTTGTCAAAGTGCACAATAACTTGGCTTGGCTTGGCTTGCTGAATGTTTGTCCTTATAGCGCTTGACCTTTAGAAGGCGATGCATATTGGTCTGCTCAGCAGTAATACTGCAGGTTATATTATTACTGCAGCTTAGAGAGAGACTGAAGGTGATCAGATTTGGCCACACCATTTTTGCAGGCGAGGTCTTAATTGCCCATGGCCTTTACTCCTGAGAGGCTGCCAACAGCTTGAATTTTTCAACTTGACCGTATGACCCAACAAACAACCATATATTTGCATTTAAACCAATATAACTAACCTTTAAAGCAGTTCTAGATTCTTAAAAAGTCCCACAAAGCAGTAAAATGTTGTGTCATGAATTTAATATAAGCCTGCAAACATCCCTTTCTTGTTCCTATTCTTTATTTTGACTTTGATAGAAATTCACCTTTTGAGGTGTAGGATCCCAAAACGACAATGTTCCTCTTCACTTCCCACATCTCCTCCTGCTTATGAACTGAGGGAGAAATGCAAAGAGGACGGATGTGTGGATGAATCTTATTGAACAATTGGGACAGCCTGGCTTTTTCTAGCATCATTACTACTAGAGACACTTTGACACTTCAGTGACTTGATCGATACTTTGATTACTAATGGCGCAAAGCTGTATCACCTGTCACCTGTTTTGCTTACTACTGTGACACACAGGGCTGCTCTTGCACTGACTGATGTAATACTCTGTCGCATTACTGCTACTCTCTTATTCTTTTTGTCATTTCCACCTACGAACGTGGCAGATATGAAACTAGGTTGTGAGATATTATTCCTATTTCACACCAAAATCGCGCCATAGATCTATACATGCACAACAAACCGCCATAAAAGGAACTGAGGGAAATCAGTCAAGCTAGTGTATTCCACCTTGTGCAATAAGGGATTACATCTACAGGTCATCCATCAATACATGTTCAAACAATGAAATTCAATTTTAAAACCAACCACATTAAAAATGTCATTGACCATCATTGGGGCTGTCCATTTTTAATCACATCAGCTGCCATGAGTTGCAGTAATACTGCAGGTTATATTATTATAAGATCAGAAAGTAATTTGCTTTTCATATCAAATGTATAAACCTGTGTGAGAATTTGATGCAGTGTATTGTGTCTACATGTATGTTGTTTTATTCCTTTATGTTGTATTTATCCTGAGTATGCTAAGGATGATCCATGAATGCTGGAATGACTTACTGTTTACAGAAAAACAAATATTGGATAAGGGAAATGATATCAAAATTTAAAGTGTTTCAGTCTGACAGTGATTGATTACATTTTCTGCTCCAAAACTGATGATAGATCCATTGCAGGTATCACAGACTGTGACTAACTGAAAATAACATAAATGGAAAATCTTTTCATTATTATGAAAGAAAAGAAGCGACATGAGGCAGCATTCAGAACAGCTATAATGAAGTCTACAGCTTGTTTGCTTTGCAAAAGGCTACAAGTGCAGTAGGTATTCTTTTTAAGCTTTTATATTATAGGACTAATGAAGGCTGGAAGGGTAGAAAAGTGTTTTATGATTAATTTGTGATTCAGATTAAAACACACCTAATACTTTTGACTTGAAAATGGAGAAGTAGGAATAATGTACCACCACGGTTGGTGCTGTTGTCTCTCCTGACCCCACGGGTAGCTTGATAGAGTCACAGTCTTTATTCAGCCTTTCACACTTCTTTTACAGTCCAATCAGATGAGCTGTAGCAACCAATCAATAAAAAGATTTCCAGTGAAATGGTGTTACTGTTAACGAGAAAACTTCAACTGTGTATCTTTCCTCCAAGACCATCTGAAAGGCTCCTCTCTATTTCTTCCTCATCTCCTCTGAGCTGCATTTAACTGATTCGAACATCCTCCTTATCGATGGACCTTGACAGGTTCACAGGTCACAGAGTGGAGAATGAAGGAGGAGTGAGCAGATGAGGAAGCACAAGTGGAGCTCATAGCGTGGGTTAAGGCAGGAACACAGTCACTGAAGCCATCTGTATCAACTGAGCATTGGCTGATCTCCCGAAATGTCATCATTACGCCCTCACACATTTACCTATGTAATCTATTTAAAGGCCCAACACCTTCGTGGTGCACCCACACAGGTGTTTTCACCTATTTGGCTCATTAGAACTTTGCATATGACTGTGTCTCTGCAGACTGATGAAAAATATCCCTGACTCCTGTTTTATTTTTACTTTTACTTATTTTCTGTGCCACTGTAGAGGCTATAATCTCACATGATTTACTGGTTTGTGCCTTTGCATCAAATCAAGGGATATTCTTGTGCTATCTTACCTGTGGAAAGGTTTACACGAAGCATAGAGCCTTAAAGGTCCCACTTCACCAGTCTCTGTGGATATCTGTTGAATCTCTCAGTCTTTGTATTTCTTAATTGATCTAGGTACTTAATCAATCTGATACCTGCATCACTCTTGTGTTTACATACATGTAAGTGACCTTCTGTAAAAGTCCTTGTTTTAGGCACAACAGCTGTAATCATAAATAACATTTATAATAGTTTTACTGGGGCCCGTGCTGGCTCACTGGACTTACAGCAACAATTAAGTTAAATTGTTATTAGTTACACCTGTGTTTCTTCTGCACAATCAAAATGTCTGCCATTTAAAAGATATATTCCCAACACAGCTCTGCTTAATTTCAGCCTGAGCAAAGGCCTAATCAACCAGAATAACTGGCAACACCTCTTTTGGTGTGTAGGGCCTTAAATGCCCTTCCACATGTAATTGCTGCTGCTGCTGCTGCTGCTTGCAACAAGCTGTTGCTAAATGCTGTAACTTCTGCTGTCATCTTGGCATGCAAAGCTGATTCATGAAATATGTAATGTAAATGTAATGCTATTTCTATGGTATATTTAATCATGTAGTACAGTATGTTGTCATCTGTGCTCAGATAATTAGGGGTTTTTACTTACTTCCTGATTGAGCAGGAATGTCACTTGAAATTAGGCCACTATGCCTATTTCAATTGCATTTGTCATAGTCTATATCCACAACCTTTAACTTCGCTTAACTTTGTTGGAATTCTAAACTGGATTTATAACGACTATGGTTAACTGCTCCTCAGATCTCTGCAGGGTTAATCCAGACAGCTAATTAGACCATCTTTCCAATCTGAGATTTCGGTTGCACAACTAAAACAACTTTTGGATGTACACCTGTTCCACCAAAACAAGTTCCTTCCTGAGGCTATTTTCCAGTGGCTCCGGGGCTCCGTGCAGCGATTAGCACTTCCCAAGATGATTGTGATTGGTTTAAAGAAATGCCAATAAACCAGAGCACATATTTCTCCCATCCCAGAATGCTATGTGGAGTAGCCAGACCTTCCTCCGCAACTCGGCAGCATTGTGGAGGAAGGTCTGGCAAAGCGAGACTGCATTTGACATAATATTAACTGATGAGAATGTTTCTGGCTGAACTAGCTAATAAGAAAGAACCCCTTGTGTGGCCTCTTTTCTAATTCAGAATAAGTTTCTTGGGTATTGAGCTCACTCTCTTGTTGGGTGACGACCTCACTAACCTCAAGGGCATCTAGCATATCATTTACAAATGTATTTGAGCAGTGGAAGCCAAACTAAGCCACCAGAATTTTAAATAAAGGAAGTGTAATAATAAACAAAAAGTGCATTTTAATGATCAAAATATAAAGTTCAGGGTTACAAAAAGTATAACTACCACAAAAAACACTTGCAAAATGTTCTCTGAAAGGAAATAGAATGTGGAAATCTGACTAAACAAGAGGTTTTGACAAATATGTCAAGTGGAACCTTCTTAGAATAAATACCACTAGAACTGCATGACCTGAAACCAAATATAGTGTGACACGAGATGTGACACAGCAAGTCAGACAAAATGTCAAAGAAAATGAAAAGTCACTTACCCTGGCCGAACTGAAGCACACAGATTTAAGGCCTGTATCAAATTTCATACATAACTGAGAGACAGGGAGGGATTATGTTGCTGTCCATACCATTCTGTCACTTTGAAATGAAACCAAACAGTGGCTTCCCCACGCAAACATCATATTAAAATGCAGCAGTATCATTTAACCCGAGTAAAGAGTGAGCAAGCAATAAGGAAGTACCAATCAAGAGAGACAAAGAGAGATTAGATTTCTAACTTTGGCCCTTCTTGAATCAACATATAAGTAATAGCTATAATAATATGATAATTAAAACCACTTCAACAATAATGACAAAGAACACTGCAGCAAGTTGAAGATGTGTGTAAAGTGCACTTCACATGAGCTGTCCTTTCAGCACCACAGAAGCCAGAACACCAACATTACAATAACATAATTCATTTTACACACACTTTAATCTTAGTTAGCTGCTGTTCCTTTTATTCCTTATAACTAGTGTTTTGTCTTTTTTAAATGTAATTGCTTGGTATGTTTCATAGTATTTACCACTAGGTTTGGTGCAGTGCATTGTAATTAAATCTGCCAATCACACTAATTAAGTACCTGATAATGTGTTGCTTTTTGTCTGTGTACAGCGGGAATATTGCCAAAAGAAAATGCAATAGTTAGTTACTGAGCTCCCACAGAAATCAAATAAACAACAGAAAACAATACCACAAAATCTCCAACAAGGAACTTTAACAATTCTTAAAAACATACTGTATGTAGCAGAGCAATACAGTGCGTTGGTGAAGTTCATAGTTATTCTGCACAAATCAGAACCAGGGACAAATAGATACCTAGGCACATAGATATTTACAGATTGTCTCATGTTTCTCATAGCCACTATACAATTCTATTACTACGAAGAAAAAAAAACAACTATATATTGAGGTAAATGTCCTATACAAAGAGGCTTTAACACTGGATTGGCTATTTAATCGATACAATCTATAAGTGGTGTAATATTCGTGGTTTTAATTTCAGTGAGAGTGCAGATAGGTCATCTTACTATCCGGCTCACCTTACACTACCTCACTACTGTTTGCCATATGTGGAACTACTGCAACCTATAGCAGTTTTTATTGTGCAGTGGTCTTAAGTCAAAGTGAGGGTTATGCCTGGAGTAATCATTTCTTCATTTCATTTGAATGTTAGAATTTTGTATTGGGATTACAATTATTAAACGTCTTTACCTTTTTGGACAAAAAAAATACAATAGCGTATTTGCTGCAGAGCAGAAGATCTTAAGTCAAAGAACTTTCCACTCTGCACTAGGGAGTAACTTTCCTGCAGCCTTACTGCCAATAACTGGAGTTTCCCATCCAAATGCACAAGCAGAATTATCTGTAAGACTAAAGCCACTGTAGCCGGCCCTAATGCATGGTGTTTAGAGATGGCTGGATGCCGTAATGAAAGGGACACCATCCCTCAACTGGAGGATCCGGGTTTAAGCTTCTGTGTTGGTAAGCATTCACCCTGCTTAAGCATCCTTGAGCAAGACACTGATCCCTGCCAGCTTTATGGTTGCTGCTGTGTAGCTGACCTTTTTGTGGAGGGTAGAAAGCAGCGAAGATAATTTTGCTTGTGTAAATTCATTACAATCATTAGTTGTATTACCTTATTTAAATTGTAATGTTAACTGTTACAATTATTTTGTACTCATCAGATTGGTAAACTTTGTGCATGAATATATTTGTGTAACAGTAGCAGCCAAAATGCTCGATTAACATTAATGACTGAATGTGTGCCAAGTGTTGGCTTCCACCACTGTGCTGTGTTGTGTCTGTTTAGGAGGATGCCAACCACTAAAATGTATTTCAAATCAGATAAAAACCCTGTAGAACAAATGCAAGTCTTGTTCTGGTGGAAGTCTTCTTTTGATAAAATAGCTAGTATTACTTTTGTTCAAATGCATAAAAAAAAGTTTTAAGAATGTGGCCTGTTAGAGTTGTCTATGGACGAAAACTTTTGGTACATGTATAGCTTCCCAGGGGAAAATACAAAAACAAATAGTAAGTAGAGCTAAACCTGCTGTATTCACATGTTCCTGTTCAGAGAGGCTTTTTAAAAAGACTGTTAAGAGCTCTACCCTGGCTAAAACAAATGAGCCCTGGGGAGGAGAGAGGCAGAGAGATGGGAAGGGGTGTGATGCATGAGGCCACTAGTATAAAGACTTCATGTGTGATTGAGCTAAAAGTTCCATTGAGGGAGGTCATTTTATTCCCTTATGAAATCTAGATTGAAATCATTTGTGATCTTCTCATCTTCCTTAATCTCTGTGCTGCGACAGATGCCTGACCTGACTCAAAATGGCTGCCCACACACCCACAGCACTGTTACAGTAATGAATGATAATGATACTAGATTACAGTGCTAGGCCGAGCAATAATAAAGAAGAGATTAGAAGTAAAATGCTCAGATGTTAGGAACAAATGTTGCTTGCTATCTTATGTACATGATTTGAATAGTGTAAAAGTGCAACAATAGTTCCAGTTATTACAAGAAATATACATGTATTTTCATGTACCAACGAAGTTTAAACAATTAACATGTTCTCATTTCCCCAAGGCTCTGGGGACACTTCTCTAAAACAGAATTTTTAAAAAGGGGTGATCAAACAGATCAGATTTTGACAAATAAGGACTCAAACTTGAAGGATTCTGGTTGATTTTGGTTTAAAAAACTTTTCTAATCGATTTTGCACCAGGATACGCACGTGCGCATTAGAACATTGTATTCAGTATTATTGAGGCAGCACCAGATATATTCTCACAGTGAGGTTAGTCTTGGCTTTCCAGCTTTTAGAGAAGAGCTTATCTTTAAATTTGCGAGGTCATAGGATTTCTGTTTGTAGGTTTTTGCTTTCTTATCAGGCTTTATACAAACATTCCTGCATTGAACATGTTTAGGAAAGCATTCTGGATGGGGTATATACTATAAGAGGTCAGGGGTCAATACTTTGAACACATCTAAGGAATTTTAGATGTCAACTGTGTTGAGCTCACAGTGACCTTAAATGAGAGCGGGAGCTTAGACTGTTGAATTCACGGTGGGTGACTCAGAGAATAATCTGTTCACTTTGCTAGCAGTCATCAAGCAGTCAGCCCCTCATCTGCATGATCCAGAATTGATTATTCATGAGGTCTTTTTCAACACTGAAATGGTAGCACTATCTCCCTCCGCTTTTGTCACAGTTAAAATTGACAATAAAGGCTAACATCTGCTTCCATCTCCCTTACACATATTATGGTGCAGTGATTATACTAAAGGAAATGACACAATTTGTATGTAGGATAAACAAGAGGGTCAAATCTGCAATGTCTTCATTGCACTTGTAGCAAATTTCTTCAAAAATATGCCTCAATTTGTATTTTGTATTTCCATCACACTTAAATGTGGTTTAGTTTATTTTTTGCACTGAAGTTAATCGGAAAACAAATTCATACCTTGCTTTTTCTGTATACTTAACACCATACCATCTACATGAGTTGTGTGTGTGCTTACATATGTGTTTGAACTGTAAAACATCTTCCTATTTCTCTCTTTGTAGTCTGTATTCTTATGTACAGTACTGTTTCAAATAATGAATCTACACTGACTAACAATATAGTAAATGCCCTCCTGTGGTAACTCCTTTATAATAAATTCCATTTGTATCTCAATGTTATTTGTCAGATTTACTCCCAATTCACAGTTACTATTCATACGATAAAATTTAATAAAATGTGCATTTGTTGGGAGAGTAGGAGAGCTGTCGTACTGCAAAACAAGCGTATTATACCATGATATGAATGTCCTGTAATGTAAGCTGCATGCAGAGCAATATTGGAACAAGGCAGGGAGCTGTTTGTGTTGTGAAAACATAGATGTTGCAAAATGCACGTGCAGCCATTGAAATACCGAATATTTTGCAAAACAAATGATCTTTTTAGGTAACCTTATAAAGTGGGGGGAACATGTGAGGAGGAGCATTTTAATTTTCTTTATTATCAATTAATCTGCTGATTATTTTCTCAATTAAGTGAGCGAAAAATGTTCATTACAAGCCTATCAGATTGTTTGTTTTGTCTGAGTAGGACTCCAAAACCTAAAGATATTTAGATTATCATAACTAAATACTAAGAATAGCAGCACATTTTCACAATTCAGAAGCTGGAAGTGGGAATGTTCCTCTTGGCTTTGTTAATTGTTTCAGCTCAAATGCATTCATTTCATTCTAGTAAACAACAACTGCATTTATAACATTTATAAATATTGACCAAAAACACAAGATGAAGAAATAGAGCGTTTAACAAGGTTGTCTTTGCGTTTAAACAGATATGCAGTATGAGTTGTTGAGGTGAATGTATGTGCTTTAGATTTGGTTTCTGTGGTAGCTTTCATCTCGTGTCCCAAGCATGTCTTACAACCGTTTCATTGCTGCACTTCAGTGAAAGTTCTTGGGTGGACTTACTTTGAACATTTCTGCTGCCTCATATACTGTAGAAACCATGCTATTTCTGTATTTTTCTGTTGAACTGCCCACACATTGGCTGGATGACTCAGAGAGGCATTTAAATATAACAAATGCATCTGTAAGATAATGATCCACCAAACACTGGAAAAATGGATGTTTCCTACAGTGGTCAGATTTTTACTCTGGATCCTCTCGAGGCCGAAAGGTTTTGGAGCCCTTTTGTTTAATAGGTTGTTTATTAGGTCATTCTTTTCGGCCATTAACAAGAATAGTTGCCTAAGTGTTTTTTGTGTTGTAATTTTAACTGTACAATATTATATTTCTAAATAACATGTGTCTTTACTACATACTCAGACTCACTGATTTCCACTTGCATTGCTACTAAATTCCTGTCTTTCACTTCCTGCTAAAAGCCGAACACAAATGCTTTTAACATGAACCAAAGGGAATCCCAGCTCATGATTAAAATGCCCTAAAAAACAGGAAAAAAAAGACCCTTTAAGTTAAGTTTTAAATGTAGCAATGCTGCAATCATTCAAGGATTACTGCTACCATTTGTACAGTGTGCGGCAAAAGGCTGCCTTTGGTAAGATTATCTTGCAGGGTTATGTAATCCAGATGTTAGAAGATGTTCTCGCTGCTCTCCGTGTTGTCCCTTTTCTGTTAACTGCACTGAAATATCTTCATAAGCTTGTTTCATTTTCAGTTTCTTTTCATTCCCGTTCGGTCTTTGTCTGCTTCCTTGACTTTAACATTATCTAACAAGTGACAGAGTGTATGAGTGCATGTTTGTGTGTTTGTGTACGCAGATGTGTTCTTCATCCATCTGTGTGTATACAGGGTACGTATCTCATATAGATGCATTTTTCATGCCCTATTGATTATTAATTTGTGTTAATTTCAGTATGCAGCCATACAAATCTCAGGGAAATCTAGTGAATTCTGTTTGAAATCTTGGTGGGGCTTTGCCAGCCATTTGCTGAGTTTACAGAGCTTATGAGAGGCACGTCTTACAGCTGGCACATCCGCCCATAATGTGTCCTTCACAGTTTACGAGCTGGCAGAACTGCAATGAAATGTAAGCATAGATAAACAAAAATAGCAATACTGCTTTTTAGTGGACAATATATATTAAACCCACACACAGTGTAAAGCTTACAGTACAAGCATATGCTGATTACCACATTTAATAGAAAATCTCCAATCAGTGTGCACATAAACTCCAGTAGGTTTTGAGGTGGAGGGAAATTACTATGCAGAGTAGAGAAAATGCTCTTTGAGCATACGCCTCACAGCTTTAACCACTACTTAAATAACTCCTAACCCCTCTCTCTCTCCGACACACACGCACATACATACACAACATAATCTATAATGTAGTGGTGAAGAGTGTGATGGAAGGAATGTGAATAGGCAGCAGGAGCGGATACACATCCAGCATCTTAGAGCCCGGCCTAATCAAAGTGTCTGCAGGTCAGAAGGTTAGATATCCACAAATCATAGGTGGTGTGAGAAGAAGGCATCTAGAGGCCCCTGTGGGCCCTTATGTATTCAAAGCTCACAGTCAGAGACATGTTCATGCCTACTACAGTGTCTTAAGACATTATTATGGCACATTTACTTAATTTAAATATCCCATTATCCAGCAGACTTCCGGTTAGCAGTGTCCTGGATTCCTCTGGGATTGTGTGTGGAGTAGTAGGCATTGCTTTTGACCCATATGTATGAGTCTGACTCTGGACTTTAGACTTTTCCAGAGTAACTTGCACTTGCAGAGCAACGTGTGTGTGTGTGTGTGTGTGTGTGTGTGTGTGTGTGTGTGTGTGTGTGTGTGTGTGTGTGTGTGTGTGTGTGTGTGTGTGTCAGTGTGTGTGTGTGTGTGTGTGTGTGTGTGTGTTGTTTGTGTGCCTGTTTGAAACCCTTCGAACTTATTTTGTACTTAGCAGCTGTAAATAAAAATAGGCACGTGATGTGTTAAATACAGTACATCTAGCAAAGAAATGACCTGGGTTTTAATTAGTACTGACTTCACTTTTGCAGGCATATTGGCTGTGTTTTCCCACAGAAAACAGAAATATCATGCTATGAGATGTGTTAGCCTGTTAGCATTTTAGGATGCTGTGTGAGTTTTACAAACTTGTGAATAAAGTTTAAAATGGTAATGTTTAATGACTCAAATAAGAAAGTCCTGGCACCCAAGGTAAGATGCATTCCGTTGCAAGTGTAACCCGCACATTTGAAAATGTGTTTTAATGATTCAAAAATATCACACAAACACAGTTGTTTCACATACGATATGACATTGTCCCGAAAGTTGTAACTCATGTTACAGCCTCAATTATGTCCAGTTTGGACAATTAAATCATGCAGGTGAGTGTATGCCAATCATGCCACTACGTAGTGATCTTCCTAGCCAGATTCTGGCAAGAAATCACCAATCTCATGTAGAACGAGTGGTTGAAAACATTAAGGGAGATTTACCTTTCAGATGGTCTAACTAACAATGTCTGCTGTAAATGTTGGATCTAGCAGTAAGCCCCGCAAAGTAGCTGTTTGTTGGAGTGGCCTCTTTGGACTCCATCTCTCCAGGTTAAGAGAGAAGAGTCAATATAAAGTAATCAGAAAGTGTCATGCCCTCTGGTTTGCCTGTGGACAAGCCTAAATGAATGTTGAGTCTGGTTAGTCTTAGGTTGGTGGCTGCATTGTTTGTCATTGAAGCACTGAGGGGGCAGCATGTCTGAGGCCTTTCTCAAGGGTCATTGACTGGTTTGTAATCAAAGAGCTTATTCTGTTAATGCACCAGTGTGACAAAGGACCATGCAATGTGAATCATAATGGCACCAGCCCAATAACAAAACGAAGAAGAAAAAAGAAACTTAAAGAAATTTCTCAAAGTTAAAAAGTTCCACGCCTGCATGCAGTACATGACGATGTGCCACTTGCTTTATGTAAAACCATCTTTGATGCATCATACTTCACATAAAGTTGGACCTTTTTAATCTACCCCCCCTCGAAGCTCTTTGAACTGTATTTCAAGAGAGCCACTCTGATCTTATCTTACTGGTCAAATCTGTCATCAGTTGTCTGATGAAATGGTGTTGCTAACATGTAGTCTATGAAACTCAGGAGATGTGTTGCTAAATGCAAAGTGTAGATCATTGTCTTTAAGCGCCAAGGTATCATTTCAAAATAAATTGACATGAAATGCAATTAAAATGTCTGTGCAACATGAACAGGGCCCTTACATGACAACAAGATGTGTTTTCAACTCAGACATTGTTTAAATTCTCCTACCCTGTTCCCTGTCTCGATTCTGCCGGTAGCTGGTAGCTGCTAGCTGCTAACTGCTGTCCGGTGAGTGTGAGTGAGTGTGATAATCCCTGAGGCGACAACAATCCACGGAGTGGCAGTGGTGTGGCTATGTCCTCCAGAGAACAGGTCATGTCACGTCATGAAGTTTATTCCCCCCTAAAAAAATGGTAGTGCAGAGCAATCTGCACACAGTTTCCCTTTTCCTGCTACAACGGGATTTCAGCACAAGACTACACCTACCTTCTCTAACGCTATCACTGTGCAAGCCACAGACATCATTTGGCCCATTTCCATGTTGTTACAGTCACTGATATGGTCATAACCACTACAGTGCTCAATTACCTATTTTTGAGGAGGAATAAACTTCAAGTTTTCGTCGCGAAGGCATGACCTGTCCTCTGGAGGACATAGTCACAGCACCGCCGCTCTGTGGATTGTTGTGTTGGCTGAACACACTCGCTGGATGGCAGCTAGCAGCTACTACTGCACTCCTGTTTTCTTTTGGGGGGAATAAACTTCAAGATGTGACATGACCTGTCCTCTGGAGGACATAGCCACACCACCGCCGCTCCGTGGATTGTTATCAGGATGATTATCACAGCCTGGCTGAACACACTCACCGGACGGCAGCTAGCAGCTACTACTGCACTACTGTTTTTTTTTTTTTTGGGGGGGGGATAAACTTCAAGACGTGACATGACCTGTCCTCTGGAGGACATAGCCACACCACCCCCGCTCCATGGATTGTTGTCGGGATGATTATCACAGAAGCCTGGCTGAACACACTCACCGGACGGCAGCTAGCAGCTACCAGCTACCGGCAGGATCGAGACAGGGACCAGGGTAGGAGAATTTAAACAATGTCTGAGTTGAAAACACATGTTGTTGTCACGTAAGGGCCCTGTTCATGTTGCACAGACATTTTAATTTAATTTTATGTCTGTTAAGAGGCACAAAGGCACTCTAAAACTTGCCCGGACAACTGCCGTTTTAGCTCAGTGGAAGCTCATACACGTAGCTGCAGCTACTCCGTGTTGCCTTTTTTCAATCGAATGTACACACATATTTATAGCAATCAAGATTAACGTAGAAATTGGCCGGAATTCTCCTTTAAGTCCAGTGCACACCGATATTTTTTGCAGTGCATCCCATGTTAAGCATTTCATTTGAGTGCTCTTTAAAGCCTCAGCTGTAATCTCCTTGGTGTGGATAAAGATTAATGTGATATGGTTTGGGGTAAAATTTCCTATTTTTTGCATTGACTGAAAATTTACAGACAGTGGGACTGCGGAAAAAAAAAGAAGGTGATTCGGATCCCTCCAAGTCTCAATTCTGTGATCAGAAGTTAACTTAAAAGGCAGGAAATCAGCCTGGCCCTGGGTTAAGTTTGGGAGCAGACAAGTTCAGAAATAATAAAACCCACCCAAATGTCAAATGAGGTTCTCTAGAAGTACCATCAACTTTCAGCCGGTTGACTACATTTTTAAAAAAATACTTTTCCCCTGCCTCTGTCCAGCCAATCAGAATGTTCTATCCTGTACTGTATCTACATAGAGGGCACCATCCTACCTCCACCGTCACCTCTAGCTGTCCAAAAACAACAAGGAGGTAAAATAAGAATTTGTGTTTTTCTGAGACAGCTAGCAGGTGGAGGGAGAGGACTGTGTGGTGTTCTGTCTGTTGGACACACATCATAACTTTTAAGGAGCCATGGAAATCCAAACATCCTGTTTTTAAATTTACACAAAGAAGAAGAGCATAGGGGATTGCACGAAGTAAAGGAATGTAAGGGATAAACAGACTACAATTCAGGACTTGTACTTTATTTCCTATCTACAACTGCTGCTTGTTTTTTAATACAGTATAAAGTGTAGCTATTTTGTGTTTCTTCTCTTTGTCTTAAAATGGACTGTAAGGGCGGAAACAATCAGGTCAAACGAAACAGGTCTAAAGATGATTATTTAAATACACAAGAGATCAGCAGACTTTTTCAGATGAGACCGGATAGCCAGCAATCCATGGTGGGAGGATCTGAGGGGCCCCGCAGTGCTGCGGGGGAATGTAGTTTGCTGTGGGGGTAGTTTCCAGAAACCATGCAGAGGTGTGAAGACAAACAAGAGAGTTTTACGAGTTTGAAACTAGTGTAAAGAGGCTAATTGGTGAAATTAATACCTGATTCATATGAAAATAGAGAAAACTGCAGTAGCCTGGAGGACATTAATGGGTTAAAAGACAGACAGGGGCTGATTTTGGAGATAATCCTCAATTGGAAAAAGCAAGATTTCACAACTGAGCTGATCTGTTTGTCAAACTTCGGAGCGGAAATATCACCCAACGGTTTTTGCCATGTGGCCTGACATCAGTGGATAACAGATCCAAGCTCTGGGCAATGACAGAAGCTGCAGGGCCAAACAAGATTCAATAGAAAGTTGTGTTTTAATCCAACTTTTAATGTTGTGTTAACAATGCACTTCAAAGGCTTGCACCCTTTGGTCCCTGTGGGTCATAATTAAAGTTCATTGGATAGATTGGACAGGGAAATCAATTTACCTGTAACAGTACTTTTTTTTAAAATTTTGAATCAAATGGTGCCCATACCAGGGTAAATGTTATGGTTATTTTATTTTATATTATTTGAATTAAATGACACATTGGTAAATACAACAAGGGTCTAGGTGACTGTAAATTAAACCAGGAGGAAACTTAAATTTTAGTAAGATATTTTAGTCCTTGTATTTCATGCATTCAGGGTGATATAACCTGTCCTGTAAACTGTTCTCTGTACATCATACATGATTTCTGTACAGTGCATCACTACAACCCTCATATGACTTCATGCAGCATATGATGATCATCATGCAGCAGCATGGAACAAAATGTTTACCCAGTTGTAACTCGAGCTTAGCAGAAATAAGCAGCACTTTCAGACGTAATTGCATGAAATGAAAAGCTGCCAAGTGGCAGGTCTTTCAAATCAGTGTGGCGTGATTGAGAGGGAGGGAGGAATCTTCTGAGCGCAGCTGGAGTCTGGGTGTATGCAGCCTGCGGCTGTAGCTGTGTGTGTAGGTTGATGGCTTTGTGGTAGTATTTGCACATTTGTTTTATAAAGGGTATATTACTGAAAATTACTTGTTGTGGGTACTACCGCAGGTCTGTGGTTATATGTGTGTGGCTTTGATTGCGTTGCCGTGCGCATACATGCACAGTGAGTGTACTGTACATGTGTGATGAGTGAAAAAGCACGCGAGTCCTCAGGGTAAATTCAATGTGGCGTGATAATGAACATATACAGTAATGTCATTGAGGAGGCAGGTGCAAGCCCCATCCAACAGATCTTAATAACATCTCAGCCAGTGCTGATGTGCTTGGGTGAATACTGCTGGCGTAGCAGGTATTGGCTGAAGTTGGCATGGTAATATGGCTTGGGGGTGTATAGCCCATTTCACTCAAAGTAGCATGTGACCAAATGTTCAAGTTTGAGTCCAAATGTCACAAATGTTTGAACTTTGACTCTTTACTCTATCACAAGTCTTTTTTATTTGATGAGAGTTGAGCCTTATACAGGTTATAATCGTTAACGAAAACGAACGAAATACCGAAAACTAGGTGGGAAAAAAACATTGTCGTTAACTGAAATAAAAATAAAAACGAGGCATTACAAAAAATGATAACTAAACTAAAACTGTAATGTCTGTTTGCAAAACTAACTAAAATAAAATAAAATGATCGAGTACATGTCCTTAGTTTTCGTCTTTGTCGATCTTTCATAAAGCAAATAACGTTATATCTCTCCGACCATGACATTTCCCGTAGACATGTAGTTTCCGACTGGGAACCCAGAAATTCCGACATTCCACGTCAACTTGAACACAACATGTCCGTGGCTCCGTGCCTCTCGCCTGGCATCATAGCCTATTAGAAAAAGTTAAGCAAACTTTGTTGTCTTTTTGACATTTTTCCCCTGAGTGAAATGAGAATAACAGCAATCTCAACCAGCACAAGCGCTTGTGTCACTTGAAGTACAGCGCCGCGCTGTTGAAGTGCCTCCACCCCCTCCGTCCCTCTCCCCCCTCCGTCTTACCCTGAAAATTCACCTCAAAACGCATCGAAAATGCTAACACAAGATTTTTGTGGAACTTCAATGGGGAATAAAGACTAACAAGACAGTTAACAACATTGAACATTACACAAGCAGTAGGCTCAAATTAAGCCCTGGGAAGTCCTATTTGATTATGACTGTGTCAGATAAAGTGCCTTGCAGTGGAAGGTGGTAAAATATGTGGTCAATTTATTACAGGGAAAAATCCCACGAATTTGAAAGTACATTTGAGAAGCGCACACAAGCTAGGAGGCTAACCTAGCTTACCTTAAGGAGAACGCAAAAGCCCCTTTTCCCTGAAACAGAAGCTAACCCCGGTACAGGGCATGGATGTATGGATACAGGGCCAGGCAGCATGACGGAGACAACAGCAGGACAGAGAACACCACAGGCGAGCTTTCACCGGCGACCCGATAGCTGCTGGTTAGTAAATACGCAGGAACACCAAAAGTGGGAGTAAGCGTTGGTTAATATATGGATCGATACTGGGACGTCTACACAACTGTGTGACTCGATTGAGTTAAAAAAGTTCGCCACTTTACTCAAACCAAAGTTGAAAACACCTGTTCATGTATGTCTTCTTTAGTCTGTTGGCTATTTAGGTTTTTCCTGGAACACGTCACTTACACATTTTGCACTTAATGCGGCGTCTTGTGTAGACTGTTTACATATTTATGACCATATGTAATATAAAATTGTATGATGTTTTGTTGAGTTATTATTACACAATACTTTTTCTGATTTTTTTTTTTATCTTTTTGAATCCCCCGACAAATAACCCATATTACAAAAAAAGACTAAAACTAAGACTAAAACTAAACTAAAACTAAACTAAAACTAAGCATTTTCAAAAAACAAAAACTAAACTAAACTAGCAAACCCACTTTAAAAACTAATTAAAACGAAACTGAATTTGAAAACAAAAAGTCAAAACGAAATAAAAATAAAAACTAATGAAAAATGCAAAACTATAATAACCTTGGCTTATACAGTATATTGATAATACCAAAATATGGAAATTACAAAGCCACATTAGTAATATACTGGGACTTTACCCTCTCTGAATAAGGTAGTTGGTTCATTTCAAATGCTGGTGAGCGGGGAGGTTTCACAACCTGCGAGCCAAACGCAATTCAAAGTGGGAGTTGAGAAGTCACACTGTAACAGCAGTATGCCTTTACTATATGGAGCTGGTCAATTACTTAGAGCTTCAGAAATAACTTCTGCCTGCACCACAGGCTGGTCTACCACATCATCAGTGGGCCACTCTGCATCGTTTAACTCCCGGGCTGAAAGTGAGTCCCACTCCACCCCTGGGTGTACAGTTGAAGCTTATTACCAAAATGTCCAACAGCAGTTTACAAAAAGCATCTCCTCTATATATTTGTTCTTTGGTTTTACTACACAGGCACACATACAGACTTAAGACTTCCTGTAACCATAGAAACAGAGAAGACGATCTGTATAGTATGTAAAGAATTAATGACTCATAGACAAGGAAAATAACATTTTAGATTTATTTTGAAAAAAAGAATGTGGTGAAATGACATTTGTATGTTGTTGCAAGACAAATGGTGGAAGTTAAGGAGCTGTCCCAAACAAATCAGGACGTTTGTTCACCCTATTCCCTGTGCACATTTATTTATTTTTATTTTTAGTTATTTTCATACATTACATTTTAAAAAATCGTGTTTATATTTATACACGTTTTTGGTATATCACAATGTTTTTCCTAGTAAAGGCACGGTTTACAAACCTGAATGTCACATCACATCCTTATGTATACCAGAGGATTTTCCACATCTTTCCTTCCCTGCATGTAACCTATCCAGCAGGCCATTTTAAAATTTAACGAAACACGGGTATAACACACACTTACCACGATTTCTCATTTGAATGCACTCTGCACATCTGCATGCTCGCTCACAATAACTACAAACTTGAACCCACTTTGCCTACAAAGGTGAAAAACAAACCTCGAAGCACAATCTCTCCTGTAAATACAAGTTGAATTTTGCCCACACTCTGTTGGAAAACGCAGAGGCCATCTCATAAATTGTGAAGGTGGCTAAATTAGGGAGTAGACTCATTACCTGCTTTGTAGAGTAGCATAGACAGTGCCTGGAGCAAGAGCCGTAAACACGCCATTACTACAACACTGCAGTCTACTGCTGAACTCTGTCCCAACACTCTTATGAGATCCTTGCTGTCTTTCTTGCTGATCCCCAGTCAGCTGATGATGTATGTTAAAACCACTGGTTTTATTAGGGGTTATGCTAGCTGCTTCCACCTGTTTCAAGTCGTTGTGCTAAGCTAAGCTGCTGCTGGCAGTAGCTTCAAATTTACTGTACAGATATGATAGTGGTATCAATCTTCTAACTCTCGGCAAAAAAGCAAATATGCGTATTTCCCCGAATGTTAAACTAGTTGTTAAATAATTGTTTGCAAACACATATACATTGGTAAAATCTAGGGTTATTTTTAAAATGAAATAGGAAAGCAAAACCTCTCAGGAGGAGCTGTAACTAATAGTACCTGATTAATGCATGATATATGCGCTGACTGGACACATTCCAACGACACTAGCCTCAAATGCTTCAAATTTGCAGAAGAACTTTTGCAACTGTAATCAAGAATAAATAAAGAATAAACAAAATAAATCTGTATGTAGCCCTTAGGTATTATTAGAAGTAGCTCATTATAAGTCTCAAGTAGCTTCCCCTTGCCCACATTGTGAATAAAGTAAATAAATTAATGTACAGTAGATTACAGAGCCAGACCCTGAAGAACAAGGAAAAACATTTAAAGCATGATGTGATGGCTGAAGTTAATTCATAATTTGCTAAATAAAAACATATATTTGGATGTTAACCAATTTTAGATAATTTATGTTTGTATACTAATTGTATGTGAATACTTTTAATGGGGGCCTTTTTTGGTCTAGTCCATGCCACCTGTGCATAGCTGTTTTTCTGGGCCTTTATGCAATTTTGAAGGCTGCCAAAAGGGTCGATGTAAATTCAATATCATTATGCACCACACAAGATAATATAGGGCTGGAGAGGGCCATGCCCGTGCTTCTTAAAATGTAGAGCACGCACAGTATTACCATTACAAGATCTCTTTACTTGTCTCATAGGCTACCACACCGTCAACACACTTGGCATGCAGAACAGAGAAGTAAATCCGGTTGAATCCAGCTGGAGAACTGTGCATTTTGACTGAAGAAGGTCTATAACATTGGGCTTATTTCCCTTATTTACAATACACACATACACATTTTCACATTGTGTTTGGTTACTTGTGAGCTTAAATCTCTTGTCATTTCAAAGCTAAAGTCAAACCCCTTGGAAAGAGAACATTGAAGTAAAATATGTGTAGCTGTACAGTTTAACTAGCTGAATAATGATTGTGAATGCTTGGCTGCATGTACGCTCCCTTCATCTGATTAAATCTGTCCACTTTAATTACAGCAGTCATTGATTTAAGGACTGTTACTACATTTTTCATCAGGTGATGAAAAAGTTAATAACCTGTCTTTAGTTATGCTCGGTTACTGACCAGGTCAGAAACCTTAATTCAGGATTAGTTATGCTTTGTTGCAGAGAGGACTGGCGTACGTCTCCGACTGCTAGACACAAAACACATCGTAGTGACTCTTTAATAGTGCACAGCAGGAGGCCAATGGCTGCTTTTTTGTTCCAATTTGATTGTTGGGGATAAAATGTCCATCCTTTTTAAATGCAAGGCAGGAGAGGCATCACTGATCAGATATAGAGTATGCTAAGGAGGATTCAAGAAATGACATTGAGCTGATCGCAGAAGGATTGGCCTAACAGTTTCACAGTTTTTTAGAATGAAGATTAGCAGCTTTGAAAATTACCCTGTGACATATACATGGTTTTTTTTCTAACCAAGGTCATCCTCAGTTGCAGGTGATAGGATGTTTTGGCATCTTATACACGCAGCAAATGCAGAAACTATGTAGCCTAGAGAATTGTCCTATAGTTTGTGAAATGGATTGTAAAATAAAGCTCTCTGTATCTTTGTATCCTAATACGGCATTCCAACAGCCTTTTTTGTGATCTTTGGTTTCCAATCATGCCTTGAAGAGACCACAACAATACACTGATGTTTCAGGAAGCCAATATCTCAACGATTGATTTTAGGGAAGGTAGTCTCTATGAATTGCAAATAGTTGCTTAGTTGTTTAGATCCAGATCTAAAATGTGTTAGTACCAAGTTTCACTCAGTGTTTTACTTCTAGGGGGCGATGCTAGTCTGGCTATCACCAGACTAAGCTCAATCTTTTAAGATTGAACAACAGTCTGCGGAGGCTGCTCTGTATTTTCTTCTGCACAAGAGGTGTGATCAACGTGTAGAGTTCAAATGACTCTGTACGCAATTGGATAGACTTTCAACCAATCAGACCAACGATCCGGGTGACGTAGCAGCGACATCAACGGGTTGCTGGTCTTCGGTGGCCGCTATGTTGAATGTAAACAAAAAGCTGCTTGGTCGCTTCTCTATCGTCATTGTGTTAAACCTGCCAATAGCGCGCCAGGTGGTTAAGCCAGTTTGTGATTGGACCCCGCAAAATTGTAACGGAAGCAGGATAGAATAATGTACAGGTGTCCAGACTGAGATGCAGGGTGAAATTAAATCGCCGGCAGATCGGGCTGGGTTTACCCAGTCTGGGAACATGCAGTAGTTAGAGCTGATTTAATGCTGTGATGTCATGGGTGTTCTGTGGAGGGTCTGCTTTATTTCTGCCATCGGCATTAAATGCGTGTTTAAATCCCTTTATTTGTTTTGAACTATAGGGATTGGCATTGTTAACATTTATATATATATATATATATATATATATATATATATATATATATATATATATATATATGAAACATATAATAATTTTTTTAATATAGCATTAATTATTCTAGGTGAATGCACATATACACTAAACAACTCCACAGTGGCAAAGCCCCAGGGATTGATGAGATCCGTCCGGAAATGCTTAAAGCTCTGGGTGTGGAGGGGTTGTCTTGGTTGACACGCCTCTTCAACATTGCGTGGAAGTCTGGGACGGTGCCTAAGGAGTGGCAGACCGGGGTGGTGGTTCCCCTTTTCAAAAAGGGGGACCAGAGGGTGTGTGCCAATTACAATCACACTTCTCAGCCTCCCCGGTAAAGTCTACTCCAAGGTGCTGGAAAGGAGGGTTCGGTCGATAGTCGAACCTCAGGTTGAAGAGGAACAATGCGGATTCCGTCCTGGTCGTGGAACAACAGACCAGCTCTTTACTCTCGCAAGGATCCCGGAGGGAGCCTGGGAGTATGCCCAACCGGTCTACATGTGCTTTGTGGATCTGGAGAAGGCGTATGACCGGGTACCCCGGGAGATACTGTGGGAGGTGCTGGGGGAGTATGGGGTGAGGGGGTCCCTTCTCAGGGCCATCCAATCTCTGTACGACCAAAGCGAGAGCTGTGTCCGGGTTCTCGGCAGTAAGTCGGACTCGTTTCAAGTGAAAGTTGGCCTCCGCCTGGGCTGCGCTTTGTCACCAATTCTGTTTGTAGTATTTATGGACAGGATATCGAGGCGTAGTCGGGGTGGAGGGGGGTTGCAGTTCGGTGGGCTGGGGATCTCATCGCTGCTTTTTGCAGATGATGTGGTCCTGATGGCATCATCGGCCTGTGACCTTCAGCACTCACTGGATCGGTTCGCAGCCGAGTGTGAAGCGGCTGGGATGAGGATCAGCACCTCTAAATCGGAGGCCATGGTTCTCAGCAGGAAACCGATGGAGTGCCTTCTCCAGGTAGGGAATGAGTCCTTACCCCAAGTAAGGAAGGAGTTCAAGTACCTTGGGGTCTTGTTCGCGAGTGAGGGGACAATGGAGCGGGAGATTGGCCGGACAATCGGCGCAGCGGGTGCGGTATTGCATTCAATTTATCGCACCGTTGTGACGAAAAGAGAGCTGAGCCAGAAGGCAAAGCTCTCAATCTACCGGTCAGTTTTCCTTCCTACCCTCACCTATGGTCATGAAGGCTGGGTCATGACCGAAAGAACAAGATCCAGGGTACAAGCGGCCGAAATGGGTTTCCTCAGGAGGGTGGCTGGCGTCTCCCTTAGAGATAGGGTGAGAAGCTCAGTCATCCATGAGGAGCTCAGAGTAGAGCCGCTGCTCCTTTGCATTGAAAGGAGCCAGTTGAGGTGGTTCGGGCATCTGGTAAGGATGCCCCCTGGGCGCCTCCCTAGGGAGGTGTTCCAGGCACGTCCAGCTGGGAGGAGGCCTCGGGGAAGACCCAGGACTAGGTGGAGGGATTATATCTTCAACCTCGCCTGGGAACGCCTCGGGATCCCCCAGTCGGAGCTGGTTAATGTGGCTCGGGAAAGGGAAGTTTGGGGTCCCCTGCTGGAGCTGCTACCCCCGCGACCCGATACCGGATAAGCGGACGAAGATGGATAGATACACAGATGGAATCCAGCGAAGGGTTGAGGATCATGTGCAAAGACAAAGCAAATAAATAAAAAAGTGTGCACCCACAGAATGACCTTTCTCCAATCCAAACTGGCACACACACACCAATGTCTTTATCAGGTTATAAGCCTCTAGAGCAGAATACTGCTTCATTAACGGGATACTTCTTTAGCTTTAATCAGTTCAGACCAAGTCAGAGATCCTTGAATGTTATTTCCTTGCGTTGATATCAGTAGTTCTGTTGCAAAGCACTAATCCTGTTAATGCGAGCAATAAATGAATAGCTTAAAGAGTGGGATTGCTGTGGGTTTTGGAGAGAAAATAAAAAACAAGGGTTTTCTTTTTGAAACTCTCGTCCAAATCACCCAGACACAGAAGAGAGAGATGTGATTTTAGTAAAAATGTTTATAGTTAAAAACTATTAATATTTCAGTAATCCTCAAATTAGTTCATTTCTTGCACACTGCTCGCCTTTGCAGAGGCCTTTCATATCGCGATAGAAATGTGCTCTTTCAGAATAAATCATTTAGAGCCCTTTGATAAAAAGTGGTTGATATCATTTTTTATTCTATAATGCCTCTTGGCGAGACTTCAAAAAAGGTAGTGTAAAATCAAATAGGCCCCCGGAAAAAAAACATCACCGTGATGAAAGGAGGGGTCATGTTCTCTTCTCACTTGTCTCGATGAGACCGGATGAAGTGACAGTCTTGAAAATGAAGACTGATTTTTCAAATTGCGGTTTCATCATAACGTACGACGAGCAGTTTCCAAAACGGTTCAAATGTCATTAGAATTTCAAATTTGATGGTGTCGCTTTGTATGCGCAGCGCAGCAAACGTGGTATATTTAACATTACAGCGCCATGGTGGTGAATAAATGCCTGGCGGTGAATGTCTTAACACACTTTTTCAGATGATCAGATGTGAGGTTGCAGCTCATTACATGTAAGTCAATGTAACGTAGCTGTTGGAGGTTGTATTTCTTTTGTCATCTTCGTATGCCCTGAACGATTTTCTTGACAGCAGGTGTAATCATTGGCAATTGAGCTCGCATGGTTTCTGGTTATTTGTAGCACTTCGCACTCCCATGCAAAGTAAACACTCATGGGGCTCTCTCTCAACATGTAATATCTGCTGTTTATTTTTGCCTCGCACAGCTATTACCAGTGAAGATATAACAAACGCGGGCAGCTGATGTCATGTTGGGTATCAGTGATGCTGAGACGATGAAAAGCCAAAGCAGTACCGTATCTCTTTGGCTCAGACACAAGGATAAGAGACGATGTGTAATGATGCTCCAAAATAAGAGAGTGAGCTTTTGACTCACACAGTACTGTGGCCACATTACCTTCTGTGACTCATTTCTGTCTCCAGCTTTTTTATTTATTTGACCTACGGCTAGAGCCACGCTGGTAAGCCCAGTCGTCTTTTAAGCGATCACATGCAGCCTGATAGGTAGGATTAAGGATTTTACTTTCTTTTGTACATTAATGAAAAATATCCAAAGCTGTGCAAAACATGGCGACCCTCTGCTAGTTCTCCTCCCCCACCCCTTTTAATGCGCAGTTTTTATTTTACATTTAAATATATGTTTGACTTCCTCGCGTGGAAACGTTAAGTGAACTCCCTTATTTAATACTAAAGACAGTCGTCTTTAAATTGAAGTCTTCTTTGTTTCACAGTGGGAGTTTAAAAGCACTGTCCTGCTTTTTATTCATAGAGTTACTAAACATAGGATTCATAGTGGAAGACCTAGTTGAAACCCAGTCTTCCACAGTTGGCCACTGAGCAACTCCAGTGAAGCGGCTGGAGGTTAAATGGTTCACTCAAGGGCTTATCAATGTTGTTGAGGCATGCAAGAGTGTAACGGAGCCATTGCATGAATCCATTTCTGAGTCGTATGTATCCCATCATCTTCTTGTGCTTGGTTATTTATCTGATGATCAGATTATTCAAAAAAGAGCTAAATACTGTATTTGGGTAATACAAAAACAAGTTTGCCACGCGCAATGAGTCAATGAGTGCTTTAGGTAAAATATTTCCCTGCAGCAGCAACAACAATAAACTGAATTTGAGAGTGCATTTAAAGTGAGTTTTAAGTTACAGGCATTGATAACATAATTGTTCTGTTCATAGTTGTTGTTGAACTGTAAAAGGGCAGATGTCATTTGATGCAAATAATGAAAGTTGTGAACAAATTACATTTTTAGGCAGTACAGTTGCACAGGAGGGAGAGCAGAGAGAGCCAAAAGTGCGGACTTGGCTCAGGAAAAGTTCTGGCTTGTCCTACGGTGCTGCAGCTGCCAGCAGGTTGGGTTCCACTATGCTGGATGGAGTAGCCCTCCTCTTACAATTGGATGGTAATGAGAGTGACTGATGGGGGTGCTTGGAGAGGCTGACAAAAATAATGTTTTGTGTTTCTCTTGCTTGCTTTGCCTCTATGTTGTGCTGTTTTTTGGTGTACCTCATGTCTGCCGCTCCTTATTTAAATTAGGAGTCAGACAAAATGTAGGAAATTAAAATTTTAAGATTAAAATGACTGTTTGCTGCAGTGGAATTTAGTCATTGCAGCAGACAATTTGGACAGAAAAAATAGAGCAGATGTCTTTAATATAATAATTTACTGTTTTTACACCACTGAAATGAGAAGCTAGGAAGTAGAATGCACAAATGTGCATTGTTCGTTATATAAACATGATCAGATTCACTGTCATTACCAAGTGTGCAGCATTACACGGCACATCTGCATGAGCTGAATGCAGAATGGTAACAATGAGAGCAATGGCTTGTGAAAGTGATGTTTTAAACCCCTGGCCAGCGGTTCAACATCCCGACCCCAGATATGTGCCTTCATTGTTATACAGCCGGGATTACAACATCTGTTGTTGACACACACAAAAAAAGGCAAGACCACATCACTTTTTCCCTTGCCAGTCTCATTCTCCCTGTCAGCCTGCACTCTGCGAAATGTCTTAGTGAGGCACATTAAGCCTCACAATTATTCCCTGGTCTCGCTCACCATTCCCTCTGAATACTGACCAAAAAGGAAGGAGCGCTCACCTTTCTAATTCAACAGTTTTCTTATGTCTCCCATAATGATACATTGAAGATAAAAGTTGCTTCTCCTTCCTCCAGTTGTCAGCTTATCCCCCCCAGGGCTTGCCTGTCCTGCAGCTTTTAATGATGTGATAAAAAGAGATGCAACACTCTCAAGACCTAAGAAGAAAACATATTTAAAAATAATCACATTTTGATCTTGCGACTTAAACCAGATGCCTATCTGTGTTGTACCTCTGTTATCAGAACTGTTGTGTACTTATGGGCTTCTCTAGTCCCAAATGTTTCATTTATTCACACTGATTTTTGGTTTGACAACATTCGACACACAAAGACCATGTTTAAGGGACGAAGATGAATACAGAATGGTAAAAGCAAACTGTTCCTCCAAAAAGGATGTAGTACTTTTCACAACCACTCAGACCTTTGTTTTGTCCAATTATTGGAGTGCCATTTTGAAAATGGCACAGTGCAGTAGTGAAAAGTATGGAAGCAAAGAAGAGACACACGTCTTTGAACTTTAACAGCCACTGAGTATTTAATATTGAAATATTTTCTTTGAAAACCATGTATCTGAACGTATTTGTTTTGAATTCACCTCTTGGAAATTAATATATGAAAATTCTTGATTTTACATTTAAAAAACCTGACTTTCAGTATATATTTGTCAATGGTCACATATTCAGATACAAACAAAAATCTTTCAGAATTTCCAAAAAATAGATTCACCAATCACATTTGTGTATTAGCTGGATACATGGTTTAACGTAATTTGCTCTTACCGGTGTATTGCCGTGTGTATTTTGTCCGTAGCAAATTCCTGCCAATCGGTCCCTAAACGTCCTATTTAGAGAGTAAATGCCCTAAACATATTCTTTGTAAATCTTTACAGTCATTCCCCAAAAGAACCAAGCAGGCATGCCTTGTTGCACATTCCAAATTTTCTTTAAAACTTGCCATTTTCAGTAGCTTGCTAGCTCAAAGTTTGTTGTTGTTTCCCGAAGGGAACAGTGTTTGAGAACGGCAACACGCAGAGAGAGGAAGGTGAGGGACATCTGGCAGTCGTTGTTTTAGACTACATATCCCTTAATTGATATAAATGTCAGAGATTCTTTAGGAGGAAATTACACCGTGGTCTAAAGTGTGATTTGATTTACCCCGACATAAAAGGTAACACTTATTTAATAGAAATACCTATGTGATTTCACTGAAATTACATCAAAATATCAAATATTCTTAGCGTACCAATGGGGGAATACCCTTGCAAATTTACCATGTGGAAACAACGCATTGCCTTTTGTAGTTGTTTGCTTCTGCTTTGGTGGTTTGTAAAACCAATATAATTCATGTTCAGCCTATATTTTTACCCTTTGTGTTTCACTTTTACGCTTCAATATCTTTATTATTCTCTTTATCCTTTTGTTCTCTTGTTTTATCTGCACCGCTGTGATCATTTTATGCAGTTCAGTTCAGTACACAGTCAACAATTTGAAATCCCATAGGGATGTTTGATCTATGCTGCAAGGGTTAGGGGCTGCTTTACCTGTGTGACCCAGTGGGTAAAGCACAAAGAAGGGAGGAGAAGAACAAAGTAGACATAGCTCATAAATAGGAAATGGCATGAAGAAAAGAAAGTCAATGGAAGGAGGGCTAGAAAAAAAGAGAGGAGTTGAGCGAGGGAGTTATACAGCGCAGGATTGAAAGTTGAGGGCTGGGGGATGGGAGGTAAGGAGGGCATGTGAGCTACCAGGGATCAGAGATTAAGCTACTGTCGTTACAGTGAAGTCCGCCAGCTGTCCTATCCCAGATGACTTACTTTGTAGTTTAGTATGGATGGCCTCTTACTCATGTAAAAGTTCAGCCAAATGTCAAGAAAAGTCAGGAAAATAAAATAGACTTAGGTCTACTGGCTGCATCGGAGGCGATACCGATACTGGTATCGGTATCGGAACATCTCTAGTTCATACCAGGCTTTATAAAATCATGTTACACAAATGTGTTACACAAATTTCACAACTACACACACTGTTTGCAGGAATACCTTTGAGGTAATGATGTGAGTTGGTCGATCGTGTGGGATCATTATTCAGTAGCAAGTGTTCACTTTAGTTCTCCAGAGTATGGGAGATTTCCTTATATATAGCTGATAATGCTTGATGCAGCGCAGTTCGAAATTGGAAAAACAAGACTTTTTATCAAAATGTAGCCACACTTGCAATCTCTTCTTTCGATCTTTTGCAGTGCTCCGCTGTGCTGCTGTGTGCTTCGGTTAGATGTCATACAAAAATGAACAGATTGTGCTGTCTGAGCCTCGCTGTCCCGCATTGTTTCATACTGCACAACTGTGAAGAATGGAGACTTTAACAATTCCTGTAGTGAAAAAAAACATCAACCTCTGGATGTCCTGTAGATGCTTTGAGTGAATTCAAGGCCCAGAGTGAAGAAAACTCCACTCACCCAAGTTTCAGGCAGAATAGACATAGTTGCTCTCAACAGCCAAATTGTGCCCACAGTTGGCGGCATCAATGGTGTTAATTTCAAGCCTTGATTGGTGGTATTTTATGTTGTTCAAAGACAAAAACAAAGAAATGTTGTTGGCAGAAGTAATAACGACTAGCCAGCTGTGGTGGGCTTTGCAGCAGCTGCAACCCACTTGCCAAAGAGAACATTAGTGTTGGACAAAACCCTGAATTATGTCCAATGATAATGTTTTTAACCCATCATTCGTACAATATGTGCATGGCAGCTACAGTCCAGTGCGGTAAAAGTAAGTTGGAGAACTACTTGGTTCATGTTTGGGAACAATTATTGTTTGATCATAATGGTTAGCAATAGAGGCGCAGTGAACCTTTGTATCCGGTGTTTAACCCAAACTCATTATAAACTCTTCCAACCCCCTTGATCACCATATCTACATGTATCTACATACACACTATTTCTCTACATTGGCACTCCATCCAATCTAGCTATTTAGAGTCTACATTATATTATTCCTATGGAGACTTGAGCTGTCTTGACCAAGACAGGCTGATTTCAGTGATCAGCTCGTTATCAAGCAGCTTCAGGAGTTCATAACATTTGAATCAGCTGTGTTGGAGCAGAAAGCGATCTTAAACATGCATGAGGTTTGACAGAAAAATAATCACCAACTATTTTTGATAATTAAATAATCGTAGTAAGTAATTTTTCACGCAAAAAAAATTGCAGAAAATGCTGTTTTTATCCTGTCAAATAAGGACATTTCTTGCTTTTCTCTGTTTTGTATCATCTTAAACTGAATATCTTTGGGTTTTGGACTGACAAAACAAGACATTTAAAGACATCGCCTTGGACTTTGAGAAACTGGGATGGACATTTTTCACTATTTTCGAACATCTTATAGACTAAAAGATAAATAACATAATCTAGGAAATAATCTACACATTAATCGATGATAAAGATAATACTATGTTGCAGCCCTAATGGACATTGGACTGGGCAGCTGCACATATGATATGATGTATAATTCATAAAACTTAAATAGGCTTTGGCAGCCATATTTTAGAATGTGCACATCCATGCACTTTCACACAGTTTTACAGACAGTGATATTTAACTGTTTAATAGATGATGATGCAAAACCTTCAAATATTACAGCATATAATACATCATTTACAGTATTATCAGTGTAAACAGTTCAAGTATTTCTGTTAAATCTTCAG
Source organism: Zingel zingel (assembly GCA_023566125.1). Lineage (NCBI taxonomy): Eukaryota > Metazoa > Chordata > Actinopteri > Perciformes > Percidae > Zingel > Zingel zingel. The sequence continues at coordinate 13,064,624 of CM042334.1, forward strand.
TTGAAACGTTTTTATTTTGCATGAAAATAAAAAATAGTTTTGGCCATTGTTTCTATTGATTATGACTCAGCAACATTTTACTCAGTAATTTTAGTATGAGGATGTAGGGACACTGCTTGACACAGCTGTACAACGGACTCCATTAGCTATATTAAGCAATACGAGTGATCTGACGGGTTTTGAACAAGTGCCTTTTTAACCTTCACCTTCATTTAAACCGCTGGTTTAGATAATGTGGTTAAAATATTGTGAGGAAATGGTGATGATTTGCAGAGCAACTTCCTATGTTAAATTAGACCTACTAAACTTGGAGAACTCAAGCAATTTCAACATAAAAGTTATACAGTTATACAACGTTGAAGTTGTTTAAAACCTGGCCATATGGACTCCATATGGACAACTGTCAAGTTGTCTTTAGCTTTTGTGTTGTACATGGAGTGTAGGTGTTTTGTCTTTTGAGGACAAACCACTTATGTTGTTTGCGATTAAGGACGTCCAATTTCTTCCTAGAAGTGTTTTCAAATCCTCCCCAACAACATTGACTGTTTGCCCAGGTACATCCCTCAGAGAAGCTAGCAGAGGGCTCAACTGCTGGTGGGAGAGGAGGGATGTAGATACTCTCGTTTGAGGACAGCCAAACCCCTGTGATTACTGCTTAATCCTCTCTGGCAAAGCACAGTGAGCCTTTGTGACATCACGGGGAAGGCTGATGTGGGGCTGCTTAGTCTATATTTCTCTCTGTATCTGTCCCTTTAATGCTGTCTCTTCTAACCTCTCTCTTACTATCTTACTCTCTTACACCATTTCCTTACTCTGTATTTTCTCTATTTGTCCCTTTCTGTCCCTCCCTCCTTCTTTATTGACGGGGCGGGGCGTGTGTGTGTGTGTGTGTGTGGGGGGGGGGGGGGGGGAATGAGTGGGGATTATCACTGTCTGGAGAACACGGCTGGATTTGTTCGCCATCTCTGTAGTTGCATTTTGTGCCAACCTGCCCTCGACTAATGGGACAGCAGTGCACTGTCATAGCACAAGTTGATATCAGTCAAATGCTCTAAACCAACAATACTGTCCCTTTAGTGACTCATGTGGTTTCTCAGCATGGCTCCATGTGAGCAATCCATTTGTGAACAAACATGACTAACAGATAACAACAGAACATTATGTGGGAAATTGGGATAGGGAACCAGCAGAAGGTGCATCAATGTTAAATCCAAAAATTAAACCTGAATTAATATTATTAAAAAGGAGTAAGCCCCTGGCTCACTTTCTCTAGTTCAATCTGCCTCTCTGATATCTGCTTTGTGTCCTGCTCTTTATCATTCTTAGTCAGTCTTTCAATCACTGCAGCTTTCTGCTCTGGTCAATGCCGAGGTCACTGAGAGTTTGATGAGGATCTTAAGAAATGCAGCTGCAATCAGAATTCTGTGCAGAACGGGCACTTCCCAGGTCTAGATGGCAGTCGGCGACTGAGGGTCCCGCGGTATATTTTTAAACGAGCCTTTGCGTTTCTCCACTTTTGAGAATCAAGCTTTTTATATTTCATGCCAGTAACCCAGTGTAAGAATGCATGTTCGAGGACTTTGAAGTGATACTCTGAAATGTAGCATTGAGAAATATGTTTGCTTTTTTTGCAGGCTCATGAAACATTATCATTGGTATATTTATTTAGACTTTTTATGTCAGCGTTGAAACAAAATAAACAAACAAATTGGACAATCATAGCTTTTGAAAATGACATCTGAAATTTGGCCCATGGGGTTAAAGTACTACTGTCTGAGCTGAGCCACTGATTCTCTTCTAGAAAGCAAGCATACGATGTTTGTCATGTCTATTTCAGGAAATTTAAAGTTATGTGTATGTGCTTTTCTGTCATATTTGTTAGTCTTTTTTAGAGATGCACCGATTACAACTTTCTAGGCTGATTCCAATTTCCGATTTTCTTTGAGTTAGGCCAGCCGATACCGATTTTAGCCGATTCGGATTTCATTTTTTCTAAGCACACACAAATATTTATTTTCTATCTTTTCTTTAATAGAACATTTTACACAGAACATAGAACATTTGAACAGATAATGGATCACTAGAAAATAGAACTATATAAATGACTCCTGGTGTGGGAAATTCACACACATCTAAAGTGCAAAGTTAGAACCATTTCCTTCTTTTCACATCAAATATCTAACTAAAAATATGTGATTTTGGTTTTTGGTGTCGTCCCTCCACGCTCTACTTTTTACTTGCAGGTGTTGCATATTGCAAACTTGTTATCTTCTGCACACACGCTGAAGAATTTCCAAACAGCTGACATGTTGCAGGTTAATTCACGAGGTTCCCTATATGTGCGAGAATAGTGCCGCGAGCGGTTACACGGCGGAAAGTCGAGAGAAAGGAAAAAGAGACTGTGCTGTCGCATCCATGTGTGCGTCCATTGTAGCATTGACCGGCATGAAATCGGCACATGTCAGACTGACCTGCCGGTCGCCGGTCATGGCCGAGCACGTGAAAACCGGCCAATTCCGGTCACCGGCCGGTCTATCGGTGAATCTCTAGTCATTTTTTCTTTGTTTTTTTTTATCTTTTAAAAAGCCAGATTGCGCAAATCAATGATTCCTCGCTGCAGGTGCCAGCTACTGCGGGCTACTCTGCGTTTTTGCAGTCCGAGCGTTATATTGTAAACCATCACTTTGTGAATGTTCATACTACAGTGAGGATGACTTGTGTTGCATTTGTAAAGTTGTTTCACATTCTTACTGTATGGTTGACTACATTTCAACATATTATTTTTACTGAAGAGATGAAGACAGCACTGCCATTCCTAACTAGGCAGTTGTGACGACAGCAGAGACTGTCCCCATCGCATATAAGCACCATTATTAGTGTAATTTCATGTAATTTCATGGTACAGACAGATACTATATTCTTACAATATATCAGGGATAGTTTCCCATTTTGGTAAATACTATTATTTGCTTTCCTACTGAGGGTTAAATGGAATGAACAAGTTTCAAGTTTGCGTGCTTACTGTAATATGAAGCTACAAGGAGCAGGTGGTTAGCTTAGCTAACATAAAACACTAGAAGCAGGGAACAGCTAGCCTGGCTCTAAAAATGACAAATTGTTATATTTACACTGTTTCTTTTGTGGATTAAATGAACAAGATTTAATGTGGTAATTTGTGAGCTTTAAAGGTGTTGGTAGGCAGATTTTTTTCCCCCTCTGGACAGAGTCAAGCTAGCTGTTTGTTCCTGCTTCTAGTCTTTATGCTAAGCTAATAGCTGGCTGCTGGCTTCAGCTACATATTTACCATACAGACATGAGAATGGTATCTATCTTCTCATGTAACTCTAAGCGTATTTGTTCCTTTAAAAAAACATTACTATAAAAGACTATGGCCTTTAGCTCAAACAGCTATAGCCTGCCTTCTTCATGAATTCCTCAAATACACAACACCTTTGTGATGTGATTCTGAAACAAATGTTAATCTGTTGCAGCAAATTTGATTTGAACCCTTGTGAAGAGGAATGTGTGATACTATGATGTCTAAAAAAGTCAAGCAAAACCACTCTGTAAATTGCATTTCTGTCCACTGGAATGCAAGGAGAGATGTCTCCCAGCTTGTAGGTTATTGCTGAATAATAATGACAATCTCTGGCATTTGAGTTGTCAATCAACATGTCAATTAATCACAGCCGTCAGCGAGGGATTAATCGAGTGATTAGACATATCCCGGCATGCTCTCACAAATGAAAGAATTGTCCACGCTATTTGCAGAGCCATTTCTGCTCTGCTTCACCAAACCTTGATAGGAAATACTGTATGTCTGTATGGAGGCACAGCGGTATTTCACAAGAGGATGGCTGAACAAAATCATTACTGGATGTTCAAAAAACAACTTTTTATCAAGCAAAAATCAGTATTAATATTTCTTTGCTCGTGAAGCATTCACAAAACTAGATTTGATTGTGTGTGATTCTGCTTGTCAAAACAAAAGTGGAGTTAAAGTCTACTGGAAATATTTGGTATGTCTTTCCAATAACCACATAGTACAACGAGACTGAATCTGAGTTAATCTGCTGTTGATTTATTCTAGATGTAAATGTAGGACAGTACTAGTATGTTTAGGCTTTTTCTTGCCATGTATTTTATAAAATGCATCCCCCTACTGATATAGTAGGCCATTTGAATGCATATTTTATGAGACTGCTGTCTTCTTACATCAAGAAACCCACTGGTTCCGCTTTTAATGACTGCCCCCTGGCTCTTCCTAATGGGTGCTGCTGAACCTCAAACCCACATTCACATATGTGCACAGTCTTGCATGTAAACCATAACAATGACACACTCAATTCACACTGTCACAATGTAAACAAACGTGCATCTATTGAATAATGGGAGTGAACACAGACAGAGCCACATTAAGATAAATGTCAGGTTTCGTAGAGTAAATAATAAGCATCCATCATCGAGGATCACTTCCTGAGCAGCGAAAGACCGAAGAGAGTATTGGAAAATAAATACCGTGGTTAAGTTTCCAGTGATTTATCTGCTCTTTTGGTGCACAATCGTTGCTCGTTGCTCCTCTCCTCCTCATCTCATGTGATATGCAGGAGTCAGTGCTCTAAGAGGGCAGATGAGCTGATGCAAAAAAAGAGTTGAAAAAAAAAGCAAGCAGTGGGCAGGCGCTGGTGATGAAGAGAAAAGGATGTGAGATGAGATTTTATGAGTGTGGTTCTTGGACAGGGAATAAAGTATCAAGTAGAACATGAGTGGTACGATGGGAAACACTCAGAATTTACTCACTTGCTTCTTTCAGATATCCCCTGCATTCACTAATACATTTACAAGCAAGCATACAGTAATGTACTGTATGAGCAACTGCCTGCTATAAATGCAGCATCAGGCTCAATATTTTGAGTTTAAGGTTAAGTCTGTCAAGTTAGCAATTTGCAATTTCGCCCAATCTCTTCCATTCGCTTTTCGTACCTGAATGTTTTCTGAGCTGTCCTGTTTACAAGAGGATCTCATTGACTGTAAAATACAGTGCTCAGCATCTTCTTGCAAGAGACAACACAACTCCAGTTGTATGAAGACATAAACTCTGTGTGAAAAAGGGGCGGGGGGGGAGATCTGGACAAACAAAACAAAACAAAAAAACCCAGAAAATGCGATATGTCATAAGCACACAGTACAAACATGAGCACACATGCCATAATTTAATTGTCATGATCCTGGGTTTTGTTTAGTTTCCTGTTTTATTTTGTAGGTTTTATGTGTCACGTCTTGTTTTACTTCCTGCCTTCTATATATTTTTCGCCTTTGTGATTGTCTGCCCCGCCCGGATGTGTTTCACCTGTTCCTTGTCAGCCCTCATGTCATCTGTCCCTCGTTACCACCCTCCTTTCCTTGTGTATTGGTGTTCTTTTGTTTCAGTGTCTGATTGTCTGCTTTTGTTTCTGTCTCTCATTGTTATTTGTCCTAGTGTTTACTTCTCCCGTGTTTAGAATTTATAATCTAATCCGTTTGAATTAAGCTTTTATTATTAAAGCTCCTTTCTTGTTTCATCAACCTGCCTGACTGGTCTCCTGCATTTGGGTCCTCCTTTCAAACTTTCCGGCGTGACATTAATATTCTTGTGCCTCCGTAGAATCACCACAGACCTAAATTGACGCTTTATTATGCAGGAAATATCATTGGGAATAGAATTCTGCACTGTCATACATACATCTGTAAACTCGTGGTAGTAATAGTCTCGCATTGCCAGACCTTCCTCCACGGCGCTGCGGAAGAGGGTCTGGCTAGTCCACACAGCATTCTGGGATGGGGGAAAAACATGCTCTGGTTTATTGGCATTTCTTTAAACAAATCACAATCATCTTGGACGGTGCTAAGCGCCAGACGGAGCCACGGTGCCTCTGCAAAATAGCCTCGGGAAGGAACTTGTTTGGGTGTAACGTGTACGTTCAAAAGTTGTTTTAGTCGTGCAACAGAAAACTCAGATTGGACGGATAGTCTAGCTAGCTGTCTGGATTTACCCTGCAGAGATCTGAGGAGCAGTTAACCATAGTCCACATAAATCAACCAGAGTTTAAAATTGCCAACACAAAGAAAGCAGAAGGTAACGGACATCCGGCCGAAATAAAAGACATCCGGCGGAATTTCCGTCGGCACCTGAACAATCCCGGAAGATATACACTATGGTAGCAAAGACCTTCTAAATCATGAAGTAGTTGTCTGTAGAAAAATGTTGAAAAATTTGCATGCCAAAACACATCCCTCTTTTGCATCAAAAGCAAAGTCGCCTGTATTTATGAAATGCTCAGTGATTATTATTTTTTGGTGCTGAGCAGCGGAATTGCATCCTATAACAGGGAGATAATGAGAACACAGGGGAGCACACAGGAAATGTCAGCACCAAATGATCTAGTACTGATAGTAACTGTGAAGGAGATGGTAACGGTCAAATAAGGTTGCAGAGTGCACTAATTTGGCTTGCATGTGTGCCAACCTTTGTGTCAATTCCATTAAAACTGCAGAAAAAGCAAATGAGAAAGAGAAAAAATTGACAATAGATGCTCAAAGCAGTCAAGTGTCTCTTTACACTCGAACGGCAAGGTCTGAAGTGGCTATTGGTAAGAGCACATTGGCTAGTTGGCTGGTGTGCTGTCAAAATTTCTGTGGATGATGGCGCCAATAGATCTATTGACAGAATGATCAAAGTGACCAGAAAAGCAGGGATCTGTCCGTGGGACTGGAGTGCAAAGCCACGGTAGCATATTTATATACTTTGGTGTTGTATGGCAGTGGTTGTAGTATTGTGTTTCCAAAAGTAATCTCTGCTTTGGTCATGTGTTTGGAAGGTTTAGGCCCGCCGCAGAGTGTGAATGATAGACGGGCTGCCAGCATGGATGGATGAAGAGTGTTGGCCGTACTGACGCTTGTCTGTGCCAGAGCTCGCGCACATTGTTCATTCTTGGCCTCTAATCCATGTGATCTGAAACAGAGGTGCTGACTCCAGTCAAAAAGCACAGCACCGTCATTAAAGAAAGCTACCCCCTGCTCACCATTAGACGTCATGGTTTAAAAATAGCTCCTCTGTGAAAGAACACACTCTCTCGTCCACCAAATGCATTTCATATTCAGTCTGTGCTCCTCAAATTTGTTCCCTTTTTATTAGCCCTCAGGATTATGATTACTCTCCAATTTTGAAATTGTGCCAACCCAACCCAGACGGTTTTCCATCTGATCCTCAAGGCAGAAACAAGCCTCTCCACAGTGAGTTGCTTAAACCCAGATAAATCATATTTCCATGTGCAGCCGCTCAGTAATGCTCTCCTAGGTACAACCTTTTCTTTGAACAGTGGGTTTTAGCCACAGTAACAAAAAAAAAGATGAGGCCCTGTGAAATCTCTCTACCAGCAGCAGAATCTAAGACAATCATTATTTGTGTTACATCAGGGTATAATTCCCTGCACTGGTCTGCATAGTCCTACTTTGAATGAATATTAACAGGTAGAGGGTAAACGAAGCATTTTAATATGCAATTGTAAGCCCAACAAAATAACTTTTTGAATAATTGGAAAAAAAGTTTTTTCTACATATTATATCCCAAATCCTGGAGCTGACTTTCATTTTATCTAAATCTTACTTCTACCCGTATAGAAAAATTATTTAATCTTGGACAAGAAACGTTATTTTTTTTTTTTTGAGTAAGTTATCAACGGCTGTTCATGTTTTTATGCCCTTCAGCAAAAATTTTAAATTGAAATCTATCCGAGCTACAAGTTAATTTAAATCAAGTTTAATGTTGGCAGTGGAAAGTATACGCAACTATAATCTCAATGAATATGACCATGCGAACAATGGGAATTCATGATAAACACTGCAGAGCTCTCTGTGGTTAAAGGATATGAATCCAGGTCATGACTCTGCATGTTCTGTCCACATGGCCAGGGGAGACATCACATTGCATCATCTGGCCATAAGCGGACATATATGTCCCAGCCACAGATAGCCCACGCTTCAACTCTGTTTTAAACAGATCTGAGTGACTGCTCCTGTCAATGTCATTAATACCTACCAGAGTGAGATCATGTCTCATCCACCCACCATGCAAGCAGCGATCTCACTTGAGAGGAGTGTGGAAGTGCTAGGGAGAGACATTTTCAGATTTGAAAGGGCAGAGACAGCCGCATCCATGCAGGGCAACTGGCATGGCTGATGTGACGTGCCACTGCTGATTCTGTCACTCAGTAAATCAAAGAAAACAGTGATGCTGATGTCAAACCAGAAGGGGCTCTGTGTTTTCTTGATCCTTACATCTTCATGGTTGTGAGAGCACAAACTGTAAACAGAAGAATCATAACCTTCTCTCCCAGCCCCTCAGCGTTAACTAATTTCTATGCTCAATTACAGTTTATGTCAAATGAACGATGCCACAATTAATGTTTATGACTGATTAGGTATTGAAGTATGGGTTATTGTTTCACGGGGCATTGAGTCTGATGTTTTTTTAAGGGCTGTAAAGACAGAGCATTGTCTTGCCATTGCCATGCATTTTAATTACCACTTGATTGTTTGATTATTTTGTGAAGGACATTTTTTTTGCATAAGGAAAAATCAATTTGACTCAGTTAGCAAACACAAGAAAGACTGTGCCATATGACCGTGTGCCTTAAGCAAGCGTGATTGTAACTGTCTTGAAATTGTATAAGGCCAGCCATGAAAGCAGTCATATTTACTCTTAAGGCCGGCCACACATTGGCTGCGTCGTGTGAGCGTGCCAGCTGCATGGCGTGTCCGTTTTTATTTCGGCTCCCATGTTAACAGGTTAGAGCTTGCACACTGCCTGCGTGACACGCACGTCTGAGGCGCGGCTCGAGCTGAAAACGCGTGCATGCTAGAAATAGAACCGACGCCTATTTTTCACGGAAGCGTTTCCAGGCAAAATAGAATAGGAAAAGATGTTTATATGTCAATACAGAACGACATATTCTGTAGCCTATTTTGCCGTCAATACTGCCGATGTTGTCTTTGCTGTAATCAAATCAGTATATATTTATGTTTAACATGAAGTATACTGCTTGAGTGCAATAAATCAATGGGAAACGTGTACAGACAAGGCTAGCAGCAGCAGCGCCGCATCAGACACGTTTCTGGTGTGTAAAGACAGAAAAATCTACGCAGCCGCCACGCAGCTGACACGCAACAGAAACGCCACGCTCATGCGACACAGCCAGTGTGTGGCCGGCCTTAGATAGCATATTTGTTAGTACTGGTGCAATCACACTTCATTAATGAGCGAAATTCATCACAGCCTGGGACCCTGCAATACATTTTGTGCCTGCACACTGGTGATAATGCCATTTGTCTTTTCAGAGGAGTTAATAGAGAGTGAGATTTACCAAAATGAATGTCTTGCAGACAAACGTATTGTACTGTATGTCATACACAGTGTGTAGTCCATGCTACCAAACAAATTAAATTATACTTGTCTTTACCACAGGTCCCAGGCATGACTTCAAAATGAGTTTAACCTCTGGGTGCACTATGTCAAAGTAGATTATCAGCTCTGTTCTTTTGTATAAGGCGTGTCGTGTCATTGGGTTAGTTTGTTTTACTTACACATACAGTTAAACCCCATGGCTGCTATTGTCATAACGTTTTTCTTTTATTTGCAGTATATGCTGAAAATGCTATTATGCATTTCCCAATACACCTGACCAAGAACAATCAATCTTACACAGCAGATTAAGCATAATACCAAGGTGGTCTCACCCTTATGTGAACAATGACAAAAGCTACATTTTCAAAGTTCAGAAACTATCTGTCATTAACAGCAGCACTGTGAAAGCTGCATAGAACCAAGGACACAGGAGACTTGCTTCTGGTTATCTCTGTGTTTGATTCAACACCAATGAAACAAAACATACAGCTAAAGGGAAAGCTCAAGTACTCACAGTACAGTACTCTGTATTCAATAACTTTTCCTCTCCAGTCTTTTCTGGCTGCTTCACACTTAATTAAATCACTTTATGTCTCCATAGCTGATTTGCCCACACCTACTGAGATAGGGTCAGATTTAAAGAAGGGTTAATTGAGTGCAGGTACCTTTGTGACCCACTATTCCACTTCCGACTCCACCTCTTGACCAGGGCTTGCTGAAAAGACACACACTTGGCATTTTGGTGCCCTCTTGGGTTGTTTGTGAAACCTCTTAACCCTTGTGTGGACTTCGGGTCACATTGGCCCGTTTTAAATTTTTGTTTTATATCAGAAAATATTGGACGTAGAAATAACCGCTGAAAATGTGTAGAAGAAAAATTTTAAAATAAAAAAAACGTCGGAAAAAGCAAAAACAAACTGTGAAAAAAGGTGTCACAAATGTCAGAAAAAAAGTGTGTTTTTCAAGGTTGAAACGAAGATAACACAAGGGTTAAACAATATCTAACAGCAAACATACAATTTCAGAACAAAAGCACGGCGAGCAGAGAGAATCCATTTTCTATCACTTGGCAGATGTAAACAAATAGGAAGCCCCAGTTTTCATTGTGAGAAAAAATCTACTGAAGTCTATTGAATCTGCTAGAAAATAAACAGCCGTGTGTTCTAAGTGACTCCACAACCTCAAACCTCTCCAACTGTGACATGACAGTGTGTTCTCAATTCTTGACAAGTTTGCTATCTCTCCACAGTGCTGTGTCAGAGTATAGTCTGCACATCTTATCTATTCTGGGATAGGGAAAAAAGGCTCTTGCTTGTTTGTATTTCTTTAAACCAATCACAACCGACCTGGGTGACACTAACACCCGATAGCAGAGATAGCAAGAAGGGGAGGACAGTGCCAGATGTCAGGCTTTATCCCAGCAATATACATCCATTGAGTCAGACTAGCTATCTCTAAACTGCAGAATATCTTCGACAAATTCACCTTCTTGTGTTTGTACTAAGTCAATGTTCTAATTTGCCTGTTAAGTCTGTTAGTCATTGTCTTATTGTTTGTGCTGTTTTGCATTTTTGCTTAAAAGTATTTATGTTGACTCTTGACTAGGATATACTGTACGTTTATGTGTTGGAGCTGAGAGAACAAGCAGAAGCTGAAAAGTCAGATGGAAATATCAAGGGAAATATAAGGGTGATGGATGGCAGTCTTTGAATTGCTGTGTCTATCACAGCCACATTCTTTGGCAACTCCATTTAAAAAGGAAACTAATTTCCAAATCACAGTGTAAGATTTACTTTATTCATTTCTGTCATTTTTAGATATTCCCATTTTGCATACATGTTTTAATTGTAGCATACTTCAGTTGAGGACGGGGTAGATGCTCATTTGCTTTCCTACACAATCAGGCCTCTTGCTCGTGACCTGTTATGTTTCATTTTCACCCACAGCATGGAAAAAAATGGGCTCAAGGGTAAGCAGTCTGGCCAAAGCTTCTGGAAATAGATTAAGACATGCCCTGCACATCCACCCCTCTACCTACACTCCCCACTTCAGTGGGATTCATTTTCCTTTTCATTTCCCAGGCCACTTCTTCACTACGTCAAATCTCTGTGTGTATTGTCTCATCCGTTCTGCAACTCGCAGACTGTTTTCTGTAAGGGCGTAAAGGTGCAATCGGCAGTATCTAATTTTGTCAAGCAATTACAAAGTGGCACACATTCATTAGAATGTATGCAGTAAACGTGTTACTGCCAATAGTGACTGTTTAAAAAAGCAAATCACATGCTATCAATATTTGTAGCATCACTAATATTTCCTGTGAAGTGTTAAATTGTAATCCTTTTCGGATTTCAGTTCTGGTTGACTTGGCAACAGCCGTAGTTACTATGGTAACAGCAAGTGCGGTTTAATACTCAAGGTCTTTAAATTCTCACTTTCTTTATTATATTCACTTTCTTTAATACAGTAAATAAAGTGAACAGTAAACAGCAGCTGTTATCAGATTAGACTACACCGATATAATTACGCTGAATTACGTACATGTGTGCATCATTTCCTTTGCATCCCTTGTTCCGGTCAAGGGGATATGAATCCTGCACAGTAATAGCGGACTCTGTAACTAACAATGAAAAATACTATTTGGATAATTACAAAAGTATGCAGACTGAAAATAGTATCATAAATGGGTTCATGACATTCACTGAAAATCTTACATATTATAAGCTAAGGCTGGCATGTTTTGTCAAAACTCTGGGATGATTAGGGGTCAAACATCTTCTGAAGCGCTTATTTCTCCCTGATATATTTGAAATAAATAACTAAACAACATAAAAGTTTTTTGAACATTTGTGGTTACATCAGTTTTATGCAGATTCCAAGTGAAACACTCTTTTTCTTTTCCCATTATGAATATGTGAATTATTTATAATATATATATATATATATATATATATATATATATATATATATATATATATATATATATATATATATATATATATAATATAATATAAGTACAGAGTTACATATAAGAGATGAAAAGGGAACAACAGTATGCCCACAGTTTCCTCAAGCTAAATGCTGAGTAGATGACACACACTCAGAGCTCATGAATTATTCAATAGCCTAGTTTCATTTTTGAAAAACTTGGGCTGGAGGTGATTATTGTATCTACTGTCTTCAGGGTGAATAAACACTGCTGCTTTTGCTCACCCCCCTATTGTATATTCTTGGGCTTGAATAGGATGAATATATCCACTACAATATAAAGTAGCTGCAAGCTCTGTTTACAAACTATATGATGTTATTTTAAATGTGTAAAAGTGGAGAAATGACCATGCAGTGGGTTTTTTGGGTCACTCTGCTTTGACTCTGTTTGTTTGCCAAATTTAGGATTGTTTATCAAGTGTGAACATACTGTATAGCTGGTTGAGCTATATTGACTAATCTGCCTGATTTAATCTAATTTGATATTATATCCCAAGCATTATCCCATTTTCCCATCGGCAAAACTAAAGGCCTACATTAATTAAAGGCTTAGCATCTTACACATCTGACTTTAAAGTAAGCGTAGACGTATACCACTCTATACACGCAGGTTTTGTTCTCGAAATTTAGGTTCGAGCCTCTTAATCAACTGTCTTTTACATTTCATTTTTGTGAACAAATGCATGCAAGTCTTCTGTGCAAACTGTTGTGTACATGCGCTTCACCTAAATGAAACTTGTTATAATTCACAGTTGATCAGCTGGAAATGAACACCCTGCACACATTGTGTGTTATTTACAGCTTGAACATCTCTGCATTACAGTTTTAAATGAGGAAGTTGATAATTTGAGGATTTAACATGGCAGATGTGGGGGAAAAAACATAGGTGAAAAAGCACCAGCAGACAGTAAACAGAGTTTGTGAACGTGTAATTGGGATCCTCTAGGTAATGAGGTACAGTAGTGGGATGGTTTGGAAATGAAGATAGCAAAATATGGGATGTTTTTAAGAGTACATTAAATTTGAAATTCAAAACAACTGCAGTGTTAAAGCATGTTTATTTATGGTTTAATAAGTTGACAACTGAGCTGAGTGATAACAGGTTGTAACACTTTTTCATACAGAAAGTAACATATAATTTAGCTTATTGACAATGGGTTTAAATTATATATATTTTAAATTTGCTTTCCTGTGCAGGGTGATAGTAAACCATTTATGCTAATGTGCTTGGTTGGTTCATGAGTGGCCAGCTCTGATAAAGCACTGTGACTAATTAACACGCTGACAGCAGCACTGTCTGGGCAATCACACTCTTCCAGTTTATTAAAGTGGTTAAGGAAGTCACTCTGGCCCTTGGGGGACTGGTACAGTAATTTTCCCTCTGCAAGCCAGATTACATGCCCAGAGATGAAGCCAACCAAGTGTCACTGTCTCTCCCTCTCGCTTTCTTTCTCTCTTATCTGTTCTTTTTTCTCTCCATTTTCTCTGCCTTGCTCCCCATGCCTCTCTTGCACAGCAATATCTCTCTTCCCCATCCCTTTTTCACCCCCCCCCCCTCACTCTCTGTGCGGGTCGGAAATGTAATATCACATGCATTTTTCTGGTCTTTTTTCCCTCCAGTGGAGTCTAAAAATAACTCTCACAGCGGGAAATGCTGACTTTTGCTTCCCACACCACTTTAGTGTAAACAACGAGACATTTTGATTGGTCAAGACAGGCTTGTGTTAGCAGCACAGGAGAGTTGAGCTCGATTGGTGTCTAGTCAGCAGCAGTAAACGGCAAAAGCACAACACAGAAGCACTTTGAAGCTGCAAACAATAATTAGCATTAGAGATGAGGGAGATGTGGTTATTGTATTTACCACTTGGCATGCTGAACTGTAATGCTTAATACAAGCCATGCTCTTTCAAATGTACGTTCAATTATGTTTTATTCCTGATAATTGCAGTTGACCTTTTTTATTTTCCTGAAATAAATCAGTTCATGAGATTCTGCACCTTTTGCCAACTATTCTGATGTTCGTTCGAGTCAGAGATGCGTGCATTCCTTTGTAGTGAGACAACAAACATGAAACTAGTCAGGCTAAATAATACAAAGTCCATCAGAGACATCAGTGCAAAAATACTTGGGTGAACATCCTTTTTGGCTGCAACTGGGGGATCAGTGTTGTACCTTCTTGCTTGTTGCTGAAGACGGGATATCAGCTGGCCCGATTATGTGCAATGGGAATTCAAACAGCATCTGAGGTGAAATAGATACATCTCTGTTTCCTGCCAGCAGTCCCTTTGTAGAGAGTGAGACCAGTGGTTTTTTTTAACAAAATGGTTAAAGCACAACAGTGCAGGAGCCCACTGACTAAAACATATCTGTTTTAAAGGAAATCCAATTCCAGAAAAAAAAAGTTATCTTCACTATAGCCACCATAATCTTGGCACAATGCGTCATTTTTCCTTTGTAAAATTTATAGTAGCTCAGAGGCATCAAAGGAATTGTTTTTGCAATATGTATAGTATGTGATAGGACTCACTGGCCAAAATTATAGCTATCTGAATTCAGTATTTCCCACACAGGTAATACTGAATGAAAATATCCAGCATTTGGCTCACTGTTTAACTGTTTCTGATTTTAGATTTGTGCAATACTTTCAAAGATTTTGCATTTGGCTCATGTTGTATTTTGCTTTAGAGCGATTCTGTATGTTGACAAAGCAGTGTTTTTACAGGCAAGGAAAGTCTTGCTGGGATAGTTTAGGGCTGTTGTTGTTGTCCTTTGCCTCCTCTGCTCCTAGATATCCCCAGAGAGACCTTTGGGCAGTTTTTAGCACTCCACTAATTGATCAAAGGTCAACACTTGGCAGGGTAGTGACACTGACCTTAGGCATGTGTGTCGTGTGAGGTGGCGAAGTCTAAGGTTTTCTGACATGAGCCATAGTGACTCAGTCTGGCTTTAACCCTCAGTGCACGCTGACTAAACAGCGCCATGTACTTTTTGCATACCTACCATTCCAAATCTTCACATCAGTTAGCAGCTCTTGGGTTTTTCATTTTTTTTTTTCAATAAGCTTCACTCAGGGAATCAGTAAGGTTATGTTGGACATGGTTCAATCTTTTCTCATGATTATTCATGTGCAAACAGCCTAAGGATGGAAAGCACCCCAAGCAATTGACAAGGTATGAAGTCACTGAAAGGATGTGTTGAGTGTGCTTTAACTGCTACTGTAAATGTACAAGATACACAAAAATAGAAATGACTTAATGCAATTCAGTTTCTAATTGAATAGTAATAAAACACTTTCTCATTGGAACCATATTGAACATTGGCAATAAATACCATAGGTAAGCAATTTTTGTGAAATTAGCATTCTTCATGACTTATAACATTGGCACTTATATTCAATTTCTCCTCAAAAATCCAAAGGATATACAAAATACATTGGCTTTGCTGTTGAAGGTTGACACTTTATTATTTATTTTTTTCATTTTTCCATATCACCCACACCTGCTGCAGCGTTTCTTACAGTGTATTATAGTGGAAGCGCTGCGTCACAAAAATGTATACCACTCGCATGTTTGTCTATTTAATATAAAGCTGGAGCCAGTAGACGGTTATCTTAGATTCACACAAAGACCAGAAACAAGTGAAATAATTGCTAGCTTCGCTTTGTTCAAAGGCAAAAAAGAAAATCAGCCAAGCAGTGCCACTAAAGCTGACTAAATACCCCACTATATTGTGTTTGTTTCCGATGTGTAAAACCATAAGTTGGACCATTTCTTGGCCAGACGCAGTGACTTCAGTCGCTATAAAATCACAACTTATGGTTTTTCAATTTTGTTTTTGTACAGTGTCTTCCTCTACCTCCATTAGCTAATTTCCAAAGGGAAACACTGTAGCTGTGAACCCTGAAACTGCACAATAAAGTTTGTTTATGTTGCTTCATCTCACTTCCTAGAAGAGCTTTAGGAATAGATTAACTGTGTTTTAATAGACCATGTTTTAATAGCTGGAGTACCTACAGCCTAGTGGATTACAACAAAGAAATAATTTAAATGGATCTGACTTTATGTAGCTAATATTGATCCACTGAATTTAGCCCCAATCTCAATTCTACGGATCCGCTTGAGACTTCCTTAATTCTTTAAATGCAAATTCAGTGTCTCCCACACGCAAAACAATTTACACACAGTAGGAGAAAGGTGGAAAAAAATCCCAGTATTTTAAAACAATCCCTTCTTCAAATGTACTTGAACATTGTAAAAGCAGAATATCAATGTTACCCTGTTGTGCCAGTAGGTGTAATTAAGCTATTTTTTTTCAACCTGCCTCTAAAGGTTAGACTTATCAAACGCTAATGATGAGTGGAAGGAAAATTACCATCATGCTTTTGTATATGTGGTGAAGCAACACATAAAGGAAGCAACCAATCAACTTCCTGTTATTTGAATTATGAATATGTTAGTGGTGTTCATGTTTAATGATAATAAGGCAATACCTCTATGATAATGATTATTATGTTGTGGATTGGGGAGGATTGCAACCACAAGAAAGTATTGATTTTGTAATCTCTTTAAATGCAGCCAATATAAGACATTTACCTGTTTTTCTTAGAAACAGGAATAGCCAAAAAAACAACTGATCTTACTTCATGATATAACAAAAAACAATCGGATATATTGTGTGTCCTTTAGAAGCAGCATGTACAATTGACTGTACAGCATGTCAATCTTTTATTAAGTATTGTTTTGCTTATTGTGAAGATGTGGTATCTCTTTTGCAGCAAATGGATGTGTCTGTGTGCCTTTTGTCCGCTAAGGATCACATAGCTATTATCATAAATTTCTACAAGTAAATATGTGTAAAAAGGGGATTCAGGCTGATGCAGGCTACTTCCCTCTTTCCCAGTGGTAATCAGTCAAGCACAAAACAAGTCATTGTGATTGTAATAACTTCTAAACCTTGGTATTGTAGTGTTGTGTACAACATGCCCTCTTGACACCCCATCCCAAAGGTCTTTTTTCAAGAGATCCAATTTGTCTTGGGGAAATGCAAATGTGTACGACGCAGGCAGAGTATTGGAGGCCTGTGCTGTCAAGTGTTGCCTCAGTCAACAACCACAGCCTGACCAAGTAAACACATAGAATCCTGTTGCAGCCTGACTGTTCTTCCATCAGCCCCCCGCCCCTGAGGCTGTCAGTTTCTGCCCTTCCCCCTGCACTGGTGGTAACAGTGAATGAGGAGGCAGGACTACCTCTACCAAACACAGGAGAGGGAAGCCTCCTTCATGCCTCATTGACTTTGTTTTCTCAGGCTAATTTTTCCTTTCTCCTCGCCGGCCGCCTCCCAAAAACACACACACGCACACATGCACAAACACACGTCCCATTTATCTCCCTCCCTCCCCTTTTCCATGCCTCACCGTTTTGATGGTGATTTTGACACGCAGGCTGTCATGCAGCAGTTCTCTGGGAGGTAGCGATTAACAGAGCTGTCGCCATATGAAGTGAGATCAGCCGTCAGAAGAACCCTACATAATTGGCTCGGGGAGGAAAAATACTTACATAACAGGGCTGAGAAAAGGGAGGGAGAAAGTGTTGAGGGCGGACACCTTGGTCCCAGCATCCGCCAATATTAAATGCCCATTAAAACAGTTGCAAGTTATTCATTAGTAATGAGAAGCTAAATGCATCTTAAAACCCAAAGCAAGACACGGCACATCTAGCATTCTCTGCAGTAGAAGAAGAGAATAATTCCCCTTAGCCCCGAAAGAGGAACTGGTGTAACCGAACGGAAACACTAGCCATTTATGTGTAGTGATAAGCCACATACAGGGCTAAGAAAGAACAATTTATCAAATGAATGCAGCAAATACTCACATTTGATGAAGCCATTGTCATGTCTGCAACTAATATTGAAATGGACTTGAAGTCTGAGCCTGGGGTTTACATTGCTGACGGCCTAATTATATGGATTGGCTGCAGTAGAGCGTAGCCTATCAGCTCTGGGGAGAAATTAATTCTGGTACAGGGCAAGAGAGAGAACGGCAGGCTGCAGTCGGCTTCACTGCTGTGAATTGATGGCTGCAGAGGCCGGGCGGCTGTGTGTGTGTGTATATACACAGGGTTCTGGTTCACTTAAAGCTACACACAGCCTTTGTGATTTAGAAACAGTGTGCAGCTCTGACAGATATGAGTTGAATTACAACAACAGCCATAAGCAAGATGTAAACGACATTATGTTGATTCACTGCTGTTCCTGCACCTTTATGTGTGCATCCAGGCTGATTTTTCCAGCTAAACAGTGAACATACGTTAGCCCTGTTTATTTCTAAACCAGTTGGTGGTCAAAGTAATGCATATCATCTGAGAGCATGCTGTGTGAGTGACACTGCAGAGTGCAGACTGTATGCCTGGTAAAGTAGCATTTAGTATCTGTAGCGGCTAGCTAGACATATATAAGACCATTTTAAGTGCGGACAAGTAAAACTAGTGACTAAATTAAGACAAAAGGTAAGTAAACCACTGATGACCAGCTAATAATGCATTTAGCATGACAATGCAGAAATGCAAAGATCTTTACACCATTTCTGTTTGAGTTCGTCACTGTCTGATCATCTTTTCCACCAAGAAAAGATGCTAGCTTGAACATAATGCATGTCTGCAGGTAGATGGATGACTCAACTATCTTCACCTTTGGGCACCAGTCGTGCTGACATTTCTACTACACCATGCGCAAAAATATAGTCAGGCATATGTTTTATCTTCTGGTTTAACATCTTTAATTTATTATCTAGTAGTCTAATAAGGATGATGTACGTATTTTCATTCATGGCTGGTGACATTTTTGCTTGCACTGATTGGTCAGCCACCTACTTTATAAGTCTAATCCTATATGTCATTTACTGTATCTGCTGTAGGGCTTATCATGTCGCACCCTCATAATTTTTATTCTCTCTTACATGGACCAAATAAATGCTAGGTATGAGGTAATAAAAGTATACGAGTAGGACAGCAACATTTTGCAGACGTTCACTGCAGAAAATATTTTTTTACACTATGAATTTTTAAGCAGGACGTAAATTCATAAAAAAAATATGGCTTTATTTGAAAACTTCTTCTATGCTATTATTGACAGCACAGCATATTATATTAATTATAGTGAAAGTGGCAATGTACAGAGTAGAAGACATGAAACAAAGGTTGTTAAAATAATAATAATAAAAAAGAGAGAAAGAAAGAAGTCACTGTCTCAGTTGCTACTCTTTGTAAACCATAATGGAAATCTGAGGTGTGTCCTTTAAGAAAATGTGTGTACAGTCAATCTCAAAATGATGACGACAGCACCGAGCACAAGTATCCATGCCATAAAAGTGTGCAAACTGTGGTGCAAAATTAGTTTCAACCCTCGATAGACAGTATTTTTTTTCTGAGGTCAAAAAAAAGAAGAAAACTATGTCTGAAATCGAAATGTGCCAAGTATATGAAATGTGTTCTTTCAAGCCACATGAGACTTTTGAATTTTGTGCCAGCAGATTCCGTAAGGACAAATTGGTCAGAGGAAAATCCTGAATATAGTTAAGCGTCCTGTCTTACCATCCTGTTAATTGGCCAGGTCTGGAGCTGTTTGGGTCTGATTGTTGTCAACACAAATGAGCAGCTAATATGCTCTGTGATGTATCTCGAAGGCTGACTCTACAGTGCTCCAACATAGCTTTTGACTGCTTTTTCAGAATAGTACTCTTACTTATGCCCAGCCTTTCTTTACAGTTCAGTAATCTTGCCTACAGTATATACTTTTCCTACAGTTAAGCCTCTTCTTTGCACGCTATTTTATAATGCTTCCATGTTATCAGTCCAGTCAGTCTGACTGTTTGTTATTTATGTGTACCATCACCCCTTTCTCATGCTTTGTGGTGACAGGTGTCAAAAGGCTTTGTTAGAAATCCTCGACTAGCTGCTCTGTCTTACTTATGCTTAGCTGTGGATGGCTGTCATAGTTGGCAGCATTGTTTGGTCCTAATAGAATGTCTTTTAGAGCGACAGGGACAGCATCAAATAAATGCACAGATTTTTCCACAGCATTGCTTGTTTATATTTTGTAAAAGGATATGCTTTTTATTGCTTTAGCAGTCACAATCTGGTTAAATTAACGTTGACCAATATATTTGAACAGAAAAGTAAACACAGCTTGTGCTTACATTTTCTTCCTGCTATCTTTCTATGTATTTAGACCAATTATATTAGTGCTACAGATAATCATAAAAGAGTCCCTTGGACTGTATATTGATACTATTTTTCCAAAAATACGATCAGGATCACAACGAGCAATAGAAGCTAACAATCTATGACATTTAACCTACCAAAACCAATCTTTTTATTATGTGCTGGTGGTCACAGAGTCTGTCCTGCAGCATTGCCGATTCAAGCACTGTAACAGCCAATGTATCAATCAGCAGACATTTGTTCTATAAAAGACACTAATCCCCTGCCTGCTCACTAAATGTGGATCCTGTTCACTTTGCCTTATACGCTACAAATGTCAAGATGCCACTGAAAACTACCCAATCAAGATTTGGACCACTGAAGTATTAGGATCGACATCCACTAACACCTGTTAACTGATTTGTAAGAGCCTGGAGAAGGCATACTGCTGACATATTTTGTTACATGGATCCGTCTAGAACGGAGTCATACTTTCACAAGAGGTATGTTCCTTTTATTTTTACTAATACAAAATGTTTTTATATATATATATATTTATATATATATATATATATATATATATATATATATATTAGGGGTGGAACGGTACACTGAAGTCACGGTTCGGTTAATACCTCGGTTCAGACATCAAGGTTCGGTACAATGGAGGGAAAAGCATAACAAAAATGCAGAAGGCAATTTTTTTTATTGTGCATGTCTCAGGCTGTAACACCTAGTGTCATCCAGTCTCGCCCCTGAGCTAGCTGCAACAGCCTGAAGCGTATAAAGTAATATGTAAACAGTAAACAATAAGTAGGCTAGGCTACCCCACATTATCTCCAGACTCCATCTGGAACTTGTAAACAAAATAAGACAATCAGCTAGTAGTGTGATATGGGAGACAAGCGCTGCTCTCATATGTGAATGCACAGAGCAGGGGTGTTAAAAGAGCAGCTTCGGTTACACAGAGCAGTTGGCGAATTGTGGCGTTAGCTTCACACGCTAACAGCACAGCTAGCAGCAAACAGCGAAGCTAACGGCGGAGCTAAAAGCGGAGCAAACAGTGAAGCAAATGGGCCTGGAAGCCATTTGTGGTCGAGGCAAGAAGGGATACAGCTACAGTACATCCGTGTTTGGTTGTATATGGACGGGACTAGTTTGCTTCGTGTGGACTCACTGGACCGACTCGACATGTAGTCGGAGCTTGGGAGCTTCAGAGCTAAGGCGGGGCTACAGATTAGGTGTCCCTAAGAAATGCATATGTAACAGTAGTTCCACATTACATTAATTCATTTGCACGCAAGTTTTATTTATTTTTATACCGTGTATTCTCCGTGTAAATTCATGTACCGGAACGAGACGCCCATACCGTTTCGGTTCAATACGAATCCATGTACTGTTCCACCTCTAATATATATATATAAAAACATTTTTTGGGTGACGTAAACCACAGTCAACTTGTTCAATTTTATCCTATTCACCAGGTGTGATCCAGTAAATTCAGTGGTGCAATGTAACTAAGAACATTTACTCAAGTACTGTACATAAATACAAATGTGATGCACTTGTACTTTACTTGAGTCTTTTCTTTTCAGTCCACTTTCTTGTGACAGTGAGCAAGGAAAGGAGGACCCAAACGCAGAGAGAGGCAGACAGGCAGGAGGTGGTAGAACTTAAGGGTTTAATATAACAAAAATAGGCAGTACAGAGACTGGAAAAACGTCCGGCAGGGAGAAAACAGAAAAACAACAGCAACGGTATACAAAAAGATACACAAACTGACGGCACGGGGATACAAAATGATCTGACACGAGACAAAGGGAACACGGGGGTTAAATACAAGAGGTAATGAACAAATGAGGGACAGGTGGTACAACAGGTGAAACACATTAGGGCGGGGCAGGACAATCAACAAAAGCAGGAAAACAAAGTAAAGCTAGACATGACAGGACAGAAAACAGACCATCAAAATAAAACAGGAAGCAGAACATAAACAGGGAAATACACAACTAAATACACAGACCACAGTACACAGGACAGATCAACACAACAGGGAACAGAAAAAATATGCAAACACAGGAAACATACAGAAATAACTAAACCAGGCAACATAAATGAACAAAAATACAAGACAAAATACCAAAACCATAACACTTTCTACTTCTATGCCGCTACATCTCAGAGAGAAATAATGTACTTTTTACTATACTACATTTATCTGACAGCTTCAGTTACTAGTTACTTTACAAAATGAAGATGTTTGCACACAAACCACAGGTAGTTTATAAAATCTGATGTTTTATTATAATGTTGTGCCAACAATATAAGGGCCTACAAGTCCAGCTGAAATGATTAGACCATTAAACACAGAACTGTTTGGATCGTTTCCAGTTTCTAAAATGTGAGGATTTTTCTGCATTGAGTACTTCTAATACTTTAAGTACATTTTCCTGATGATACCTACATACTTTGACTTAAGTAACATTTTCAATGCAGGACTATTACAGTGTGGTATTAGTACTTTTACTTAAGTAAAGTATCTGAATACTTCTTCGACCACTGACTAAATAAAACATCACTGGTGATCGCATATTGTTGGTCCCAGCTAGTGTACCCATGCCCATAATGTGAACATGGCACGTCATACTTGACCTTTCCATCTACTGGAATGAAAAACGTTAACATGACCAGCTGAGGTTCTGACAGAAGTTCCCAGTTATGACTACAACACCCACCCGTCTGACAAGAATAAAGACTGCAGGCTGGTTGAGGATTTCACAGCACTGCAGTCGTCTTGTCAACCCAGAAAGGCCAAATTAACCATTTACTGAAATAGTCATCAGTTTAGACAGCTTATTTACAGGAGCTCTATTTTTCAGTGGGGCTTTTTGGGTTTTGAATAGGTTGTTTTTGGTCCGGAGGCACAAGGAAAGATTGAAGAAAAGAAGTGAGCTGCCACTTTATGTTGCATTGAGGGGGTGATGTCAGCTGCTGTTATAACTGGATTAGGTTATGCTACACAATTTGTCATTTCTTAAGCCTTGCTGCCTTGCTAGTGACAATGTGAGATTGCCATTTTCAGCCTGAGCATTGACCTCAATAATGTGGTGTTGACATTATTGTTAATAATATTAACATAATATTTCTTTGGTCTAATCAATTCAGTTCTCTTTTAATGGAGTACCAAAAGTTGGGGTTTGTCATTTTCCAATTTATATTCTATTTTCCTTTTTTGTATCCTATTTTTTGTTTTTTCATCTTATAAGAGTATAGTATAAGCCACCGATATGACCTACTTTACTAGGTATTAAGAATTTTAGATGTTATTAAGATAATAGTGTGTAATAATAGTTGGTATGGCTGTTACACAATACAGATAATATGGCAATACAGTAAACTCACTTTGCTGATGAGGATATAATTATATAAATTGCATCATGATTCTTTCGTGTGTGAATATAAATGCTTGAATCACAATATAAAAATGATAAATTATGGCAGGGTTAGGGTTAGTGTTACCATTGGTGTTTCGCTATGATAAAACATTTTTATTTCACATGGTTATTGTTTAATTTGACTGAATGTCGGAAACAATTCGCCTTCATTCTCTGCATGGATTCATCCCCATCCACTCTCCAGTAAATCCTTGTTTGTTTTCTATTCAAAGCACTTTATCTTGTGCTTCAGCTTGGGAGTTTTCTGTTCAAAGCTTTGAGCAACTTGCAGTGTCTTCCGCCCCTAATGTGCCAAATTCAACAGCGACGCACAAAAATTACAAACACTGAGAAATAACAGCCTTTCACACCATCCAATTCTCTACCTTTGTTTCCTTTAAGAGAAAGTATTTTTGCAGTCATTTTGAAACAAATATCTAGTCGGTAAAAATATATTTGCTTGTGGCTTTCATTGAGTGTGACACATCAAGCAGAGGCAATGTTGTTGTGTGGAGAAATGTGGGGACTGTATTGTGTTCATCCCCAAATGGCTCTGTCTGTTAGGGAATGCTATGCACCGGAGAGAACCACTTTCTGAAAACACAACCATAATTCACGCACAACATCTTTGGCTGTCAGGTTTAATGTTTTCATACGTCCTGTGATGGAGGCCATAGAGGAGAATGGAGAAGAATATTTTGGGGGAAGCGATATGTTTTACAGGGATTTTAACAGCTTTTACATTATGTGACAGGTGAAATTATCACCATTACTCACTTCAGGCTGTCATGCTGATGACTTGCATTAAAATCAAATTCATATTCTGAAGCCATCCAATTAACGGACTACATTGTTATCATTGTATGTATGGTTAAATTATGGAAAAAGTAATAAGTGTAGGAAAAGCATTCTATATTGAGCTTGTGTGTGTAAGTCTCATGCAGTCGTGCGTCACTCCCGTGGTCAAAATATACAGTCACCACACTTTCCACTGCTTTGCACTCACGCATATCTCTCTCTTTCTCTCCCACACACACACACACACACACACACACACACACACACACACACACACACACACACACACACACATATATGCAGATGAACATAGCAGGTGGTGAGGTGTTAAACAGACCATGATTTGGCTCAAATTAGATGGCAGACTCTCCCTTAAGGCCAGGCGAGGGCTAAACAGGATTTTACTGATTCAGCGTCAGGGCCAACACTGCCAGTCCCAGTGCATTGTCACTGCCAGTCCAGCATTTCTATGCACTTGGATATACCCCACAGTATATGTTTGGCAGCATTGCTTCAGGGGAAAGCCTGTAGGTTCATATGTATAAATACAACTTTACCTTACTGTAATACCCCTCACAAACTCATTGTCAGATTATCAGTGCTCCCTACTTTTTGCTCGAGTAATACTGATGACAAGCTCGTTCCCAAGGGAGGCCAAGCCACAACCTTTCCCTTGTTTTTGCATTTGTCACCATGATTGGATCAGATCTGTGTCTTTCTGCTGTGATTGAACAGTCTGAAAGGCATGTAATCCTGTTCCCACTGCTCCACTGAGAGCAGCAGGCATTTGT
This sequence comes from Zingel zingel, assembly GCA_023566125.1. Lineage (NCBI taxonomy): Eukaryota > Metazoa > Chordata > Actinopteri > Perciformes > Percidae > Zingel > Zingel zingel. The sequence goes on from CM042334.1 coordinate 13,090,269, forward strand.
GGGTGTGTGTAGCTGCCTGTTTCTACCTGTTTATTTTTTGTAATGCTTTGGGGTGATAATGCCAGGGAGAAAGTTGTGTGTGTGTGTGTGTGTGTGTGTGTGTGTGTGTGTTTTATTTTTTTGAGGGAGCCACCTCCAATATATGGATGGCTGTTTTGAGTGGGATGGGGTGACAGTGGAAGTCTGCCTTGTTTACGGGTAAGCAAAACTCATCAGGGCTTTGCTTTGTCAACGAGACGCACAGTTAGTGGGATTTATAATTGGGATTAACCGTTGTCCCCTGGTGTGTTTTTCAAAGCTAGTTATCATGTAATCCAATTAGTACATATATTGTGTTTACAGATTTGTCTCTAAATGACTCATTGCAGGTGTACTTAATTTATTAAACTAAAAAAAATCATTTGATACAGTTTATTCCATATGCCTGGATCAATGTTTTCAAATATTCAAAAATACGAATTGTTAATCTGTTCTCTTTATATATCCAGCTCTTTTTAATAGTTTAAAAAAATGTCAATATGCTCCAATGCAGTAAATACACAGTTGAGTGAAGTTGAGTTCATATACTAACATGTAAACCAGTTACTAATCTTCACTTCTACTAATCTTTACTTCACTGTGTGTACTGGACAATACACTGGGTCTTTAAGCCAATTCATTGCATTCACTGCAATATTCAGTGCAATAACACTGTACTGAACGAAGACTTTGATGAGTGCAAGAACACAGAGGTTTGCGTGGCTATTCATGCTTTGACAATCCACATCACTCAAATTAGAGATGAAAAACACTTGCTACCTACAGTACAGATGGCTAAAAAGAGTTGATCAGCTGGAGGGGAAGGCCTTCACACAGCTCCTTAGCTGTTATGGAAGTGACAGTGTTTGACAGAGAGCGCCATCTTGTCAGTGTTCCCCTCAAAACATAAAATGTCCCATCACTGCATCCCCCCTGCACCCATAATCCCAGTCATAATCCAGCCCGGTACGTTGTAGCTAGATAGCAGTCAAATACAGTCTGTCAGCTACAGCTAGCAGTTAGTAAATGTTTTTGTAGGAATCCCTCAATTGTACCTTTAAGAAAAACAGTACCTCAATCACTTTGATCAGGGTCTTTGGACATTCAGGAGCAGCAGTTTGTCCTGTTAACATTAGCTAACTTTAGCTCAGTAGCTCAAGGGAAACTAAGTGCTGTAAACAGCTGTTTGTGTGTGATTTAGAGATTTTGAAGAGGTCTTTAAGAGAGTGTCTCCACCAATTGATGGATCAATGGTAATCTAACAATAAATTGGTGTGGTTTGTCTAGTGCCCTGTTGACCTGCAGACATCAAAATTACAATGCACTGCCAGATTGCCAGTGACACACCCTGGCCTGTACTATGCCTCTCCTACCATTGCAGCGCACATCAAATCACCCTTAACAGCAGAATCACTGAAAAATAACACTTTGCAATTCACCCACATAGCTGCCTGAAATACACAGCCAAACTTTTCCAAGTCACAGTTTATGTGTCAAATACAGTGCAAAGCAGTGTTAGCTAAAACCACATTTCCCTCCTTGAAAATCTGGAGTAGGACTGTGCTTGTTTTTCCATATCAATAGAATCATCCTTTGAGATAGTATAGAGGCTAATCACATCTTCCCTCCGGTAAGCCTAAATCCTAAACCCCATCTCAGTCAATTTTTACACTGGCTCCCCTAATCCCTCTCCCTTTTGATGTTTCCTGTTGTTTGTATGAGATCAATAAAATATACAGCAGAAAAATGCTCTCCTCTACCTTTATCTTGGCTACTTTCAGCAGACCAAAGCCACTAAAAGGAGCTAGCTGCCATCCTAGAGATCTCAGGAGTCACAAAAAGAGTAAATTGTATCAGCGGCTGCTAAGACCAGCCCCCCTGCTATGCTCATATATGCCCTCAGTAGCTTCATATGCCAAGAGAGCTGCCAAGGGAGCGACAGGCAAGCTCAGTGACTGCCAATCTGCAGATGCAGGAGCCGTCCGCTCATGCATATTAAACCCACACCACCTGCTCGTCGTACATCACACCCTGCATTCTTGGTCCCTGGAATTTTAATCAACTGTGATGACAGGAAGCCGCTCTCTGGTCCACGTATAGGTGAACTGTCTCAACTCCTCACCTCTTACTCCCGTTAAAGCTGGGATGGGGATGTATGTTGATGTTTCATTTCTGCATTTGAGGAAAATGGAGAATGGCAAGGATGATCAGAATATGGTGAAGAGGCAGAGGAGAAAAAAAAGACTGTTGTGCCTTTAAAATAAGAAGATCTTTAATGGCGTTTCAGTTGTCTTTCTTGTCAAAACTCTCACACGTTGTATACCGTCCCTCCTCTCCTGTTGTCGTCTCAGGTGTGAATAATTGCCTGCATCTTGTTGGATTAAACAAAAACAGAGAGGCAGAAAGTAAAAAAGACATAACGACATCAATAACTTGTGGTCAAAATGATTTCTCAATCTTTATTAGTTTACACAATACTGTCAATGCAAATCTGGCATCCCTCATTTTCCTTTTCTGCTTTTCTTTCCCTCGTTTCATTACTATTTGATCTGTTTGCATGTGTAAAACCGCATCTCGAGACCTGTGCTGCATAAAACAGTATTTTGAGTAATTTCCAATTCAAATATGTTTGTACGGCATAACGAGGGCGCATGGTGAATACACATGGAAGGAACATTTTAAAAAAAACTGTTTTTTTTTACAGTAAATATTTTAACACAACTGCACTGTGATAATAGCACTGATAACACTGCATCTTAACTCATCAGCATGAAGAAATCAGCATTTCTTTAGCATCAATTGCCATGTCAGACGATGTTACAGTAAGTAAATGAAGACACAATTAGGTACTCGTCCGATTGCATCTCTCAGTCTCTCTGCTAGTTTCTGCTGGCACAGCATAATCTTCTAGAACCCCCAGGATGAAATTTTAATGCCATCATTTTAAATATAGTCTTGAATAAAAAAAAGGCAGATGGAGACTGGCACTGCCAAGACAGAACCAAGTGTGGTAACAGTTAGATGCACATTAACAGACAAGCCAAATATGCCACGTTTGATAAATGGTTTGTTAGCATTCTTAATAACTTGTTATGAAGAACAAAAGACTTTTCATGGAAATTTATAAAATATGTTGATGGACACATGCTGTGCACGTACACACGCAAAAATTACAGATCATAATTATATATGTAAATGAGAGTTTTGTGAAAATAACTCAAACTAATTATATTGGAATTTTTTAATGGGTAATATAGGTAATTATGAATGTATATGTTCAGGGCTGTATCTTCCTAATTTTTTGGATATGAATGGATATTGTATGTTCTGTCAAAATGTCTAAAGACATCAGACCTCATACACACAGCATGTGATTTGTAAGTCCGTCTTCCTTTAATTTGTGTCTCATTTCTTGCATGTCCTGTCCTGAAATCTAAATTGAATGTCATTGCCATGGCAAAAGTACTAAAGCGACCTCTCTCATTGAATATACGTTTGACAGATTCCAATTTATTTCTCCAGTTGCTGGTTAATCTATTTGCTCTGTAAGTAATGGAGATAATGGCATCAAAGTACACCACCCGCTATTGAATATGAGGTGGAAGCACTCATCCTATTCTTAACAGCCTTTACGAGGTTCCCCCTGAATGAATGGATGTATGTTAATGGCTGCACTGACATCTACATCATAGTGGTATAGCTAATGTGACATGTAGCAAATACCACTCTAACATAGATCATCTCCGATAACAAAGTAATCCGAAAACATAAAAAAATAAAGAAATGTGGCAAAACCTTAGAAAAACTTTGGATTACTGTAATAGGCACCACAAACAGTACAGTGTTTCTTTCATTTCTGAGATCATAAGCAGTAGCATCATTGTTTCCCTCCTGGTGGCATATTATGATAATTACACCACAAATTGCAATCAATAAATCAGGATAAATTATCCGTCTTTAGTCCCATATTACTGCATATGGGTTACAAAGACAAATTAGCAGAGGAGAAATTGCTTCTAATAATATTGTTCTGGCTTTGAGCATTATTATAAACCTCATTACGGATTCCAGTCTTAAACAGGAAGTCAGTAACATCTGACAGATTATATTTTTGATAGCCAAGAGACTACTACAGGTAGATCTGCAGGTGGAAAGGGGAGACACAGCACCACTGTTATGATCCACATCAGATGTCGGGTTGGCATTGTGGCTTGGTTACCACAACTGAGTCAGAGAAATTAGCTAATAAGGAGGCAAATTATCTTTCGAAAGCCCTTAAGGCACCTTCAGAAAAACACATAGCAAGAGCTCCCAGTATTGATAATATCCTGTCAATATGAGTCATGATAATTTCACAGAAATTCAATCAATGTCACGCACCACTCTGTGTTCCTTGTGTTGTGTACTTTTGTAATACCTAATATATAGCTTTAATAGCCAAAGGTCTATCAAACAGCATAGCATAAGTCACAGCTATACAATTAAGAGGGGTAATAAAGTAAATTATGTTCATGAATAGATGACATTCTATTCCAATGTGACTTCAATGTTCTTTAGTAAGCTTTAAGGTATTTTCTCCATCTGTGCTTTTCTTAAGGAACAGTTCCACCCCAAAATTACATAACCCTCCTATGTGAATCCCAGCTCCCCTGATGTTTGCACAGCCTCATCTATTGGATATGCAGGTTTTCTCTGACAGTGTAGACACATGTCTCCAACAGAGCTATATTCCACATGAGACAATATGCAAGCTGCGGCTTCTGGTAGAGAGCCGTACAGGCAATTTGGACTTTCAGTGCAGGCTCTTGGCTGCAAAACACTTGCACTATGTTGCGTGGGTTGTGAAGAGAAATTTCATGGTCACTTTATGATCTGTTTGGGAGAAGGAGGGGGTTCTGGAACTGCAGAGGCTTACTTGTTGTGTGTACGGTGGTCAGTCAAACTTTAATCAAGATTCAGCTGACATGGAGTCAGGAGATAATGTAGCTAATTAAAACATTTCAATAGGGCCCGAATTGTTCCCTTAAGGTTCAATGCGTGTTTGATATCTTCTGGGGTCTACTTTATTAACCTTCCCCTTTGGGCCTGTCACTGTGAATGCATTCAAAACCCTTTTTAGTTTGTCTAATAATGGTGCTGTTAGATAATGACTAGACTCTGACTGAATGACTAAAGGTGTCTTAGTGACCAGGAAGAAAAACAGGCGGCTGTGGCTTAGGAATTAAAGCTGGTCGTCCACTAATCGGAAGACAGGCGGTTCGCTCCTGGCTCCTCCAGTCCGTGTGTCGAGGTGTCCTTGTGCAAGATATTGAACCCCAAATTGCTCCCATCGGTGTGCGGATGTACGTGTGAATGATTTGATTAATGGGCATGTGGCACCTTGCATGACAGCCTCTGCCATCAGTGTATGAATGTGTGTGTTATTGGGGTGAATTTGAGTGGTCGAAGACTAGAAAGGCACTTTATTAATGCAAGTCCATTTGCCATTGCCATTTACTTCTTCTGCAATGAACAAATGGATTTAAACATAACTTATTTTAACAAACATTACGAAACCTTTGCAACTAGGTACAACATTTTTCCCCTAATAATACCATTGATGTACAATACATACAGTACTGTATGTCACAGCTTCAGTCTTTAGGGTTGGACTAGAGTGAAGAACAACTAGAGTACCCTTGACAAATGTCACATCGAATACCTATCACTGGACTGTCATGGCGACCAAGGCCGTGTGCTCTTTAACCCTGCATACAGGCAGCGACTGCCACCTTTAACCAACTGTCCCACAGGTCAACTACTATTTGTTTGTGTCATGTCAGGGACAGAAGGTCTCCCAAGGCTTGTCGTCTTGATTAATATGCAAGACATACAGTGCAGTACAGTATCTGTGCATGTTTCTGTGCATGTGGTGTGTGTGTGTTTGTGTGCGTGTGACGTGCTTGTGTGTGTGTGTGTGTGTGTGTGTGTGTGTGTGTGTGTGTGTGTGTGTGTGTGTGTGTGTGTGTGTGTGTGTGTGTGTGTGTGTGACATGTGCATGTTTCTGTGTGTGAGGTGTGCATGTGTGTGTGTGTGTGTGTGTGCGTGTGTGTGTGTGTGTGTGTGTGTGTGTAAGACGTGACATTTTTTGTGAACCTATAACAAACAGTACAGAGTTTATTTTATAGTATGCTTTGCCATGGGTTGGGCCATAGTTGGAATAAATTACTTTCATTAGAGTTTAAAAAATAAAAGAAGCTAGTGTCTCACAGGGCTTGAAATCAAATTTGTTATCAAATGTGCTATTTTTCACATGTGGTCACTATTGCTGTTTGAATAATAGATGCAAGGGACTTTAAACGCCATGATAATTATTACTGGAGACAGCCGTACCACATGGGGACGTTGTGTTCTAATTTCTATTATTAAAGTTGCGTCTTGGACTAGATAACCCTTTAAACATTACACTCTGGGAATTTGTGGAATTAATAATACAAGATGTAATGTGTTTTTTAAAGCCTAGAAAGTGGAAGAGTCAACATTAATTGACTTTAACAGCAGTTTGTTTACATAGAGAAACATGATGTCACCAAGATTTGTTGCTTTAAAGGAACACGCCGACTTATTGGGACTTTAGCTTATTCACAGTAACCCCCAGAATTAGACAAGTTGATACGTACCCTTCTCATCTCCGTGTGTGTTGTAACTCTGTCTGATGCCCCCAGTGCTAGCTAAACCTAGCACAGTTCCTGGAGGTAACTGGTTCCAACTAGCCTACTGCTCCGAATAAGTGACAAAATAACGCCAACATGTTCCTATTTACATGTTGTGATTTGTAGAGTCACAGGGTGTACAAATAACAAGGTCATATGAGACACAACCTAACCGTATACAAACTGGGAACTATATTCTCAGAAAGGCGAAGCACTGCTACTTCTGCTACTTGGGCGGAGTGATTTGCTAGCAGCACCTGAAGCCCTGTGGTGAGGAGCAGAGAGTTCGCCTGGAGTTTGCTCAGAGTTGGAGTAATAGAGTCAACAATAGTAAAAGCATAGTGATCTTGTTATTTGTACACCCTGTGACTATACAAATCACAGCATGTAAACAGGAACATATTGGCGTTATTTTGTCACTTATTCGGAGCAGTAGGCTAATTGGAACCAGGATCTGTGCTAGGCTTAGCTAGCACTGGGGGCGTCAGACAGAGTTACAGAGATGAGAAGGGTATGTATCGACTTGTCTAACTCTGGTGGTTACGGTGAATAAGCTAAAGTCCCAATAAGTCGCCGTGTTCCTTTAACAAAATGCCAAAACTCATGTTAATTAGCCAAATTTTTTTAGGATACAGGTTTTGCATGTTGTCGGCACTCAATCAAGCATGACTTGCATCTTAAGCACTATATCATTTCCAAACCATTGTTATAGTTGGCACTGTCAGAAGAACCAATGTGTTGTCCGTAACTACTGCACTATATTTTTCTGTGAATATGGTTCTGTCCAAAAGGTGTATGCGATGTATGATGGGTGAGCAATCAGCAGGCTCTCTCAGGACTTCTCTTATACATAGAAAGGCCCTCTTTGATGTGAGCTGCAGTAAACACAGGCAGTTCTCTCTCCACCACAGTCTCCTGGGGGGAAAGGCTCAGCACAAGAACATTAATGAGCACATTAGAAGAAAGCCATAGAAAGCAAATGCTACAGTTATAAATGGAAGTGTCTCTTGTGTCGTCTGTGCCAATGATGCACTGTCTACAGTAAGTGTGCAGCAGAGTATATACAGAACATGGAGGCCTCTATAGGACAATTAGGTAAGCTATATAAGGACAATTATTTTCCAACTTCATGATTTGGATTTTAATTGAGGCTGCAAAAAACTCTAATATAACCACTGTTTTCAGTTGAAAGTAATCAAGCATTGGAGCTCAAAAGTAAAAGTGGGACTGTGACACTCACAGGCACCAATTTATTTTTCCTCCGTGGGTGCTCACGGGGGCACGCCCTTTGAAAAAAAAAGTTGTCAAAAAATGTTTGCATTTCAGAACCTTAGGAAATGGACAGCGGCCGACACGAACGCACACGCCTATTAACTCGATAATAAAGCTGTTAAGTAGGCTATCTTTCAACCCAAGACAGCGCAACTTCTCACAAATACAGATAGGATTGGAGATGAAAAGTTTAACTGACATGGAGGGGGGGTCACTAAAGAGAGACGCTGTGATTGGTGGATAGGATATGGAGCAGGGGACTGACAGCAACATAACCAATCACACTATGACAGACGCTCCATTTAGCACCAACTGCAATGTTTAATTTTAAATGACTGTAGCCTACTGGCAGTCTGGCACACGTGGGTGCTCGAGCTCCGGAGGACCCACGGTATCGGCGCCTATGGTGACACTGATGTGACAAATGCCGCTGACAGTAACAGTAACAAACCATTACAAATGGAGAACTCACCATTTATTCTGTTTAAGATAATCACAGGTCATAGAGAAGTGATGTGTGACAATCCTACCTGCCTGAAAAAGTGTTACAGCCTCTTACATGGCTATGTCAAGGTGTGTGTGTCGAAACTGATGCTTGTTTTATGAATTTGTGTCTTGTTAAAATGGTATAAATACTGTATGGTTCAAAAAGGAGCTTGTTCCATACCACCAAATGATCAAAGTCCATAGCAGTAGGCAAACTTTGAAAATTGTTTACCACAAAAATCCTCAGATCCACGCTGCACTGTGCAGCATATCTGACTTTTAGTGCACTTTGATTGTCTGTATCTGTATGCAAGCATGGAGAACATGTAGTACTGTGACTTTTTATCATTTTTTTCTATATAAAACCTGATGCGTCTGAGTTCCATGAGTCTTTTTCAGTTCCTGCAATATTAGCATGCATTCAGCTTTACATCCGTTTCAATTTTTCTAACGTCATGGTACAATAACATCTGCATGTAGTGTCTCTCGTCCCCCCCCCCCTTTACAAATAAAGTTACATTTGAAAATGTAATGAATCCTATATTTAGTTTAAGCATTCAGACTTTTTAAAGATATTGATTGAAAGCAATTTAATCATAGTGACTGGGACGGAGTACTATCCTCAGTATTCCTCTCAGATAACTCTGATCTCTCAAGCATCATCCAAATCTGTGATCCCAAGCCAGTAGATTCCTTGAAAGTTACCAGGGGAATCGGCAATCTGGATTGCCTTTGTGCAGCGGGGAGAGTGAGAGACGTGAAAATGATTTCAAAGAGTCCGGGATGAATCACGCTCCCACTGCAGCTGCCATTTATTAGCACATTTACCACCATGTTTTTCTTTTCACAGCTACCTAAAAGTCTGGGTTTCATAGCTTGCTAGAGGCTTGCATTGCGAGGGTTTTATTCTAAAAAGGCTCCATTAAAAGTGTTGACAAATGACCTTGATGGCAACTTGTATGTTTGTCATAATTCATCACGACACTACGTCTTAATAATACCTAAGAGTAAGGGACGCATAATGTATCTGTTATTACCTCCATAATGAAGATGAAGATGTTTTTAATAAAGTGTGATATACTCTCAGTACTGGGTCGATAGTGGGAAAACAAATCTGTCTTAAAAACACTGCTTAATTGGTTTGACTGCTTGGTTCTCCTACTGGGTTTACACTAATCAGTCAGTCCCTAAATAGTCAAGAAATGACAACACAGAACATATCACATCAAAACATACAAATTCCATTCCGCTCTGACACGTTCAAGAAGTGGATTAATTGCTTCATTAACTTGCTCTGTTTCTTACAGGGGAATATTTAAAGAACATAGCATTTCAACAGGATCTTGTTTGACAGGTGCTTGTTCAAAAGTGCCCAGGTTGGGCTTTCTGTGCTGCAGATTTTGTACCATTTCTTGCCTGTCACAGTGATGAAACAGGAACCCATAAGAAATTGACAGCCTGAATTGCTCAAGGCCAAACATATCTGAAGATGGCTTGTTTCTTGGTGTGGCTAACAGGGCTAAAAAGTGGAGGTAATCCTTTAAGATTTAAGATTTTTTGCAGATTTCTGAGAGGTAATCACTAGAAGCTGTTTGTTTGTAGACCTTGTACCTGGTAAAGAAAAGTAGAGGCTTTATTTTGGAGAATGACATTTTAATGAAATACAGAGCATGCTGAAATGTGTGCATTTATTTTCACATGTATAGGTCCAATGTAAGAAACCACAGGGAATTTTGAAGATCAGTTATTTTAGAAATCTTTTGCACATTTAAAGTATGTAATATGTTTAATTTAAAACCACTCATGTCAGCCTCCCTCTCTCCGGTTGGAAAACTGGCACACACACACACACACAAAAAAAGCCAATATACAAAAGGTGCTGCTATAATGTGCCTTGGAGTTTTGTGGGAGCTTTGCCCCTCGTGAAAGAAATATATGGACACGTCATACATCATCATCGATTCCCAAAGTGCAGTGTCACAGGTACCACTGTGACCTTGTGTGGTTTACATCCTACCCTTCTGTTCTGTCAACAACATGTGACAAATGAAATTATTGCTGCACTTGAAATGCTTTTTATACAGAAAAGAACAACAGAAAAGCCTTCTTCATTGGTTCCTTGAAATAAGATTAGGTGAGGTGTCAAGTGGAAAAAAATAAAGTTTTTGAAACGTTTTAGCACAGATAAGATTACTTGCGACGCAGGTACTAAAAGGGTGTCCGGTATCTACCTGACCTTGGCTTTTGTAATGTAAATATATCAATGGTTTGGCTTACAGCACAAAATCAATTTCCTCTTTTGTCACAAAAGCCCTGCCTCGTGTGCTTAAACCTAAACTGACCTAACATCGCAGGTGTTGTTTTTGTATATCAAGCATGCTTTCCTTCACATGTGATCACTGCCGCTGTTTGAATAATAGATAGGAGGGACTTTAAACGCCATGATAATTATTACCGGAGACATGCGTACCACAGGGGGACATTGTGTTCTATTTTCTATTATTAAAGTTGTGTCTTGGAATAGATAACCTTTTAAACATTACACTCTGGGAATTTGTGGAATTAATAATACAAGATGTAATGTGGATTTTAAAGCCTAGAAAGTGAAAGTCAGCTTGGGTTCAAAATCTACTTTCATATGCATCACACTCTTGGGGCTGATGTATAATGATGAATTCAAACTAGCAATCGAAAAGCAAGACGTTCAACAGATGCATAACGTATGTACGTATGTATTGTCTGTATTTTTTTTCTTTTGAAAACATAGATGTATAAACAAAATAGAGAGAGACCCCAAATGCTTCTGAAGATATTTGAGCCACAGCAGTAAGTGGTTTAAAAGATAGCTTCCAAAGTTTTTACTCTGACAGAAAAGAGTCTTGGTTGGTCCCAGGAACACAACATATCTCTTTTTGTGTTCCCTTTGATCTCTTATCATCTCTTGGGCCTAACATGAAGAGCCCCCGGATTTATCAATCAATGGCCGTAAACAAAACATAGATTGAACTGGACACTGGGGCACAACAACCGGATTACTGACTTTTTATTCCTCCACATACGATTGGTCACAAGAGCTTAGGCTGACAAAGACCATTGGCCGGCAGAAGTGTGGCGCACAAAGAAGATTGAGTAACAAATATATGGCAGACTCACATGAAAGGATGATAGAAACTAGGAATGCAATAACAATAACAAGAATATGGCATATGAGTGTATGTGTGTGTGCATTTAAATGAAGTGTCTGTGTGCGCTATATACTGTAAATGGATGAAAGCAGAATCAGATGTGTAATCCTATTGTATTGGCAAGGTATTGAGTGTAATACCAGTCAATCCAATTTTCAATGCTTGGCTACATGATGGAGTGAGAGAGCTTCTGAGTTGTAATTTCTGTGTTATTGTATATGTGTGTTTGTGTTTGTATATGCCAACACATGTGTCTACTTGTGCAAGAATGAATATCTGCACACACTAGCGTGTGGTTGCACATGCCAGCTCACAATATTTATACGTCGCTCTGACCACATGTCTGACAGCTGTGCATATTTCACAGGGTGGAGAACCCTGCATTGCAGTGCTTGTACACGGCAGCCATGCTCTTTATGTGAGAGCGGCTCAGGGTCAGACTAGAAGAGGAGAATTAAAGCTACATCCCAGAGCCCATCACTCTTTGTTCTTCCTCTGTGTAGTGTAACATATGATCATCTCACTTCTCACTACAGCTGTAATGTATTTCTGTGTTTTCCAACTGTGTTTACTAAAGCAACATACTAGGAAATTCACTAAGGAATTGTGGTTAAACTGCTTCATTTGAAACAAACAGCAAAACAGACATCAGTACATATGTTTAATAAAAGCAACAAATACACAAAAAGCATTGAAACACACAACAAAAATAATAATACTGAAGCTGAAAAAAATAAAGTTCGTAAAGTAACTTTCTTTGCATTAATTTGATTCCCAATCATGATACACTGGTAAGAATTGCTTTCCATTGTTAATATGTACTTAAAAACTGTTCTGAAACACAAAATAATAGAATTTTAATCATGTGATAAAATATTCAATTAAACGCGATTAATTATAGAAATTCAGCAATTAATCGCGATTAAAAAAAATTAATCGTTTGACAGCCCTAATATATATATATATATATATATATATATATATATATATATATATATATATATATATATATATATATATATATATATATATATAACTTTTAGAACCATAACGGCATGCCAAGTGCAGAGGCACATCAAAGAAATTATAGAAATGAGAAATGTTCCTGTACATACTAGCTATAATGGAAGTTGAGAAAATGAGAGAAACTTTTTTTTGTAAAAGCTTTTCTTTCCAGTAGTAACTAAATCTGTCCTCTCTGTTGTTTTCTGTTTATAGCAGTGGCCCCCACACTTCCCAGTCTACGTTCAGAGGTCTTCAAGCCATGTGTGGAAGACAAGGACCTGGCCTTTTGTCTAAATGAGGGAGAGTGTTCAATCATTGAAACCGTGGCTGGGGTTCACAGACACTGCAGGTTAGTGTGTGTGTGTGTGTGTGTGTGTGTGTGTGTGTGTGTGTGTGTGTGTGTGTGTGTGGGTGTGTGTGTGTGTCATTTGGTTTCTTTCTCAGCATTGATGGTTCCTCTCTTTGCCCTTCCCCTTCAATCACTACCCTTGGGGTCATTTTCATTCAAGCTGCTTTTTTCCTCGCAGCCTGACTGACTTAGTCAGGCTTTGAGTGATGAAACACGAGGAAAATTGTTGTGCACGTGCACCTAAAATGCACCAAATGTCTACAATCACTCAAACCCCTCACCGAGGGATCAGAGATCCTTTGGCCACACTAGATGTAGCTGATTGACAATGACACAATTCAACTACACAAATGGGTAGAAGTGTTTATGTGCAGATCCAAGGAGGAAGCACAAAGGGAGCAAATTTGATCTAACTGTCTTTAATTTGGTTTGACAAAACTTATAATAGTGATAGTTTCTTTTTTCTCTCTAGTACTGTATAAGATACATTTTAATGATAGGTGTAAAGAAGGGACTTTTGCTCCTTCTTTGATCTTACTGAGTTTTTTTATTTTCTTTGATTTTGCAATTTTCAGCAATTTTCTTTTTTCCTTTAGTTTCACTCAGGCAGTCACTCACACCCTGAACAGAATAAATAGAGGTAACTCCTCCAAATATACCCTTAGCGGACTTGAATGTGGCAGGAATAACTAAAATGTTGTTAATTACCGAGATAAATATGTAGAAGACACAAATCTGATTCTTAATAATGACTTTGACAATCTATTTGCCTGCATTAGAAAGCCAATACCGTTTATCTGCCAGCAGGTTGTGTATCTTCATAATTGTCATAGAAAGCAAGCAAACTTTGTTGATATAGCACTCAAAACAAAAAATACAAAGTGATTTACAGGAGGAAGAAAATAGAGGGGGGACTATATTTAAACAGAAAGTAAATGGTATAACGCTTATCAATCGTTTTTGAGTAGCATATTAAGTAATATTATCTTTCATTTTTGTGGTTTCCGCCAATGAACGCTTTAGCTTTTAGTTTTCTGCAAAAACCACACATAGGAAACAGTACGCTAGGAAAGCACGTTTATTACTAATGTGCATGCGGTTGTATGTGCATTTCAAATTTATGTGCACACATGCACCGTCTAATAGCGAGTGCAAGTTCTTGCTTGGATCTTCAGTTTCACTCTTCTTTGTACAGTATGTTCCTGCATGTCTGCTCCTCTTCGCGGCCCAATGCACCATCCACTTCAACTCTGCAATTACTCTTATACATCACTTTAAAAATACATGATAAGATATTTTCTCTCAAGGAAAATTTGTGCTGAATGGTGCTGAATTGAAAAACAGCTCATTATTACACCTACCTGGAATCAAAGGGCCTAAATTTCAATCTAAAAAAAACAACCCTGCTGCATTATAAATTACGCATGAGTCAAGCTTCTTAGGCACCGTTCGGTATTTATGGAATGGACCACCGGAGGAAAATAGGGAAGGGTCATGTCTTTTTATTTCAAAATTTCAAAGTGGCTTGTTTGGTGGATACTTTTCCATGTAGCTCTCAATGTCGGCCCCCCATCGCTAGCAGATGGGTCTGACCCAACAAAAATCGCAACATGACAGCAACACGAGTTTGGAGTTGCTTTCTTTGAGAATGCAACCCTATAGCTAACTGCGCCACCTGTTGCCAAAGTATCGTCACTGACATGGAGCTGGAATATAATGAAGCTGACTAGCTGAAAGGTTTCACGTTGCCTCGAGCTTGAGCACCCACGGAAAATACTGAGCATCCATGTGTGCCAGACTGCCTGTCGGCTACATTCATTTAAAATGAAATATTGCAGTTGGTGCTAAGTGGAGCGTGTGAGCGCTGATCGCGGTTACAGGTCAGTTAAACTTCTCATCTCCAATCCTATTTATAGAGCTCCAGCCAGCCCACAGTGGGGTCTGTGAAGGTGGACAGGCCAGGCGGCAAGCCAGCAAACCGCCGGCAGTCACATCAGACTGTGGAGCTTCTGAACTCCGACCAAATTTGCAATTAGCCATCAGTTTTCATAAAACGGCCCATATTTGAGCTTTACATAGATGATTTCTCGCATAAAAAAGTCTCAGAAGTGAATTTAGTAATGAAATAGCAGACAAACGTATATATGTATACATTTTCCAGTTGTTGGCCACAACAGCAATCCATGGTTGTTGTGGTTGTTGCACTTTGCACACCTACACACTTAACTTTGTATTTCTGATTGGGCGGGCCAGCTGTCAATATGGGTTATTACCCAGTGTGCTTTGTTGAATGGTCTCAATGTTTTATTGTTTTATTTCATGTGAATAGTAGTTTACTAGATTAGTAACTTAGTATTTGAAGTAATGCAGTAATGCAGGAAGTATACATTTAGTTTCCATGCTTATTGTCTTTCCACAACAATGTTAGTGAGTAAATCTACTGAAATGGCCACCATAATAGTGGAGTTTGATGTGTAAGATGAGAAAGCATAGGTTGACTCATGTATGTCATAGTGGTAAAGAAAAAAACAATGGCCATCTGTACATCTTGGCTAAGCGTAAACCAAACAACAACAAAAGGCATCAATAAATTGTTGGGGAGGGTCAAGCCTTTTTTCCCAATTATTTTGGAGGGTCATAGAAAAATATATCGCTGGCGAAGAGAGGGTCAAGTCTATTTTGACTAAAGACACCAAAACTCCTCCGGTAGCCCCTCAAATAAAAAACAAAAAGTCCCTTAGTAAAGTAAATGTTGAGCAAAAGAAAGTTGAAAAACAGAAATTGTGCATTTCATTTAAACTCACTAATCATTAAAACAGTCACACTACAATCACTTAAATGTAGTATGTAAAACAAATATTTGCAAAGTTTTTGAATACATTTTTTTTTAAAGATGTTTGTTTAACAAATGGAGAAACACATACAGTTTTAGTTGTAACTAGCGTGGCAAGCCCAGGGGTGTGGGATTTCCACGTCACCAGTTCAATAACAAAAGCAGGCCCCCCTGTAATACACTAGGTAATGGACAATTATATTAGTTTGCAAGGCAGACAACAATACTGATTCAAGTATTAATACTCTCACTCAATCAACACTTTGATAATATATTGATTTATAAATTTACGGAATAAATGAGCAGCTAAGAATAATTCAATGATTGGAAGGAGCCTTAATGTGTGTCATGTGTCCTTTGTCATATTACGGTGGCCAGCACAACAATTTGGAATGCTCCACCTGTGCGACCGCAGCATTGAGAAACCCTGAATACTTGTAGCAATTACCCTCTAGGCTATAATTAGCTACAGTTGAATGACTGCATACTGGTTGACTCAGGAAAGACTGGAGGGCCTAAGCAAGTGGCACTGTCTGCCAATTTCTCTTGAGCTGAGGGCAAGTTGTGTGAAAGAATGATTGCAGGTTTGTGAGTACTTCATTGGAAGGTTAGGGGTGTTTTTGTCTGAGAGAAGTCCAGACAGTAAGTCAGAAACATATAATTAATTTACTCAATCGATCAATTTTATTTGTTACGTGAAATCCTTCAAGGTACAAGTCCAAGTGTAATTTTATCCCATCAGCTCCTTAAACTTGTGCATTAATAATTATAAAACAGAATGTGGCCCACAGAAAAAGAGTCAACCGGTTGAATTGCACCTGCACTCTGGTGCCTTGTCATTCCTCCGATGCTCCATTGTTCCGACCTCTCAATAACCTGAAAAATTCCCTTTGGTCCTACAGCCCAATTGTCCGACGTCCACCAGCAATATTACGAATCCCACAATGGCAACGCCAAGACCCACCCTTCAATCGTATTTATTGGCCAGGTGTCCATGCTTACGCAAGGTAACGTAACCCCATTTGTACAGGTCCTATCCCCTGACCAATCGGCTATCTTAACCTTAACCACTCAAGGTCAAATGCCTAGCTGCTTCATAGGGCGGGTCTTGGCGTGGCCATAGTGGGGGACGTCAGCCTAGTGGGCTGTAGGACCAAAGGGAATTTTGGGGTTATTGAGAGGTCGGAACAATGGAGTGTCGGAGGAATGGGCAGTCCCCCTGCACTCTACCATCCAGCTAATGTTAAGTCTCTGTGAAAAGGACACCACAGCTCCTGACATCCCGCTGGGATCCTACAGAGGCTAGCCATTTATATTTGAGTTCTGAGTTTAAAGTCAGAATTCTGAGAAAAACGTAAGAATTCTGAGATTAAAGTCAGAATTCTTAGAATAGAATCAGAATTCTGACTTCAATCTCAGAACTCAAATACATTTTTCACATGTGGCCCTAATCCTCCTCTGTAATTTACAGACCAAACAATGAGCTGGAAGCTGCAAATAGCAGTAGGGTTGCTGCTGTGCCATTACTCTATTCATACTACCCTGTACACACAGTTATTCTCAGTTCTTCTTCCTGTCAGAGATGCTGTGTGTACTGATAAAACCTAGATATTGTCCATGGAAACAACAAACAGGGAAAAAGTTGCTACTTGAAGAAACACAAGACTGATGATTACACAGAGGTTTTGGGTGGAGATACTGCCATTGATCAATCATCCCTCCAAGCAATACCGGATCAGCATCCTCATGACAATAACTGCTGATGTCTTCGGCAGTTCTAAAATACAGAAAAGTAAAGATTAACGCTTCCTTAGATGTCTTCTTCTCCTTTAGGCCAAAGTGCAAAGAGAATAATAGATGGTTGGATGTGTTCCAACATTAGACAAGTAAGGATGTCAGACCAATCTTTAAAACACAGTTTTGAACTTGGGAATCAATTTATTATTTCCTCTCCTCCTCCCTGCCGGATGTTCATGTTTGGCAATGCTAATAAGGCTCCTAAAATAAACATGCAAATGTGAGTTTAGGACCTACTTTCACATCAATGCTGTTGCTTTTTATACACTAAATACAAAACATTGACAAGATTCCAAAGGTCTTCGATAATCGGGGATCACATATAGAGTTATCACACTAGCAAAAAAATACAGTAGAAAGTACTCCATTGTCGATCATGTTTTTTTTAAGGCAAGCCAATACTTCCCTGCCGAATATTTTTTACTTATTTTTTAAACTTATTTGTTTCATAAGTTGAAAGTCTAATCACTTAAAGATCAAACCAATTACACTTGATTCAGTGGCACAGCAAATGCCAAATGTACTAGAATATGTACAATTATTTTGTACTGTGCATATATGAAGATGCATCAAATTTATAAAAAGTGATTTAAAACGTCTCTACATTTAAAAATGTATGTAGTTGACTCACAGTCTTTCCTGTAAATGCACCGATTTGTGAATACAATATCATTTAGTAGATCCGTAGATGTGAAAGTGAAAGTACAAATGTTAAAAGTCTCCATTACTGGTACAGTATGAGTCAAGTTCCTATTGAAAAGCAATGCTATGTTAATGCAGTGTCTGGTTACTTAATGGGAATAAAAAAAAATAAAGAACTGGTCTAATTTCAAATATTAAACATCAGTTGTGACAACAGCATAGCGCAAATCGCGAAGAACTGTTATATTATGTGTGTGTAGATGCAGATTGATATCAAATATGCCTTCAGGAGGAGGAGAAACATGATTTTGACGTGCACTTCTGATAGCAAAGCAGAGACTAAGATGATGACATGCTTTTCTTTGGCTCCGAGATGTCAGACTCACTGAGCGCACAACAGTAGAATGCACATATTCTATGAATATATGAAAAAGCCAAAGGTGGAGAAATACATTATCAGGAAGTGTGGTAGAGCTGGTTGTCATACCCAATCATGTCACCTGTTTTCCTATTCTTGTGTTCAGCACCACAGCACTTAGACAGTTCTGTGATGGTGAGTCTGGAATAAAACCCACAGCGAAAGCTTCTCCCCAGGAGCTAAGTATGTCCTTGTGCCAGAGGTAGAGTATCACCACGGGCAAATGTACGGCACCTTAAATTAAATTAAAATTGGAAGCGATAACACATGTTCCTGTGATTCTACCAGAGTTATTAGCCAATGTAAGAGTTCAGTACTTGAAAGACAAATAGAACCTGCGGCAGACTGCTGGGACGCACTGGCTGTGCCGGTGTTGCATGGACCTGCCAGTACCTGACAGTGCCATAGAGGATACAGCTAGCTCAACAACTGTCACTCCATGCCTAACGGTACATGCTGATGGTTCTGGGTTGAATAACAATAGCAACACACAGCCACAAGTGTATTTAGTTATGAAAACCATTTTTTTCTCCAGATGATGGATTCAAGTTAAAATTGTCCAACATATCAGCTGCAAAAAGTTTGAAAAGGATATGCTCATGTATTCATTTATATACTTTGGGAAATAAATTAGCAAAAGACTGTGCCTTGCACCATGTGCTTTTGATTTGATCTGTATAGATAGGCAGTAGCCTACAAGGGTGAATTATGGTAATTATTAACACCAACATTCCAGTGCCGCATAATTGCTACTGAAACAAACTGTACTGTACCTCTAAGCACAGCCAAATCAGCACAATATGTGTGTTTTGTGTGTTTCATTTTGTTTCTAGAAATGGCAACAGTTCTATGTGGAGTTGTTAGGAGGTTAATTAATTGGTGGTGCAAAGAGTAATGCATTGGTTAGCTCTGTATGTGAGTTCTGTGGATTACAGGAGGGTGTAATGTGTAATTCAGTGAAGCCACATCCACCTCCAGTCCTCCCAGAGCCCAAGAAAAAATAGGACCTCATGGCCTCTGATAATATATTATGGATAGAACTGTGTTATAATTGATCATTCTGCATGGATGCCCTTCATTCAGCTCTGCCCTTATTGATGATACGCCCCAGCCCAAGTAACACTCTTTCTGCATTTTTCAATGCAATTATTTCTAGCAGCTTGCAGTTAAAAAAATATTGGACCTGTTCAGTGATGCAGGTTTTTGACTTTGATTTGAAGGCTCAGCAGTATCAGTCCGACATGTGCTCAGCAAACCAAAAGCATGCAGTTAGCCACGGTTGGAGGATGTTGTAGAATATATTAGTCGAAATGAGGGTGCACTGCAGCTTTGGCCACCACCTGCAGCATTGTGTTGTGTTTTGGTTACACACTGCAAAGGATTTAACTCTCTCTTTCTCAGGCATTGAGAAGCTGCGTGCTCTACTCGTGGCATGCAGTACGGCAAAGATGGTAATTCTCGTTCGTTGTATGTGGATTTGCATGATGTGGATGCTCTTTTTTATTCTTTATGTACACAAATAACACCTACTTATCTACAGAACGTCTGTTTTATGAAACCAATATTCTTTCTGCAGCAACATTCCATTTTTACTTAAATGGAAATGATTTGTCTTGCAGAAATCAGTAGAAAAAAAGGTCTTTCTTTACTGATAATACTTACACAGGCTCGCTTGTGTGGCACAGATGATGCAAGGTGCTGCAAGTTAGCTTTATAGTTGAAACAGCTTGATGCCACTTTGCAAAAGAGACACTTAAAGCAGAAAAAAACATGAATTGGACCTTGCATTATGTGTATCAGTACTGTTACGTAGTAATTCATTATTAATGGGTTTTGAATATTTTTCATTCTGATGGATATGTAAATCCATAATGCTAAAATAAAAATTCTAAATTACTATTCTATACCATGCTGAGAATACAGGTACATATGAATTAAATATAATGAATTTTAAGACATTTTTAACAAGACATCTTTTTTTACCATCTTAATTTCCGCTGGTAAGATATTTGAATGGCTTTGTTCTGATATCTGGTGATATTGCCAGTATCAAGAATTTAGTGGCCTGTATATGGAATTGAAATTGAAAGACGGTCTAAAAGTGCAACCATTATAGAAAGGTTTAAATGTGGATTTACTGATCCTGTGATAAAGGGTGTTTACTTTTAATGAAATGGAAAAGTTTTATCAGTGAAAATTTGGCATTAATTATAGCTTTAGTTAAAGTCAAAGCAAATGGAATTTTCCTGCCTTTTCTGTCAGTGCAGATCCTCACCTATTAATGGCAATAGAGATTAAACCAGCAAAAGAGGTGTGGTGCAGCCTTTAATGATTATACAGTAGAAGAAGAAATATGTCTCGCCCTATGGTTTCTTTATGTTTAACCATGCCTTTAGGTGTCCGTGCATTTAAAATGGTTTAGCTTTTATTCTCCTCAGCATGGAGGATGAAACACTATCCTCTGTGCAGAAAACCAGGCAGAGCTCAAGGTAGCTCGTGTCTACTATTACCATGGTAACTTCTTCCCTCATTAGTGTGAGCCCAGAAGCAGAAAAAAATTGTTGTTGACTCACTTTTAGTACGCCTGCTATGGCAGTTACATTTAAATGCTCCACCACAACTAAACTTTTGCATTATGATATATATTTTGTGCATTGATTCTGATTGATCAGACATTAAAATGATTGCCACCTAATAGTATGAATACTGGCTGTTGTGAATAATTCATGACAGAATTTGCACATTTGATTGCTTCATCCAAAGCTATGCTGACATAAGCTATTAGATCGTATTTAAATGAACATCGGTTTGTTTTATGTCTGTTCCTTCAAAACCATCTGTGCAGATGGATAACCAGTAAAACCAGTATTTCATAAGCACAATGTGTGTGTGTGTGTGTGTGTGTGTGTGTGTGTGTGTGTGTGTGTGTGTGTGTGTGTGTGTGTGTGTGTGTGTGTGTGTGTGTGTTCATCTACCCTGATGAGGCAGCAAATGAAATCTCACAAAAGGAATTAAAAAAAGGAAAAGGAGGAAAAGAGCTAGTTCTATTGGCAGTTTGCTGTAGGGTTAAGCTTAAAGATAGGCTGAGATTGCTTGTGTCTCTGTGAGCCTGTTTATGTCTTTTTTCCCAGGACACAAGAGACGTTGACAGCAGTATTAACAGAATCTGATATGACAAAATGAATTATAAAAAGAAAGACCACAGCCTCTTAACTTTCCCTTCCTGCTTTCCTTCTTTTCATATTCCTTTTTCTATGGGGAGCCTGTTCAGCGATTAAATTGTCACTGCACCGCCAGACCTTGACAGGCTGCACTAATCCACAATGCTGTCGCTACTTCTATGATCCATCCTGCAAGGGAGGACGTTCCCCAGGCTTAAAGCCAATGGGCCATGTCCCCCACTACCCCATCCAGCTCCTGTGTTAAAGCAACACAATTATAAACGTGGGAGCAGACTTACCTGTTGGCAACATCCCATGACAGACCCATCATCTTGCCTTGGAACTGAGTAGAGATGGCACATAAAGTTTCTAATTGAAGTTAATAAATCGAAAGAAAATGTTGGTGCCCCAAATTATAGTGCATCTCCTCCGTTTCTGACCAGTAACAAGAAGACGGTATATATATTTTTCTATATAGGCGACGATTCATTTACAGGATTGTTCCAGTGCTGCCGGAGGTTCCGCCGGATGTCCCTTATTTCGGCCGGATGTCCCTCATTTCGGCCAGATGTCCCTCACCTTCCGCTTTCTGTGTTGTCATTCTAAACTGTGGTCGATTCGGAAAACATCCTCCGAGCTAGAACCGACAATCAAATTATATTTATCTTTTTTTTTTTTTGGGATTAAAATTCTCATCACCCTCGACAGCCATTTTAATTCCAGAGCTCGCCTCCCTATGTGCACGTTTCACTAAAACAAGTTCCTTCCCGAGGTGATTTTGTAGAGGCACCGTACCTGTGCCCAGCGCTTAGCGGCGCCCAAAACGATTGTGATTGGCTTAAAGAAATGCCAATAAACCAGAGCACGTTTTTTTCCTATCCCGGAATGTTGTGTCTGTAAGTCTGGCAATGCAAGTGTATCTCTTAATATAGGAGTCATTTCTACTTGAGAACATCTGCAAGTAAAACATCATTACTGTTCCTATACCTACTACTATTAACATGCACA
Source organism: Zingel zingel (assembly GCA_023566125.1). Taxonomy (NCBI): domain Eukaryota; kingdom Metazoa; phylum Chordata; class Actinopteri; order Perciformes; family Percidae; genus Zingel; species Zingel zingel. The sequence continues at coordinate 13,113,135 of CM042334.1, forward strand.
CTGCTGTAACCACATGACTGATTTCTCCATCCATGCTTCCATCTCGGTTCTTTCAGCATAATATTTTTACATTCTGCAAGCTTGTCACAAACACTGCAGATGAAAGAAGCACGTGTCCATATTCAGCTAACAAAGACTGCCTTGTTTTTCAAGCTACAAGACCTAATGAGCGTTGCACAGACATGTTGTCAAGAAAACCCACCATACCTGCAGATAATTAAAATTCACACTTTTACAAGGCGTTGGTCTATGAATTACTGTTTTATTCATCAGCTTTTGTTTTTAGGAGCTTATATTATATTGCTTTTTTTTATTTTATTGGCATGCAATACTGTACATCCTTGTTACAGTATGCAGAAGTGCCCATAAATGATTAAAAAAAAACTAAAAACATTACATAACATTTTCAAAGTCAAACTTAAATTCAATTACTTTTTGCTGCTAAATCATTATATTGTACAGTATGTCTTTGGTTTGTTTTTGACTTGTGGACTTACCTTTTCAAAATTGTACCAAAAAGAAGAAATTAAAATCTACTGACAATGTTGATTTGATTAGTTCAGCATCTGTGTTGGTGGGCACTAAATATATTTTGTACATTACTCATACTTACTCCTCGGCGTGATTTAAATCACTGGGTGACGTGTGAGTTTTGATTGTCTGGGTGATGAAAGGGTGGCAGCTAATGTTAGCTAGACGTCCTCTTTTGTGTAAACTGAGTGTGCGGGAACTTCCTGTGACTCAGAGGGTGTAACGAACAAAAAGTTACATTTAGTGTGAATCAGTGCTAGCATTAGCAAGCTAGGCTAACTAAAAAGTCCTCTATCAACAATTGTAGGATACAGTATGACGTTCTCCATTAAGTCACATACCACAGAAGTTGACAATGTATCTCCTACATGGATGTATTATATTAACTGGATAACAGTTGCCATACTCCAAAATGGCACCCATTTACTTGAATGAAAATTGCTCGCCTAGCGCATGAGCCCAAAAATTTAGCTTGCACGTGCCCAATAGAGAGAAACACTTATATGGGGATGACATCATGCACCTAAAAGTTGCTTTTCAAGGCCATGTAAATGTTTTGCCAGTATTATGGTTTAGAAAATAATTATACAAACAGTAATAATTGAATTTTGTTTTAGTACTGCGAGTGGCCACTTGGACAAATTAGCAGCAAGGCTTAGTGGTTGGGCTATATTCAGGCTGCAGTATCATTAAATATTAATTACACAAAAAGTGAGGAGAACTCAAATTTCCATTTGACTTTAAGATTTTAAAGGACTAACCACGAATACTTGTGTCTTTGTCCCATTTCTGAAGAGAACTGTGCACTATCCCATTTGCAGGGGAAGATCACAAACGAAATGACTGACACAGTCAACACACATAAACACAGCATCTCTCTCCCCTCTCTCTTCCCCACATCAAATGCACACTCAGACTTTCGATAAAGTAATTCCAGAGCGTTCGGATGTATTCAACACAAAGAGACTACACAGGATTTGAAGGCAGCGGTACAGCCTCAGTTAGTTGCCTGCAGCTCTTGTCATTTTATTGTGAGCCCAGCTGGTGAAGGATAACAGCTGCTTCTCATTACCAATGTTTAGTCTAAGTCATTTTCAGCAGTGGACACAGAATACAGACCATATAGCTACATCATCTTGTCTAAACACAGCAGACTTTGATATTGCTGTAGCCAAAGCATGCAAATGCCTACAGTGCCTGTGCCTGTTATCATGATGAGAGGGCCAGATAGAGGAGTAAAGAAGGGGGACAGGCGCTAGATGGTTTGGATAATTAAATGTCTTTTTTTAAATAGGTAAACAATAGAGGATCTAGCTTCCTCCCATCTCAGAGGAATCAGATCTCACACCTTTCAGATCAGGAGTTCAGGTGCAGTGGAGACCTTTGAAACATGTGCTACAGCTGTACTAAGGGTTGTCATCTGTACTCCACCAGAGGGAGCTGCGCTGATTTCATCATCACATGTAGATTAAAAATGAAACTGTTTTATATCAGCCCCTAGGAGTTTTTTGGTTGCTGCTCTATTGGAGCACATTGGTAAAGAGGTCATAAAGCTGAGGTGTTAATACTTCTGTGTGTGCTTATAGGCAAATTCTATTTACATGCAAATATGTTTTTCATGGAATTACTGTGAAATCAAAGATAACTTATTTAGCCTTTACCGAGGAAAAATGAAAACAACGAGCCTCTGTTCACTTCCCATATTATTGCCAAACTCCTCTATTTTCTCCTACATTCTGCCTCGTCTTGCTCATTTTGTTTTTTCTGTCAGAAGCGAAGTACAGTAATACTCAGGCCTTCTTTGTAGCATCTTTACCAGCTTTATTTGAGCTGTGGCTTGTACATTTTATCCTCAAAAGGGTGTTAAATAAGATAAACAGATCAGTTAGTTGGGACGAGCCAGAGGATTCAGTGAAATAAGGGAAGAAGAGACCACTTGAACAAGAGTTAGAAAATGTAGGAAGAAAAGAGATGGAGCAATTGGTGGGGCTTAATCAGGGTGATATTTCATCATCAAATGATCTGACGCGATTCTTTATTTTTCCTGATATCATCGTTCTGCTTGGCATGTTTTCACAAGAGAGTTTGCTTTGGTATTGCACCGGGATATCTGCCCATGTTTATTAATGGAACGCTCCTGAATTGAATTAAGTAAAGTAGCAAATGAAAGAAGACAGATAGAGGCTGAAAGAAATCCTATTGTTCCACCTCACCCTGTCTCAGGTTGAGATAAATTATCAAGTGATACACTAGTTTAATCCATGTTCAGGGGAAAACAACAAGCAAACTGTGGATAAATATTCATTTGTCAATACAGATAGATGTTGATTAACAGAGCTAGGATGGGAAGTGTAGTTACAAACATTAAAGCTAATTTAAATAAGAAATGATGGGGTTTCTTTTGTTTTTATCTGAAAAATGGTAAAAGCAAAATGACGATCTAAGACTATTGAAATATTGCCAAAAAGCATTTTAGCTAATCATAGTTCTCAGAAATAATAATAGCCTTATGAAACCTCACTTAACTAATTAAATTATATCACAACTTGTTGAGACGCAAGCCTTTTTTCCTAAACCATTTTTGTTGTTGTTGCTGTTTTCTCATTTAAAGCTGCAGTGGGTAGAAAGCAACAACAATGCCAGAATTTGAAGTAGAGTGAGACCTCTTCCTGCAGCTCTCCCTCTCCCCTATCTGTCACACGGGCATATACATGCACAGAACAGCCAATAGGAACGCTCTCTCTCTCTCTTAAATGACCTGTGATTGGAAAAAGTCTCCTGTCACAGGCTATTTTCTAAAACCTAAAAACAGACATGCAGAAGTCTAGTTTTCTCTCAAACAAATTTAATTACAATATGCGGAAAGATTATTATGGAATTTGTGCCCAAATTCGCCAAAGATAAATTGTCTAACACAGTTTATTTCTTTTTATAAAAATGGCAAGTAATGGTTTTAAAACATTTAGAAATGTTTAAAAGAAACATACACCAAACAGCAGTACTGCAACAGCCTTTATATACTGGGCTGGATGTACCATTGGGTTTATTGGCAAGACAAAAAGGGCACCACCCTCTTTAAGTTGATTAATATTATTGTTAGAACTTAAATATTTGTTTCTTCTTCTTAGAAACCACATGATTACATGACAAAAACAACCAGCAGCCAGGACTGCTGCACATACATCTGATGTGACCACAGTGAATTTAAAACTAAGCTCATCAGTCTGTCACATGTACGCCCAGTTTGAAGCTATCTCATCTATATGCTCAGATGCTATTGAGATTGAGAGAGCCCTTTTTAGAAAGCTGTACAATGTATGTGTTTTTTTGTATGTGTCATGACAGATTACTTGATAAGTGTGGTGGTGAGTAGTGACTTTATGGGAAAGCTCAGTTACTGTTGCCTGTCAAGCTGTCAGACATGTAATGCTAAATAAAGAACCGTGTATTGCCGTGTAGAGCGAGCTAGTCCCAATATTGTATGTATGATATAGAGAAATGTACCGTAACCCTGTTGACTGCTTGGCTTACATACATCTCGGGCAACTTTGCTGGGATTTTTAGTAAACCGTCAATTGTTTTATTTTGGCAGATTATAAGTGCCAGAAAATGTTTATGGAACAGCTTTAACCAACTAACCTTATTGGCAGACATTGCATTAGAGAACACGGTAACACTTTACTTGAAGGTATCTACATAAGAGTGACATGACACATGAACTCTAACCCTAACCATAACTTGTCATGACAAAAACCCAATGACACTTACTAAAAGAAGCGGTATGTCATAAACGTTTATGACTTGTTTATAATGTTTATGACACATTCATGACAGCGTCATGTCATTCTTATGTAGATACCTTCAAGTAAAGTGTAACCGAGAACACCTACCTCCTGAGATGGAAACTTAAAACTTAATGGACTTAAAGTGCTGTTTTATTTAGAAGAAACTCAGAATCCATCCCAAATAATCCCTCTGTTACCTGTTACAAATGATTTCTGTTGAGATGGACACTGTAGCTAATGCTCCATGCTCTGCTTGACCACTGCACTACCTTTGGCATGGTAAATAATGAACTGAGGAATTGCCTTGGTGTCTGTGGGACTGACCCGGACTGGTTAACTGTCAGTACGTTTTTGTTTTTTATTGGTGATTGTGTTACTTCTGCTTAATTTAGTATGTGCGGTGAGCCACAAGCTTATTTTCATTGCCATGGGAATACTGCAGTATCTCTCAGTGTCTAACTGAATGTCTCCCGTCCCAGATCTCCTTGAGATGAATGCAGTAAGACACTGAAGTCTGGCTCTCATGTCATGTCATCTCAACAAACAAAAATAAAGAGGTCTGTAGCTCTCTTAACTCTACAGAGTACATCAAGTTTTAATCAGAGAATCAGTTATGTTTGTAACATAACAGAATAGACAGCTAATAATTTTTTTAATAGAGGAGCAATGCAAAGACCATCATAACACAATTTTATCAACATTAAAATACTTACTGATCTTCGTGATTGCCATACTCAGACATAAAATCAAACCATAGAGGGAAAAAGTTGATAAAAGATTAATAAAATACTTCAAAGTACTTACTGTTTACAAAAAAACAAGTTATATCTGTAATTAATAAACCACAATATAAGGAGCCATGCTTTTATGTTTTCCGCTGATGCCACAAAAAGTCCTTGATGGATGTCACCAGTCACTGCTATATTCTCTTTTTGTCTGCACCAAGAAGTTCCTTTCAGTTGAGGAAGCTGTCTGAACTTGTGACAAGAAACGGAGCAGTGTTGTCAAAGGCTACATTTTTCAAGCAGTTCAGTGGATACGAACATTTTACAGGGAGCATGACAGTGATTACATGTTTTGAAATGCCTTTGGGTTTTTAGTTGATGGCATTGAAGCCTTGTTGATATTTTTGCAAGTGTGCCAGTCTACTGCTTGTCACCGCTGTTTCTATTAATATCAGTCAAACTCATTTCATGAAAGGTCCTGCCATCACTAATTAGATGTTTTCATTGTGTCAAAAACCAAAGCCAGTGTATTATATTTCGAAGAAAAGGGCATTGCAGAGCAGCAAGGCTTTTACATGTTCCAACTTAATCATACTTGTTATCACAGCCAGTATCCGACTTACTAGAGGTACCCTCATATAGTCCTGTGTTGTATAATTAATCAGAACTATTGTACGTCGGCCCCGATTTAATGTTTGAAGAGGTCCATAGTTGATTCTGTTTTTTTTTTTTTTTATAATTGAATGGCTTAATTTAATTTGTATTTTATTAAGATTGCTGATGGAGTTAATCAGAGTTGCATGCACCTGCTAGATACAACAAATTAACAATAATTAGGCCGTTTGAATGCTTGATTGTGAAGTAATACTTTTATAGTTTTCTCTGATATACACACACCCACACAAACATACAAAGAGAGAGAGAGATTTTTGAAGCCATCTTAAAAAACATCTGTAAATTAATTTGCAGTATAGGTTACGAACACTAACTAGAAAAGTTCACTCAGTAGAGTAAGTAGAGATTTCTGTCAGGTGCGTCTCCCTCTTACCTCCTAAACAAAGAAGACTCTCACTCGATTGTCCCTCCCACTTTATTACAGTCAAGATGGTGGCAAAGATAACAAAAATGTGGATTTATTCATCTTGTATCGTGCCTAGCTTTAGTGGATCATAACATATTGGGTATGGAAATAATCTTCAAATGCTCCGGTTTAAAACAAGACCAAACCTTTCTATGAATATCAGTTTTTGAGCCACAACAAAGGCCCAAATGTGGCCAGCAACAGACTAGGCTTGTTTTCAGCCCAGCCAATTGCCGGAAATGCCTTTTTGGTACTGAAGCAGTACGCTGCCCCACGTTCTCCGTCGGCGTCCTCGCCGGACCACCCCGCTCTTCCTTGTTGTTGTAGTTCAGGTTTTAAAAGGTGTATTTACAAAAGTTGTGTTGTGGAAAAACAAGAGTAGTCGTTCAGCGTCTTTGTCTTCAATAGTGTTCTCCATGTGGTAAGCGTGTGGTTTGTAGCCGTCAGCGTGCCGTTTCTGTGATTGTCTCCAGCCGGAGACAATCTCCTGAATGAGGAGAAAATAAAAACTGTGAGAAATATGAACAATTATGGAGTAATCTTTTCTTTATATAATCATAGATTTGCAAAACAAAGTCTGGCCTATGGGGCTTTACATAGACACATACACATTTATGGTTAACACATGCTGTTATCTTTTCCATTTTGTTAAATGTCCATTGTAATGCCCACTCATACATTTAAAGTTGGGCTTTCCCACCATAACCATTTGTTCGTAAGAGCCTTTTTACCCATGACCAGCAATATATTTAACAAATATTTGTCCCTTTGCAGCCATTCCTGAGGTATGAGTCCAAAAAATGTGGTCTTACCCTCCAGAGGCACATGACAACAGGCATCATAGATTTCAATACCCCAGAAGCTGTCATAAGTCTAAACAGAAGGTTAAACTTTCTAATTGATGTTCTGAGCTGTCTTAATCACTGCTTGTGTGAGAGAGCAGAGACCTGGGAAAGAGTGTGACAGAGAGAGAGGAAGATTAGAGTCTTGACAAGGAAAGCCTTTCAAGTTTGTAGGTTTGAAGTGTTAATGACATGCAAATGTGTGCAAATGAGTGTGCACCCACCCCTTAAAACACGCACCGAATACATGAAGCTGAGTGAAATTCTGGGCTGGTGTTTGTCTATAAATAGTGAAAGTTTTAGGGAAGTTTGAGTGTTTTTAACTATGTGAGCTGTCATCCAAATCTGTGGACGAACATGTTTAGCTCTATTAATTTTTGCTCATTTGTCAACAAATGCGTCTCACTTTCGAGATTGATATTAGGTCAGCAAAATGTTGTAATTAGTGTATGTCACAGTGAAAGATCCATCCATCTTCATCCGCTTATCCGGTATCAGATCGCAGGGGTAGCAGTGAAAGATTTGATGCATAAATGCATTCATGAAGTTAATAGTAACTTACAATTAAATGGTCTTCTGTTACACCATTATGCACTATTATTGCTTATTTTATAGAAAAGTCAATAAAGAAATTTAAAAAAAAAGTTAATAGTAACTTGTCAAGAGGAGTAGAGTTGATGTAAAGTCGTATTGAGTTATACTGATAGTAATAATCTGTCTATTAACGAGGTTTGAGGTGTGGTCATGAGCTTGATGAGGCTGAACTTAATTACACAAAACATCAACTGTATAATGCAATTTAACTTCCGAAGAAGAGCAGTTTTACTACATGTGACAAGACAAATAAAGGGATGAATGAACAGATCAATGATGCAATTACATTAGCTGACACACAAATCCATGGACAGTGTGGAGAAGATGGCATACTAATCCATTTTGCAGCAGTTAACAACTTTAATACAAGTTTTCTTGTAAAACAAAAAAATTAGCAACTGTGTGGCAAAGTGAGAGATGAGATGAATTATGGTTCCACACAAGAAGAGGAGAAGCACAGAGAGAGTGCATAACGTCATGGTAGATTGAAATACTGGGGTGTCTTGTGAAAACTTTTAAAATGCTTAGACATATTCAAAATGACTCAAGTTTTTGTTTCACTCTTTTTATAGACGATTAGGAAAAGCAGTATCACCCACACAACGATGTAGCTGAGATGATCCCGCTGACTCCTGAAATGTCACTTACGCCAAAGCCTCTAATCTCACAGCATCCTGTGTGATCACATATGCATTAATATGCAGCGATTAAAAGGAAAACCTACCTAACAGAATTTCCCATGGCAGGTGAGAAACATTGATCCCCTTTAAAGGACTGTTGCAGTCGCTGATTCCCAACGGTTCCCATATTATCAGGATGGCTCACAACAGTCCACAAGTCAATTAGAGTGATTAAGATGGATGGATAAATCTGTAAAGCCTTCACACTACCGGATAATCTGTCCTAACCGTCACTCCCAACCAAGCCTATAATGGGGATTTCACATTTGATTGTTTGGGTGGATAAATCTGGCGGAAGTGGCACAATAAGGGACCGGGGTATACTCGATCAGAACTAGTTTGTACACCGTGTTGTCCAAATCCTAAGTGTTTATAGTTGTTCCAAATGGCCACACTCGAAGGTGGAGTGAGAAGCCGGCCGTCATGGAGAAGGGGGGGACAAAATATTGTTTAAATATGGGGATAACTGTGCACATTTCGGCGCAGTCTCTTCTGGAGTTTTGCACTTGGTTGTTCACTCCTTTCGCCTCTGCATACTTGGCCAATCACAGTGTGAAGTAGTTGTAAATTCCAGGTCGTCATTTTTCGAAAAAGTTACAGAAATGGTCTGCCACAGATCTCCCTTATCCAACTTCAGACATGTGTGGAGGGTGGACAGGTTTCCGAAACTATTCCACTGTCTGACTATCCTAATGGAGTATACAGGCCCGTTAAAGCTTTGGTGAGTGCCCATCTGTAGTTAACAATTAGATCGTAGTGTTACATTGCTTCTACAATGGCAAAGTAAATGTAGGAGAAAAGCAGCCCTCGCAGTGTGGAGGGCCTAAGCAGCAGCAAGGAGTCGATGGTAAGTAGAATGAGCTGCCTTGAAGCCTAAGTGGTTGCAATCTAACAAGCTGTGAACTAAATTCAAAAATGTGTTTCTTCAGTTCAACAGCAATACAATATGTATTGGCAAAACTGGTTGTTCTCTTCAGAAAACATTTTTGCTTTGTACTAATTCAGTCAACAGTTATGTCTGTATTGAGACATGTATGAGTCCAATTAAGGAGACTTTCGGTGCTTGTTAATACCTTTAAACATGTTATAATAAAACACTTCTCTCATCCAAGTTTAAACAGATGTTTAACATGTTCAATACAAAACACGATTGGCTGCATCATGCACTGGACTAGACATGAGCTCTGAGCCACTAATTGCCAGGAAAATACAAATCAAAGTAAACAACAATAGACGGTCAGCAGTAGGACAAGACTTGTACTGTTATTATATTGCTGGTCTTTGGCTTGTGTTGTGCTACTGAACAGATAAAGTGCACTGTACATGCATCTTGTAATTTGTAACTTGTTGCAATATTCGCTATCATTGAATATTTTAATTAATCCAATTCAATCAGAAATATTGCAAATCATGGTATAAAAATGATCAACCAGCACTTTATAGACACAATTCACACAAAAAAAACAGAACAACAATTCTCTTCACTGGGCAAAAACTAACTAATTAATATTCGAAATAGTTCTCCTTTCTTTGTATTTTTTTGTATTTGAGATTGACAAAGTAGCAGTTTTCAAGCCGCTATTAAAAAAGCTTCAGCATCACTGAAGCCTGAGAAGTGACAGACCAATTTGCTATCTTGAACCCACTTACTTGCTCTGTATCTATCACCACCATGAATCTGCCTCGACTGCAGTGTACAGTAGCACTGAGACAGCTCTAATGAAAGTAACAAACGACCTGCTATTCTGACCAGGGCTCTGCATTAGTCCTGGTTTTCTCTGACTCAGGTGCAGCCTTTGAGGCTGTTGGTCTTTGTATCCTTGGGCTTTTTTGGCTTCTCTCCATCTGTTCCCAGCTGATTTAGCTAATACCTGACCTAATAAATCATTTTTATACTTGGTCTTCAGATTAAAATTCTGATTCTTTTTTGTTCTGTTATGCAATATATTTCCCTAGGCTATACATTGTATGCAGCAGCTCCTGGGCACACCTGCCACTTTCAGGGTTCATATTTGCTTCCATAGCCACATTGTGAGAAAGAGCACACATTTTCCTACATTTCAAGCTAAAAAATATGTATGAAGAGTGAAAATTGTGGTAATGAGAGCGAGTTTAAGATAATGGTAAGACAAAATACGCGGCGGAATAATAATAAAGATTTAGAAGTTTTCATAACAAGCTCACACCAACAGTTGATAGTTTGCCAACTGCACCAACTTTTTTTTATCATAAAAAGTCTATTTACATCTTAAACCAAGTCTGGGGTAAAACAGAATCCCAGAGAACCAACTGCTGCAATGCAAAGGCCTCCACAACACACACACATAGCCATCCCCAAATGCGCGGCCCTAATATCCACACAAACCAGAAAACACAAACATAATCCAGTCTCTCTTAGTCTCTCTTCACTGACTTTCTGCAAATGCACATATTGATTATGGACTTGCAGGATTACTCATGCCTGCAAAGAAAGAAAAAAAACAGATTGGGAACAAAAAACCTTTGACAATGGGTAACCCTTGGTGTGAACAAGCTTCCCACCACTGTTAAGGAACCAGACGCTGTCTCAGTATTTAAGTCCAGACTCCCATTATTCAGCACAGCATACAACCCACCTTAACTCCCACCTTGTCAGCCAGTCTCTTTTATCTACTGCCATGCAGTGTATCTTTCATGTCCCTCTACAGATGGTCCTGTTATTGCACAGTACAGTGCACATGTACAGTTTCCATGGTTATATGCGCAGACACTTGCTCTGGCCCCATTTGTTGGGGTGTCATACATTTGTTTCATCTCCTTTTTCATGCACATGTGATCATCATGTGTGCTACTTGTTGTATTCCAACTTTAGAGTTTAGGAAATGAGGAATAAATAACTCTGTTCTCTAACATCAGATTAGACACATGTAGTTTAGCATTCGATAAATGTGAAAATGATTCAAATACTGTCAAGATCTATGTCTTAACGATAACTGCAGGTGACTTCTTAAAAGATCTCACTTTCTTAAACAAATCTAAATTACAAGAGAAAACTGTTAAATGTGATTGGTAATGTAAATTATTAAAATGAACATAAAATGATGGGAACAAGTCAAACTATCGGTAAAGTCAATGTGGTAATGAGCATGAGAATTTGCATGTGAGTTTGAATGCGTGAAGGCTATGTGCGCATTCATGTCTGTAAATGGCTGCAGCCTCTGTTACCAGATCACTGTATTGTTTTCTAATGCTTGTTGATCCATTATGCAGCTGAATGCAGGGTGGGTGAAACGTTAGGACCATTCGAAAAGCCTTCTTTGATGGTTAAAATAATGTTTTTGTGATCACACATAAAAAAAAAATACATTATCACATTCATCACACACGGAGAAGTGGCTCTGTCAGATCAGGAAATGAATATCACCAACAAAGAAGGCGTTTAAGACATTAAACTGACAGCAGTTATGCCTCTTATGAAAGCATAATCTGTCTCTTAGAGGAGATGAGGCAGGAAGGAAGGAGCGAAAGGGAAGAGGGAAACTAGAATAAAGGGGTAAAAATCATCTAATGCTGTTTATCACAAGGTGAGGTGACTTAACAGTCCGTCTCAGGCTCTGCAGTGCTTCTTTTCTTATAGGCTAAAAAGCTATTGAAAATGTTGACGAGCTGTTTCTAATTTATTTTGGATGTCACGATTCTTATGGGATTTTCACAAAGTCAGTTTCCCATGAGCACGTCAGGTCTGTGATGCAGTATTGACTCTGTATAGATCATGATTTAAAATCAAGATACTTTAATGTAATTGTATGAACACAACAAAATTACGTTGGTGGCAATCAGTGCAGCAGAGGTAAATAAATAAAAACAAGATTTAAAAAAAATATATATATATATATATATATATATATATATATATATATATATATATATATATATATATATATATATATAACATAAAAAAGGCATTGCACATAGTAGACAAATGAGCCTTTGCAGAATTAATCTCAGAGTATACTCTGTATAATTAACAGTACAAATGTAAATTGTTTTTTTCTGGGATGAAATGATTCCTGTTAGTAATCAGACTCAAAATAACAACTTTATGAAAAACAATTTGGTGAAAAATATATGAATTTTAATCAGATAGTGAACTGGAGGTAGTGGGAATCCTTTTAGAGAAATGTATGTCATATGGAATTGTGGTTTAGCAATTCACCTAAAAAACCTCATAGTATATAAATAATTTGTTGTTAACGTATTCAATCTGCAACAGTTTTATATATTTATGTGTCTTTAGAGAATTACATGAACGAGAATGCATTTGTAAATGATGAATGTTATATGATTAAGATGAACAAAGCTCAATGACCTCTGTTCAATTTCTAGTAAATGAAGACCATTTTTAATTCAAACCATTCTTGTCTATAAGACAAAGAATGTGTTGTTTTTGTGTTTATGTATAGGCATGCGGTCCTTTCCCCCAGCCAGACAAACTGGCACCAGTTGCTCCTGGTGTTCGTTGTTAGAGTTGTTTGGTTATGGTTTGGTTACCATAGGCCACTGACATTCCCTGTAGACTTCTGCTTGGATGGGTGTATTATTCACTTACCACGTCTTATATAAGCAATGTTTCTCTCTCTTTAAGGTGTTTCACTGATAGGCACATTCCACTTCAATCTGCCATCGGTCCATGTGTATGTTTTCTGATTTTTTTATTTTTATTTTTTATTAAATCAACATCTAGAGTATTGTCTCCTTTTAAAGGGGTGATAGAATGATTTTATAGGGTATTTCACACTGTTCCTTAAGGTCTCCTAATAGTGTATATAACATTGATTGGGCTGAAAATGGCCCAGTTGCAGTTTTATGGGTCCTTACGCATCCCTGTGTTTTGGCCCTATTTGGAACGAGAGCTTTTCTTCCAAATATGGTATGCTCATGAATATATAGATGAGCTGCGCGCTGATTGGTTGAGCGAACCACATACACATACATTGGAGACGAGACAGCAGGTCTCATATTTCAAACACTGCAATGTTTCGTAACTAAATTCACTTCTTAGACTATTTTATGCGAGAAATCAACTATATAAAGCTCAAATATGGGCCGTTTTACGAAAATTGATGGCTAATTGCAAATTTGGTAAGACGTGTCGGACTTCAAGAGGTCCACACAGTCTGATGAGACTTCGCTCCATACCCAGGGCAAAGTCACCGTTTCTGGGTTACTGGACTACTGAGGCACGGGGCTTCTTTTAAGCACAGCTGGGAGGGGCACTCGCAATTTTTTTTTTGTATTCATTGTAATATAATTATCTTATCTTAATGTCCAAGTCCGTCTATTGTGTCATCTGGCAAAATGTAACTTAGTTATGCATAACCAAAGTTTCTTACGGTACTCTAGATGGGCAACACTATAAAACAATGTTACAAGAACAGAAGCATGATTAATATTTGTATATGATTAGGAAAATATTCAATCTTTCTTTGTTCCTAAAGAAAAATATGTAGGTCTTATATGTAGGTCTTACCACATATAGAAGTAAGACTAGATGATGACACATAGTTTAAATGATGTACTATCAATGCTTTTCCTGTCTCATGACTCATATGTACTGTCAATACTGATGATGTACTACTACAAATGTTATAGTATTATAAGCATATTATTGATAGTGATTAACTTTCTTAAAGCTGGTAAAGTTCTATTATTATCAAGTGCTCCCACAGTAGCACTTCACCTAACTTGAAGGCAGATTGTAATCGGTCTACCGTCAGAGTGGTGCTGATGATAGCAATCAGGGAAAGTGGCAAGACTGTGGATCAGTTCCTGGACCTCATCTGTGGAGAAAGAAGATAGATCATTTAAACCAAAGTCAGTAAGGTCAGCAGAGGAAGTAGACGGGGGAATTGAGGACAGGGCCTGTGGGTAGTTAAGGGAAAGAGCTTCGGATATTGTCAAACTTCTCGTCAAGGCAGGTGAGTGAACCCTCAGAGGGAAGAGAGTAGGGAAGCATGAGAGGATTGGAATTAGACGAGGAGGTTTGAGGTAGCAGCTGAAATAAATGCCGATAAGAAGATGTGGAGCAACTGAAAGTGAGAGATGTCATCAGACAAGCCAGACTTGAGCCACTTTCTTCTAGCAACCTGAACTTGTGTTTGCTCAATTTGCAAGGACTCAAACAGCAAAGAGGCAGGCGGATTGACAGGGAAGTCTGAAAGAAAGTGTACAGAGAAGGTCAAAGGAGGCAAAGGAGGCAAATAGATATATGGATTTAGTATAGTCAGTTCACAGAGAAAGGGTGTCAAATTGAGGAAATTACAGTATTATGGACAAGAAGGATGGAAAGATGTCACTGGGTATTTTGACAGGTGGTGACAGTGTGAAGCATGATGTATATTGAACCTGAGCATCATGGAGTTAAATTGAGCAAAAAAATACACACATGTTACAATGCTGTGAAAGAGTCTGACAGAACAGTTTAGAGGGAAAATAAAATGCACTACACCATCTTAATAGAAATCTATATCAGCCATCCATTTAACACTGCTGAAAGTCTACGAGAAATAAGCACCATTCATAGTGCTGCTGAAAAGGGGGGTAGGGGGGGGGGCGATTTATATGTTATTTCTATGCTCCAGTACAGTTCAGTCAATGTTTCATTTTAAAAAGTGTTTTCAGCCAGCATCATTTGCAGTGTTATCATGTTCTGAATCTTTATGTGCTTCAGTACTGTTAGATACTTGCAAAAAATAGATCTCTGAATGAAGACGGCAATAAATGTTAGCTCCAGAGTGCCCAATATATGTGCGATGAATGTACCTATTTCTCTTTAACAGCTGACTGACATACAATAAATTAAATTGTGGCTAAATAGGTTGAGGTTGAATATAACACTAATTAACGGTTTGATTTTCTCAATAGTTTGCATATAAATTGATTTAAAAATGTTCATGAGCCGAATCTGTCTGTCTCACTCAAGTGTTCCGTCGACAAGCTTATTGTAAACAACCATACGGTATTTATTTATAACATATGTGTTAATAATGCCGAACAAATGTTTCAATCAGATGTTGTCTTCTCACTGTGAGCTACTGCAAATGTATGAGACTTGCATCAAAGCTCTCTACCATCCGCCGTGACTCCATCCAACCAATGACAGCGCTCATTCTAACTCAACTGTCACTCAACATGATTAAATGCATGTTACACTGGACCATTTCTGTTAGCTTTAAGGACACCATTGTTTTTTGTTGCATGAATACTACATGAATGCCTACAGCATTTGAATAATTGGAGTAACCTCAAACAAATTAAAGCTCTTGTAAAATGAAATTCTACTCACCACAAGGTTAAAAAACAGCTTTTATACATCTTCAGAATGCCTAAAGAATTCTGAGTTTTTTTCTCTTTTTCTGCTTCTGTTTGCTACATACTATAAAACCAAGACTGCGATCATACTCACTACTTCCTGTTTAAAATAATAACCTGATTATCCATTTGCTCTGTGCAAAGACTCACAAGCCTTGTGACACATATGTTTACCTGCTGATGTAGTGTAATTGTCCCTGAGTAATAACCTTGGGCCGATTCTCACACAACAGTAACTCTGTTAGGTCTATGTTGAGACTATGAAACTATCAAAAACCCTATGTTACAATCATGGAAGTGGGGCTTCGAAAGAAGTGGGCATTTAGGAGACAAGGTGGGTCTACTGTAGGGCTGGGCGATATATCGATATTATATCAATATCGTGATATGAGACTAGATATTGTCTTAGATTTTGGATATTGTAATATCGTGATATGACATAAGTGTTGTATTTTCCTGGTTTTAAAGGCTGCATTACAGTAAAGTGATGTATTTTTCTGAACTTACCAGACTGTTGTTAACTGTTCTATTATTTCCCTTTTCCCCACTTAGACATTATGTCCACATTACTGATGATTATTTATCTAAAATCTAAGTGTGAAGATATTTTGTTATAGCACCAATTGTCAACCCTAGAATATTGCCGCATATCGAGATATTTGGTCAAGAATATCATGATATCTGATTTTATCGATATCGCCCAGCCCTAGTCTACTGTAATGAAAAACACTGTTGAGTTGCATTATGGTAAATGTAGGATACAGCATTTCTGGAGCTTTACCCATTCTAGAAACTACAAAACATATTTTGGCCTCTGCTGTTTAAATTTTGACTCTTTTACTTTGTCTCTTTCCCGACGTTATGGATGTGACATACACGTGTTTCCGCTTACATGGCTCTCTGCTACTGCCATAATCATATAGTAAGAATGTGGGTACATTCATATAAGATAGCCAGATGGTTAGAGGGATGATCATTCAACTGGACAAACCAGAACTGAGGTGTCTGTGAGCAAGATTCAACCCTGCAGCAAGAGAGTAAATTAGACATTTGACTTCCTCCGTGGCGATCAATACTTCTATTCACACTACTATTTCACATGTTTGATAGGTGGTGGTAACTGAACTTCCAAAGGAATTTCAGATTGCAGTGTTGTTTAATACTGCTGGGCCTGTGTACTGCACAAAACAGTAGGTTTACTCCAAAGGGAACAGATTACTGAAATCTAATAGGGAAAGTCACATACCCTTTGGCACACGATGTAATTGCAGGAAGTTGCATGCATCCAAATGTGAAAGGTTAGGAGTAACAAAAAAGGCAATTAGCTTTCTTCAGCCATTTTACAAAAATTCCCCTGAGACATGGTAAACAAACAAAAAGGCCAACTATTTCCCCCCCACTCTCAGCACATGCATATTTAAGGCTCAAGTGGAAAGCAACCACTACATTAAGCTCAGTCTCAGAAGACCATAAAGCCCCCCAAATTGTACACTTTACATTTGTCGCTCTGGTGGGATGCTTTCTTATTGTTATCCTCACAAAGAATCCATAAAAGGTGTCTTTGTGTTTATGGAGGGAGTGTAAACAATGTAGAAATCCTATTTGTTAGTCCTATTGCCTCTGCAGCTCTTGTTTGCTATCAGTCTTTACAGCGATGCACAGTTGCAGAGGGTTTATAGTTACTTTATCGCCCCCCCATTAGCACCAGTGTCCTGCATTACAACCATGTCAGTGACAGATCAATACGATGCAGGGGAGTTTGAATTGGCCACAGAGAGCTCCTTGATTCCTCCTATAAAATTTGTGTGACGTGGAGAGGTTGACACCACTCTATGTGGGCACTAAACCCACTGAATTTTATTTCAGACCGCAAAATGAGCAACCTAGCGGTAACCTTAGTGGGCAACCTGCCTACCCTTTGTTTTAACAATATATTCTGTAAACAGAAAATATAATTTAGATCACAACAGGTATTTATTTCCTATTGAATACCATTAAAGCTATTGTTAGACTTGTCATTCATATGTTATTTTGGATAACTGATTCTGAAGATATGATATTGTGATTTCCCATCACTAAGCGCAGCCCTGTGAAAACACTGCCAGTCATCCTAATTATCGTCTTCTATTGTGAGGTTTTTCTTCTCTGTGCTTGAAAGTCGGAGATTGAGGTTAGGCTCAGACTAGGTCTGACCTGGGTCAAATTTATCGAAAATTCTGTGCTAGTTTGCTTAAGCAAGACATATCACAGCCCAGCTTTTCTCTCTTGGCAGACGCAGGGGCACAGTAAGGGTTGTCATTTCATTGAATTTAGGACAGGAAGGGAGATGCTTATCTTATCTGCTCCAAGGAAGTATTAAAGTAGAGCAGTTTCAGACTGCATTGAAAATTGACCCAAAAATCTATAGCTCCAAAGTCACATTTGTGACAGGATCCCTTTGTAGTACAACTGAGCAGAATTACTCGGTGACACATCGCTGCAACAGTGAAGCTTTGCTTATTTCCCCGTGACTGGTAATGATGTTAGATGGATCACAGGGACTTAGACACCAAAGTTGTGCTTGAGGGTGATCTTAAAACAAAAAAATCTTGCACACGTGCAGGAGAAAGTAATCACCATGGGTGTATGGGTATATGTCCTTGTGTAGCGTCCTTACCAGAGTTCATCCTCCATTGTTATGTAATCTGGCAGTAGCCTACCTCCTGAAACCCACTTATGCCTGTCCTATAGTCTGCCTCTCTGAGCCTCTGCCTGGGTATGGGACTGACAAGACACTCTGCTGTTAATGTACCATGGAGAGCAGACTGCACCTGAAAGTGCTATTTTCAGCCGAGGAGTCTTCTATGTGTCACCTGAAAGATTTGTTGAGTTTTAGTAAGGTATTCAACTGCTTTGTTGTCCTTTTTGAGCGATAGCAGTTTGGAATTATCATTACACAATAGGCCAATTATGGCGTTGTAGTTGTTGTTTAATTTGCAATGATTCATCCACAATAATTGGGAGTATCTAGTATCACCTATCTTTCTCCAAAATGGGCACAATACAGACCTTCATTTAGTAGTAGTACTATGTAATTTGCCTTGGGCTGTAACTAGAAGCCACATGCCACTTCAACTTGATGGCTGAAACATCCCATCTTTCAAAATGTCTCTCCATGACTTTTTCTTGACCCACTTTCTGTAGAAACCAGAGTTACCCTCACAGTTGAACGCTTGTTGGCCTTCTCTATGACTTTCAAAAACAAGGGTTTTTTTTACTGTTTAGTGGGAAGCAGATGGTCATCTCTCCACTTTCCAACCTGGTATTTATGCATGAGGCAAGATGCACACTTGAAGGGATATTTCACCGTTGGAAAGATGAATATATCTTTAAATTGGGTCACTTATGTAGTAGAAATGTGAATTTTTTTTAGAAATTGGTGGCTTCTAGGCTGAGAAAAGCCAGAAAATGCTCATGTGGATGAAAGACACCAAATCCCAGAATGCACTTGCTTTGCTGCTACCACTTGCTGGGTCTACTCCCAAGCCACGCCTACCGTTTACAGACAGACAGTGAGGCAGCATTCAACTCAAGTGTGTTTTATTGTCATTTCAACCATATACACGAAACAACATTTCACCGTGGCCCAAGTGGTTACACAATTAAAAATAAATAAATAAAACATTATATAAACATACGAAACATGCTACATTTAGTGCACACACATATGCTCCACCGGCACTCGCTCCACTTTCCCCGCTGATGATGTCCCTTTACCGGCCAGAGGCATCGAGCAACACCACTGGTCTCCATAGCAGTTTCCTGCATATTCTCCGATCTGTACCAGTGTACCAGTGGTACGCGTGTGCGATAGTTTGAATGCACATAATTGTTGTTCTAAAATTTCCTTCAGGATGAATAAATCTATCTATCTAAAAGTTTTTCAGACCCACAATACAGAGATCTCTCCTCTCATGGGGACATGAGGGAGGGAATTAAATGACACCATCTACTGATACCACTATGAAAAACCAAAAAACAATCTCCAGGTCCAATATGACACCTAGAAAGAGAGACTACGCATTTATAACATGGAACTGAGGAATGCAAGGCGGTCCTTCTTCTCCGATATTATTGCTATAAACAATAATAATTCAGCCTTGTTGGCTATTGTTGATAGGTTAACAAACCCGCCAGTGCCAGTAGCATCTGAACTTTCATCCACCAAGTAGAGCCCTGCAAGCCCTTTTTTTTTTTTAACTGATCGGGCTCGGGTCGGACTCGGGCTTATTTTAACTTCTCTCCTCATTGTGCCCATAATATACGTGCAGCAGAGCACACGTCACAAAGTGTGTATGAAATATTGTTATATTGATGATATTATAAATATTATACATCGCCTAAGAAAGTAACACAAACGCAACACGCATACACGCACGCGCGGCACTCACGTGCATTAAACAGCTGACATTGACACACACAGTTCAACGGATTTTTATTCATTTTATTAATTTTATTTAACATTAGCCAGTTGACGAAGAGTTATTTTTGGACATTGTTTTGAACATTGTTCTTCAGTTCAGTTACTGAAAAGCAAAGGTAGGCCGTTTATTTACTTATTTTTGCAGTTTGATCCCATAGCACTATATTCTCCCTTCATGTTTATGCTTCTGTGTAATGGACAGTTTGTCCAATATTTTTGGGCATGATGTTTCAGGCCTATAATAAAAGTTTACCTCTTAGTAGCGTGTGACGTGTGTGTGTTTGTGTGTGTAGCAGAGACAGCGCGCATCAGAGAGCGCGCGTCAGAGAGAGCGCATCAAAGAGTGCGCGCGTCAGAGAGAGCTTAAAAGTGATTGATGTTGGTCTCGGTTCGGGTCGGGTTCGGGCTGAAAAAATTGCAGGCGTTGTCGGGCTGGGGTCGGGTAGGCCATCTTCTTCAAAGAAAAAATTAAAAAAATTAGGCAAACTGTCAGTGCATCCATATCAAGTACAGGATATATGTTGTCTCAATGTCCAGACAAAACAAATCCCAATATGACACAATTTCAAATGATTACCTATAAAAACCTAGAGGACATTATACATCTAAAAACCTCTTCCTGTTGCCTTGATATTCTACCGATGGATTTCTTTAAAAATGTTTCGAATTGTTTGGCTTTGGATCTTCTACAGATTGTAAACACGTCTCTTTTCTCAGTTATCTTTCCACAGATATCAGAAAATATATCAGGTATCTTTCCAGAAGATCTGTTAGATAGATCTTCAAATATCAATTAACATTGTCGAACAACCGGCAACGACAATGTGACACCATTGTACAATACGATATTGTGCTGAGAATACTTGCTTTGATAGACCATATATGAAATATGATGAATGTGCGCTACCCACCATGAGTGAGCATAATGCACAAAACAATAGTAAGCAGGCAGCAATGACGATAAATATATTTATTTACAAATGCAGAATATAAGTGCCTTATGCATTCTGCTGACGTCAGCATGACTACTGACAATTATCGCGACAGCTCCGAAGACAAACCTTTAACAACGTGTCATTCCCTATCGTGAAAAGAATCTTAGACCTGCCCAAGTATTAGAACAGTAATTTAACCCCAGAAACATACGAATATGGGACAAAAACATAAGTTACTCACGTACCTCCTATGCCCATTTGATGCACTCAACAACTCACCCGCCGTAGCATTCCATTGACCGCCATAATTGACGTCACTTGACGCGAATAACTTACATCTGAAGCGTTAAAGACTTTATTTGTACATTTTATACTGAAGAAACACAAAAATGGTTGTGCTCCGTAGCAGACGTTTTGGGACATTCTACCAGAAAAGTACATTTCCACTTCTAAAATTCTTTGAAGGAAAAAAGAGTTTTTTTAAAAATCTGAACATTAAGCCATATGATGGACATGTTAAACTATGAGAAATACATATCGTGCCATCTCAGCATGTTTTTATGCCTGAATAAAAGACATTTTTAACAACATTTTACCCCCTAAAATGTCAGGCCCTGTCACAGACAAATTTCTAAATGTCAGAAAGGTTTCCTAATGACTTTCTTTGATAAAAATAGCATTTTCTTATTGATCACATGTCCCTGATTGTAGCTGACAGTTTTGTAACTCCTATAATAAATATAAGTGACTTTTGGTTAATTGTAGTGGGTGGTAAGCACAAAATAACCGCCAGCTACTCATAAGATTGTAAAAAATCTTCCTTTACATCCCAGATTTTTACAAATATGCAATAGTGGATATATACCCCCACCTTCGTGTACACATATAAAGACATTTTTTCATGAATAATTTCTTAAATAATCAATTTTTATATCATAATGTGATGTGTGACAGGACTGACCGTGACGTGACTGGACTGACCATGACGTGACAGGACTGACTTTATGGATTTTGTTGATGCTTGTTGTTGATGTTTTGTGTCCTTTAATTAAGTTTTGGTAAGTATTCCTATTTGGAATTATTATTATTTTAATGTTAATGTCATGAAAGTAACATGGTCATGTTCAGCCAATATAATAAGATCCTAATTTATTCAAATTTGACCAACAACTGATAATTAAAACATCTTTTTTAATTTAATAACTGATATAGTCCAAACATATTTTAATTCAATAAGAATATTCAATAAAAACTTTAATTTAGAAATTATTTAACAATTTTAACAAAGTTCTTCGAAATTTTATTTAACAATTCATTGAAATTTCATTTAACATTCATTTCATTTAATAACATACACACACTAATGATAACAATGAACAATTAGAATTACATAAATGTATTACATTCAAAATACATACAAAAACATTTTATATATATACACACACATACACACACACACACACACACACACACACACACACACACACACACACACACACACACACACACACACACACATTCATCGTTATTAATCAAGCTTTTCCCAAATGTCTTTTTGGATCTCATGGTGACAGTTGGTTACATGCTGAGGAGGTGGAATGAATTGAATGACGTGCTCAAATACGTACCAGATCATGTGCTCTCTAGTGGGCCAGAAGAAGCGGTTCACTCCTACACGGTGCATGCATCTTACTTGTACCTGAACCTCATCAATGGCAGTAATGATGCCTGGGTAGAGGTCTCCGTCATATTTTATTATACACCACTTTTCTATCACTTCTGGACCCCATTCAATTTCTTCTGTTGTTTGTGGTGAGCTTGGTCTGGCAAAGCTGAAGGTCTTGGTGTTATAGCATGTGCACTGTAGAATCTTGTCTACAGTGCACATGCAGATCACATCACGGTACACCATCTGCCCAGGAGAGGTATCCTCATAGTGTATCCTCATAGTGGATGGGACTTGGGGGATGCCGTCTAGCATGTCCTTCATTGCTCTGTCAATGGACACTTCACTTATATAGAACAGTTTCAGAGTGGTGCCTGTTTGCACCAAGGCCTCAAACAGATCGATTGCACTTTGATGTTGTGTCCGTGGCTCACCAAGCGATCCGCACACCTCTTTACAACACCTCCAACTCCATCTGGCGCCCCTTTCCCGTGTCTGGCCTAAAAAATATTCCACATCCCAGCTTGGAATCCCTTTTTGTGGAGGAGGGAGATGAATAGGTAAAAGTTCCCCTTCTGGCAGTAATGTGTGCGACGTCCATCGCTAAAGAAATGGACCACTCTGAATCAACCTCCTTTTTGACTGTCTTCTTGAAGGTTGTTTCAATGCTTTCCTTTGTTTGTCCTGTTGTGGCCTCTGTTACCCACTGCATGTATGACACCCGGGCAGAGCCTTCAAATTCCCTGAGCAATGGGATGTTCTTCTCTTTGCAGTTCCCACAGTCATTGTACATGCACTCTTTCTTGGTTTCGTCACAACAGATCTCTGTCATCAACGTTTCCAGGTCAGGGGTGTTAAGCAACTTCATGCTGCAAAGCTTTTGAGCTGTAAAGCCCAAGTTCTCGTGCAGTTTGCACAAGTATTTTTCCCTATCAGAAAGCGTTGGGTGCACAACCCAATAGGGCTGTAGTCGGCAAAACAGAGAATAGGACACAGATTTTCTTGGATTCTCTGCCAAGTATTTCTTGTGCAGGTTCTTCAGTGTGTCCACAAGGAATCTTTTTTGCATCCTGACCTTGGCTTGTGTTACGGTCTATTTTTTCCCCGTTGTCATACGGCTGATGTCGTCTCTGGTATAAAAGGTGCTTACATCGTTTTTGTATACCTCTTCCATGCGGACACATTTCTTTCTTGAGAAGGAGTATGGATTCCCTTCTACTGACTTCCATCGCCTTTGGGTAAAGCCAAGGGTACTTTGAGCATATTTCTGTAACCTGTATTTTTTTTTACAATGTTACCTGTCACCAAGGTACTGATTAGTTTTCTTTCCTGACTATTACCTGCTTGTTGAAGGTGTTGCTGTAGGTCTCCAATCAATGTTTCATGGTACAGGGATTTCCTTGCACTTTCTTTTTCGTCCTTGCTCTGTTTCTTGGTCTCGCATATCTTGCTTTTGTTGCTGGAGAAACCTTTGTTGCTGGAACCTTTTTTTTTTTAAATCGCTCTTTTTCTCTTTTTTCAGCTGCTAAGGCCTCTTGTAGCTCTTTCACTATGTCCTGGAGTTTCTTCCTCTCTTTCTTGGAACGCTTTCGCCCCTTTATCTTTTGTCTGCAACATATCACACATATTGTCACACAACCATTAACAGTCATTAAAATCTTACAGTATTCTATTAAGTTACTGTGTAGTTGGAAATGGAAATATGACTTCATAATGTATAAAGTGTATTTTACTATGATACAGCAAATGTAATCAATATACATTTAACTGTGTATAATGTAAAGTAACTGTGGTACCACATCATAATACAGCTTAGTAATAACAGGGTAATACCATGCTAATATTTACATTATTATATGGTAATGACATATGTGCATGTCATATCCTTGGTAATAATGTAGATATTACAATGGTATCACCTTTATTACCAAACTGTAATATGAAGTGGCACCATGATGGTAGTTGTTTCAAACCTTGAAAGCCCTGGCTCTGGAACTGTGGTCCCTCTCTTGAGCCTAGATCTTTTATGTTGCTCTCTCCATAATTTCCGCCTATGTCTTTGGTCCCGCTCATTCAACTCATGAACTCTTTTCCTCCTATCCTTTTTCTGCCTCCATTGTTTCCTTTCTTTCTGAAGATGTTTCTCATGTCTCTCAGGATCTGCATTTCGTCGTGCCCGACATTGCCTTTGTCTCTCAGCTGCGCTAACTGGAGCCATCTAACTGTAATCTGTATAAATTTAAATATTTACAGTCATTATTACTCAAAGATTATACATAATAGAATTATATCTGTATTGCAATTTCATTCATATACAAAATGCAATCTCAAAAGCAGTCATAGGCCTAAAGAGGGAACATATTCAAAACGTTTGTCATAAAAGCATAAAAAGCTATACATTCACAGTGTATGTTTGTAATGTAATATATTTATAAAATGTTTTACTATGACATGTTTTAAATACATATTATATGCAATTAAGGTAATAAAAAGAAACAGTATCATTCATTTGTCAGGCCCTGTCACACAGGGCCGTGACCAGCCGTGACAGGCGTGACGGGGCCTGACATTCGGCCATTTTCACTGCCATTACTCAACATGCTAGCTTCCTAGCATCAAAACTGTTAGCTTGTAAGCAAGGCATTTCAGTAACATTTTTAGACATGTTTTGGTTTTCCAAAACTTTCATTCTTTTCTAGGATATTTTAGTATGACAGCGCCTGACCCTTTAGCTCGTCCTCCTCAAAGAAAACATGCAAAAACAACCTTTAAATCATAAAAGTAATTGACAAAAACTTACCCTTTATCAGTCAGTCCTTCCAGAAAAATGCAGAGTTTTTTTGTGATTGTTGCGGGCAAAAATCCTTGATTATGCGGCACGTTTTCTTAAAAAATGCCATGCAATATGCGGGATATTTATGCAATTTTATGCGATGAAATTGCGGGAACTTGCAAAAATTGCGGGAACTTGCAAAAACTGCGGTTTCATCATGGC
Source organism: Zingel zingel (assembly GCA_023566125.1). Taxonomy (NCBI): domain Eukaryota; kingdom Metazoa; phylum Chordata; class Actinopteri; order Perciformes; family Percidae; genus Zingel; species Zingel zingel. Next base: position 13,138,781 of record CM042334.1, read on the forward strand.
TTCTGCTGCGTTCATAGACATCGGAAAAACATTTTTCCCAGTGAAAACGTCATCATTCATGTCCCTTCCTGTGGGAATCAGAGGTGGGAAACTCGGGCTAGATTTTTATAACCGAGTTTCCCAGTTGGTGACACGTTGTTGACAACTGACGTTTGATGGAGGCGACTTTGGTTCACTGAACATATTTTAATGACAATAAACTATTTATTGTGGACAAATGCCTCTGCCAAGAAACATACACAGACATAACATGTTTCAAATTATTCATAAATAGGCCCATGTATAAAAAAAACACATTATCCGTGTCCTTTCCCGTTCGTTGTCCTGCAGATAACACAAACAAACACCTGTCCATGTGCTGTTTCTATGCTTGTATAAGAAAACAGCAGCAAATCTTTTGTTATTGTGGCCTTCATGTTTTCACACACCTGATGCTCTAGGCTACAGCCAACCGTTGGTGGCAGTCATGCTACAAGTTGTTATGCCAAACGCCAGTATAACAGAAGAAGAAGAACACGCATCCCGACCATGTGAACAATAGCAGTCGGAAAAACAACATAATCACGGGGGTGGTCCCTGTTATTCCCAGGTGGCATGAACGCAGCATTCATCGCGGGGTTTGCAGCTTTTCGATGATGTTCACGTCGCGTAATTACGTCACTACGCTGCTCTTGTGTGAAGTAAACGAAACATTTTTCAACTTTCTGCTAAGATATGTGACTTTTTTTAAATGAAAATGCGGGGATTATGAAATCATGCAAGCCCTGCATATTTTGCACGGATATCGGCAATTTATGCAGCGAAAGTGCGGCGTATTTGAAAAAACGCGGCCCCCGCATAAATACGCGGACTTTGGCTGATTATGCATTGAATTATGCGATCGCATAATCGCGTTTTTCTGGAGGGACTGATCAGCGTCAGCATCAACTCAGTCAAATGATGTCAGGTCCTCTGAGTCATAACCTTAAAGGCGTATTACACACTTTTTATGTCTTTTTTTATGTAACGTAACGTGACAGGACTGCCCGAAAACATGAGGACAGTTGTAAAATATGATTTATTTGTAGAATTTATGTAGCATTTAATGTTTTTAATCAATTAATGTGAATGATAACAACTTAAACTTTTAATTAATAGTGTTTTTTTCTAAATAACAGTTTTCAGAATAACATAATTTTGGACAAGGTAGTTAAAATTTGGCTGAGGACAGACCATTTTTCAGGATATGTAATTTTCAAAAGTGTTTTTAATTAAGAATAAAACATCTAAGGACCTAATAAATTACATATTCCTTTAAAGCGTAACTCACAGAAATCAACAATTTAGTAATTTTCTGTCAGTTTTGGATTATACAAAGATAATGTACGTTTCTGGTAGAATGTCCCTTTTATTGTAAGAAAGGCTACCGATTGTGTATAACCCGTGACTACTGACGCATAGAGAAGATAGCGAATAGTACAGGAGAAGCTCGCAGGCTTGTTTACGGTAAATAGGCCCCAGAGACACAGAGGAAGCTACGGCTGAAGCCAGAGTTTAGACGGTGCCCGGGACTCCAGGCCGCAGCAACCTGATCCGCAGATCAGGTCAGAGCAGGGCCGTGCGGCGAGTCAGGTGCTGCGAATGAGGGAAAATCCCCGGGACTGCAGTTGTGTGAAAGTACTTTCTGGAGTGAAATTGAGCTGCTAGGCTGCTACCATTTGCACCCGCGTGCATGCGCCAGGGCTGCGGAAAAACTGCTTGCAGGACAAGTGCGAGATAGATCCTCTAGGATAGACATCAGCTGCTACCAACACCAGACACCAGCCGTGAAAAGGTGAAGTTCTGTTCTGTTCTTAGCCTGAAATGACAACTGAGCAGCAGAGAGAGACAGGTCGTGCTGTGATTGGCTTGTGAAATTCAAGGCCGCTTCTGATTGGTTAGATAAAAGTGAGCGCCTCTAACAGCTGTTCAGTTTTAGAAGAGAGAGAAATGTGATTAAGTTTAGAAGTCTTCCTGCAAGAATTTACGCTGCGCTCCATAAGATGAATAGAATATAAAGATATAATAAACTGGCAGAGTTGTCTGTTCAAACTTCAGGTATTCCCCAGCTAATTCATGGCAAATCTTCAACACAGAATGCAAATTGATAATTTTGTATGTACTTTGTTCAATCTTTTGCCATATACATTCTATGAGGAATTCACAATGCCACCTCTGCAGTCTGCAAAAATGGCATCACATTACCCCTGTCTTGGTTGAGCTCAAGATACAAACAATATGGGTTGACACTTTTCAAAACTCATACAAGTCGTTGCTCCACGGCGCCACTAGTGGCCGGAAACTCCACTCTTTACCTTTAAGTCATGTCCTGTTTGTTGTCTGTTAAAATTCATAGAACCATGTTGATTGCAGGAAAAACTTGCAGGGTTACAATAATAAGTGTGTAGCAGTAGGCTGGCTGTGCACAATACTTGCATAAAGTCAGTGAAGCACATACAGAGAAACAGCAATATTAATCAACTGTACAGTCGATTACAGTATCTCTTAATGTTTCCTATTATCAGATCTTCACTCAGTAAACACACCTTCAACTGATCATTGAAAGTCTTTTAACATTTTGACTTGCACAATTCAATCTAATTAAGCTGAACACCAGAATGACTAGACCACATTATTACTCCAGTGAGATGGATGAGTAAACCATTATCCTGACATGATAATTGCAGTTTAAGTGTCACTTCAAGCTGTAGGCTCTCATCAATTTGTTTTTTGAATTTTAAATGACTGAGTTTTTCTAATTGGCAGATTGATGGTCATTGAAGGTTCCAATACGCTAGATTTATGCTAACATTGATACTGTTATTGTGTAAAATAATTTGGTAACACTTTACTTGAAGGTATCAACATAATCTTGACATGACACTGTCATAACTATGACATGACACTGCCATGAACGTGTCATAAACGTTATAAACAAGTCATAAATGTTTATGACTTCTGTCATTAAGTGTCATTCTGTTTTTGTCATGACAAGTTGACATTGTTTGGGTTGTCTTGATTATGACAAGTTGACATTAATCAAAGTGACATTACCAAAAGTTGTCTTGGTCATGACAAGTTGACATTAAATTTGTTTGGGTTGTCTTTGCAATGACAACTTAACATTAACCAGGATGACATTACCAGAGGATGTCTTTGTCATGACAACTTGACATAATGTCATCCTGTTTAATGTCAAGTTGTCTTAATAAGGACACTCCAAAGAAATTTAATGTCAACTTGTCATGACCAAGACAACTTCTGGTAATGTCACTTTGATTAATGTCAACTTGTCATAATCAAGACAACCCAAACAGTGTCAACTTTTCATGACAAAAACCAAATGACACTTAATGACAGAATTTATAAACGTTTATGACACGTTCTTGACAATGTCACGTCATAGTTATGACAGTGTCATGTCACGATTATGTCAATACCTTCAAGTAAAGTCCAAGACCCAAGAATGTTTGCTAGTGAGAATATTTTCTTCCAGTACACTAACATAACACCATTAGTGAGTCCTCCGTTTGTGCCTATGCTAGCTTTTATGTGTGTTATGTTCAAGCTGTGCTTTGAAAAGCAGAAACCATTCACACTGTCTCAAAATCATTAAATATTTCAAACATGAGGTTGAAGCTGTGGAACGTATTCAACAACAACAGTACTTTCATTCATATGCACAGCCTACTCAGTGAGTATGTGTTTTACAGAGAAAGTTCACTTTTGTTGCAAAATCAAAGCCAGAAAACTATTATTGGGATGTTCACTCATAATGAATATTTGAACTGAAACCAAATGGAGAATAGAAAAGAAATTAGTTTTTAGAAGCCAGCCGTGGTCAGATGGAATCACTTTTCATTATTGTCTGGACCAGAAAACAACAACACAGCACACAGTGTTACAGCAGACAATTTAATAATCTTTTGCTTTACTACAATACTCCACCCTTGGAATATTAACAGAACAACCAAATCAGTGTCTATATTTACAAAAAAAATGAAAATAGAGTTGTAGCTGACAAAAAACAAAAACCACTGGTACATTGCCAAAATATAAGGCAAAGAAAATAAAAAAAATAAGACTTTGTAGCCCTTTGTAATAATAAAGGTTAATTTGTAAGGATTAGAGTTTAGATGTCAAGAATGTTTTAATGCTTTTAACGCTCTTAAGCAGGTTTAAGGTTACACTAAGTGGGAAAAAATGTCTATACTTACAGACACTACAGTGAAACAAAGAAGATAGTATTATATATATATATATATATATATAATATTAGAGGTACAGGCTGCACTAATACACTAATAAACGTTAATTATATAACAACTTTGCCAAAACTCCAATATCTTATTTGTCTTTCCATCAAATTGCTTTGCAGTCATCACCGTGATGGCTTTGCTGCACAGCATTGCTGCCTATAGCTGTTACAGGATGAAGAGGAGGAAAAGGAGTGTGGCAACACAATAACCGAATCAAAATCTTTTTCCTGTGTGTCTGTCGTTTATTGCTTAATCTTGCCACAAACACCAGTTTTATTTACAGAATACATCAGTGGTCAGTTAAAAGGTTGAAAACTAAATATAAAATATATGAAACAAACGCAGTTTCTCAAAAAAATGTATAGTTCCTCGTTCCTCCTGCAGGAGTTTGACCTTTTTTAAGATGTCCTTAACCTTCTGTGAGTTGGCGGGAAGCACTCCTGAAAGCACCCCAAAAATCTAAGAAGATGTTTAGATCCTAAAGCTCATCTTAGCTTTAGGATGCTTTCAGGAAATGGGGGCCCTGGTGTAGGTTGGGGTACTTTGTGCTAAAAAAAAAAAAAAATGTTAAATTCTATTTCTGCTACTTTCTCCAGAATTCAGAAGCCAAGCCCTAAAAGCTCAAATATGTGGAAAGAATCAAAGAAGGTACTTAAGACCTCATGACTCCACTGTTGTAAATATAAAGTCTGGTTACACCAACATACTGCTATTAAGCATGGATTTTAAATAGCGTGTTCAGACGTTTGTTGAAAAAAAAACATACCTTGAGTTAGTGTAAGATGAGCTGTAGGAGCAATAGTAAAGCACCTACAAATCTCTGAGAAATGGACACAGCTCACTGCGCCTTGTGCAGACTTTTATGTAAAAGTGTAACAGAACCGCATTTCCCATCTCAAGCGTAACATCTGATTTGTAACAAAACAACCTAACCCTCACAGACAAAATGCAACGTTGGGAAAAATGTTCTGATTCCTCATTCATTTCATAAAATTTCGACGTAAACACCCTGCACAGGACTGTGGCAGAGATAAGATTTTGGGTTTGTGTGCCGTGCACATGCACATGCACAGTGTGGACATGGACAGTGAATTCTTGTATGCAGAGCTTACAGGGAATATTGCCAAACATGCAGATACACTGCCAACAATGCTAAAAGTCGGCTTAAAATGTACCAGCCTATCCACCCTTCCCCCCCTAAGGATGACAGCAGCCTGGCATTTTGAACTGAAATGTAAAGATTCTCACTCATTTGCATCAGTGAAAGGTATCAGCACAGAAACAAATGATTCCTCGCACCAAGTCAAAGGGTTTTATTTATTTTTTCTGCTGAATTTGCATGGAGCCTCACGCTGTCGCTTTAATCCTCTGATAGCAGTTTGGGCACAAATTAATGACACCAGTGAGGCCCCTCAAGACGCCACAGAGGTTCAGTGACTCATCTTTAAACATTCCTGTGTTCCCGAAACAATTTTCTCTGTCTAATCTGAGGACGTTAGCACCAGCGTAAATTATTCATTCGCAGGTTGCCTGCCAGTGAAAAGGAGGTTGTGAAAAAGGAGGAGATCAGTCATGATGGGCACGGGCACATTAGCACACAGTAATACACATGCACAAAGCCACTTGTATGCATACAATTTAAGCCAAGCAGAACTAGATCCATGTTAAAGCTAGAACTCAGGGCTGCAACATACATCGTGTGGTGTCACTATCTGGCCAGAAATGTTTGGAGGATTTCTGATCATATGTGAGCTTAATCTGTTGACAGATTAATGAATTATAAATCAATCATATGTTTAATAATTCTCCTTTTTTTCCTCCTTGCTCCATTAATAAATAATTTCATGACTTATTCATTTCAATATCAGGGCTTAAAGGTTAACTTCAGTTTTTTTGCAACCTTTCAACCCCTATTTTCCCATGTTTCCTAAGTTACTGATGGGAACAACAATCTTTGATATTGGTCCAGCAGTCAGCGAAACAACCTACAATTTAAGGTAATAGGGCAATTGTGCAGTTTCTATTTACGTTCACAAAAGAGCTCGTATTGCCATTTACAGGCTCAGATTAATATTCTAAGTGTCTGACAACATTATGGAAATGAATTCTGACAAGTTCAACCTATCTGTTAAAGAGTAAGATCAAGATAAATATAAAAACATCCGTGAAATTGCGTTCGCTAAAGCAACCAGACTTCATGTAAACATCCAGTAATTTTAGCATCGTAAAATACACTTCATTCAAAGTCGACAGTAACAAAATAAAACTATGAAAAGCCGTTTTGGGTCGTTTCACTTTTCCCAATAATCACATTTCTAGTTTTGGTTGAAATCAACACAGTTTACTGACTTACATGTGAAAAATGTTGGCTCTATACACGCTAAAAGTATATATATTTTTTATTTTTTTTTCTCTTCTTTTTAAAATGGAGTCTGGTGGGTTTAGCGCTGGCAACCTCAGTGTCAGGATGCAGCGAAGGTTTGGACCCAAATGCAGTTTAAACAAAGATTTATTCCAGTTAAGAGATACCACTACAGGCAGCACACAAAACAGGAACCACGCAAACAGAAATACACACTAACAGAAAGTAAGAATCCGACAACCGACAAGGGAAACAGAGAGACTATTTTTTAGCCTACTTGAATTTATGAACATAAATGATGACCTTGACATCATAACAGGGAGTGCAGCTGTTACGAGCTCAGTTAATGATGCATAGCATACAGCAGGGCTATTTTCTAGGCCAATGTGATGGCAACTGACATAATGCAATGTCACCCATGTCAATCGTTTAAAACCCTATCTGAAAATATCTGACCCATGTTATCTATTAGACTATAATTGTGTCTCTGCCAGGCTTCAATCTTGTGTTTTTTAGTAGTTGCTTTAGGCCTATTTAAAGGTGCTTTATGATTAAATTACTTAGACTACTTCAGTAATCAGAAGAAGGCTATGTGTTAACCTGGTCTGACTCTCATCTTTAACACAGAAGTACTTAGGCCTATGTATTAGCTCTCTCTGCCTCCTATTGGCTAGACTAACAAATATATAGGCATAAAAAAAATGGACAGGATATAAGAAAACATGAGTTTAGTTTCAGTACACCTACAGCCATTCATCCACTCCATTCCTCTACACAGTAATAACAATGTATTGTAATCTAGGAGGTAGTGATGAGCCAAACAATGTATTTGAATTTAATTACATATATCTAGTTCCTTTGAAGTGTGTGTGTGTGTGTGTGTGTGTGTGTGTGTGTGTGTGTGTGTGTGTGTGTGTGTGTGTGTGTGACATAATTTATAATATTTGTAACAATATGCAGGAATCTCTCATAATCTACCCCCCTACATTTTTTAGATTGCAGACGCTATGTGTCTATTATGTGTTAGGTATCTCATAGGTTTCTCACTGGTGGGTGGGCAACGGTGGAGCGTACATTGGCAGTGGGCTGTCGGGGGGGTGTTCCTCAAAGTTGGCAGGTCTGCTAAATAAACAGGGTAATGAACATAACAAGGGACAGGTGATACAAACAGGTGGAACACATCAGGGCGGGGCAGAACAATCAAACAGGTTGGAAAACAGAAAACAGGAAGTAAGCTAGACAAGGGAGAACAAAAGAGAGACCCCTCCTGGAGGCCGAACACGTCGGCGAAGTCCATCTGGAGGCCGCCAGAAAAGGCAAAATCCCTCCGATGGCCAGGCAGACGACGAGTCAGCTGGGCTGAAGACAGGCGGCCAGGCAATGGGAACAGAAGCAAACTGGGGTGCCGACAGGGCACGAGGGGCAGGAGCAGGTCCGACAAAACACGGGGAGCAGGAGCCTCTGGGACACCAGGGAACGACACAGTCTCTGAGACGCCACAGTCTCTAGGATATTGGCAAGCACAGGGATACTGGCAGGCTCGGGTACACAGCTCAGGCGGCTCAGGCACACAGCTCAGGCGGCTCAGGCACACAGCTCAGGCACACTGGTCAGCTCAGGCACACTGGTCAGCTCAGGCTCAGGTACACTAGTCAGCTCAGGTACATAGATCAGCTCAGGCCCTGGAGGAAAAAACAGGCCTGGAGACAGGGAGGCCGAATTCCCTCGCCGTAGCCTGCTTCCGCACCTCCATAAGGTGCCTAGCGAAGGAAGGATCTTCCTCATGAAGACCGTGAAAAAAATTATAGCAGAAATTCCTTCCAAGAGTCCATGGGGTGAAAAAAATCGGCACAAACCTGACAACCGCTGGGTCCATCTCTGGTCGGATTCTTCTGTCAGGTTGCAGCGAAGGTTTGGACCCAAATTCAGTTTAAACAAAGATTTATTCCAGTTAAAAGAAACCACTCTTAACAAAAACAGGAACCACACGAACAGAAACGCACACTAACAGAAAGTAAGAATCCGACAATGGAAACAGAGAGACTAAATACACAGGGTAATGAACACTAACAAGGGACAGGTGATACAAACAGGTGGAACACATCAGGGTGGGGCAGAACAATCAAACAGGCGGGAAAACAGAAAACAGGAAGTAAGCTAGACAAGACAAGGGAGAACAAACAAATTTCAAAATAAAACAGGAAACAAAAAGTCACAATCGTGACACTCAGAGCTGTTTCTGGTTGAACAGTAAGGTCTTAAAGAGGTTTTAAAAAGGCCTATACCTGTAGGGATCCTTTTCATAATGTTGTCAGACACTTAGAATAATAATCTAAGCCTGTCAGTGGCAAAAATAGCACTTTTAGTGGACAAAATTGAAGATGCACATTTGCCTCATATTGTTACATTGCAGCACGGTCTGCGGCTGCCGGTTACAACGTTCTCACTTAATACTGGACCAATTTCAAAGATCGTTTTTCCCATCAGTCACTTACACACAAAAACATAATAAAGGTCCAGGTTGGAAAAAAAACGAAATTACCCTTTAGGATAAACCTGGCATTATTCTAATCCCATTAGAAGACCAACACCCACAATGGGTTCAGTACTTTCCTTGCCCTGTCTTTACCACCTCACCCCAGGTGAGGTGGTAAAGACAGGTTTTCACATCAGGTTTTCAAAACGTAGTGAGAAATTTATTAAAACAGCAGGGAACTGTCATTTTTTGCAATGGAGTAAATAGTGCATTTGTCTGGGACTATTTTTGGCGGTGGATTAATACACATTTAGTGCTCTAGTGAATATTTACAGCATCAGGAAAGAATGTTAGATCAACTCAAAATAAACTACAGTACCTATGTTCAGTGTAATTAATGACTTGCTGCAGATCTTTTTTGTGGGATTGGTTGATAATAAAATTAAGAATTTGAAAAATTAAACAAAATAAATATAGACTTCAGTATTTCAAAAATATTTCTCTCTAATTGCTTACTTTATACATTTTCTTGATCTATAAACGTATGCATACATACAGTATATAAATAGACAATTAGAAGTCATGGCTGTACATCTACATACATTTACAACGTTTGCATAGCTAGCTTTTATTCAGAATATAAAGTGTATGGCTACTATTATGACTGAAAAGAGTTCTATTTAGCTCATATACACACAGTGTAACACTTGGTCTTCCAAAATAAACCAATAGTTCATAAATGATTTAGTTTTATGTTACATTTGATTTAAATTAAAAGTAACACTGTTAGTCAGTGGTGCTATTGAAATTATATGGAAAGGGAGTATTACAGTTGTCCTTAAATCATTAAACATACAACATTAATCCGACCCCTTTCTATTAATTAATCAGTCAGTTGGACAAATTGTTTCTTGGCCTCTCCCTGTTGGTCTTCTCTCTGGGTTGAATGCCCACTAAAACTGTAGGCAGTGTGCCATGTGTGGTGAGGTGACTGAGGGGTTTGCAGCCATAGGGGAGGCCTGGCAAGGGGATGTGTTAGAGTGCTGATAAGAGCTACATGGGAAACCCTCTGCACATTGGGTTGATAAGGGGGCACTTGTGTCGCCTGCAGGATAAAATGAGTTATCTTGGGGCTTACATTTTGTTATCACAGCAGGATAAAATTAGCTAAATAAACAAGTGCTCCAAAATATGGACATCACATCAATGCTATATCACTCTGGCAGGATAAAACTAAACATTCTCAAGCTTTGACCTGAAGACATGGAACAAATATTTTGCAGATATACCATGCAATCCATTGACACTCTCCACTGGTGTTGCACTTAATAAGGTTTCCGCTTATCTCATTAATTTCATTTTCCATCCTCCAGCCTATATGTGGAGGGAGTCCTGATTGTTGTTGGAACCTTGCATTTCACGGCTTTCTTCATCTTGCCTGCCAAAATGGGCAACTATTTCTTTTTGTGTTTCAAACTGTATTGATTATTTTTTTTCATTGGAGCGACCTGTTATGCTCAATTTCAGTTTCCATGTCATTTTTAAACAATTTTGCCAGGCACCTGTTCACACAAATTACTTTTTTAGCCAAGATTGTTTTATTTCTCTCGACTGGTCTGTCATGGCCAGAATACAGTCTGCTTGACTTAGTCAGGTGCATAGGAAATCAGTTCAGTGGGTGTTAAACATTTGCATATTCATTTCTTGGCTATCATCTGTGCTGTGCCTCTGAAAAGAGATACCTGATGTGGATCATCAAGTTGCCATGCGTGGTAACTCGGTAACTTCACGCATCAGCTCTAGTTAACAGGTCAGAGATTTTTCAAGATGGGATGTTATACTTGTGCTTCATGAATCTCTCCATGTCTCAAACACAAGAGAATCGCCTTTGTGATGTTCCAGTTTAAATGTCAACAAAAATGTAAAACTGTATTACAGAAGAATTTGGTTAAGAGACATGGGAGTTTTTTTAAGGTGTGACACTAGCCAAACACTGGGAGAGAAATAAGCTATGTTGAGCTAAGCTAATTTATGAATTAAAGATGCATTAACCCTTGTGTTGTCTTCATTTCATTTTTTTTCCTGACATTTGTGGCGCCTTTTTTCACAATTTGTTTTTGCTTTTTCCAACGTTTTAAATTTTCAATTTTTCTTCTACACATTTTCAGCGCTTATTTCTACGTCCAATATTTTCTGATATAAAACAAAATTTAAAACGGGCCAATGTGACCCGAAGTCAACACAAGGGTTAATCAGTGTTTTGTTGTTCCACTTGGGGCACAACTCCACAACAGCCTTAATGGGATATTTCACCATTGGAAAGATGAATATATCTTTAAATTGGGTCACTTATGTAGTATAAATGTGAATCTTTTTTAGAAATTGGTGGCTTCTAGGCCGAGAAAAGCCAGAAAATGTGTTTTTCGCTCATGTGGACGAAAGACACTAAATCCCAGAATGCACTTGCTTCGCTGCTTTAGAGTCTACTCCCAAGCCACGCCTACCGTTTACAGACAGACAGACAGACAGTGAGACAATCAACTCAAGGCGTGTTTTATTGTAATTTCAACCATATACATAAGACAACATTTCACCGTGGCTCAAGTGATTACACAATTAAAATATATAAAAACGACATTATATAGAAAACGACATACGAAACAGGCTACATTTAGTGCACACACAGCTAACACATACTAGCATTAGCGCTTGGTGGGCTGTAAACACCGAGTATAAACACAGCCGTAAATTTGCGTGGAATGTAGAATGGTCGGCATTTAACAGTCACAAACTCCACCAGCAGTTAGCAGTTAGTTGGGTACAAATCACCCCATTTCTGCACCAGGCAGTCCGTGTTAACACAGCCCACCTCCACTAGCTAGTCTTACCCGGCGACAGAGCAGCCGGCCTGGTAGCTGGATAGCTGTTGTTCAGCAATGTTTCCACAAAAACACAGCAGTCTCTGAACTCGCGTTGGGAGTTTCGTTGAAGTTGGATGTAGTCCAGTTTGTTGTCTAATGAGCGGACACTTGCAAGCAGGATTGATGGAACAGATGGCCGGCTAGCGTTAGCTTTCCACCGGCACTTGCTCCGCGTTCCCCGCTGATGTTGTCCCTTTACCGGCCAGAGGCATCGAGCAACACCGCTGGTCTCCATAGCAGGCGAGCGAAGCTTGCGTAGTGTGTCGAGTATTCTGTCTGTAATAAAGTGTCCTGCATATTCTCTGATCTGTACCAATGTATCCCGGTGGTACACATCTGCGGTAGTTTGAATGCACATAATTGTTGCAACAGTTTGTTGCAACAATCGGTGAAGTATCCCTTTAAAACACACACACACACACACACACACACACACACACACACACACACACACACACACACACACACACACACTTCTTATATAATGCCCCTGTACAGTTGATATGGCTAACATGTTAACATGCAACATGCAAACTATTTCATGTTCATACACCTGGCAGACATGGGCATGGACATTTATTTGATTTTTTTGTTCCTTGTGACCCAACAAATTCTGTTTTTATCAAAGCTTTCTTACTAAAAAGAGCTGTCTGGTTTAGTTGTATGCCGTAAAACCGAAACAATGAGCTGAAAGATGCTCAAACTCTCTGTAGAGCTGAGGGAAACTGTAGAGTCGGGTGATAATTCTCTATGAGTTTGTCACTGTTAGCGACCCCTTTGACAGCACACGCAGTACGTAATTTGACCAATTGTTCATATAAAAATATTGATTGGTGCAGCTTCAACAAAATGACTGAAATTAGTCTAAAAGTCAATGAAGTTGGTAGCATGATTGACTCATTTCACAAGCAATGTAGTGTGGAGATTAAAAAGAGTCCTAATGGGAATGAGAAGTCCAAAACATACATCAACACACACACACACACACACACACACACACACACACACACACACACACACACACACAACACTCAAGGCTACATTGTATTCTTAGTAATGATTCATCAACTATGTCTATGTTTGCCTTACGGCTCATTAAACACAGGTAAAATATCATCAATCAGGCTACTTTTCACTCTATGCAGTCTCATCCAATATAACCAGCATTAAGTCTACAGGCTTGTAATTGTTTAAATGAAAGTGGACAAATCATCACAATCGACATATGTGGAGTTAAGATGTCAAAATGTATAGTGTTATGATTTATTTTCTTTCATTCACTGATGAATATCACTAAAATCAGCCTTCATTTTATTCAAGTTTTTCATAGAGATAGAAATAGACTCCTGAGACTTTGAGTGAGACATTCACTTGCCTGTAATAAAAAAACACACCTAAATACTGTGCTCCAGGTAATATAAAGTGCCAAGGTAAAAAAAAAACTGAAGTTATGTTTTTGTGAGTGGGTTTGTGTAGTCCTCATACACACAACAAATGATTACTGTAGTGTTGTGTGTACATCTTGTTTCTGGGTTTCTTTTTTGGCAGTGTGGTGTTAGCCTAGTTTGTTTGAACTGTTACTCTCCAGTGTATAGGAGGATATTTTGGGTCATCTAAATTAGCTGAAAGTACGAGTATTATTTGCTTGCATTACATTCAGCTAAATTAACACATGAATAGTCACCTCACTGCTTAAAGGAGGTTTAATCTACTTTCATGCCACCAATCCTTAGGTTTCAACCCATGCCAGAGGGATCCCCAGTTTGCATCTATTAATCTGATCATTAGCAGCTTCCAAAACTTAACATCACTAATTTGCACAAAGCTCATTTCCATTTCCTGACATGTAGTGTTGATCAAGCAGTTAACTATTTCCCATGGCTAATCTGCTCATTATCTCTGATGTCTCTCTGATATGAATGTATCATTATGTATTTACTGTACATTTCAAGTTGACTTTCAGCATCTAGATATGCGTTGTTGACATGTTGCAACAACATACTCCCTAACAAATATTAGCACATACCTACTGAAAATGTTGTGTCATATCAATGTTAAAGGCATACTATACAGCTTCCGGTTTTTGTCAAACAGATACCCCTAGAGTCGCCCTGAGTACTTGTATTTAACGTTACTGTCGTAAATACCACTCACGCAGAGCCGTCTCTTCACTCACAGCCTGATCCCCTCCCCGCTGGTCTTATTATAACAATTGATGAATCAACAACTTTGTAAAAACTGACATACATGCATACAACAATCCATGGCGAGCCCGGCGGTCTCGCTATGTCGTCTAGGATGTTGTGCGTATAATGAAAGACTCTCGAAATAGATATCTGGTGCTGGTCACCGATGTCTAAAAGGTTCTGGCGGGTGTAGCGGATGTTCGCAGAACCGATAGTAGCAATAGTAGCGATAGTAAAGCAATTCGTGATTCTCACGAGATTTTGGCGGGGCACCATCTCCCAAACCTGCATTGCTGGTTTGGCCAGCGGCGTCCCCCCCCCCCCCCCCCCTGCTTTGCTATCGGGATGATTTACCATCGAAATGACTTCGAAGCTGTTATATTAAGGTACAAATCTTGCATAGTGTGCCTTTAAACCTCCCATGATACTTGGCAGATCAAGTGACCAACAGTCACCAAATTACTCTGACTATGCGCACATTTTCTTAACAATCACACAATAATACGTTTAACAGCTTATGAAAAAAAAATATAACGCTCAGCTGTATAATATGATGCTGCCACTTTATATTTAGGCCACCTATTCCCCAGAGCAGACACTGCACAGTACAAAAAAAAGACATTTTGTTGAGTTCTGAACCTCAGTGATGTCAGCTCCTTTGGTTAATCTCCACCCGGATACATATCTGCTCGAGTGGTGCTAATGCAACAGCTTTGGTGCATTGACTCAACAAAAGTTAAGTGCTTATGTCAATTCTGAATACGAACCCAATGAAGTAGAAAATAAATCAGTTAGACTGCGGAGAAGTGGGTACACCAAAAGACTAAATGACTACATTTCACCACAAATTCACTTTTGGAAAGCAGGGAACACAAATCACAAATTGGTGATACAATGTATAATTGTATAAGTGACTGTTTATTAATTAGCATCTGTTATCCAACTAATTAGCTTGTGGTAGCCAAGAGTTACCAACTATTTTATTTTCTGGGCCTGACCCTTCTATAATACTAATGTGACAGTTTGAAGTCACTTACTAAACTATCTCAAGCTTCCTCACAGTGCTGAAAATTTGTATTTATATCATAATTTCCCATTTGAAAACAGCCGGTTGAAGCAAATGAACTGTGAGAGAATGCATGTTTATATAATCTCAGCACACCAACGCACTGAAGTTGTGTTGCACGACTCCCCGGTGTATGTAGTGTTCACAAGCTTGGATATACTAGAGCATTTTATTGTTTCACCTTTGACACATTATTATCACACATATTATGTCAAAGTATAGCTTAAATAATGGCAATATACAGTGTAGTAGATGCACTGCATCTCTGAAGACTACAATTGGTAGAGCTCATGTGTATTATACTTTAAAGCTACAGAATAGTCTTTTGATTTTCATGGCAGTGTTCTTAATTGCAGTCGTTTGAAGTCAGTCATGACTCTTAAAGTTCAATATATTCATAGAGGATATATATATGAAATAAGCATCAAACCCTACAACCAGCAAAGGATTTCACTAACCACAAGGCAAGGCCTGCAGTTCAATCCACCACATCTTACTCAATGCGTGCATGTGCTCTTTTCCCCTTAATTTGACGGGAACAGCAGTTATGATAGCAGCACTGAATGTCAACGAGTGGGGAAAACCATGTTCTTTAGTTCCTGAGCAGAGGGTGCCGTCAGAGTACAGATCAGCCACGTGACAAGGTGCTGTGACTCATTTCCAGCTCACTGGCATTAACGAGCAGTGGCCTTTCTGCTGGCAAGCACAGTGTGGGAGCAGGCAAGCTGGCTTGACAGTGCGATAAGAAGGAGGGAGTGAGAAAAGGCTCCTGCTGCTTTCATCGGAGAGAAGTCAAGAGTGGAATACATTCACTGGCACAGTTCTGCTCAGATAATTGCCATGATAAAAATCATTCTTTGTTATTTTGCTTACCTGTTTAAGAGGGGCTGTCATACAAGATATAACATGGTTGAATACGCACATAATCACAGCGTTTCAGTGACAGAGATTTTTATTTTTTTATTTCAATGTGAATTTGTTTTGAATACTTTTGTGTAATGATCTGGTTGGTGCCCTGTAGACCCCCAGGTCCTCTTTAACAGCTCTTTTAAGCATGCTTAATTAGATGTTTTATAATTTTAATACTTCATGACTTCTGCTAAGATATCTTCTTAGACATTTTTCAGAACTCCTCTAATTTCCGAAGATCCCAGCTGTAAAACATGGTTAAATACATTGGATTTTCATATGCTCTATATCTAAAGCTTTGATTCCATTTAGTTGTCAAGCATTTTTAAGCGAAATTCTGAAACGTCGTAAAAAAAGAAATGTGAATTAGTTGTGTTATCATCAACTGGTTTGGAGCCAGTAAAATTGGCTACAGTGTAGTTTTGTCAGAAGTTGGGGTTATAGGCTATGTGTGGCTGTAATCCGCCAGTAAACAGAGTAGAAGAAGTAGAGGTTGCGAACCAGAAATAAAACAAGTAGCCTTGGCCATCCAACCCATGTACGAGAGAGAGAGAGATCTTCAGGATTTTGTTTCAGATGGGCAAGTTTCAATTGTTCTTTCATGTCAGCGAGTATTGACCATGTTTCAGGCTGTTCCGGAGACAAAGACAAATTTCTATAAGGTCTGGGAAATTGGTGACAGCGGAAACAGCTGATCAGTCATGTGAGTTAAATGTTTGCTACGTCAGAACATATTCAGCAAAGGGCAAAAACCACCTCAAGCAAGCATTGAGGAGGTTTCATCGAATTTTGACCTATACAGCTTTTCTTCAAAATGCGCATAAAAATATGTGAATGGAAACATGGCTTGTGACTGGTGTTGCCATTAAGTTTGTGGCAAAGCATAGGGTTACCACTTCAATACTTTTCTACATGCTGGTGTTAATAAGGCAGAAAAGTATTAAACGGAAATAAATTAGTTAATTTTGCACTTTTTTTTACACATACAGCAGTGCAGTCTTTGTAACCTTAGTCTCACATTGCCAGACCCTCCACAGCACTGTGGCTAGTCCACACAACATTCAGGGATAGATGCTGTGGTTTATCAGCATTTCTCTAAAACAATCACAATCGTCTTTGGCGGCGCTAATCGCCGGACGCAGGTACGGTGCCTCTGCAAAATAGCTTCAAGAAGGAACTCGTTATAGTGGAACATGTGCACGTACAGTAGGGAGGCGAGCTCTGGAATTAAAATGGCTGTCGAGTGTGTGATGAGAATTTTACTCAAAAAAAGAAGAGAGCCAATTTGTATATCTAAATAATTCTAAAAGTAATCGCATAGGGTTCACCCCCTGCAGGCGTTGATATGAGTGAGGAAATATGAAAGCACAAAATGAAAAGGAAACAATGGTCCCTTCATGTTGGGCCCATTTAACTGCAACTGCAGCAGCAGCAGCTGCTACCCAAACCCCCACAGATCTAATTTCACAACAAATATGTCAATGATTTTACTTCACTATAAGTATTATTTGGCATTCCTCCAAACAAGCAAGTCAGCCTACAAGGGCGCTGTAATCCGTTTTACTCTACTCTTAAATTGAAATCTCACTATAGCAAATGTACAGCCAGTTATAAAGCAGAGAATGTGCTTTACTTAGGAATGTATGAGAGAAATGCATGTCTAACACAAACCAAACCACAGAAATGAAACCTCTCTTGAAATGGTGTGGGTGCTAATAAGCTCAGACATCTGGCAGTACACTGTTCCAGGTGAATATGTCGGTGCCAAATATCAGGACAAACGGGTGGATCTGTAGAGATAAAACACTGAAGGTTATCCTTGATCACTCCACGATGTAATCTTATCATCATCGCCACTTCAAAGTGAAAGGATAGAGTGAGGGATCTTGATCCACCTCTTTTTAATTCAGCAGATGCATGTTATTGTGAAATGACACAAGGTCGGGCATCGAGGATTTCTGGCTTCATAGCTGAAAACTAACCTTGATTATTCTTCATCAAAAATGGGTATTTACTGGGTGCAATCAAATTGATTTTGCAGACGTGGTGTAAGTGATTAAGATCCTTGCATATATGTGCACACAAACACTAGGAGCTTTGGGATCCAGGCAAAGCTAATCAGCAGCGCGTAACAAAGTAATTAGTAGCTACAGCAGCACCTCACATGCAAGATGAACCAGTTGGAAGAGAAAATGTGCTTATAATATTGACAGGAACCGGTGAAAAAATAAATAGTACAGTTATATTCTGCACAGTGCCAAAAATGGTTAAAAAATACCATCATCTCTAAAACAAATATCTGTTTGAATACATGAAGAAGATGGCTTGTTTGAATTTCATTTCAGTGTCTTTGTAGTTTGCATTTGTCCTCTTTAATGTAACAATAACGCGTGAGCCAAGTATCCACTGTGAATTGTCACATCTTGGATTCCAAATGAGAATTCTGTTTATGCCAAGAGGACATTAAAGATTTTTACCACTCTCCACAATGCAGCGCTAGTGATTTGTTGGAAGACAGTAAGAGCAACAGCATGTGGTGTATCCAACATGACCGATTATTAAAGGCTTTAGAGCTCATTTTTAACTAAATTATTTTGAAAAATGTAAAACACTGTCTGCAGAATCAGGGTCAAACAAGGATGTGATTAGTGAGGATGAAAATAGATAGATAGATAGATAGATAGATAGATAGATAGATAGATAGATAGATAGATAACCTTTAGATTTCAGTCCTTTTGATTTGGCGATACCTGTGGTTACCATGGTAACAGAAAGTGTGGTTTACTTTCTCCGAAATACTGAATCTGTTTAGCAGTAAAGTTGGTTACGTTGCTGAGGAGTTGGAGGTGTGCAGCTTTTTATCTAAAGACTGTGTCTGCTCCTTCTTGTTCCATTACTTTATTGTGTGAATTATGAATGATCCATTGATTTTTTTTTTTTTTTTTTGGTTTGGTTTCACACAGAGAAAAATCCAAGCGTAGCAAAATGATGTTTCTGGGGCGGGAGCAAGGAAGTAAATGCAGGAAGAAGATACTAGTGCATATTTCTCCCTGGACAAACCAGCTCATTTAATTTAAATAATTTTCAGACATTGTTTCCCGAGCAACATTACTATGCGTGCTCTGCTCTGCCGGCATTTGTCTCCAACTTTTGCAGTGGCTGGTTTGACCACAGAAATGCGAGTTTCCTTTACAGAAATATTGGAAGCTGCTACAGTTTTCATGTTCTGCTTCATCGCGTATTGCAAATGCACTCCACGTTGACGGTTTCCGTCCTATAATTCCCAGACTCACTCACCCTTCATTTTTATTTCTTTTGCCCATCACTTTCATGTTTATCCTTAAACTGTTATTCTTAAGTGACGCAGATAGATATGCTCAATTTAACCAACGGCTGAACGTGGAAGCGTATCCACTGACGATGGCATAGTTAGAGCTCTGATTACCTCAGACAGACGCATGATTTGGGTTTATTTTGTTTGTGCTGTTGGGCGGTAAAACAAATGAGAGAACCATCTTGATCTCTTTGCAGCATTTTGAAATACTTTAAAATATTGTAATTTCACTGAAATCTGGCTCAAGACAGCTGTGAAACGGGCTAAGTGCTTAGTCGCATTTGTAGTATTTCTAATAAAGACAATGGAGAATTCTTTGCTGTTATTTATACAATTTTTCCATCCTGTACACTAATGAATGTAAATAACAAAACTGTCAAAAAGACCGCACTGACCAAGCTGCATGGGATCAAGGTTAATTAAAGCCATGGAGGTCATCTATTTCTGTGCTCAAGCTACATTTGCCTAGACAGGCGGTACATCTCAGCTTCTGCTGGCAAAACAAGCGAAACGAAAGGAACTGAATTAGAATTTAATCAATACCATTTCATAGCTGTCCACATGTTACAAAATAGCATTTACTCACATGAAAAAGTCACCTATAGGTAAATCATAAAATATTGGTGTATTTACAGAGTGTATAGTAACTATAGATCACTGTCCACACAGAAAATCTATATGGTTGGCATCTGCAGTGAGACTGTGAGGTTATTTCTCCAGCTCAATTGTCTTCCAATTAGCATTGCAGCTATAAGTTTGTTCTGCTGCCTCATTTTTCATTTCTAAATGTGAAATCCATACCTTAAATCTTCTAGGGGGGGATTTTGTTTTTTCACTGCCTAAGGACTATATTTGTTTTGTGTTCCAGCTGGATCTCAGGGCTTATATTTGTGCTGTGTAAAAGCATTGACCTACAGTACATAGTGTGGTTGGTATTAACTGTTGGACTGCATAACTGTTAATATTATAGCTATTTAACTATTTCAGGGGGAACTTGGTATTACAGGATATGAAATGCTGAAGGGGCTTTCAGCATAATTTTCTGGCAAACAAAATGAGATGTGCAGGTGAAATGGGTCTGACAGCATGAGCTCATTTTGAAGACATCTTAGTTATTCACTTGCTGATCAACTGATTCAAAGTGTTACAATTGGATCCAGTTTGTAGGTACAACATGATTAGCTGATGATTTTTCCTTGTGTAGCATATGTGCACAGTGGAAAAGAAAAGAAAGTCTCCGTGAAAATACGTAATTAGAAAGACTACTCACCCCCAAGTGGCATAAGTGACGTCTCGCAGAAGCTATGATGCCAATGTGTTTCGTACCAGGATGTAACGTTACTCACACGAGCAACAGGTCTTGCTTGTTCTTTCACTTCCTGGCTGATAAAAAGACACTGGATAATACAGGTGAGCTAATGTTACATGTGTTGTGGAACATAGCTTAGCTAGCTAGGGAGCAAGCCGAGCAGCAAGCAAGGTGAAGTATATTGTACGAGACAAGGTAATTCGATGAGCCGTTTTACACTAAACAAAGTGGTACTATCACAAACCTACTTTCTAGTGACTTTCTTCAATTGCAAAGTTATCTTTTTAAATTGACAAACATATGTGTAATTCATGACTCAATTTCAATGGGATCAAAAAATTATTATCTCCCCATTCACTACAGTACATATTTACATATTTATGAAATAAGGCCCCATGGGGTCCATCGGAAGGGGATGGACTTTGCCTCTCTATACTCGCACATTAATTTAGAACTGCAAAAAATCATTGTCTGAATTGTCCAGTTATGCTGACTATTGCAAGAAAGTAATAAACACATATGCATAAACTGTCAGTAATGTTCTCATTGCTAAGGCTCTTATAGCTTCTGTGACACCCCCTAAAGCTCTGACTTTGTGATAGCTTTTGAGTGTGCCAGTGTTTTCAATTTGCACTTTCGGTACAAACCGTAGTGAGCACAGGTGTAATAACCAAACTAACAAAATCCAGTTCTTATAAACACTGTGTTCTTTACCTACACCCACTTGTGATTGGAAGCATTTAGAATGCATTCAGCCAGTATTATACTGGCAGATATTGTATAGAAATAATTAGAAAGACACTGGACACAATATGCACAATTTGATTTCAAGCTGAGCTAAGATGTCATTCATTGTGTTTGACAGTGTTTTGCGTAGCGGCGTATGCCTGCAGGGTACAGACATGTGACCATCTATTCAAGGTTGGTTGGCTAAGGCAGTCAGATTGATCATAATGGGAGCAATCACTTTTTCCCCCAGACTCTTGTTTGGGTTCTTTTAGAGAGAAATGTAAGCTGTTCCAGTCATCTCTATCAGAGCACACTGCTCTAAACCTCTCGCACTTGTAGGCAGCTTGCATGAGGAGACATACCGCATTCGACACATGGGAGGCACAGCGGCTATGTCACTTTAAGATGTTCCCTCTCTCCTCGAGTGCACACACAAACACACACTCACCTTATTACATTGTGCCTCAGTGTGAGAGTAGTTATAGAGGACCCTAATCCATCTTTTACAGCTGATACTGTAGCTTAGCCAGAGGGTTTGGCTTGGAGACAGTTCTGCCTTGACTCTGGTGTACACTCACTGTGTGTGTGTTTGAGTTTTTGTATTTGTGTGGGTATGTGTGTGCATTTTAAGTCTGTATGTATAGGTCCTTTGGAGTCCATTAGCATTTGCAATGAGTCAAACTCAATCATGCTGAATGTAGCAGACATGATTAAGGTTGTAGAGGCAGATGTAAGCAGCATCCAAAACATTGGGCAGAAAAGGCAACAGTGTCTTCTTTCTTTACAGAAGACAATTTAAAAAATGCTAAAAACAGTGACAGTCGACAGTGGGTGGGCCTGGGAAAAAAAGCAACAGCTCAACTATTGGCAGACAGAAAGTTAACCCAACTAGACCTCTTTGATGAGCTCCTGATATGTAGATCAGTGGAAACACCTGGAGCCACATGTCGCCGTGGCTTTTGCACTCTGTTATGCATCACAGAGCAGAATGATCCCCCAGATACATAAAAAAACAGTGCCAAATTTGTACTATGTAGGACAAGACAATACGTGGAAAAATGGGCATAAGGAATATCTTTGTTGTGGAGTACACCACAACATAATTGTGTGCGCATTATGGTATTTCCATGCAGCTCTTGAGAGCATTCACAGTGTCAGTGTTTTCCACCCATTTTTAAAATAAAGATCATCGAGTTTGAGTTTGACTTAAATTATTGTGAATATTCATGTGGTAGTAAGAAATGCATTTAATTTAAAACCAACCTAGGCTGAACAAAGTGCTGTACAAAGTTATATTATGTTATAAAAACAAAGGAAGACAATAAAAACATACACACACTGAACATCATACAAACAACATACAAATGTCCCTATACTAAATCATACGCCAAAGAATAAAAATGTGTTTTAAGATGACACTTAAAGATCTCGGCAGTAGGGGAGGACCTATTATGAATGGGAAATTTGTTCCAGTCTCGGGGCCACAACGGAGAAGGCACGATCACCCTTTGTTTTCATCCGAGACTGTGGAATAGCTAAAACGAACTGATTAGACAAGCTTAGGTTCCTTGAGGAGTGCTGTAGGGTAAGGAGATCAGCAATATATAAAGGGGCCAATCCATGTAATGCCTTAAAAACAAGTAACATTACCTTAAAAATCGATTCTGTATTTGACCGGTAACCAGTGAAGAGAAGCCAATATCTGGGAGATACGGTCCCCCCTTCTGGTACCAGTCAACAATCAAGCAGCCGCATTCTGGACGAGCTGCAGGCGTAATAAAGATGATTGGCAAATCCCAGAATACAAGGAATTGCAGTAGTCAATACGAGACGAAATAAGAGCATGAATAACAGTCTCCAAGTCCTCACGACAGAGGAAGGATTTAAGTTTAGCAATAGTCCTGAGATGGAAAAAGCTACATTTGACAACAGAACTAATTTGTTTGTCAAATTTTAATACTGGGTCAAAGCTGAAACCTAGATTTTGGCAAAGGGCGCACACTTGAGGCTAAAGTCCCCAAATCTTTCGAAAGTTCGTCAACTGAATTTGGGGGTCCAAACAACATGACTTCCGTCTTACTCTAAATAAGTTGGAGAAAGTTGTTAGCCATCCAGCACTTAATGTCTTTCAGGCAGTAAAAAAGAGACTTTAAAGAGTTGGCATCACCTGTTTTTAGAGGCAGGTACAACTGTGTGATAGTAGTATTTACAGTACGTGCAGCTCTTGAGAGCATTCACAGTTTCAGTGTTCTCCACCCAATTTTTATGTAAAAATTGAGTTTATGCTATTGACTAAAATTAGTGTGAACATTCACAATGGTGAATGTACACCATGGTACAATGGTTAACCACAAACAGGAAAGTTATGAGTTTGCTAGTTTAGATTATGATTATTCTGCGTTTTTTTTACTTGCTCACTTGCAACATACTTATAAGTGTGTGTGTGTGTGTGTGTGTGTGTGTGTGTGTGTGTGTGTGTGTGTGTGTGTGTGTGTGTGTGTGATATGTTTATGTGCGCATTTCTTATTATAAAGGAAATTAGTTCACTGGAGGTCTTTTTTCTGCTCATAAAAAAATGATCTTCAGTAGTCATCCCAACCGTCCCAGTGGTAAAAATTAGGCTGCGGTGGAAATCAAATGCAGCTTAAATCAACTGCGTGCTCTCACCTCCTCCTATGCTGTATTTATTTATTTATTTATTTATACACTTGATAAAATAGGTGGGTATCACTGACTGCAGTAGGTGCTATATCTCAAAAAGGTTTTGTAATGTATTGAAATAAATTACAAACAAGCTTTATAGTTGTACATTACATCTTTTGACAGACAAAATGTATCCAACCTATTCTTAAAAGAGTTAACTGAAGGGGAACGCACAACTTCTTCTGGAAGCTCGTTCCATGCTTTTACTGCACAGAGTGTGAAGAAATTCTTTCTCTTTTAAAACTAGGGTAAAGTTTTAAAGAATTTCCTCATAACTCATACCTATTGCTCCAAAACTGAAAGACAGGCAAAACAGTTACATCATATATTCCATGTACAATCTTATACACCTGAGTCATATCTCCTCTGTATCTCTGTATACGAGAGTCTGTAAACTTAATTTTCTCAATCTTTATTCATAAGACAGCTTTTTCATTCCTGGGCTTAATTTAGAAGCTCTTTTCTGGACCTTCTCATTTTTTTCTACACATTTTCATTTATATGGACACCAGACTAAGATAGCATATTCAAGATGGGATCTTACCAGAGATTTATACAATGGTAAAAATATATCCTTGCATAATCCTACATTTCGATAAAGGCTTTATAAATAAACAACATTATTATCATTATGATTAGTAGTATAACATTAAACTTGGTGAGGTCGAGATAGTTTCATTGTTCATTTTGTGTGCAATCATATCGTGACATCAAATCATGCTCTTATTAAAATTAAACAAGTGTCAAAAAAACATGTAAATAATTTGGTCTTATGTATTTTATAACAGCGCATCTCAGTTAATGTGCTAAGCGATTCCTAAACCTCACCTGTCCTACATGTGTTAGAGCTCTCCCTGCTCCAACACACCTGATTTAAACAATCAACTCGTTAGGAAGGCCTGCTCGGTAACAAGCTGATCATTGAGGTCAGCTGTGGTGGAGCAGGGAGAGATCAAAAACATGCAGGAGAGGTTTGGGAAACAACAGTGTGATATGACTGTCTACTTCCTTTATTAATTGTTTAGTTGTTTGGTAATATATTAAGAAATGCTCACCACAGATTCTCATTCATCTTGTTTGTTTTGTCCGACCAACAGCACAAATCCCAAAGATATTTACTGTAATGTAGTTGTGGGAAGACAGATAGGATAGATGAGCGAGCCATGGGTTATTGTGAGTCTCGTATAAAGCAAAGATAAACTCTAAAATAAGGTGGCATGCCGGAGGTGGATGTTATTGCTCCTGAGGAGACAGATAATGACAGTGTTTTCAGTAGTGTTCATACTTTGTGTCAAGTGTTAGTCAAGTGTACTGTAAAAAATAAAATAAAATAAAAAAATAGATTTCCCGCCCCACACTCCCTCATCCTTTAATCACAGTATAATCATGTTTTAATGGCATTGCCTTCTCCTTTAAGATTAAATTGCCAGTCTCCAGCAAAATATCTCTCTCGCCCTATGATATTCAAGAGACGTCTGCATTTAATGCTACACTTATTTACAAACTGAAGCTCTTGTTTAGATAAAGGTCATTTTTTCTCAGTTATCTGTCCACAGCACCATTACTGTTCATATTGTAAGAAAATGCGGGGAAATTGACATTAATAAAGGCTGATATGGTGGCAGAGATTTCATAAGTAAATGATGAGCACCATTTCATGCTTATATAAACGACAAGTGTTTTTTTACTTTGTACAAATTACTTTCCGAGATGATTTCACATATATAAAGATACAGAGTTGTTTTTCAGACAGGTGATTTGCCACTTAAAATATTTGAAAGCATGTAAAGCAAATGCATGTAGATTGTATTTTCTTTTAGCTCTGTATCACCTTTTAAATCCATTCACAATATGAATGCACTCACGTCATGTTTCCTCTATGTAACATGCAAGTGATCTGAGAGGATCACCATCTCAAAGACACAATCTCCCATTTATACAATGTGTGCAGACAAGACTATGATGTTACATACATCTTCACTTACCCATTACTAGTGGGAGGTAAATTATTCAGGTCACTCTCGCGCCCGCTGTGGTGATGTCATCTGCTGCACCTACTGCAATTCTTGGCACCAATAGTAACTTTGAGTTAAACAGGCTGTTCGCAAATAAAAATTTAACTCGATCACTCACAAGTAATGACTCATGTTGGAACTTTATTTTCTATTTATTGTCCAGGTTCCAAACAACAGAGTTGAACTTGATTACTTTTTCATTGGCACCTGTCCTAAAGGGGTATGTAGATGGTATCAAAGAGGATAAGTTTTTACACACCTTGTTGTAATAATAATCACATTATGTTCTCTCAAGGTACAGCTCAAACATCCATTTCTAAATTCGTAATGTACTGCATCACTGTGGAGGCATCCAGCAATCTGTGTTTTGTCTGCCTGGCACTGGCAGTCACTTCCAAAAGGAGAGGTCTAATGAATAATAGAAGTCACAGAAATATTTCGGGTGATTCAGGAAGATATTGTTTTGACTAGGGATGCACGATATATTGGCAATCATATCGGTTTCGGCCCATGTTAGTCATTTTTTGTATTCATTGGCATCGGTCTGATGAGCAAAACTGGTCCGATGTGAACAACCAACACTTACTTCCTTCTAGCTGCAGTTGTGTGTGTCAGGGCAGCGCTGGTGGGTGTGTGTGTGTGTGCGTGGGTGGGTGTGGGTGTGGGTGGGTGTTTTTTTGGCCACACAGTTTGTGACGCAGCATAAGATTTACATGCTAGAGATGAATCAATGTCCGTGGTCTGGATGTGTTTCACAGTTAAAAGAGAATTCTCGCGAATTGCAGTATGCAATACTTGCAAGGTCGAAGATGCCGTGTCAAATCCTTCAACAAATTTGATCACTCATATGAAGAACTGCCATCCTAAATTTCACAAACAATATCAGGAGCAACCTACGAGCAAGCAGCCTAAACGCAAACAGTGGCAGCTGAAGCCCACACCTCAGCCAGTGTGCGGTGGAGAGAGAGAAAAAAGACAGGGAAGTGTGTGTGTCGGTGAATATGAAGTTAGCAATCTGTTGGTGAATAAATGCTTGTACTCCTCAAGACCCAAGCCAAGCTCCCATGTCTTGCATGCTACCTGCTGGTTAAAGTGAAGGTGGTTAGCCACGGAACTAGCGACAACTTCAGCTCAGGCTCATTAACTTAAGGTGGGCTGGCTTTAAGGTGAACCAGCTATTCTTATTTTAGTGACAAGCCATTTCTCCCAAGTTATGCTTTAGTAATCTCTCCCTCGCCAACCCAGGAAAAGCTGTTATTAGTCCTAAAACCTAAACAGGATATTTAATTTTTTGATCCTTTTCTTTTCTTTCTTCTTTTTTTGATCATTTATAATTCCCGTACATGTGTTTTTCACGGTGGCCCTGTTGAGAGGAAACAATGCAGTAAATTTATGATTTATGGGCTTTTCTAAATGTTTAGCAAAAAAAAAAGACATTACTTTTACACGTTTTTCAGTATGTATAAAATACGATTATCATAGAAACTTGTTTTGTACAGACCATATTGACATTGGTAAATATCGGTTATTGGCCATAACAGCAATGCTAACAGTTATCAGTGTCGGCCAAAGTTTTCATATCGGTGTATGCCTAGTTTTGACGGCTCTCATAAGCTTTACAATTTTTAGGGTGATCTCGGTCAAAATATTCAGGCAGTTATTTCTGTTTATCTCTGGCAATGCCAGACTATCATTAGATTAACACACAGAACCATAACTATGGACAATAAAACCACTGCTTTGAGTAATAATTTTAATTAGAGATAAAACGTGGAAATATAAATTAACATGAAGTTGTAAGCCTGTATCTGTATCCCCTGGACCCAAATTCTTCCTTATTGGTATTAGCAGAATAGGCTGGAAGTCCAGACCCAAATCCGAAAGGTAAGGGTCTGGCACTGAGTAATGAAAATGGCCCAACTCGAGGGGTGGCACCAAGCATGCATTTGAAAATCTCACTTCACGCAGTTGGATAACACAACGACCAATCACAACAATACACAGGGTGACGTATCCAGAGCCCCATATGCTTAACAACCAGCGAAGCTATCTGGTAGATTAAACTGTCGTCATCTGTTTAGCTAGCCTCTGACCCGCCCATATCTGATACACCGATGTGATTGGTGCAGCACGGCTACAAGGGCATAGTTAATGAGCATCATTACTGAATGGCAGAGTAACTCGCCAAGCAAATCCAAATTGTGCTCTCGCGAGAACTCTGGATTTCCAGGGTATTAGCAGAACACCATACCAAATAAAAAACAAGTGGGATAGATCCATCCTAATTCAGTTTGAGTTAATGCTCCCTGGTGAAACCGCTTTATAGAAAAATATGTTGATCTTATGTATAGGTATCTCAGCTTCTTGTCTCTTAAAGTTCCAATATGTAATATATTTACTGTAATAAATCCAAAAATGATTCCAATGCGTCATCAGATATTAAGGAAACATGCTAAGTTGAAATACTATCTTTTCTGACAACAATGCTAATGCCAGTATTTTCTCCTTTTGAAATTTCCGCTGAAATCAACTGCCCAGTACAGTTAGTACAGCCATGGAAGCAGCAAACAAACGAACGGGATCAACGGAGATAGATTCTACCCGACCTAAAAAAAAACGGCATGTTTCTAACATTTGCGTGACCAGAGACGTAACAAACCCCAGGTAAATATTGGAGATGTATTTGAAAGATGGAGACAGCTTAGAGCCCAAGGACGCAGATTTGGCAAATTTCCTCCTGAACAGGTAGCTAAGCATTAGCTTCAGGCTAATTTATCATGGCTACGGCTATGGCACTTTAACATTTGTATACTCACATTGAATTATATAACATTAGCTAGAGTACACGAGTTGGTTACGTGTTATGCGAGACAAGCGTCTAGCAACATTGTTGTGAATGCTGCAGTCTCAGCCTGGCAACCAACGTGAACTTTGAGTCTGGGGAGGAGGGGCCGAGGGAGACGACTCTCTCCAGTATTTTGAATTTGTACTGCAGTAACTATTTTAAACACTAGCTGTCAGTATTACATATTGCACCTTTAAGCATGATTGAGCATTATAGAGTTATGTAAAATATCACCCCCTGCAAGCTAAATGGAAGACAAACCTAAAGCAGAAACCGCTCCGGCCTTCATTTTCATTGGCCAAAATAAATGCAGTTTCACCTCAGTGAAAATGTTGTTGTCAGTTAGGATTCATATATCACCTGAAGATATTACTCACTGCCACGGGGCATGACTCATATAGCATCATTAACAGAAACATGGTGCAAAAAACAACAGCTGCAGTGATAGTCGGTTATCTACGTGGCTTTCACTCTGGAATATGAGCTGTTGATTCTTTTGCAGTGGCACCTCGAAGCAGACCCACATTTATTAATGATGTTTAGCAAGTCTCCTGCAAACACACCAGATGATCACCACAAACAGAGCTGATTGATGATAACGTTATCTCCCCTTGATGTGCCATGTTAGATTTGCTCCGTGCTTATATTTACAGATAAGAAGACAAAGAAGAGAATGTCCTTTGTTCCAAACAGGAAAGACAATCTTCGCTTCTGTTTGTTTTCTTTTAGTCTAGTGTGGAAGACTCAAGCAGTGCACTTCTAAATTATGGATCATTATAGGTGGGAAGCCAGTGGAAGGTTACTTGCAGGGGTTAATAGTACACAATGCAGAACTCTCATATTATACAGGGTTAGAAGTGCAAATCCTATGAATATTTCATTTTCTGCTAATAAAATGCATCCTTATTTTTCAAGAGCATAGCTTAAAGTGTTATTCTCTTCAAAACATAATAGAATTTCCCAGTCTACCAGTATATTTTTGCAATAGTGTGCACACGTGCATGCACTAACACACATCCAGAAAGGGAAAGCGAAAAGAAATTTCTGAAGATGAAGAGGAATACATCCCCTTGAGCAGCACCCTCCCCACCTTCTCTCACTGTGTCCATCTCCCTTCAACCCCTTTCTTTCCCCTCTGTTATCTCTAGTCCTTTGAAACAGCACCTGTTACAGACTCGCAGCTTGGGAGCACCGTCATGATTTAGTGTGCACTCCTGCATGATACAGTGCCAGTTCCCAGTTTCACATTCAGCCCTGCTGATGTGCAAGGCAAACAAGCCGGGACGTCTTCATCCTCCAAGAGCTTAATGACTATTTCGAGCATTGTAGATAGGGCACACCAGACCAGAACATTGTGTTCTGTGTTGCTCTTTTTTGTTATGCGCCTATTTGAAATATTTTATTTAGCTAGTTAGTTCAGATGACATTTGGTAGTGAGATTGTGTGAGTGTGTGTTTATCTTGACGGATTTACTGGCTGCAGCAGCCTTGTTTACTGTCTTAGCTAATGAAAACTTAATGATCCCTGCAGCAGAATGGGGACATCGCAGCAGCAATTATACCAGGGGCCAGTTTCAGAAAGCAGGTTTAGTGAAAAAATTTTTTTTGTTAACCCTAAGATGAGGGAAACTCTGGGTTTTCTGTTTCAGAAAGAGAGGTAACTTAACCTCAGAGTCAGTTGCTATGGTAACTGAGTCTGTGAACCTAACCTGGTCGGGAACAGGTTTTCTTCAATAAACCTCTAGTTTCTCTCAGTCTCCTCCCTCTGACACAGCTCTCTTTCATTTCTTCATTCATTCATTCAGTCTGTATCAGGCGCATTTTAGCGCAGTTTGTTATCGGCATGAATAAAAACCAGGATTGGTTTATTAACTGTGTTAGGCAGACTATAGGCTAAAACACCTAAAGAAAATAGATTATAGGTTCAATACCATTTCACCAGTAATGTTAGGCTATAATTATGATTAAATATGATATTGGAATATATGCATTTACTCTAGCAGCAATTTTATCCCATGCAAATTCTCTCTCTTTATTTTGGTGGTGCACACGCGTGAACCTACTCTGAGTTGATTGAACCAACTCAAATCAGCTGTTCTGAAACTGAAAACTCAGAGTTTCACGTCTCAGGGTGAATCAACTCAGAGTTCAGGGTTAGACTCAGAGTTTGTTAATGCTCGTTCCTGAAACGGGCCCCAGGGTACAGCCCAAGAAAATGCAATATACTGTAAACACTATTCACCAGCAAAATGTATTCGGGATAAGATCCAAAAAGTAGTGAAACCTCATAAAAGGAATGAGGACAGTATAACCTTACTTAACTTTATTCACAATGTATTTACTATAACAGTAAAGTGGCTCATTAGTCAGAAAACTAATGAAGCTCTAATTAACTGTAGTTGAATTACCATGCACAATATCTGAGACAAACAGTTGCTTGACTGACAGTCTAGATTTTAATCACAGTAGTATAGCGCTAAATATTAACATCATACTTTTCATGTCCCCAGCAAATTAAATTTATTAATGCTCTGTTTTGTCATCAAAGTAATTACATAGACCTAAATGTATGATGCCAACTATTTAACTGCTATACGCGCATTATGTTGATATCCACACGTTCTCAGTTATTTTAATAGAAAGAAAAGTTGCTCAGTGACAGCCATCCTTCTAGCTTTACCTCTTTTAGGCTTCTTCTCGGTGTACCATAAAAGCTTTGAACACAGACACATCCTGGCAGCTGCATATCACTCTTGTATGTAAACAGCTCACACGCAGTAATAGACATCCATCAAATTCGCTCAAGGTATAAATCATGTTCACCGTACCTTCCCCACTGCACTGCTGCAAAAGACAGATAGAGATATGTACAGCTTGTGCGATAGCAGCAGAAGACTGTCTTTATTGGAGGCATTTTGGCCTTGTATCATGTTTTTTCTTCTTCTTTTTTCACCATAGATCGATCTGGGAAAATTGCAACCAACTCATAGCCTATTCTTTCCTCGTACCCCATCAATAACAATGAGAGAAGTGTCAGCCACTGATTAGGCTTTGATATTGAAAGTGAAGCAGAAATGGCGGCTGTGTGTGTGTGTGCGTGTGTGTGTGTGTGTGTGTGTGTGTGTGTGTGTGTGTGTGTGTGTGTGTGTGTGTGTGTGTGTGTGTGTGTGTGTATGTGTGTGTGCGCGCATTTCTTATTATAAAAGGAAATTAGTTCACTGGAGGGATTTTCTGCTCATAAAAAAAACGTATTTTCGTTAGTCATCCCGACCTTCCCAGTGGTAAAAATTAGGCTGCGGTGGAAAGCGAATGCAGCTTAAATCAACTGTGTGCCCTCACCTCCTCCTATGCTGTATTTATACACTTGACAAAATGGGTGGGTATCACCGACTGCAGCAGGTGCTATATCTGTGGTATTACAATACCACAATTTTCACAATCCCCACACAGTGAATTGACTGAATATTTAGCAATTAAAATAATACCATATTGCATCTGTTCTGTCCATGCATATGCAAATCTTGATTTTATTATGCATGACTTGTGGGTCAAGTTATGGAGATTAGGGGTAACGCCCAATTCAGTAATACTTAACAACATCAACTGCACCAGTTGGTGTGCAGTATGAGATGTGGCAGTGAGTCAAAAGACTCGGTTCAGTGTGATAAATGTGTCTATTGAGTGTGGCAAGAACCCCTGCTGCCAAATAATGATTGCCTTTGATAGTGAGACTGAAGAAAGTTGTTTCCAAGAAGTCAGGTAATTAAGGGAAAATGGATTCAGTCCAACATTATCTGTGTTTCAAGTTATTTGTAGATACTTCCTGTTAACTTTCCAATCATGCGTAGATGAGATCAAGCGCCAAGTTTTAGAAGCATGCAGTGTCTCTTCTTCGTAGGTTTAGTAGTAAGTAATGCATTTCTACCAGCAGGAAAAGTTATTTATCTTATTTTGGCAAACGGAACTAACAAGCTGTTGATAGCAATATTGTGCAGTTCAGGGTTAGCCAGCTTTAGTCATAAAGCCCAGTCATATAGATAAATAAAGACATGCTGTTGGAAAGCTTTTCATATTGACAGTGAGGCTGTGATTGTGCTTACACCTTCATTTTTAAAGTGGCATTAACCTTAATTTTGAGGGTTGCCAAGTGTTCTAATTGTCATGGTCTTGGGGTTTTGCTTTAGTCTGTTTCCTGTTTTATTTTGTAACGTTACTCTCCTTATGTGTCTTGTTTTACTTCCTGTCTTTGCAATTTCCCTCTTGTTTACCACAACACCTGTGTTCATGCATTATCACCTCATTCCTCTCACCTGAGTTTCTCCGCCCATCATACATACGCATACAACAAAAAGATGATGCTTCTGAATGGATTACTTATGTGATAAGATAGATATCTCAATTGACAAAACAGTCTTAGTACAAGGTCCATTTAGCATATGTTCTGGAGCTTTCAATCACATGATCTTCATCAGCAGATGCAGTTGTCATGAATAAATGACAGATGAGGCCAAACGCAACAATAATCTACTTTATAATTTATTATACATGAAGTCGTGACTCACTTTATAAGTATAGAGATGTAACCCTAACCCTGTCTTTTAACCTAACCTTATAGCCTTAACCCCTCATAGCTAGCTGGCTGCTAACAGTATACCAGTTTTGTTTGGTGACTCATTCAGTAACTACATTTTTGTATCTAACCAATCTCTAAGCTTATGAGTGAACTTTGAACCTCAGCTTTTAAACCAGCATGGACGAGAAGTCGTCAAAGGAATAGTTCGACATTTTGGTATATATGCATATTTGCTTTCTTGCCAAAAGTTAGATGAGAAGATTGATACCACTATCATGTCAAGCTTAGCATAAAGAATAAAAACAGTGAGAAATAGCTTGCCTGGCTCTGTCCAAAGGCAACAAAATCTGCCTAACAGCCCCTCTAAAGCTCACTAGCACATTATATATTGTTCGTTTATTGCCTTTAAACCTAAGCATAAAAGCTCCATGTTTTTGCTTTGTGGGGTGGTTGTATGTTTGCAAATATTTCTTGGATGGGCACAGTTTTCCCCTGTTTCAAATCTTTATGCAAATGTGTTAATGGCATTGATCTCATCTAATTCTTGGCTGAAAGCGAAGAACTGTATTCCCTAAAATGTCAAACTGTTGCTCAGAATTTGAAACTGGAACCACTGTTTCCAATGTCAAGAATAAACTTTGAACTTCTGCTTAAATTACACAACTTTCTTGTAAAACGCTGACTGTATTATATCACTATAAGATGTGTAACAGAATTGCCCATGTCATTGCAAATGGTTTCTTACAGATTCTGGTAAAAGTGAGGTATTAATCCCCTTTTGAATTCTGTGTTTCACAATTTATCTTGTTATAACTATTAATGGCCACCAGATATTGTGCATCCAAAGGCAGTTCTCACCATGTACGCCATGGTACTACCCCTCTGCCTCACCAGTTATCGCTCAAATGGAGTTTTATAGGACATGTGGAAGCTAATATGCATGGGCGTCAGGAATTAAATGGAAAGTTTGGTTGACATGATCACATTCCCATCCCTTCTCTCCTCCTTGAACCTTGTTTCCCTCCCCTTGCACTCAAACTTTCCTCCATTTTTCTTCACACTAATTAACAGGCAGGGTGGCGATTAGTCATGAGGCAGCGCTCCCCACCCCTCTGTCATCTTACAGACTCAGTGGTATGTTTTCTCTGTGACTTGAACATGTGTTAAAAGCAGCTGGGTAGTCACAGAAAGCTCCGGAGCAGTGGGGAAAACATGTTTTGAGTCTATTGCTGCTACTCATACATTCATACATACTACACACAGCTGCTGCACGATATAGACAAACACTCGAGGAAGCTGTCACATGTGCCCCGATCCACAAACACACATCTGGGTTCTCTTTGAGAGATTTACCCCTAATGAAACACACCGACATGCATACATACTGTACATAAATACAAGCTCTTGTTCCCCCATTTTCCTCATTGAAGATACACACCCAAACACATACTTAAAGCACGTCATTATCTCACATTGTTTATCGTCCAGTCAACGCCATGTTCGCACAAACACATTTCCAAAGCATTGTTAGCATCTCATTGAGGGATGGCTGAGCTTGTTTCAATGTTACAAAGATGGTATGAGGGGAGAGATGGAGACTCGACAAACAGAAAGCAAACCCAGACGTAAACAGAAAGCCAGACAGGCATTCTGCCTTTGGGTTTGTGATTCAGAATACTAACCAGGTGTCTCAGCTCACATCCAAGGATAGACGTTGTGATGTAGGGCAGAGCCAAGTAATCAGAGGGGAGGGACGATTTACCCTTGAAATCTGAGCGGTCGCCTTGGGTTCCTCCCTGAATTTTACGGTACACGATTGGCTTGCTGACTCAGAGTGGCACACTGACAATAAAGGGGCAGTGCTTGTTATTTATATCAAATCAAGAAATCTGTTTTTAACTGAGAACATAAGGATGCCCAAAGTTTATATCTGGCCCCCCAGAAAGTGCCAGCATCAGTAAGGTTCACTCTTTATTGTAGTATGCAGTTGACAACTTTTCTAGCAAAATATTAACATTAGATGTAAGATGAATATATGTGTCAAAACTCCAACTTCTCCTGGGATTCTCCCTTATTTTAAATCCCACTGTGGCCTTGTATTCATTTCTCCACACAAAAACAGTTTTAATTTGGTAATTAATCTGATTGGTGCGTTCTTTTGCATATTCCATTTCACTATAAAATGTTCGGTCTGATTTAATGGTGTATTTCTATGGTAATTAATGATTCTTAAATGGATATTCTGATTCATATTTGTTCTCAAAGTGTTTTTTTCAGATCACCTAAATCATGTTGGCTTTCGCCAATTTTTTTTTAAGATGCATACTGAGGGCATTATGAACAAAGACCATGAGAATGCAACTGATGCTATTCAGCACGTTTATTGTGCAAATTATTATTTAAACCCGTCCTGGCTCACAAATGCACAGTGATCAAGAGATATGCAATATGAATACAATGAACTACCATCTGCATTATAATAACATCACAATAAATCCTTCAATTTGTTTGGTCATCATATCAATTACTAGGGAGCGTTTCCCAAAATATCTGCAGGGAGCAGCAGTAGTCAGACCAAAACTATTGTCATATTATTGGTAGATAGTATTGTTCTATTGGTAGCTCTGTGTGCTGCTCTATTTGACAACATAACAACATCATCTTGTTTATGTGTTTGTATGTGCTTGAAAGAAAGTTAAGAGAGTTTGGAGAATACCAGTGTTATTGCATTTGTTCTTTTTTTCAGGCTGATTAAGAGGTAGAAGTCTGGCTGTGGGAGACAATGGCAGGAGAGAATCCAGTTTTTTTTTATCCCCTCCTTTGCTTGCCTGAGCGGAAAACGATAGAGATTTGTGTGTGTTTTGCTTATTACCTTGGAAATTAAATGACACAAAGAGTGTGAGGGTTAAGATTTAAAGGGTTTAATTTGAGGGTATTTTTCACACATCAGTTGAATGGTAATGAGTCCCAATATTTGAAGGTGCAGTTTCAGAGCTTTTTACTGCCACATAACACAAAATGACCGTTCCAACGATCACGCCCCGCAGCTTGACAGCGGCACTGATCACTATGAACGGCACTGAGATTTCGAAAGCTTTTCAAACTCACTCAAGCACACCCATGATTTGAAATTGTTGTGTGTCTTTTAATTTATTTAGTTTAAAGAGGCTATAATCAGTATTTTTATGATTACAATTAAACAAATGGCTAAGTTTGATGGGAGGGGAAGGGACTGTTTGTAGTGAAAAATCCGACTCTGCAGTTCCACTCAACTGTATAGAGAATCACAGCTTTGACCTCATTGTTTTGGTATTTTAACATGCAACTTTACTGTTTTGGTTCGCTCTCCACACTCTCATTTTCTGTCATTTCCAGCAGCTGCAGGTTGCTAAGAACTCATTGTTACCTCTCTAGCAGCAAAGGACAGGCAGACAGACTAGCTGGTCAACATAGTGGAGCATTTAACTGTTAAATACGTTAATTAATAAGTCGATATTTTTGATTCATGGAGAGCAAAAAAATTAGAGTGAATATTGGACTTCACCAGGGTCCTCATTTATAAAACTGTGCGGCAGATTTGGGTCAGAAGAGGCGTACGGACGAAACATATATAAATATTCCGATTTATAAAACCGTGCGCACACACTTCCTAGGCCGGATTCCCTTTATAAATCATAATGCTTCATGGCAAGCCCATAATTGCCCTTAAATAGTCAGTGAAACACCCAACATTAATATTCATCCATACCAACGACATGCACACAGAGGGAAACAAAGCAAAGGGCTTTCACTCGATGTGAAGGTGTAGTTCTTGTTAGAGAGGTGGAAAAGAGGAAAATATTTTGGAGGCCACAGTGTGGGCATTACTAATGCCAAAAAACATGTTGCAGACGCCGTTAGAAATGGTCCGAAATTAAAGTGAATGCAAAAAAAAAGCCTAGCGCTACCCCGAGAAAGTGTTTCTGCCACGGGACACCTCTTGAAAGACAGGCAAGGCGTGGTTTCTCCGAGTGCTCCTCTGTAACGCTGGGCCCAAAACAGCACAGAGATCCAACAGGACAGCTCGAGGACGTCGGAACTAGCTCTGAGGCCACTCGTTTGCCAGCAAGTCTCCTTGCTGTCAGTCTCCATTTGCCACATCTTCCAACATTGCAAAGCCAGCCATTGTGCGATCATTACGCATGACATGCCGTTACCCATTCATTGGATTGTATCTAAAAAGCTAAAGGTGTCGGAATTAATCTAATTGTAAATGACAAATAGTTCTGCACAAGGAGCATGTAATTAGTAAAACATTCTATTGCACCTTTCACAATGGTTAAAACATGCTTTAGACCTACAATAAAAACAACCATTTAAAACAAAAATAAAACAATCTAAAGCCATAAATGTAAAACACTATAATATACGATGACCATGTTAAAATGATATACTTCGCCAGACGGAGACATCGAAAACAGCATCAGTCTTTGTCCTGTTTATCGTATTATTCATGAGCATACATTCCATAACATGCCAATAAGATTACAGAACATTTGAGTTTTCTTCGCAAATATACTGTATCTTTGTTTGAATTTACGATAGTATCTTGTTTTATTTTGTCTGTTTTTCACCGCAGATGGATCAAACAGGTGTTTGTGTATGATATTGATTGTGAGAATGGCCTTGTGAATTCTTCATATCATCAATAAAGGGAATATTTCGATTGTTTTCCACAATGGTCTCAGATTCACACATTTTCACGTGTTTCATCCATCTGCCATCGGTGTCGCCCTTTCTCATTTCACCCGTTTCTGTGCAAGCGCCTGGGTCATCAGAGTGTCCGTGGAGGACTGCACATTTTCCCGTCAAGTTTGCTTTTTATAAATCCCAATTATTGCGTAGAGAGCGGCGTACGTCGTCTTTTGTGTGTATGCCACGTTTATAAATGAGGCCCCTGATCACCAGAAACATGATTTCTAATGAAGGCTAATGTTGCTCTGTGTCTTCTGGATGTGTAAATAGGCAACTGATTGCTAACAAGTTCGCCATGTCAACTTAAAAGATGATAATATGTCATTGTTGTGTTCACAGATGGTTACCGCTGCCTCCAAGTGGCCAAACATTATGTCCATGCTGATTAAAAGCTTCATCACTAATCTTGTGTTTAGAGGTTGTATCCACTGGTGGAAATGCAAGTGCATTTACTTTAGTGCCAAAACAAGTACCAAAATTGCACTGTGCTACCTTAATCTGAACAACACTCAACCTATCATGGCAGAAGCATTTTCCTTTGGAACCACAAAATCACCAAACAAGCGCAAACTAAAACCAAATTAAAATGGACACCCAGTGAAAAAGCTTTAACCCAGTC
This sequence comes from Zingel zingel, assembly GCA_023566125.1. Classification (NCBI taxonomy): domain Eukaryota; kingdom Metazoa; phylum Chordata; class Actinopteri; order Perciformes; family Percidae; genus Zingel; species Zingel zingel. Next base: position 13,177,838 of record CM042334.1, read on the forward strand.
TGAAATAAGAGGACCATATACTGTATCTTATTTATTTTTATAAATTGTGCAGTTCCAAACTGCATTACAGACAAGACAGAAGAAATAAGAAACTGCACATATTGAGCCAAGACACAATGAACAAATGGAAGCTGAAACTGCAACTTGAGATGTAAAAACAAAGAAAGATGACAGCCTATCACAGTTTTCACTCTTATCCCAGCCTTACCAAAAACGTGTGATCTCTACTGCTGCTCAGTTTGTTTTTACATAGCTCAGTTGTTGATGGTAGTGTTGTTGTTTTTTTCTTTTCTTCAAGCTGTCAGGTCAAACCAAGCTGAGTGAGACCAAATGGTCCACTTCTCCCTGTCAATCATCCAATACATTATACTGTATGTGGGATCGGTGACACTGCGGAAATGTGGTGGACAGATTTTGACGGATAATGTGTGAGCGTAAATCCCCGCAGTTTACGACAATATGTCATCGACCGATGAAATAGAAAATAGACAATCACTCACTCATGTGCAAGTTTATGTTGAACAGACACATCAAAGCAAATCCCTCAATTGTCTCCCCTAAGCCGTGAAAGAGCAGAGGGATGGATCAGCCCACAGCATGGCCACTACTGAATATAGGAATAAAAAATGCCTAAGTCCTCTTTGAGACCAAAACGATTGAGAATTGTGCCAAACTAGGGCTGAGTGCAGAGAAACAACTCCAAACTTTATATTTCTGACCTGATTTGTTGTGTAACTTTATAAGTTTGCGTAAAACAATTGTTTTTCAAGTGTTTCTTTTTTTTTTATTCATTCAGTTATTAGCAGAGGATTGGTAAAAATCCCCAATCATTAACTAGAATGATACGTGTATAATAATGTATAACGACAAGAGTATTGCTGAGATAT